>JAGKPW010003057.1:0-1200000 GCA_019926035.1 Melaleuca alternifolia
TTCTTTAAGCTAAATGTAAGTGATCTGAATAGTTATTAGAAATATTGCATCTGCACATGGAAGAGGTGAAGTCAGGTAATGTATATCAATGAAGTAATAACAGGTTAGGGATATGGTCAGGATGGAACATAGTTAATGCTGCTTGTCCTTTCCAAAATTGAGGATGTGACTACACTTCTGTTTTAGATGCTCTAAGTTATGACTTAGACTTCAACAAGGTTCGCATTGTTAATATCTCTTTGATACTTTCAAATCATCTGCCATGTTTCTTTGCGAGACGACATCTTTTAGCTGTTCTTTAATTTTCTGATGTTCACGTTAGATAACTACTGAGGATCGCTTTTATGCAGGTTTCATCTTTACAAGGAAAATAAGGATACACAGGAGGCCTTAGGTCTTATAGGAAAGATGCTGGGCACCCAGGTAGCTTATGATTCTATGCATTTGCTTTTGCATGTGGTATCATTTTTGTTGGAAAAGTTGGACTGAGCCTCATTGCTGACGGAATCTGTTCTCCTGGGAATTCTAATGCATGGCATGTGTGATCATGCAACTGAAAATTATATTCACCAAGGAAGTTCCTATATCATCAAAAAAGTTTTTTTACAAGGTCTAGTAAAAATCAAGATCATATTGTTTAAGTTCATTTCCATTAAGACGATTCATTCTCATTTTCAGTCGAGATCATTTGGATTTGCGGGCACCAAGGACAAGCGAGCTGTTTCAACTCAGAGGGTAATCAACACTAGGCATGCATTTGCCTCATATGGTTTTTGATCCATATTATCATTTTAATTCAGCTTCAATCTTCATTCTGTCTCTGCTATGTCATGGGTCAAACATTTCACATGGCCTTCCTTCAAATTGCGAGTCATCTCCATTTTAGATAATGGGAGATTCTGGATGACTAGAACTTCTCCAAGAAGTGCCCTAAAAAGATGAATCTGTGAAAAGCAAGGCATCCTCAGTGTCATGCCTTGTTACATGAAAATGTGGGGTTTTTTTATTTCATTTATTGATGTCAGTGCAGTTTTTCCCTTTGGCTAGGATTTAATGATTTTGTGAAAGTACCACTCAATATACCTGTATATCTGTATTTAACTGTTGAAAGAATAATTAGCTTCACAATAATCATAGTGGATATGCTTTTTTGGTACTGGACATTAACGACTGTTTTGGCTTGCAATTCTAAGTAATTTATTCTGGATATTCTGGGACTCTCACTTTCATCTATTCTGCAAAAAAATTTGATAGCACATCGATATACTTCATGTACCTCTTCCTCTCAATCTATAATATCTGCAACCTGCAAAGCTATCATTACCGTTGTTCTGTCGAGGTACCCATTCATGCTTGCTTTTGAAGCTTGAAATTAGAATTTTCCAAGTTACAGGGAAGAGCTGGTAGTTCAGGTTGGTTTATTTATTACATACCCTACAACAGTACTTCTCCTTCATTTCGCAAATGATGTTTGAATAGCCTTATTATTTAATAGACCACTAGTTCTTTTTCTTCACTCGGCCTCGATATCTAAATGATAATGGAATTGTGAATGTAAATAATACGCCTCTTTTTTGCCTATTTCTCTGGGACCATTGAAGGTAAGTTCTTAAACAATTTTTTTCTCTTGAACAATTTTATGATACCATATTAATGTGTTTTTTACTTTAAATGCTGGAAGTGCTGTGCCTGTTAGTTGCTATTGTGTTGCAAGCTTCTGTTCCTTTGTCTGTGACTAATCTGTATATTTTCGGCATTTTGTTACATAATTATCATATTCAGAGTACTGGGAAGAACAAAACAAGGTCTTTTAAAATAACTGTCAATCTACCTTATATTCTTAGGCTTATTTATATAATGGTCGTTGTTCAGGGAGTCTTATAAACAATGTATGGACTTTCGCAAACTAATTTTGTATTAGAGCATTAACGCAGGATAATTAATGTAAATCCACTACAGCTACCTGACTTCATTGGAATTTTCCATTCTTATGATTATTTAAAAAAAATATTGTGCTTGTTGTAAATTGAGAGGTTTGGTATTTCCTACTCATGCTACATGAAGAAGTTTTCACTTTGCCTCCAGCAGTCTTTAAGTTTCAATAATTTTAAAAAATTCCTGCACTTGATGGGCAATGACTTTAGTTTCAAAATAAGATTGAGTGTAGTTATATAAATGCTTATTCTTCAAGCAATTGATTGTCTTACGTATCATTGTACTTCTAGGACATGTTATTCTGTCCGGTTTTCATGAAGACATGGGACGGATGTTCAAAATTCAAATCTAGGTTCCTTTTTGCATTTGCAGGTTACCGTATTCAAGCAATCTGCAAGTAAATTAGCATCTCTGAATAAAAAGCTAATCGGTATTAAAGTGGGTGACTTCTGGTGAGGCGAATGTTATGTAAGTTCTGCCTTTGTCCTGGAAATATATATGACATATCCAACACTTTTAGCTGCTCCATTTCAGCTATGTGAAAGATGGACTTGTTTTAGGGCAGCTCTTGGGAAATAGATTTATAGTCACGCTACGGTAGGAATGATGTTGCCTATATGCGTGGTTGCATTAAACCTTTCATAGTCTAAGTCTATGCTAATACAAAATGCATTTCTTCTTAGTGGTGTTATTGCAGATTCAGAGGATACCGTCAAAGCAGCTGCAGATGCTTTAGGAAAGCAGGGGTTCATTAACTACTATGGCTTGCAGGTATTATCTAGACTATTATTATCTCTATCATTCAGTTCATCTAATCATATCCTTCATATCCAGCATATTTTCCTCCCCCATGTTTGTCAGGAGAATGTACTATCTATTGCTGGTCCATTTTCCATTCTAAACTCATAACATGAATTCCAAATAATGCACATGGTAAAGTTGATGGAGAAATTGTATCTGGGACAAATTTGACCTTTCACATCCTTTGTTCTCATATGCATTGAGCAGGCCTCATTTCCATGATCCCGTAATGACACGAGCTTTTATACAGACTGTGCCCTAAATTCGCATAGCAAACCCTCTGGATCTAACAACTGGTTATGGTGGAGAACAATCATGACTTTCTGGTGTAGCAGTAACTTAAGAAAGAAATCATAGAAAGAAGTATGTGCAGTTTGAACACGATAAGGAGAGCACCTAAAAGGGAGAGACAAGACTTCCAAAATTGAGGTGTGAATAAATTTTATGGACAGGACATCTGCAACATCAGTGTGTGTCATACATAGCAACCTTATCTGGAAGGTTTTAATTGCAAGAGATAGAATATAGTTTCTAAAGTCAAACTACGTGCATGAAACATTGAATGGATTCCAAGATGGTAAAATCTCTGGATATACAAAGCGAAGGCATTAACTATCACTACTTGTTCCTTTGAATGATTTGTAAAGTTTGCTGGTTTAACTTTAACCAGGTCATGTGCAGATACGGCAAACAGTTCCACGACTTTAAATTTGCCTGGCAGTGACAAGGGAATTTATTGAAATTTTTTTTAATGAGTAGTTGCAAAATCTAATTGAATAATTCTTGTCCTAGCAAGAACATTGTGTTTATGTCCATTAAGACCTCCACGAGCACAGCTGGTGTGGGGTTGTGCCACCTTGGCCATTCAGGGCTTGTCAATTTCACCATCGCAAGAAATGGTAGAGCACTTGGTTCAAGAATATTGGGCGCATATGCCCTCCTGTCTGTTGTTAATGTTCACAATGTTCTCGCTCACACTTCGTTAGTAGTAAAGTAGATCTGGTGTTCTTTCTGCTATAGAACAAAATCAAATTTCTGATATAAAAACAGTAATATTTGGGACTGCTAATTTTGTTAATTCTTGACTCTGTTCTATTTGAGCAACTGGCTTGTTTACTTCCGGTCATACAATATATGTTCTGTTCCTACCAGAGCAGCCCATGTGTGTTTCAACCTCCTGAGAATGGCTGGCTATGCTAGATGTTTTTAATGACCTTGAGCAATAACAAGTTTTTCAAGAGACGCTAGTTTCAGTCAGTGAATGATGTTATTTAGGGATGTGATACCCATTAAGGTAGATAATTTTGGCTCTTGAACTTTTGTTAAAATACCATGACAACCTTTGCAGTTTTGAAAATTAATTTGATGCCCCAACCATCTACAGTGGTCTCCAATCATTTGTCAGATTTAGAAGCTACAACAATATATATATATATATATATGGACTTGAATTTCTTGAACTTTTGTCTATCGGGTTGACGAGAAATGCTAATTTGGATGTAACAAGAAAGCTAAAACAGCTCATAATGACATGTGGTGCCACATTGTCAGTTAGAAAGCTTCCCGAGGTGAATTGGAGATGACCAGTTTTTATCTTGACCAAATCCATGACTTGCTCTGGATCCTGCTCAGAGCAGGTTGGCTTGAATGTGGGCAGGCTTTCCTGCCTATAAGGACATGCGACATGTTGCAGCTCTGCTAACTTGAATCAATTTATCAATATCAGCATTTAATGATAATTTAAGTGATTTTCCATGGTAAACTTGCAAATGAAGCTGTATATATGTGGTGAAGATCTTCATGTTTGCTAAATTAATTTCGGTCAGGGGCTAGGTGATTAATACATTCAACTTTTCTTATCTCTACCAGCGCTTTGGAAGCGGTTCTGTGCCAACTCACAATATTGGCGCAGCATTACTTCGAGGAGAGTGGAAAACGGCTGTGAGCATGATTCTTGATCCGAGGGAGGGGGATATCCTCATAATGTTTTCAGTATTTTATGGAGAAAGGATGTTCTGTGTGGTTCATTGGATGAGCACAGAGAGCTTATTATTTTTTGTCCCTGGTATAGCACAATTTTTTCCCTAATATAGTTTAGATACAAAAAGATGTGATAGCATTTGCAAGGGAGTATTATAAGGAGAGTGGCGACATTGATGGAACTTTGAAGCGAATGCCCCGTCATCTGGTTGCTGAAAGGGCTATAGTAAGTTTTAATATGCAATCGTTCATGCAGTTATTCTTGCTGTGCCAACTGCTCTTTTGTTTAATTCTTTTCTCCACCTTGGCGATTTCATGTCCTTTATAGTTCTTTCAACTATTTTCTTCTTTCGATTTCCTCCATCCTCTACCAGCACCATCTGATCGTCATTTTCTGTAATTGTTACATTGGTATTTTTGCATCCTTTTGTCTAATGATGATGCTGCATGATATTGCTTTTTGGCTTTTTGCAGCTTCAGTCCTTGAAAAAGTTTCCTGGGAATTACTTGCAGGCATTGAAAGCTGTACCTAGGACTCTGAGAATGATGTAAGTGACAAGTGGTTCGTGAAGCATATGTTGCTCTGTCTCTGCTCTAATCTGGCAGTTGCTCACAAGAGAAAAGGATATGCTCTACTTGAACACCTTCATTTAGGCTTTCGACGAGACTTTCATCTTTAGTTGAGCTTCGAGCTTATACATCGATTCTCACTGTTAGATGCTTGAAGCATCTTTTCCAATGTTTTTCATCGTCAAAACAATCTTTGTGTAAGTTCAGGTCTATTTCCTTGACAATCAGTACAACTAGGAACGCTGCATTTTCTGAATTCCCCTCAAAACATGTAAATAGACTCTTTCAAAAATGCAGCATTATAAGGTTGTGCACGAGGGACCCAATATTTCTTGCTGGGGTTTCTTACATTAGGTGTTCACGTCTGTTACTAACTGGGCTTTCACCCCAGGTATGTACACAGTTATCAGAGTTTTCTGTGGAACCATGCAGCAAGTGCAAGGGTGCAGAAGTATGGTATGCTTAAGTACTGCATCGAAAAGACATGTTTAGGTTTTCTTTTGGTATCCTTAGGTTCAGAACAATAATTTTGCTCTGTTTTTCACCATGGCAGGATCAGACCAAGTTGTGGTTGGGGACATAGTACATCATCAAGTACATGATGATGAGAATGTGGCAGTAGTTGTTTCAGAATGTGGAAATGATGACTCTTCTGATGTGTCTGATCACGTTCATTTGGATGAGACATCTGAAATGGATATTCCAGCAGAAGGTCATCCTCTTGTTAAGGTCAGAGCATGTTCTTTCCCTTTCATGACTGTCCGCTGAGGTGTGGCCTTTCTGATAGCCCATAAAGCAAGGAACCTTTCTAGCAATGCACATTGGCAAATATATAGTTGGATGGACCCACGTGTAGAAGTCATCTAGGAGACTGCCTTGGGTAAAATAAAATGCATCTGTATCCGAAAATGCGCACTCTTGTTCATTTTTGGCTATTGTTGCCACTACTAATTAGATAATAAAATATGTAGCTAAACGCTAGTGTGAGATT
The DNA here is from genome assembly GCA_019926035.1 of Melaleuca alternifolia. Classification (NCBI taxonomy): domain Eukaryota; kingdom Viridiplantae; phylum Streptophyta; class Magnoliopsida; order Myrtales; family Myrtaceae; genus Melaleuca; species Melaleuca alternifolia. The sequence goes on from JAGKPW010003057.1 coordinate 6,278, forward strand.
GAAGATGTTGGCACCTGTACTTTTTACAGGCTTTGACTTCAGAGGATGTTGCTTCAGGGAGATATTCACTCGATGATATTGTCCTGCCTATGCCTGGGTAAGGGAAGACTTGCGTAATACACCCTGCATTTTAAGTTCTAAGGCATGAAAGAATTAGAATATTTGACTTCTGTTTCATCTGACATCTTCTATCCTTTTCCGTGGCAGTTCGAGAGTGATATACCCAAATAATGATGTTGCAGATGTTTATCATGATTTGGCGAAGAAGGTCAGGTGTTTCTTGGGAATTCAATGAGCATCATTCAATCCTTTTGTTTGTATCCAATCATATGTGGCTTTTAAGTGTGAATATTAGGAATTCTAGGAGCCTGAGGACCTGCAGCTTACACCCAACCCCCATATACCTGGTAAAAGCTGCATATCGACAATCCCTATCTTGGGAAATAGTGGTCTAGTTACCATGTGACCCCTCAAACCACAAGTTTACATTGGTGGAAGTACGTTTGGCTAATGATTGAGCACTTTGTGCATGCAAAGTGCAGAGTTCCTGCTGTTCTGCTGGAAGTTAGTAACACATTTAGCATGGTTGTGTGTTTGAGTCAGACATGAGAATGGCCCTTACAGCTTGAGCAGACTTAGGAGACCTAAAGTTGGGCCGAAATTAAATAGCATGATGATTACTCATTTATTTTTCCACAAAAGAAAATTGTTGATAATAGTGGGAGAAAATACTTCTAAAGAGATTTACCAAAAAAAAAATACTTCTAAAGAGAACTTGGCTTAGGATGATACGCATAAAGTTTCTTTTATATTTCTGGATAGTCTCTAACAAAGTCGTTTGTTTTGTTTCTGGGCCTCACTTAAACAATGTCTCTGCCAGGACTCCATCAGCTTGACAGAGAGCGTGCACAATGTCAAGTAAATTTCTCATTATTTTTTTATTGGCTAAACCTCTTAATACTTCCCTCTAGACGTCTTCCTCACTAACCACAAATATCCCATTAAGAGCAGTTTCTGTCATTCCGCTATGCACTGATCTAGTTTATTTTGGTGTGTCATAGGGAATTCTCTATAACCAGTATGACAGGAGGTTACAGGCGTGTTTTTCAGAAACCAATGGACTATGAATGGTGTGATTTGGCTTTTCCTGTTACTTTCTGCCCCCATCTTTCTCAATATCTTCTTAGTTGGATATAAAAGTTCTGAGATTGTTTTCTCTTAGCGACAGCGTTTTCTGCTACTGCAGGGAGATGCTAAGATACAGTGATTATAGTGTGCCCCTGGGCGAGACTGATTTAGACAAAATTGCCAAATCCAAGCCTCTCAAGTTAGTTGAAGAGAAGGACTTTGTCAATGGAAAAAAAGATAATGATGTATTCGATTCCGTGATCTCTTCAACATGTGACAACGGTGTGAACGCTTCAGTGAACATTGCTGAAGCGAGCATCTCTGACAGAGATGAAATTCATATGGCTTTAAAACTGGCTTTCACACTTCCATCGTCTTCCTATGCAACAATGGCCATAAGAGAGCTGCTTAAGACATCAACATCTGTAAGTATGCTGCTAAAAGGTCTTCGTGCTCTTTTGGATTCCTAAAGAATATTCTCTACAGGCAATATACGGTGCAGTCCTTATGCCCATAGATCATGCAGAGACCCAAAGAAACGGAAAAAAAAAGTGCAAAGTGAAAATAGACAAATATTAGGAAAGGAGTATGGTAAAGTAATAAAATTACAGCTTGACGTCCAGCATCTTGAGAAAGCATAAGTATCTGCTTGACTTTGAAAAAGTTGCCCCATTATAAGCACAGGTTTAGAAGTGAGCTGATTTGCTACACAAATAAAAACAACTAGTATTCACATTTTTAGGCCTGTACATCAAAATCCTTTCTTGATTTCAGAGAATCCTGTCTGAAATAAATATTGATAGTCTTCCACAGAGGTTTAGATAGGCTATCGGTGTCCTTTATTTATTTATTTCTCGTTGCTACTGGTAGGAAACTTAGGTAGTTCATGACCCTTGCCATTCTAAAAAGCTTGTTTTATAAGCTGTTCTAAACTTCTAATGGACTTCTCCCATCCCCACAAACAGCCCCTCATTAGCTAACCTGTAGGATCAATCGCCTAAATGTATCTGATTCACGTTGACATTTTCCTTTCTGTTGAAATTGATGGTCGAATATTGCAATGCAATAGTTGGATAGTCTTACCAGAGGCTCTAAATTGTTCATGCAAACAATCTGAAATTTTGGTCACTTTGCTTTTGCAGGTTGCTTTTCACAAAACATTAAACCATGAAACATGCTCATCATTGCAAACTTGACACCTCAAACTGCTCTGTGATTCTTCATGTTGTCTAACCGATCATGGATGAAGAAACTGGCAGAAACGGGTCAGAATTTTCATATTTTGGCTTTAGATTTAAAGTCATACGTTATACATTTTGCTTAAAGTAGAAAGGTTTCAGAATCTGTTTACTCGCCTTTTGTTGATTAACAAACAAAACTTTTGGGAAAAATTAGCAGTTGAACTCATTTACGTCTATCGATGGTTTTTGGCATCCCATGTGTCACCCTGCAAATGTTGCAGGACTTCTCTTTGATGTGGGCGTCCTCAAGCAGCAATTAGTTTGTCCCCAGCGGACTGCTAGTATGAAATTAGCATGAATGTGGTTGCAGAAGCGTGATGGAGGATAGAAGATGGCGAATGCCCACTTGATTAAGTGAAATTACATACGCATATGATGCATGGCATGCTTGTGGAGTAATGAACTCCGAGATGTGTGAATGGGATTTTTAAAATCCCAGCAAGTCGGAACTTGCAGCTTTCTCAGCAAAAGCAGGAACTGGGGCCACAGGTGCAGGGTGGTGAGCAGCAAGCAGACTGTATTACTAAAATTTGTTCAGAATGCACCATAGAATGTGTGGTTTCTTATTAAGATTGAAATTAAACAGGAGTAAAAACGGTTCTTTGCCTTCTTAAAACAGGCTGCTAACAGAAGCCATTTTTATCGAGCACAAGTCATGACTCAATGTCTTGATCCCAGTGTCGTCTAAATTGTGTGATGCTGGTTTTGTCACAGTGAATTAATAAAGCACCTTATTGAGAGCTACACCTTGACTGCAATTTTTATGGAGTTCCATTGTTTTAGTAGTAAGATTTGTTAGGATTTGGATTTATGCTGGAACTCTCAAAAGAAGTTGGCGCTAACCACATTTTGCCAGCCGAGTCATCAACAAGTAGCATGTATGACAAACCTCATTGAAGGCAGACCGTTGAAAGGATAATATCAGCCGAGCAAGTTCCTGTGGCGAAATAAACTTGCAGCGGTCTACCCAAGCTTTTGTGTAAGGAAACTAAGTCAAGCCTAAATTCATCATTTACGGAAAGGCATTTAATATCTTGCTCTATTTATTTTCCATAAGCAGAAAGCAGAGAAACCATCCTATGTCACTAGCGATCGAAACATGCACTAGGATGACGATAGGTCGGATGTCTGTACTCCATTGAATCAGGAAAGTTTTACGTAGAATTCACATTATCTGAAGGATCACATACATTCAGCCTACGTAACACTAATCCGTTCTAGCAACACTAACACGATTTGGTGCATTTACGGTGACGACTCGGTACAAGTTTAACGGCTGCTGCCCATTAGAGGATGCAGAGCCCCTTTAACAGCTACTGCCCATGAGGGAGATGTAGAATCCTCTCTCTCTCTCTATCTATCTATGCTTCTATTTGCTTTATCGCTGTTGGCGCTTGGCCACGGAGCGTCGCTGAGCTTAGTGTTAATGGGGTTCAAGCCTCGAGAGATAAGGGAGAGTTCAGTTGAAGCTCATTAATTATTTTATTTGACGAGGACCAAAGTCGATTGGATAAGTGTCCAGATCTGATAATGGGGAAAGCAGATGAGAGCATGAATAGTGACGTTAGTATTGCATGATGTATCATGTAAGACCAAATTACAGTGCACATTTTAGAATGTATGAAAAAATCAGAGAAATTAAGCAGCTTTCTACGAATGGATCATAAGAAGCTCTTTACAGCACATCTCTGAGACAAAATTCGAAAGATGCGTATGACCACCCAGTTCAGCTGCAAGTTCTTCGATATCGCCTCAACTGCGCATTCCTTATGATAAGCCTAAAAAAGGGGGGCACAAACAGTAAATTCTAAAAACGTGTATGAATTTTCCAGTTTGGCTGCAAGTTCTTCAATACTGCCAGAAATGCACCTTCCGGAGGAACGAGACAGAAATCGTATTTGCAGCTGAAATGACATCACAGGAGAGCATTCTAACACGAAGTAATCATCTGAAGCCATAGTTGCAACACTAGTTTCTGCTAATTGTGGAACGAGACCATTCCCAAATCCATCTGAAAGATATCTCAAGGACATTAAAAGCAAACTAACTTACACATGAAAGACCAAAGAACATTCTTATCAACAATCAGTATCCTCTTGAAATTCAATTCCTGTCACGAGACCACAAGAATATGCATCTGAGATGCTTACTTCAATTTTTATTAGTTTAAGGCAACTGAACAAGTATACAATTCAAAATCACAATCAAGTCCCCAAAATTTCCATTGATCGGTAAGCACCATCAATGAATGGCCAAGTCAGCAGATTGGATACATCCACCATGTGACCAGCGAATTTATGACTTCAACTGTCACAAGTCCAACCGAGAAAACATAATTTGAAAATAATGCGGCAGCTCCTCACGTCTCAAATTGGCACATGTCTTTTCAAAGCCTGCTTCCCAGCGACTGCCGCTGCCGCCGCAATCCCTCCAATCGCCCCAGCAATTGCTGCTGATCTTGGCCCTGCTGCTGCCTTATAAAGCGCACCTGTCACAAACAACCAATTCCACCATCTCACGATGCCGCAAAAGGAGAAAAACATAGCACTCAAGCACAAAAAATTTCCATAAAATATCAGGATCATCAACATAAGTGAAAAGTTAAACTTCTATAAGCCATGCCAATGAACAAGTAATGATTCCCAGACCTCAGATGAGCGAATTTCATCCTCTTAACACCAATCTACTTGTAAAGTCTATCTTTTCCATAATTATCGAGAAAGCGGTACACACCATGGATCTCATTGTGCAGGATTAGGAATTTGAAAGGCGCACACCACTTGTCACCAATGTGGTACATTAAACTTACCACAACGCGGTAAATTCCAATTAGGCCTAGTTGATTGGTTAATTGGGGTCAACATACACTTCAAAGCAATCATTCGAGTCATCTGATTTACAAAATAAGAAGGGTTTTGCTAAAAGGTGCCCCAGGGGCACAGGACAAACAGCTGAATAACAAAATATTGCACTTTCTAATGCATTGACTGCTCTTGTGGTATACACAATCATTACTTTCACTCGTTCAGGAATGAATTCAATCATGATATCTAATACTTTCAATCAATTAATGCCACAAAGTTACGTGTCCAACTTATTAATTTTGATAAAAACCTTCAAGTCAATGTTTGTCAAACAAATGTTCTAGAATAAACTCACATAGGATCTATCTCAGTACAATTTAATTGAATGGATTTCACGACTGGTAAATGGGGTTGCTGATCATAACAATCCAAAAGGTAAGGCTATCAAAAACAGAGTGAAGCACACAGATTACAGAACCAGAAACATGTCAAACTCCGTTTCACCACTAATTATCATCGATACAAGTAGCAAAAATGTCTTAAGCGTTACGCACTAAAGGTGGCAACTTTCCAGTACTGGCATATAACACATATTTCATGTAAATAACACGCTCCCTTTGATGGAATCCCACACACGAGGATTTAATTCTTCGACTTCACAGGTAGGGTGCATGATAACTAGCTTTCTACAGTTTTTCACCCGTCCAAGATCATTATATCGCTTTTATATTTTCGTAAACTGAAAGACAACCCGCCCACCATGCTAACGCCTAATAGGCTATGTAATGACCTAAAGCATCATTTCAACCTCTCACTATCTTAGGTGCCGTGTCTTCCAAAAGCAATAATCTTCTCTCCCACAATTGTAATTCTGCAGTTTTTCATCGTAATCCTCCTTCTGCAGTATGCAACTTTTCTTCATTTCATTCACCAAAGCCATAAACAACACCTCTCCACTGAAGAAAACTCGTCATTTGAATGAGCTCATACCACGAATCATCACCAATACAAGACCTCTGTATTGGGAACCCGAATCAGCAATTCCAAAATCATCCAGGCAAGTATATAACACAAGCTTCGCCATTAAAAAATTTAAACTTTAAAGTACGGAAAAAACGAAAACGAAAAAGAAAGGAGTACTCGAATTATCAACATAATCACATACCCGTGCCTAACCCAGCAGCGACGCTGTTCAACAAGTCGTCGGTCCCTCTCCATTGAAGCAACCCGCTCTCCAACCCGGCGAATATCAACCCGACGATCCCGAGCGAGTTCCCGAGCCGCCGACCCGCCTGGCCCCCGGAGTTCAAGACGCGGTTGACGCGGAGCTTGAGGGTGTCGCCGGGCTCGGCGGACCTGATCCCGTCGAGGGTGCCCTTGGCTCCGCCGGCGACGGCCCCGGCGAGGTACCCGGACCCCGTGTAGTACTGGAGGTTCTCGCCCCAGGAGCGGTGGGGCTTGAGGGCCTCCTCGTGGAAGAGGTACTCGGGGGAGGTGGGGAGGTTGTAGAGGTTCTTGATCGGCACCTGGAGGTCCTGGTACGGGTTGTAGAGCCGGGTCTTCGAGCCGTCCGGCTCGACGGAGCTCGGAGTCGAGGTCGACATGGCGACCGCACGGAGAGAGAGAGAGAGAGAGGAGAGAGAGAGGACTAGGGTTAGAGAGAGAGACGGCGGAGGCGTTCGACTTGAAGGCCGAACGAGGCGGTGGGGGAGAGTTTTGATTCTTGATTCCGTCGTGGGATTCCAGCGAATTGTTCCTCTCCAAGTGAATTTCTTTTCTTGTAAATTTTCAATACATGACGAAATATATATTTCCAAATGTTTAATTAGTATTTAAGGTTTTTTCTTTCTTTTTTTTTCATGTTGATCTTGAGATTGGAATATGTATAAATACAATGAGAGGCGATGTTCTAGTTCAACGTTGACTTAGGCCCAAAATTTCGATGTGAAGGAAAAGTTCGAAAAATAAAAAATGGCAAACTCCACAAGAGGGGGGTTGTCAAAGAGAGAGAAAGGTGTCAGCTATGCTGCGACCACCCGGCAACCCAAGTGATGCGTTCTTTTCGAGCTTACTTGAAGGCCTATGACTCTCGTTGTGCTGGAGCAACGGGGGTTGCCATCTCTATGATCGAGAAAGAAACCGTTGTCTTAAGCTTAATAAGATTCGTTATTTTCAATTGATAATTACAAAAAATCAATTCGGACATCGCTTGATCATAAAGTAAAATAAAATAAAATGGATGGAATATGCTTGAGGTGTCATAAAATTTAGATAATCATATATTATAATTGATTCAACGTACTAAAAGACATTTATACATCAAGTTGGTTAAGCTATACATGCGAGACCCATCTTGCTCGTTTTAATATGGCAGCGAAGGAAAAAGATCATCCACCCTCTTTCTCGTTGCATGGAAAAGAGTCTCCCAAGTTGGATGCGGATCCCCTGACATTTTTTGGGAGGGGGGAGGTTTCGATTAACATTAGACAGCTCTCGTTTTTCCAATCCATCTAATTCAGATTGAACGGCTGGGGAAGAAGTGGGGGTTGCCCTTGTTCTTGTACGAATAAGGGCAAGGGATCCATTTCCTCCCAAGTTGCCCCGAGTTTGAAGTAGTCAATGAGCACGTCTTTTGTAGCGCTGTCATAAAAATTGGCCATTTAAATCCAAAATCATCAAATTGGTCATTTAACTCTACATGTGGAGTAGCGATTCAATGCAAAATAGACTCACTGGGAGTCCTCACGGAATGTCATATAGCTATGATATACCGGTAGCTCATATGAGCGCACGACTATGCCTCAGATAACATTATAGACTATGTTTGTTGATTTTATCAAGTGATATCATTCTAAAGAAGAAGAAGTGAGTTGTCGTTATATTTAAGAATACGGGTTGAGAGCTTATTAGCATCATACCAATAAGACACTCGTGAGATTGTGAAACAAAAAGGGTTGATTATACATTAAAACGCTTGGTGAATGGAAATTGTAATTGAAAAGAAAAAGGCGAGACGGACAACAATGTCGGCTTAACACATAAAGGGTGGAAAATTGAGATTGCGAGACAAGATGATGGTTATGCGTAAAAAGAAGTTGACCGTTACTCATTAAGCGGACATTGTAATTGTAGGGGCAACTTTGAAAGCCAAATGTAAAACAAATGGCACTTTTGGCTTAAAATTTATACATGCCTTAAAGGTATTCATCGCGATTGATTAACCTTTTTATATGCATGTTTTCTCTCCGTCTCACTTTCACAAGCAATGGAAGGCAAGTTCTATAGTTTTTTTTTCAAAAGATTGTCAGAAAAAAAAGTCATAAACTTATTATAATTATATCAATTCAATACTATACCTTTTTGAATTTGTGCTAATTTAGTATATCCGGCCAATTTTGGCATTAGCCGAATGACGTTGACATCGATAATTTTTATTAATATATTTTTTTGAATTCTTATTAATTTTCCTTTTTTACTGTTATGGCAGGCAAGACAAATCAGCCTTGCTAGTCGCTAGTGAGGCAATTTGTGCCCGCAATTGATGAGGCCATAGTGAGGTTGTGGCGTCGATGCCCTCAGACAGGGCGATGGGGCTGAGGCCAAGCAAGAACTAAGAAAAAGAAAAGAAGAAGAAAGAAAAAAAGAGAGGGAAAAAAACAAAATATTACTTTAATTGTCAATGTTAGAGCCAATTAGTCAAAATTGGTCTGATAAATTATATTAACATAAATGTAAAAAATTAGGATTAAACTAACAACAAAAAATGCTTGCAACTGAATTGGCCCAATCACAATAGGTTTAATACTTGTATGGTAATTATTATCGAAGATATAGTGAGGCAATAGTGATTGATCACGATTCAAATGCTGATTCTAATTGATGCCGGTTGATAATAATTGATGTTGATCAAGGAAACTAGAATATTGTGCATTAGAAAATTGATTTCTTTGTATCTTTTTTCCTTAATTAGTTTGATCCTATGTACTATAAATAGGGATGCAATTGTACAATATTGAAATAAGAAAGTAATAAGCATTTTCAACCAAACCCTTTTTTGATCTAGCTTTAGCATAATAATTTTTCTAGCCACAAAGGTTTTTCTTTCTTGCTCTATACGCAATTGACGGATAATTTTTTTTTTTTGGGGTCAAGAATGCATCCATAAGGGGATAAATTATGCCAAGAAATCAAACTTCGAAGTCTGGAAAGTCCACGGATTTGAATATTTCAAACGATCAAGGGTTGGAAAACTCATCCTTGGATGCATCCAATTCTAGTTGGTGAAAATCAAAACATGGAGAAGGCCACGTATAGCCCAGTGAAGGCCCCCTCAGTTCCATTCAGGCCAACAATGGGCCTCTTTAGTCTAATCTGGATCAATTTTTTCAGAGACCATAGGTCTAATCTGGACCCGATTTCCTTCCCTTTGCACGAAACACTAGCGGCAGGTCAGAGCTGAAGGATCCTTTGTACACGTCTGTTCGTCAACAGACTTGAGGTCCGCATGATTTTGCAGCAACTTTCTGGGTCGGAGAACTGTTCTCCTTGGGTTCTGAGAGCTCCGACGAGCACTCGTTACGAAGGACAAAGAAGGATTTATTGACCGCACTGCACCCATTTTGGCCGACGAGCAACTCGCACGACACTGGAGGAAGTGCAACCAACTCGTATGGACATGAATGGACAATTGCCTCGCTCCAGAAGTTATTGTCGGACTACGCCCAATTGAAGATGCCCAAAAATTTTGGGAAAACATATGGGAAATGTATGGAAAGCTTGATAGAGCTAAGATTTTCAAGGCCTATCAAAGTTCAAGCAAGGAAATTTGTCGATTTTCACAGTTTTCAACCGATTTTCAGTGTTGTGGAATGAATTAGAAATGGTCGAAGAAAAATTACGAAGGCCAAAGAAAATCCTAGATCAATATTGAGCAATTATAGAGAGGGAGAAGGTTACACGATTCTTATTAAATCTACAGCTGTGATGTAGGAATCTGGCTATTTCTTTACTGCTAAAAGTAAATTTTCACACACTATAATAATAGAATACGAATAACTAGGTATCACGTTATCTTTATTTGAATGGCTGGTGGGCATATTGAAACTTAGGTAGCTCTTCTCTTCCCGAAATAAAATAATGAGCATATTTTATTTGGTCCCATGGAACAAAATAAAACGAGAAAGCTTCCCTATAAAAATAATCATTGATGCTTCGCAAAAAGGGGGAAAAATATAAAGCATCAAGGTTTGGAATTTAATTCGGTCTATGGCCACTCCAAAATTCCCTGCTAATGTAATGCATATGTATCTTTCAGAGAGCAAATGTAGGTAACAACCACAGTAACAAGGAAAAGCAACAAGTTTCCTCTTTTTTTTCCTTTCTGGTACTTCATGATTTTCTTGTACTTGATGAGCAATCAACTCGAAAATAAAATTGCAGCTTTCAATGAATTGAGCTCTTATATCACGTGAAATCATGTCAGGTCTAATATGACGGATGACTGGAATGGTCTTCGTTTTGCATAAACTAAAGTTTATAATAACTTCTCCTTTTTTGGTATGTGATGGGACTTGTGAGGTTGCACCATCTGCACCAATGAAAGGATGATGCCTGATGATTATGGATGGATGCAAATGGGAATCACGTGACGCACGTGGCACGAGAGCTGGAACACTGATGAATCGATCAACAATAGAAAACGATCGACTCCATACAATATTCATTAGCGTCGTATGGAGAGAGAGGAAGAATGATGAAAACTGAAGAATAGGAGAAGGGGCAATGGTGGTGGCGAGAAGATCAACGAGCAAAACAGTGAAAGAATGACGAGAGACAAAATAAATCGCGGAGATTTGAGTGCCAACATAGATGAAGAGAACGATATGCAATCGATCAAAAGAGCAACACAGTAATTCTTCTGCTGGAATATTTGGTTTTCAATGACCAAAATTCAGCACTAGCAATCCAACAATTCAAAATTTTAAAACAAAGGACACAAAAGACGAGGAAGAAACCGCGTGACTGTGGAGCTCTATAATCTAACCCTTGTTTAGATCTTAACTAAACTTTGGATCAAATTCCTTAGGAACACTGAAAACTTAACAGCAAATTGCTCCAAATCTGTCGTTGCCGGAAGCTAGATACTTGATACACACTTCACCAGTCACCTCGATCGAGACAAGAACAGTGGACTGATGAACAATCAAGTAACAGAGACGATCACACATAAAAAAAGAATTGATGTACGGAGATGGATTATCAGCTACTTTATCATCTACTATATACTATACCTGCCCAGTTCCCATCGCAAATCTCACGAGTCTCCCTTCTTTCCTCCACCGCTAGTGGACAAACATTGATAACTGGTCCTGAACCTATTCCTTGCCTGCCTGTCTGCCATTATCAGGGTAAGGAAAAATATATAATCGAGTTCAAGAACGGGCAATGCACGAGATAGTCTGAATAATTTTTCAGACAAAACAAATGATGACAGCTAGCGAACGGACTGTTGCATCGAAGTTACACGGACTGTTGCCTCGAAGTCCATGATTCAGTGCAGCAGATTTGAATATGGTTTCATACCAAAGACAAAAGCCAACTCGGTCATAATAGAGTACTTTACTATTTAAAAAAATCTTTGGTGCACAGCACCATCATCATTTGAAATAAGAACTTTGTTTCCTCTCCGCTCAGTACACTTCGTTTCGAACCATCCGGGCACACCGTGTTTAATCCTCTGCCTCTCCCGAACCAAGCCATGCCGATCGCAGAGCTCTTTCTTGGCGCCTTACTTCCGGTTCTGTTTGAGAGGCTGGCCTCTCCCGAGATGCTCGACTTTGCGCGGCGCGAGGGGATCGATACGCTGCTGAAAAAATGGAAGGAAATGCTGACCAGCATCAATGAGGTGCTGGATGATGCAGAGGACAGGCAACTGACCGGCCATCTAGGGGTGAAGTCGTGGCTTGAAGATCTCAGGAACTTGGCCTACGACATCGAAGACTTGTTTGATGAGTTCTCCACAGAATCCGTTCTAAGCAAATCCAAGGCAGAACCTGGCACTAACAAGGTTAGTTCCCTTCTTCCGAATTGTTTCTTCAGATTGAGCTCGAGAGCATTTGTGCTCGACCACAAAATGAGATCAAAGATAGAAGATATGGACGGTAGATTACAAGATATCGTGACTCGGAAAAATAGTCTCAGCTTGAGAGAGAATGATGGGCAGCGATTAGCAAACAGCCGTGTGGTTAAGCCGCCTCCCACTACGCATTTGCCTGAGCTTTGTTTCGTTAGTAGGGAAGTTGAAAAAATGGAAATCCTAAGTTTACTGACCGCAAAAGAAGACGATACAACGTGTGCGGATCTAAAAGTAATTCCCATAGTAGGGATGGGAGGTCTTGGGAAGACAGCCTTGGCTCAGCAAGTCTATAATGATGATAGAGTGACGGGCTTTTTCGACGTGAAAGCATGGGCTTGCGTTTCCGATGAGTTCGACATGCTTGCTATCACAAAGAGAATCTTAGAGGCAACCAACGGTCATTCGTCCTGTGAAGGTAAGGACCTGAATTGGCTTCAAGATAAGCTCAAGGCAAACCTTTCTGGAAAGAAGTTTCTTGTTGTGCTGGATGATGTCTGGAATGAAAAGTATGGAAACTGGACTACCCTCTTGAAGCCGCTTCAATCAGGAGTAAAGGGAAGCAAGATCATCATCACGACTCGTAACCTCCGCGTTGCTTCAATAACCGGTGCTTCACCGAAAATACTCGAAGAGTTGTCAGTAGATGCTTGCATGACTTTGTTTGCATTTCATGCTCTTGGAGTGGGAAATTTTGATCATCATCCCAAACTTGAAGTATTAGGTCGGAAAATAGTTGAAAAATGCAAAGGGTTGCCATTAGCTGTGAAGACATTGGCTGGGATGCTCCGCACTGAAGTTGATCATCGTACATGGGAAGCAATATCGAACAGCAAAATTTGGGACCTACCAGAAGAAAGAAATGAGATTCTTCCGGCTTTAAAACTTAGCTATCTCCATCTCCCTTTCAATTTGAGGAGATGTTTTGCTTATTGTGCTATATTTCCCAAAGACTACGAAATCGAACGGGACGACTTGATTCACTGGTGGATTGCAGATGGCTTGTTGGAGGGAGAAAAACGAAAGAGCCATTGGAATGCAGGTTTGAATTATTTCAATGAGCTAGTAGCTAGATCACTATTTCAAAAGTCGAGCAGCAATGGATCTCGATTTTTGATGCATGATCTTGTGAACGACCTGGCAAAGCTAGTTGCGGGTCCAACCTTCTTTAGCTCAGGGGAGTTTGAGTTTGAGCATGATCAAAATATTGCATCTCTAACTCGTCATGCTGCATTCATTTCCAACGAGTACGTTGTGGCAAAAAGATTGAATGTGTATCAGGGAATGGAGAGACTTAGGTGCTTCGTATCTTTAGTGAAGCAATCGAGGTACATGGATAGGTCTTTCTTGTCCTCTAAAGCACTTTGCGACTTGTTGTCGGGACTAAAGTACTTAAGGGTGCTTTCATTAAGTCACTACCACATTAGAGAAGTACCGGATTGCATTGGCAAGCTAAAGCATCTAAGGCACCTTAACATGTCATATACCGACATCGAAACACTTCCAAAGTCAATTGTTTTGTTGTACAACTTGGAGGCTTTGATGTTGCGGGGCTGTCAAAACCTTATCGAGTTGCCAAAAAGGATAGAGAAACTGATCAATTTAAAATTTCTCGACATTATCGAAACTCCAAGCCTAAGAGAAATGCCACTGGGCATAGGTAATTTGGTGGGTCTTGAAATGTTGCCCAAGTTTGTAGTGAGAAGAAAGAATGGATTGAGCTTGAAGGAGTTAAAAAACCTGAAGAACCTTGAAGGGGAATTGTGCATCTCTGATTTGCATGAGGTTCAACATGCCACAGATGCCAAGGATGTCAATTTACACATGAAGGTGGGAATATGTCAGTTGACCATGCGGTGGAGTACATATTTTGAAAACTTCCGAAACGAAGAATTTGAAGCAGAGGTCCTTGACTTTCTTTGTCCTCATCGAAATCTTGAAAATCTTGAGATTTCTTACTATGGTGGCCTAGCATTCTCGTCATGGTTAGGAAGTCCCTCACATGTTAACATGGTGTACTTACGTTTGCATGGGTGTCGCAAGGTTAAAGCATTACCATCACTTGGGCACCTATCGTTGCTGAAAGAATTGTATATCGAAGGTCTAAATGCAATATGTACGATAGGTTCTGAATTTTATGGAACTACAAGTCCTTTTCCATCCTTGATTACTTTGGAAATCAAGGACATGCCATTTTGGAAAGTCTGGTCTCATTGCTTCGGTACCGAAGAAGTAGAAGTTTTATTCTCTCGTCTTGAGCATCTCGTCATTCAAGATTGTCCTATGTTGATAGGAAGATTGCCCAGTCGTCTAAGCTCCCTCATAAAGCTCGAGATCAATGCTTGCCCACGTGTGGATGCCTCGCCTTCTATGACGTCCCTTCCATCCCTCGATGAATTAAACTTTGGAGGTTGTACCAAAGGGGTCCTAAAGAGTTTGACAGATCTAACGTCTCTTACCGCTCTAGTCATACAAGATGTTACTGAATTAAATTGGTTAAACCATGAGCTTACAAGCTCCTGGCCCAAGCTAGAGAAACTGGAGATGAGAAGTTGTGAAAGGCTAACATACTTGTGGGAAGATGTGTATGCAATTCCAAATCTCGTTTGTCTGAAAATCTTATTAGTCGATAGTTGTCCGGGACTCTTATCTTTCGGAGCTGGAGACGGACATACAGAGCTCCCTAGCAACCTAGAGATTATCGAATTAAAAAATTGCGCCAATTTGGAGAAGCTCCCAAGCAAGATGCGAACACTTTCCACCCTTAGAGGCTTGACGATTAGGAACTGTCCGAAACTTGCGTCCTTCCTCGAGATGGGTATACCGGCATCGGTGATATCCTTAACTATTGATGATTGCACGACGTTGCAATCTTTACCCAAAGGATTGATTTGCCATCTGGATGAACAAAGCAGCGGCAGCAATGCCCACAGTAGCATGACGTCTGGTCTGCAAGAATTAAAAATCTGGAAATGCGATGCGCTGGCGGCCTCTCCATTTAGCGAGGGTCGATTTTTACCTGCGACCCTCCAGAAACTTGAAATTGGAAGATGCGGGGGAGTGGAGTCGCTTGCGGATATAAAACTAGACCCTCTTCAGTCTCTCCAAGAGATTAGGATCAGGAATTGCGAGAAATTGAGAAACTTACCCCATGGCCTACACAGGTTGTCCCATCTCACCTCCTTGACATTGGGGAATTGTCCTGCGTTGGAGCTGGAGTGCTTCCCTCCTCTGCCTCCCTGCATCTCAGAATTTAGCCTTGATGATTGTCCGAAGTTAAAATCGTTGCCTAATGAGTTGCATCGACTTACGTGTCTCCAATTTTTTGGGATTTCGGATTGTGACGGGGTAACGCGCTTCCCCGATGGGGGATTGCCGCTCCAGCTACACGGACTTTCTGTAGAGCGATGCAGGAATATGAAGCAGCCGGTGGGGGAGTGGCTTATCCCGCTCACCTCCCTCGCAAACCTGTGGATTGACGGCAGTGTTGGGGGGTTGGGAGAGAAGGAAGATCTTGTGCTTCCGCTCCCTTCCTCGCTGATATATCTCGAAATCTCAGACATGGAGAAGGTGGAAAGACTGTGCAGCAGTCTCCCGCCCTCTCTCCGGACCTTTTGGTTCAAAAGATGCCCGAAGCTGAGGGAGTTGCCCCAGGATGGCCTCCCTCCCTCCCTTGAAGAACTCAATATCGACAGATGTGGGGTTCTCAAGAAGCGATTCACGAAACGGTATTGGCACCTCATCCGTGAAATCCCGGAAGTTTGGATAGAGGGTAAAAGATCTGAGCCTGGCTCTTTGAGAAGGGTTCGAAGTTTATGTTACTCAAAAAAGTGTGTTTTTGATTTTGGCAGATTAAGGATCGTGAAGCTTTTGGGCGTAACTGGGGGTGTCCAAGGATGCCCCAATCAATCATCGTCTCCTTCTTCCCCTCGTTGTCTGCACCTCAATCGCAACCTATGCTTTGGCTCTCTGCTCCGACGTCCTCACGTCGATCACTGTCTCGATCTTCCTTCTTTGTCACGCAGCCGTTCCTTCAGCTCTCGCAAGACGTGGTCGCCCCTCTGTGTCTCCCACCGCTCGTCCCCATCTGCAGCGGCCAAACCATGCAATTTTTCTCTGTTGCTGAATTCCCGTGTCCTCAATTTCATGTCCTGCTTTGAGTTTGGATGTTTCGTCGTTTCCGGGTAATTCGATTCGTCTTCTTTTTGCTCGGTTCCTTCTTCCTCCATTGTTGAGGGTCCGACTTCCGCTTTTTCGCATGACCCGTTCTGTTTGTTTTTACCGTCGCAAGTTTCAGGATCGAGCAAAAATCGTTGAGCAAGTCAGGATTTGGTCCTCCACTTGAAGCAAGTCCAGAACAGAACCTCCCGGATTCGACGTCGATGGCACGCATACGAGAATATGGAGCTGAATTTCTGAGGCATTGTCTTTTCTCGCTTTCAACGAGGATTAGAGCCCTCATTAGGCTTGATCAGAGGCGTTCAACAAGTTTGGAGGATGCACCAGCTGCCCACGGGTCGGGTCATGGGCTTCGATGGCAATGGTTATCGGAACAGCTAATGTAGGTGAGACCCAGTTTGAGTTTCATACTTTCAGTAGGAGCAAGTAGGCCTTACTGTTCTTTTGTATGAGTACGTGCGATGATTCAATAACTTGTCTATATCTTACAGGTCTTCTCTGTCCCTTTCCTCACGTTAAGTCCCAGGAGCATCAATTGACTGGTACGCGTGTAGGAATTAACACAATTCTCGGTTGTCATCATCTTCACTATCAATGAAAAAATTCAACATTCTGTCAAGTTCATTCAATTGTATTTCATTCTTGAATTGATTTTCGACCAGCTAGTTATATGACTAATATTTCGTGTGATTTCGAACTACTTGAATGCCGCTGCCAACAAATTCCTGAGCTAGCCTGTCTCTTGAAATCTAATGAAGATCTTCAGTTATAATCTTTCTCTTCTATCTTATTTACATTGATTTAAACCTCCACTATATCTAGTACGGTAATATTGGCCCATCTCTTCGTGTTTTTACATATAACTCTAAAATCTTCTATATATTTGTTTGGATATCCTATTGCATATAGATAATCGTCATTTGAAGAAGTTCTATTTCTATTTTTGTTTTCCATTTTTGTGCATAGATTGACAAACAAATTCTTATTTCGTTTATGGCACGCATTGCACTGTGGCTACTCAATGAGGTTTGCGTAGGGAATGTGCCAATGTTAATGAAGCTGAAGGTCTAGGAGACTTCGAAACTTCTTGCTGCTTGTATAAGGATTGATTTCAAGTACGAGCATCAATTCCGCGACTTGTAAATCTGGGATGTCATTAAGGGGATGTCGCGTTAGAATTTGGATTTCTCAGCTTATTTTTGCACTCTTGCTGTTTGTTGCATTCCCTCATCCAATTCTTTTGTTATCGCTATGCTCTGTCTCATTCACCAAAATTCTCTCAATCTTGCTGGCGCTGTAGATTTCATTGGGACCCCATTGGTGAAGTTTGTCCGTACAAGCCAGCGACCTATGGAAAGGTCTGTATAACCTTCCTCCACTGTGGCCTCACTAGTATTTAGTCCAGGAGACAATGGCTAAGGGGGATTCTGGACGATAGATTGCTCCTCATCGGAAGACGAAGGGACATGACACTGCAGGCTTTCTTGTTAAGACCTCAATTTTTGTGGAAATTTTTTCGTGATTCGTTGGCTCGAATATATCAAGAGGATAGGTATGTATATATCAAGTTTCGTATTCATCGCTTTCTGTATGCATGTTTTCTTTACGTTTCACTTTCACAAGCAATGGAAAGCAAGTTCTATAGTTTTTTTTTTATCAAAAGATTATCAAAAATAGTCACAAACTTATTATAATTATGTCAATTCAATTCTACACCTTTTAAAATTTGTACTAATTTAATCAATCTGGTCAATTATGACTGGATGGCCTTGACGTTGATAGTTTTTATTAGTATATAATTTTTTTGAATTCTTATCAATTTTCCCTTTTTCTTTTCTTTCTTATTCCTTATTTTCTTTTTTTCCTCTGCTCCCTCAAATCAGACTCGCCAATCACGAGTAAGGCCATGTGTGCTCGCAATCGATGAGGCCACAGTGAGGTTGCAGCCGCATGCCCTTGCTCAGCGATGGGATGAGGCCAAGTAAGGACCAAGAAAAAGTAAAGAATAAGATGAAAGAAAACAAAAAAGAGGAAAAAATTTCATGAAAAAGCAAAATATTATTAAAATTGTCGACATTAGCGCTGACAAGTCAAAATTGGTTGACGGATTATATTGGCATAAATGCAAAAAAGAATTAGAATTAAACTGTTAAAAGAAAAATATGTATGACTAAATTGGCTTAATTGCAATAGGTTTAATACTTGTTTAGTAATTATTATCGAAGATACCATTGCCCCGACTAGGCAATAGTGATTGATCATGATTCAGATGTCGATTCTAATTGGCATCAGTTGATAATGATTGATGTTGATTGAGCAACCAAGAATATCGTGTATTGGAAAATTGATTTTTTATTGTGTCTTTTTTCCTTAATTAGTTTGAATCTATGCAATTGGACAGTATTGATAAAAGAAAGCAATATACGTTTTCACAATTCCCTATTGCTCTTTCTACGACTCAATTCTCTGATATGATATTATAGCTTTCCTTTTCGACTTAGCTTTAGAATAATAATTTTTCTAGCCACAAAGGTTTATTTTCTTGCTTTATACGGAAGTTGTGGAGAATTTTTTTGGTCAAGAATGCATCCACAAAGGGAGAAATTATGCCAAGAAATCAAACTTCGAAGTGGGGAACGTCTGAGGATTCGGATCTTTCAAACAATCAAGGGTTGGAAAACTTATCCTTAAATGCGGTCAATTCTAGTTGGTGAAAATTGGAACAATGGAGAAGGTCACGTACAGCCCAGTGAAGGCCTTCTCAGTTCTATTCAGGCCAACAATGGGCCTCTTCAGTCCAATTTAGAGCAATTCTTTGAGAGACCACATGTCTAATGGTTTCCCGTTCAAGTTCAA
Source organism: Melaleuca alternifolia (assembly GCA_019926035.1). Classification (NCBI taxonomy): domain Eukaryota; kingdom Viridiplantae; phylum Streptophyta; class Magnoliopsida; order Myrtales; family Myrtaceae; genus Melaleuca; species Melaleuca alternifolia. The sequence goes on from JAGKPW010003057.1 coordinate 25,618, forward strand.
CTGGCCCAGAATGTTGCCGGCCTAATGAAGAGAGCCCACGAAGAAAATAGTGGGCCAACTTTTGGGTCTGGAGGGGGCCCAACATTTACCGCTCAACCCTACTCGGGATTCGAATCAGGTCGGCCCTATGCGAACCAAAATGGGTCGGGTCCGCCTAATTTCGCAGCAACTTGTGGGCCGGAGACCTATTCTCCTTGGTCCCAAGAGCTCTGGTGAGCACTCATTACGAAGGACAACGACCCATTTTGACTGATAAGCAACTCGCACGACACTGGAAGAAGTGCAACCAGCTCGTACGGACATGAATGAACAATTGCCTCACCCCCGGAAGTTGTTGTTGGACTATACCCTTATTTGAAGATGCCCAAAATTTTTTAGAAAACATACGGGACATATATAGAAAGCTTGATAGAGCTAAGATTTTCTCAATAATCTAAGCTTTATCGGAGCTCAAGCATGAAAATTTGTCAATTTCCATAGTTTTCAACCGACTTTCAGTGTTGTTGAATGAATTATAAATGGTTGAAGAAAAATTACAGGGGCCGAAGAAAATCATAGGTCACTATTGAGCAATTAGAGAGAGGGAGAAGGTTACACGTTTCTAGTTAATCCTAAATGAGAGGTACTTACCTTTTCATAGCCAAATTCTTGCCATGGAGCAGGTACCTTTGCTTGTTCAGATCTACCAGCCCGTGGTGTAAGAGGACTTGGAGCGAATGGCATCATTGGACCAGCTTTTGTTTGTAGTGAAGTCTAGCCATGGCGTCTTTGGGAGCTCCAGAAATGAGAGCTCACAAACCTTAGATCTGGAGGAAGAAGATGGTGGCCCACAATTTTCTCAAATGAACGATCATGATCTATCTGATCACAGGATCATATGACTCCCTGCAAATCACTTGATCAGACAATTCAAACCTCATCCTTGCCGCCTCGCGATCAGATGGTTCACACCAAAACATGTTAGCACCCCCATGGAAGGATCTAATGGCCCAATTTTTTTTTTTAACAAATCACAAAAATCCAACAAAGAAATAAGTAAATTTTGTGATTGCAAATGTCTTTACTGTACCAAAAAAATTGTTGGAAGTTACATGGAAAGTCAAGAGATCAAGAAAAGAACGAGCAAGATATCTTAGTTGCGGCACATACTAAGACCACCAGTCTATCAATAAGGATCAATTCCAGTAGATTATGAGAGCTCCAAACCAACTGGGGACATAAGATAAAATGATTAGTTATGAATGTACTTCTCATTGCTTGAGTTCCATTTCTAGTAAAACATAGATTATTAATTCAGATGCTAATGATCACATAGTTTGCGATGAACGTTTATTTTCTAGTATTAATTCATCATTTCCTTACACCAACATATGCCTTTCTAATGAAAATGACGTTTTGGTCACTAAAATTGGCGACATTCAATTTAAGATTTTCGTTACTCTAAGAAATATATTATTCATTCCCGAATTCCAATATAATCTCACATGTGTTTCCAAACTATGTGAAGATAACTCCTGTCGTGTCCATTTCAGTTATGTTTTTAGCCAATGTTCCTCTCCAAATGAATTTGTTTTCTTGTATATTTTTAATAGATGACGAAATATATATTTCCAAATGTTTAATTAGTATTTAAGGTTTTTTCTTTCTTTTTTCATGTTGATCTTGAGATTGAATATGTATAATACAATGGGCTGATGTTCTAGGTCAACGTTGACTTAGACCCAAAATTTCGATGTGAATGAAAAGTACGAAAAATAAAAAATGGCAAACTCCACAAGAGGGGGGTTGTCAAAGAGAGAGAAAGGAGACAGCTATGCTGCCACCACCCGGCAACTCAAGTGGTGCGTGCTGTGCTTTTCAAGCTTACTTGAATGCCGATGACTCTCGTTGTGTTGGAGCAACGAGGGTTGCCATCTCTATGATCGAGAAAGAAACGGTTGTCCTGAGCTTAATAAGATTTGTTACTTTTCATTGATGTTTGCAAAAAATGATTCTGATATCGCTTGATCGTTAAGTAAAATAAAATAAAAACGGATGGAATACGCTTGAGGTGTCGTAAAATTTAGATAATCATATATTCTTATTGATTCGACGTACTAAAAGACATGTATACATCAAGTTGGTTAAGCTATACACGCGAGACCCATCTTGCTCGCTTTAATACGGCAGCGAAGGAAAAAGATCATCCACCCTCTTTCTCACTGCATGGAAAAAGAGTCTCCCAAGTTGGATTAGGATCCCCTAACATTTTTTTTTGGGGGGAGGGGGTTTGATTAACATTGAACGGTTTTTGTTTTTCCAAAAAAAAATATAAAATAAGTTTTTTTTCCCTAGATGTCTGATTCATATTGGATGGCTGGGGCAGAAGCTGGGTCACCCTTGCCCTTGTACAAATAAGGGCAGACGATCCATTTCCTCCCAAGTTACCTTGAGTTTGAAGTAGTGAATGAGCAAGTTCTTAGTAGAGCTGCCATAAAACTTGGCCATTTTAAATCCAAAATCATCAAATTGGTCATTTAACTCTACAGGTGGAGTAGTGATCCAATGCAAAATAGACTCGTGCTTGACTCACTAGGAGTCTTCACGGAATGTCGTATAGCTATGATATACCGGTAGCTCATATGAGCACATGACTACGCCTAAGATAACATTATAGACTATATTTGTTGATCTTATCAAGCGATATCATTCTAAAGAATAAGAAGAATAAGAAGAGTCATCGTTATATTTAAGAATACGGTTGAGAGCTTATTAACATCAGACCAATAAGACACTCGTGAGATCGTGAAACAAAAAGGGTTGATTATGCATTAAAACGCTTGGTGAATGGAAATTGTAATTGAAAAGCAAAAGGCGAGACGGACGACAATGTTGGCTTAAACACATAAGGGTGGAAAATTGAGATTGCGAGACAAGATGACGGTTATGCGTAGAAAGAAGTTGACCGTTACTCATTAAGTGGACATTGTAATTGTAGGGGCAACTTTGAAAGCCAAATGTAAAACAAATGGCTCTTTTGGCTTAAAATTTATACATGCCTTAAAGGTATTCATCGCGATTGATTAACCTTTTTATATGCATGTTTTCTCTCCGTCTCACTTTCACAAGCAATGGAAGGCAAGTTCTATAGTTTTTTTTTTTAAAGATTGTAAAAAAAAAGTCATAAACTTATTATAATTATATCAATTAAATACTATACATTTTTAATTTTGTGCTAATTTAGTATATCTGGCCAATTTTGGCATTAGTTGGATGATGCTGACATCGATAATTTTTATTAATATTTAATATTCTTTTGAATTCTTATTAATTTTTCCTTTTTCTTTTCTTTTCTTTTTCTATTGTGGCAGGCAAGACAAATCAGCCTCGCTAGTCGCGAGTGAGGCAATTTGTGCCCACAATCGATGAGGCCATATTGAGGTGGCGGCGATGCCCTTGTTCAAACAAGGAGATGGGGGTGAGGCCAAGAAAGGACTGAGAAAAATAAAAGAAGAAGAAAGAAAAAAGAGAGGAAAATTTAAAAAAAAAAACAAAATATTATTTAAATGTCAATGTTAGAGCCAATTAGTCAAAATTGGTCTGATAAATTATGTTAACATAAATGTAAACAAAATTAGGATTAAACTGATAACAATAAAATGATTACAACTGAATTGGCCCAATCACAATAGGTTTAATACTTGTATGGTAATTATTATCGAAGATATAGTGAGGCAATAGTGATTGATCACGATTCAAATGGTGATTCTAATTGATGCCGGTTGATAATTATTGATGTTGATTGGGGAAACTAGAATATTGTGCATTAGAAAATTGATTTTTTCTTTGTATCTTTTTTCCTTAATTAGTTTGATCCTATGTACTATAAATAGGGATGCAATTGTACAATATTGATATAAGAAAGTAATAAACATTTTCAACCAAACCCTTTTTTGATCTAGCTTTAGCATAATAATTTTTCTAGCCACAAAAGTTTTTCTTTCTTGCTCTATACGCAATTGGTGGATAATTTTTTTGGTCAAGAATGCATCCATAAGGGGATAAATTATGCCAAGAAATCAAACTTCGAAGTCGGGAACGTCCACGGATTTGAATCTTTCAAACGATCAAGGGTTGGAAAACTCATCCTTGGATGCATCCAATTCTAGTTGGTGAAAATCAAAACATGGGAGAAGGCCACGTATAGCCCAGTGAAGGCCCCCTCAGTTCCATTCAGGCCAACAATAGGCCTCTTCAGTCTAATCTGGATCAATTTTTCTCAGAGACTATAGGTATAATTGTTAAGTTCAACTCACTTTACAATTTTTTCAGAGAACATAGGTCTAATCTGGACCCGATATTTCCTTCCCTTTGCACGAAACCCTAGCGGCAGGCTAGAGCTGAGGGATCCTTTGTACACGTCTGTTCGTCAACAGACTTGAGGTCCGCATGATTTTGCAGCAACTTTCTGGGTCGGAGAACTATTCTCCTTCGGTCCTGAGAGCTCCGACAAGCACTCGCTACGAAGGACAAAGAAGGATTTATTGACGGCACCGTACAGCTTTTGGCTGACGAGCAACTCGCGCGACACTGGAGGAAGTGCAACCAACTCGTATGGACATGAATGGACAATTGCCTCGCCCCGGAAGTTATTATCGGACTACGCCCGATTGAAGATGCCCAATAATTTTGGGAAAACATATGGGAAATGTACTGAAAGCTTGATAGAGCTAAGATTTTCAAGCAAGCAAGGAAATTTGTCGATTTTCACAGTTTTCAACCGATTTTCAGTGTTGCGGAATGAATTAGAAATGGTTGGAGAAAAATTACAAAGGCCGAAGAAAATCCTAGCTCAATATTGAACAATTACAGAGAGGGAGAAGGTTACACGATTCTTGATAAATCTAAATATGTGATGTAGGGATCTGGCTATCTCTTTACTGCTAAAAGTACATTTTTCACACTATAATAATAGAATACGAATAACTAGGTATCACGTTATCCTTATTTGAATGGCTAGTGGGCATATTGAAAGTTAGGTAGCTCTTCTCTTCCCGGAATAAAATAATGAGCATATTTTATTTGGTCCCGTGGACCAAAATAAAACGAGGAAACTTCCCTATGAATATAATCATTGATGCTTAAAAAGGGGAAAAAATATAAAGCATCAAGGTTTGGAATTTAATTCGATTTATGGCCACTCCAAAATTCCCTGCTAATGTAATGCATATGTATCTTTCAGAGAGCAAATCTGGGTAACAACCAGAGTAACAAAGAAAAGCAACAAGTTTCCTTCCTTTTTTTGTTGTTGCTTTATGGTACTTGATGAGCAATCAACTCAAAAATAAAATTGCAGCTTTCAATGAATTGAGCTCTTATATCATGTGAAATCATGTCGGGTCCAATACGACGGATGACTGGAATGGTCTTCATTTTGCATAAACTAAAGTTTATAATAACTTCTCCTTTTTTGGTATGTGATGGGACTTGCGAGGCTGCACCAATGAAAGGATGATGTATGATGATTATGGATGGATGCAAATGGGAATCATGTGACGTGAGTGGCACGAGAGTTGGAACATTGATAAATCGATCAACAATAGAGAACAATCGACCCATACGATATTCACTAGCGTTGCATAGAGAGAGACGAAGAATGATGAAAATTGAAGAATAGGAGAAGGGGCAGTGGCGGTGGCGAGAAGAACAACGAGCAAAATAGTGAAAGAATGACGAGAGACAGAATAAATCGCGGAGATTTGAGTGCCAACATGGATGAAGGGAACGATATGCAATCGATCAAAAGAGCAACACATTAATTCTTCTGTTGGAATATTAGGTTTCCAATGACCAAAATTCAGTACTAGCAATCCAATAGTTTCAAAACCTTAAAACAAAGGACCCAAAAGACGAGGAAGAAACCGCTGGACTGTGGAGCTCTGTAATCTAACCCTTGTTTAGATCTTAACTAAACTTTGGTTCAAATCCCTTAAGAACAATGAAAACTTAGGGCGCATTTGGCAACGTTTTTATTTTAAGAAACAGTTTTTTTATAGAAATACTTCTTTTGAGAAACACCCCCGGAAACAATTTCTGAGTAATATAAAGTGTTTAGTAACTACACAAAATGTCTGTTCTTGGAATAAAAAAAGAATAGAAATGCGTGGTATGATTTCTAAATTTTTCATTGAGACACTAAATTCAAATATATTTTTTAAAAAACGAAGGCGCCACCGTCAACAGAAAAAATGAAATATATAAACTAAATTACATTTTAATAAAAAAAAAGTAATTTTTTTTTAAAAAGGAGATAATATTTAAATTTTAAATCTTAATTTTAAATCTTAAAATTTTATTTTTTTAAATTTTAAAATTAAATTAACTTAAATTTGAAAATTAAATAAAATTTAATTTAAAAAATTAAAGTTTAATTTTTTAAAAGAAGTAAAAGCTGAAAACTTAATTTTTTAACATTTAAAATTTAAAAATAAATCTTAAATGATATATTAAAAAATAGATTAGGGAAAATTTTTAAAATGTAAATGTAAATTTAAAATTAAAATGTAATTTAATTTATTATTTTAATTTTAATTTTAAAAATTAATTTCAAAATTTAAAAAATAAAATGTTAAAATTTCTAAAAATTTCAAAATTAAATTTAATAAAATTATTTTAAAAAAATTCAATTAAATTAAAATTTTAAGCAATTTCTTATTTAAGTATTTTAAAAATTTTAAATTTAGTTTTTATAAAAAAAGTTTAATTTAAAACAATATTTTTAATTTAAGAGTGTTCAGAGGAGGTGGCTGCGGCAAAAAGAATTGGGAGTTTTTGTTCTTTTTATTTCTCAAAAGTGTTCCGAAAACAGAAAAATAAGTTTTTTTTTATTTCTTATTTTTGTTCTAAATCTGTTCTCAGGAACAAAAATATAGATTTGGAACAAAAATGTAACCAAACACGTTTCTGTTCTTCTTTTGTTGTCTGAAATAAAAAAATAGAAATTTCTATTTCAAGGAACATAAATAAATTTTACCAACAGGCCCTTAACAGCAAATTGCTCCAAATCTGTCGTTGCCCGAACCTAGACACTTGAAAGACACTGCACCAGTCACCTCGATCGAGACAAGAACAGTGGACTGATAAACGATCAAGTAACAGAGATGATCACACATAAAAAAGAATTTATGTACGGAGATGGATTATCATGCACTTTATCATCTACTATACTATACCTGCCCAGTCACCATCGCAAATGTCCCGAGTCTCCCTTCTTTCCTCCACCGCTAGTGGACAAACATTGATAACTGGTCCTGAACCTTATTCCTTGCCTGCCTGGCTGCCATTATCAGGGTAAGGAAATAATTAAATAATATAAAACAAGTTGAACATCGGGTGATGCATGTTACCCCTCGTTTTACATTAGATTTGAGTAAACAATTTATCATTGGACCAATGAAGTTACACGAACTGTTGCCTCGAAGTCCATAATTTAGTGTAGCAGAGTTGAATATGGTTTCATACCAAAGACAAAAGCCAACTCGGTCATAATAGAGTACTTTAATACTTAAAAAAATCTTTGGTGCACAGCACCATCATCATTTGGTGCTGTTGTCTTGGAAATAAGAACTTTGTTTCCTCGTCGCTCAGTACACTTTGTTACGAACCATCCGGGCGCTTGTGTTTAATCCTCTGCCGCTCCAGAACCAAGCCATGCCGATCGCAGAGCTCTTTCTTGGCGCCTTACTCCCGGTCCTGTTCGAGAGGCTGGCCTCTCCCGAGCTGCTTGACTTTGCGCGGCGCGAGGGGATCGATACGCTGCTGAAAAAATGGAAGGAAATGCTGACCAGCATCAATGAGGTGCTGGACGATGCAGAGGACAGGCAACTGACCGGCCACCTAGGGGTGAAGTCGTGGCTCGAAGATCTCAGGAACTTGGCCTATGACATCGAAGACTTGTTTGATGAGTTCTCCACAGAATCCGTTCAAAGTAAATCCAAGGCAGAACCTGGCACTAGTAAGGTCAGTTCCCTTCTTCCGAATTGTTTCTTCAGATTGAGCTCGAGAGCATTTGTGCTCGACCACAAAATGAGATCAAAGATAGAAGATATGGACGGTAGATTACAAGATATCGTAACTCGGAAAAATAGTCTCAGCTTGAGAGAGAATGATGGGCAGCGATCAGCAAACAGCCGCGTGGTTAAGCCGCCTCCCACTACGCATTTGCCTGAGCTTTGTTTCGTTAGTAGGGAGGTTGAAAAAATGGAAATCCTCAATTTATTGACCGCAAAAGAAGACGATACAACGTGTGCGGATCTAAAAGTAATTCCCATTGTGGGGATGGGAGGTGTTGGGAAGACAGCCTTGGCTCAGCAAGTCTATAATGATGATAGAGTGACGGGCTTTTTCGATGTGAAAGCATGGGCTTGCGTTTCCGATGAGTTCGACATGCTTGCTATCACAAAGAGAATCTTAGAGGCAACCAACGGCCATTTGTCCTGTGAAGGTAAGGACCTGAATTGGCTTCAAGATAAGCTCAAGGCAAACCTTTCTGGAAAGAAGTTTCTTCTTGTGCTGGACGATGTCTGGAATGAAAAGTATGGAAACTGGACTACCCTCTTGAAGCCGCTTCAATCAGGAGTAAAGGGAAGCAAGATCATCATCACAACTTGTAACCTCCGTGTTGCTTCAATAACCGGTGCTTCACCGAAAACACTCGAAGAGTTGCCAGTAGATGCTTGCATGACTTTGTTTGCATTTCATGCTCTTGGAGTGGGAAATTTTGATCATCATCCCGATCTTGAAGTATTAGGTCGGAAAATAGTTGAAAAATGCAAAGGGTTGCCATTAGCTGTGAAGACATTGGCTGGGATGCTCCGCACTGAAGTCGATCATCATACATGGAAAGCAATATTGCAAAGCAAAATTTGGGACCTACCAGAAGAAAGAAATGAGATTCTTCCGGCTTTAAAACTTAGCTATCTCCGTCTCCCTTCCAAATTGAGGAGATGTTTCGCTTATTGTGCTATATTTCCCAAGGACTACGAAATCGAACGGGACGACTTGATTCACTGGTGGATTGCAGAGGGCTTGTTGGAGGGAGAAAAACGAAAGAGCCATTGGAATGCTGGTTTAAATTATTTCAATGAGCTAGTATCTAGATCACTATTTCAAAAGTCGAGCAGCAATGGATCTCGATTTTTGATGCATGATCTTGTGAACGACCTGGCAAAGCTAGTTGCGGGTCCAATCTTCTTTAGCTTAGGGGAGTTTGAGTTTGAGAATGATCAAAATATTGCATCTCTAACTCGTCATGTTGCATTCATTTCCAACGAGTACGTTGTGGCAGAAAGATTCAATGTGTATCAGGGAATGGAGAGACTTAGGTGCTTCGTATCTTTAGTGAAGCAATCGAGGTACATTAATAGGTCGTTCTTGTCCTCTAAAGCACTTTGCGACTTGTTGTCGGGACTAAAGTACTTAAGGGTGCTTTCATTAAGTCACTACCACATTAGAGAAGTACCAGATTGCATTGGCAAGCTAAAGCATCTAAGGCACCTTAACATGTCATATACTGACATCGAAACACTTTCAAAGTCAATTGTTTTGTTGTACAACTTAGAGGCTTTGATGTTGCGGGGCTGTCAAAACCTTATCGAGTTGCCAAAAAGGATAGAGAAACTGATCAATCTAAAATTTCTCGACATTACAGAAACTCCAAGCCTAAGAGATATGCCACTGGGCATAGGTAATTTGGTGGGTCTTGAAATGTTGCCCAAGTTTGTAGTGAGAAGAAAGAATGGATTGAGCTTGAAGGAGTTAAAAAACCTGAAGAACCTTGAAGGGGAATTGTGCATCTCTGATTTGCATGAGGTTCAACATGCCGCAGATGCCAAGGATGTCAATTTACACATGAGGGAGGGGATATGTCTGTTGACCATGCAGTGGAGTACATATTTTGAAAACTTCCGAAATGAAGAACTTGAAGCGGAGGTCCTTGACTTTCTTCGTCCTCATCAAAATCTTGAAAGTCTTGGGATATCTTACTATGGTGGCCTAGCATTCTCATCATGGTTAGGAAGTCCCTCACATGTTAACATGGTGTACTTACGATTGCATGGCTGTCGCAAGGTGAAAGCATTACCATCACTTGGGCACCTATCGTTGTTGAAAGAACTGTATATCGAAGGTCTAAATGCAATATGTACGATAGGTTCTGAATTTTATGGAACCACAAGTCCTTTTCCATCCTTGATTACTTTGGAATTCAAGGACATGCCATTTTGGGAAGTCTGGTCTCATTGCTTCGGCACCAAAGAAGTAGGAGTTTTATTCCATCGTCTTGAGCATCTTGTCATTCAGGGTTGTCCTATGTTGATAGGAAAGTTGCCCGGTCGTCTAAGCTCCCTCATAAAGCTCGAGATCAATGCCTGCCCGCGTATGGATGCCTCGTCTTCTATGACGACCCTTCCATCCCTCAATGAATTAAACTTTGAACGTTGTAACGAAGGGGTCCTAAATAGTTTGAAAGATCTGACATCTCTAACCGCTCTGGTCATACAAAATGTTGCTGATTTAAATTGCTTAAATCATGAGCTTACAAGTTCCTTGTCCAAGCTAGAGAAATTGGAGATGAGAAGTTGTGAAAGGCTAACATACTTGTGGGAAGATGCGTATGCAATTCGAAATCTCGTTTGTCTAAAAAACTTAGTAGTCGATAGCTGTCCAGGACTCTTATCTTTCGAAGCTGGAGATGGAGATACAGAGCTCCCTAGCAACCTAGATACTATCGAATTAACAAATTGCGCCAATGTAGAGAAGCTTCCAAGCAAGATGTGGACACTCTCCTCCCTTAGAGTCCTGACGATTGAAAACTGTCCGAAACTCGTATCCTTCCCCGAGACGGGTATACCGGCGTCGGTTATATCCTTAACTATCGAAGATTGCAAGACGTTGCAATCTTTACCCAAAGGATTGATTTGCCATCTGGATGAACAAAGCAGCAACAACAATGCCCATAGTAGCATGACATATGGTCTGCAAGAATTAACAATCAGGGAATGCGATGCTCTGCCGGCCTCTCCATTTAGCGCGGGTGGATTTTTACCTGCGACCCTCGAGAGACTTTCAATTTGGAGATGCGGGGGAGTGGAGTCGCTTGCGGATATAAATCTAGACCCTCTTCAGTCTCTCCAAGCGATTGAGATCGATGATTGCGAGAAATTGAGAAACTTACCCCAGGGCCTGCATAGGTTGTCCAATCTCACTTCCTTGAGCTTGTGGGATTGTCCTGCGTTGGAGCTGGAGTGCTTCCCTCCTCTGCCTCCCTGCATCTCGAATTTTTCCCTCTGTCGTTGTCCGAAGATAAAATCGTTGCCTAATGAGTTGCATCGACTTACGTGTCTCCAAAATTTGGGGATTAATGGTTGTGACGGGGTAACGCGCTTCCCCGATGGGGGATTGCCGCTCCAGCTAGAGGACCTTTTCGTACTGAAATGCAGGAATATGAAGCAGCCGGTGGGGGAGTGGCTTACCCCGCTCACCTCCCTTGCAGTTCTAACGATTGACGGCAGCGTTGGCGGGTTGGGAGAGGAGGAAGATCTTGTGCTTCCGCTCCCTTCCTCGCTGATCCGTCTCTATATCTCAGACTTGCAGAAGGTGGAAAGACTGTGCAGCAGTCTCCCGCCCTCTCTCCGGACCTTGCTGTTCAGAGGATGCCCGAAGCTGAGGGAGTTGCCCCAGGATGGCCTCCCTCCCTCCCTGGTGGCACTCTTAATCTTCGAATGTGGGGTTCTCAAGAAGCGATTCACGAAACGGTATCGGCACCTCTTCCGTGAAATCCCGGAAGTTTCGATAGAGGGTAAAAGATCTGAGCCTGGCTCTTTGAGAAGGGTCCGAAGTTTATAGACGCAAGAATGATTTTACTAAAAAATGCGTGTTTTTGATTTTGGCAGATGAATGGCCGATTAGCACTTTGGCGTAACTGGGGGTGTCAAAGAATGCCCCCATTCAATCATCGTCTCCTTCCCCACGTTGTCTGCACCTCAATCGCAACCTATGCTTCGGCTCTCTGCTCCGCCGTCCTCACGTCGATCACCGTCTCGATCTTCCTTCTTTGTCACGCAGCCGTTCCTTCAGCTCCCGCAAGACGTGGTCGCCCCTCTGTTTCTCCCACCGCTCGTCCCCATCTGCAGCGGCCAAACCATGCAATTTTTCTCTGTTGCTGAATTCCCGTGTGCTCAATTTCATGTGCTGCTTTGGGTTTGGTTGTTTCGTCGTTTCCGGGTAATTCGATTCGTCTTCTTTTTGCTTGGTTCCTTTAGTCTATCTTCCTCCATTGTTGAGCATCTATCTTCCTCCATTGTTGAGGGTCCGGCTTCCGCTTTTTCGCATGACCCGTTTCTGTTTGTTTTTGCCGTCGCAGGTTTCAGAATCGAGCAAAAATCGTTGAACAAGTCAGGATTTGGTCCTCCACTTGAAGCAAGTCCAGAACAGAACCTCCCAGAACAGCAAATGTAGGTGAGACCCAGTTTGAGTTTCACACTTTCAGTAGGAGCAAGTTGGCCTTACTGTGCTTTTGTATGAGTACGTGCGATGATTCAATTACTTGTCTATATCTTACAGGTCTTCTCTGTCCCTTTCCTCACGTTAAGTCCCAAGAGCATCAATTGACTGGTACGCGTGTAGGAATTAACACAGTTCCCGGTTGTCATCATCTTCACTATCTATGAAAAAATTCAACATTCTGTCAAGTTCATTCAATTGTATTTCATTCTTGAATTGATTTTCGACGAGCTAGTTATATGACTAATATTTGGTGTGATTTCGAACTACTTGAATGCTGCGCTGCCAACAAATTCCCGAGCTAGCCTGTCTCTTGAAATCCAATGAAGATCTTCAGTTATAATCTTTCTCTTCTATCTTATTTACATTGATTTAAACCTCCACGATATCTAGTACGGTAATATTGGCCCCTCTTTTCGTGTTTTTACATATAACTCTAAATTCTTCTATATATTTGTTTGGGTAGCCTATTACATATAGATAATCGACATTTGAAGAAGTTCTATTTCTATTTTTGTTTTCCATTTTTGTGCATAGATTGACAAACAAATTCTTATTTCGTTTTTGGCACGCATTGCACTGTAGCTACTCAATGAGGTTTGCGTAGGGAATGTGTCAACGTTAATGAAGCTGAAGGTCTTTGGAACTTCTTGCTGCTTGTATAAGGATTGATTTCAAGTACGAGCATCAATTCTGCGACTTGTAAATCTGGGATGTCATTAAGGGGATGTCGCGTTCGAATTTGGATTTCTCAGCTTATTTTTGCACTCTTGCTGTTTGTTGCATTCCCTCATCCAATTCTTTTGTTATCGCGATGCTCTGTCTCATTCACCAAGATTCTCTCAATCTTGCTGGCGCTGTAGATTTCATTGGGACCCCATTGGTAAAGTTTGTCCGTACAAGCCAGCGACCTATGGAAAGGTCTGTATAACCTTCCTCCACTGTGGCCTCACTAGCATTTAGTCCAGGAGACAATGCTGAAGGGGGATTGTGGACGAGAGATTGCTCCTCATCGTAAAACGAAGGGACACGACACTGCAGGCTTTCTTGTTAAGACCTCAACTTTTGTGGAAATTTTTTCCTGATTCGTTGGCTCGAATATATCAAGAGGATAGGTATGTATATGTTGTTTTTCCCATTTCAAGTGTGTTGTTCCTTGATGTGAAATCACTAGATGAATATGAAAGGTGGGCACATTATATATGATATATAAATAGCAAAGACGAGTTTGAAAATGTATGAAAGTCGCATCACATGGGAAAAGTGTAGTTCAGAACTTTAGATGGATAGAGCAAGTTTATTTCATGTTAATGGTGGTTAGGTGCTTTAAATTCCCTTTCCTGTTTTCGTCTGGAAACTCCATTTGAACACATTTACTAAGTCGACCAACCTACCTGGTTACTGTCCCTTATATTTTGGATTCTGATATTGGTAAATTGCTTTAACAGCATTTGCCAGAAGTGCAAGAAACTCAGGATGAACTTTGGGTCTGCATCGACAGATACAACGTGACTCCTACACACGTGATCTTCCTCATTTCTGACCAGACCGATGCACATCAAAATTTATGCCGGAAACAGATATATTGCGCCTCGTTCTTCCACTCCAGCATTTCACTCACTAAGGAATGTTAAGTCAGTTTGAGTATAGACACAAATGAAGGCGTCTCACATCATGGATAGCACTTAATGATATCTGTGCTTGTTGTTCATTCTGATAACTATTTGTATTCTCCTACATGGAATTAAAGATGCATAGCCCTAGAGTTGCTGGTCGGCAAAGTTCAAAGGGTGAGTTAATTTGCTTCTACTATTTCTTTTAACATGCAGTTTGGAAGACGGGGGTTATGATCATGGGGTATAAACTGAATCTAGAAGGAATCTCCTCTAAAGTATTAGCAAATCATTTACATTCTACTTGGTTTGTTAAATTTCTAGCAAATTGTCCGCATTATACTGTTTCATTTCTAGTGTTTTATTAGAGCACATGTTAATGGTTCAAGATTTCTCTCATCTGTTATGTTATTTGTTATTATGTTCCCCAGTTATCTCATGGACCTAATTATGTCCACATGTAGTTGTGCATAAGGGACCAGTTGTACAAGAGGGAGATTTTTAAGTTATACGGCGCGTTTCTTGACGGCTTAAACTTTTAAGAGAAACGTTGTCTAACATGCCGCAATCAGATCATAGCATGATCAATCAATCAACCCTTTGTTCTTGTCTGGTTGTTTCTTCTAGTAATTTTTTATAGGCTGGGAGACTTCCAGATGAGGATTGTGGGCTTCTCGTAAGATGATTGAATCACAAGAAGATTTAAAGCTTGGACAGCAAAAAAAAACTCTGATATGCTGGTGCACTTCAGCTTGTTAAATCTGTTGTTCATAGTCTGATTAACTATGAGTGTCGACTCATTTTGTTGCCCAAGAAAGTTTTTAAAACAATTGAGCAAAAGTGTAGAGCTTTCCTTTGGAAGGGAGATCCTGACGCTAAAGAGAGAGCAAAAGTTAGATGGGACCCGTCTGTCTTCCTAAGCTGTTGGCCTTGGCATTCGAAAGCTGGACTTGTGAAATCTTCCTTGTATTTTTAAGTGTCTGGCGTATTTTGTTGACGTGCGGTCTCCATGTTTTGCCTGGCTCTACTGCTTTCATCTTAACTGTGGACCACATGCTATCTATGCTTGGTACAAGTAATTAAAAGTCAGCGATACTTTGAAACCCTATATTAGATATATAGTGTGTCATGCAGATAAAAGTTCTCTTTGCTATTGTATGATTCGTTTCACCATGCTGGATCTTGCTGGATTTATTCTCCAGGAGAAGAACTTATGATTCTTCTCTTACCCTGCAGGCCAAAGCTTCTGCTGCATTGGAAGTGGCCCACCGCTAGGTCTGAAGAGTTGGTTTCCATCCAGGAGCAGTTTTGGTCCTAATTCCCTACCTAGAGGCAGAGTTGTATGTGGCTATGTGCCGCTTCAAATGGTTGCCTTAACTCCTTTGTTGCTTGGGAAATTCTCTGAAACAAGCGTTCTAACGTTGACTGGCACAGACTTGTGGGGTTCTCCATAATGTGCCCAGATTTGGCTTTAGTTAAACTCCCTACTTTTGAGAAGATCAACAGTTGGTCTGTTGGGAGTACAAGATCTCTCTGTTTGTTGTGTAATCGAAGCATTGAATCTTGCTCTCATCTGATCTTCGCTTGTAGTTTCTCTAGTGAAGTACAGAGGAAGGTCTTAATTCTGTCAAACTAACTACTGAATCTCGTTTTCAACTAATTCTCGATGTTTAGCATGATCAATATTATCGAGTTCTTTGTTGCCTTGGTCTCAAAATTAGATTGGCACCGATAAGCGTTGTATGCTGTGTGTTGCTTGGAATCTAAGTTTGCGAAAACTATCCAGCTAGAGTGAGGTTTGTTTGAGGTTGTGCTTATTGTTGTTTGGTGTATAAAATTGCATGTTTTACTCTGACAACTGTCCAGTGACAGCGGACTGATGTCACATTCAACCCTCTTCTTTTCGGGTCCAATTTTTATGAGGTCCATTTATTGACCTCAGCATTTCTTCAGATGGTTGGGAGGAAGAGGCACATTCGATGAAAAGGATTGTTATATAATATAAAAAAACAGAATTATTAGACTATAAGAGTCAAGGGAAGACCCTACAACATCTTTTTTGGGGTGCATTAATGGAAATTTCACATTTCGACCTAGTGCATTTACATTTACACGAGTGTGGCTAGGCCACACTAAGGCAGTTATTTTCACTGAAAGAACTATAATAAGTAGGTATGAATTTTATAGAGCTAAATGTGCTTTTTTGTCCATAATAATTTTGGAATTTGAGCAAATGTTATTGTGGGAGGATTGATTTCCTTGCATTGGCACTGAAGAAGTATTCCCTCATCTTAAGCATCTTGGCATTTGGGATTGACCTATGCTAGTCGAAAGATTGAAGAAATATTCCCTCATCTTAAGCATCTTGCCATTTGGGATTGACCTATGCTAGTCGAAAGATTGCCTAATTAGCTCAGCTCTCTTGTAAAACTCAAGATCGACTCTTGTCCACGCATGGGTACTTCCTCCTCTATCATTAGCCTTCCATCTCGTTATGAGCTAAACTCTGGAGGTTGTAATGAGGGGTGGTGAAAGGTTTTGTTCAAAGGATGATAGATCTTGCTATGCACCATATCACACTCGGGATGCAATGAATATGTTCAAGTCTGAATTAGTAAGCTATGGAAAAGATGAGGGAGTAGAGTATCAGATCAATCGAGAGACAGGACGATGGTCCATTTGTTGAATTATTATTTTTTTTTTTGGTAAAGTAAGAGAAATTTGTTGAATTATTATCACCCATGTTAGCCAAAACTTTCCATTTGTAGTAATGACTAAGCTAGATGATTTTAAGAATAGTAGACTAGATTATTATGGTGATAGAAAGACTGCAAATGGACCTTCCATGAATGGGACATATGCAACATATTAACAAAAGTTCGACACACGCTTAGTATTCCAATTTAATCTATCGGTCTAATTCTAACTCTATCATTTTGAAGAGGACACTATTTGTTAAAAGTAATGAATTGGTAATTTTTAGTTGGGAACTTACCCTGGATTTGGACCAACGTTTAAAATAATGAAAAAAAAAATATCTCAGGTCCATTTTCGCAAATGATTGTACTGGACACGACCGTTAGTTTGGATTAAACCAATTCCAACAACAAATAGAGAGAGAACAAGGGGCTCTCTAGACAATTTCGCAATCATCTCGATAGTAACATTTGGAATATCATGGAATCCCCATCAGTCAGCATTGATCCGCTTAAAGGGGCATGCTGCTCATCAAAAGAGCCACATTTCTCATCCGGACACCTTTCAGGATCTATCTCACTCTTGACAAATAACAAGCGTTCACCTTGATTGGGATGCACTTGGCCCTTAAGCAACATGCACCTGGCCTGAACCTGAAATGAGAGCGTGTATTATCATGAGAAGCATGCACTTCGCCGGTAAAAAGGCGATAAATTTGCGGTGAGGATGGTGTACACTTCAACCTAAAGCGGCAGACGCATTATTTGCAGTAGGATAGCATTTCAACAGGAACCTCGTAGTTTATCCATCAAGAAGTTGCTCTGCACAGCCTCTTGTAGCTGGGTTCAAGAGCCAGACGACAACAAGAAGTATCGTGCGAAGGAGAGGAAGAAGGAATCAGAGACGTTATTCAATCTTCTCCCTCTTCACCATTCCCTGATGCCGGTCCCATGGGCAAAGGCCCATATGTGCAAACTGCAAAGCATCGCAACGACAACAACAAATTCCGAGGGCCCATTTTCAAGAGGAAAAAGTAAAAAAAAAAAAAATCTTAAATTATGTCAATCGTGATATATTTATCTTAAACTTTTTTTTATGATATCTAAAAACTCTAAATTATGCTATTTGTCATAAATTTATCTCAATTTTTTTTTTGTGATACCAAATATATCAAAACTTATACATGTGTGACGCATTTATCTCAAACATGTAGTCTTATGATACACTTATTCTAATATTTTGAGATAAATTTGTTATAATGATATAAGTTTGAGATTTTTAGCCTTACAAAAAAAGAGTTTGAGATAAATGTGTTTTATGGATATAAGTTTGGAATTTTATGTGTCATAAATAAAGTTTGAGATAAATATGTCATAATTGGTATAGTTTATAGTTTTTGGTGACTAATTTCTCAACTCCAGAAATCAATTATGGGTCGACCGATAGTTTTGGCCATACTTTTTTTAATCTTGTAAAAGACAACAAAACTTTACTTAATTTCCAAATCTTTCCCACTTAACTAAGAGCCATTGATTACCAACTAAATTATTCCACCTCAGTAATAAATTCACATGGCTGGTTGGTTGGATTTGAAGCACGATTAATTGTCTTCTTCTTTAAGTCGCAATTTGAAGAAAATAGTGAAACTGTTCATCATATCTTAACACTCCATCTGCAAGTCAATTTTTTTTTTTTTTGGAAAGAATATCTTTAGCCAAACTTTGCCGTTTTGTCAATCTAAACTTGTAGATCATTACTCGTCGAGAGTCATTACGGATGAGATTTGGCAAGCTCACAAACAGATCATTTTTTATTGTTGAAACTAGAGTGACTTCAGATAGAGAGAGTCAACGATAAGTCATATTATAAAGGCAAAAGTTTAAGATAATTTACAAGGCAAAAAAAAGTTGAGGTCAAAATTTTCACTCGATCTAAAATTTATACTTTTTGTGGAATTAGTCCGAACCCAAGGAATCAAACTTTCTCCACATAAATACTACTTTTCAAATTTCTTTGCAAATTTATATATAGTTTGTATGTTATTGTTATTGTTTTACTTTCGATGCTATGCACTTGAAGCCTGCTTCTGGTAGCGGGGAAGAGGGTGGATAGAGAATGACATTTGATTCCGTCCTCCTCTCCTCCGTACAATACTTCTTGTCGTCTGGACTCAGTTCTTGAACCGCCCCTTAGACCTTGTAGTGAATTAATTTTTTTTATCAAGTTGTCCATGTTACAAAAATATTCAGCTGGCGGACGAATTGTGGCAAGGTATTCCCACGATGATCTTGATTAAACATAAGCATGCCTTATTTGACCCCGAGCTCTTGAAATTTCTGCAGTTTATTTTATGCCAACCAAATAAAATTAGGAAGCTTCATTATGAGTATGATCGTTATCGCACAATAAATATTTAGCCGGTGGGCCGTGGTTAGGTACTCCGACTATACTCTTAATTAAGTCTATTAATTTTTCCATGTTAGAAAAATATTTAGCTAGTTGGCGGATTATAGTTAGGTACTTCCACTACTCTCCTAAGCCGACCTTATTTGACATTGTCTCCTCTAAATTTTGTATTTCGTTTGACCTTTACACCTATAAACTATTTATTTTATTTTAATGATTAAACAGTCAAGTTGAATATAAACCGATTTTCACATTTTTGGACAATCTTAAAAACGCACTCCTTCTCATTACCCATTTTTTTGTGACATGATGTCAAATCTAAAGCTGTGACGTAGGGATCTGGCTATTTTTTTTACCACGAAAAGTTCATTTTCACACACTATAATAATAGAAAATGAATAAATAGGTATTATGTTATCCTTATTTGAATGGTTGGCGGGCAATTTTTTTTCTTAATACTTGATGACCAATTAACTTGAAAAAAATTACAACTTTCGATGAATTGAGCTCTCATATTGCCCGAAATAATGTTGGGTCCAATACAATTTATGACCAAAATGGTATTTGTTTTGCATGAACTAAATTTATGTAATAACGTCTCCTTTTTTGGTGATGTGATCGGGATTTACGAGGCTGCACCAATGAAAGGATGATGCCATGAATTATGCGATGCCTGATGATGGTGGATGGGTGCAAAAGGAAATCGTGTGACGTGAGTGGCGATCGTGAGAGCTGGAATAACAATAAATCCATCAACAATAGAAAACGATGGACTTCATACGACATTTACTACTGTCGTATAGAGAGAAAGAGAGAGAATAATGAAAACTGAAGAATGGAAGGAGCAATGGTTGTCGTGAGAAACCTTACCGAAAAAAAAATGGTTGTCGTGAGAAGAAGAAAAAGCAAAACAGTCAAAGAACAACGAGAGACAAAGAAATCGTGGAGATTTTAGTGCCAACATGGATGAAGGGAGGGATGCATCGAAGAGCAATCGATCAAAAGAGCAACACAGTAAATTTTTATGCTGGAATATCTGGTTTTCAACGACCAGAATTCAGTACAAGCAATCCAAAACCTTAAACGAGGACCCAAAAGACAGAGGAAGAAAGCGCGTGACTGTCGAGCTCTGCAATCTAACCCTTGTTCAGATCTTAACTAAACTTTGGATCGATTCCTCAGGAAACTGAAAACTTAACAGCAAATTGTTCCAAATCCGTCAGTTGTCCGAAGCTAAATATTTGAGAAGACACTTCACCCAGTCAACTCGATCGAGACAAGGATAGTGGACTGATAAACAATCAAGTAACAGAGATGATCATACCCCAAAAAATTGATATACGGAGATGGATTATCATCTATTTTATCATCTACTACACTTGCCCAGTCACCATCACAAATGTCAACGAGTTTCCCTTCTTTCTCCCACCGCTAGTGGACAAACATTGATTAGGTACTGATCCCGAACCTCCTCCTTGCCTGCCTGGCTGCCATAATCAGGATAATGAGATAATTAAATAAATACATAAATAAAATCAAGTTGAACATTGGGTGATGCACGAGATAGTCTGAATAATTATTTAGACTATATAGATAACGACAGCTACTAAAGCGGACCAAGATGCTGGCTGATTATTCATTTAGAAAGTTTACTTTTGACCCTCTATTACAATATACTGAGATGAGCAATAATTTGGTGAATTCAGTATAGATATATCAAATTGAATTTGGATAATCAGATCTTTACATTAGATTGGAGGAAACAATTTGTCATTGGACCAGTGAAGTTAGACGGACTGTTGCCTCCAAGTTCTTTTTTCCGTGTAGCAGGATTGAAGATGGTTTCATACCAAAGGCAAAAGCCATCTCGGTCAAACTAGAGTACTTTAATTCTTAAAAAAATCTTTGGTGCACAGCACCATCATCATTTGGGGCTGTTGTCTTGGAAATAAGAACTTTGTTTCCTCTCCGCTCAATACACTTCGTTTCGAATCATCCGGACGCTCGTGTTTAATCCTGTGCCGCTCCCAAACCAAGCCATGCCGATCGCAGAGCTCTTTCTTGGCGCCTTGCTTCCGGTCCTGTTCGAGAGGCTGGCCTCTCCCGAGCTGCTTGACTTTGCGCGGCGCGAGGGGATCGATACGCTGCTGAAAAAATGGAAGGAAATGCTGACCAGCATCAATGAGGTGCTGGACGATGCAGAGGACAGGCAACTGACCGGCCATCCAAGGGTGAAGTCGTGGCTCGAAGATCTCAGGAACTTGGCTTATGACATCGAAGACTTGTTTGATGAGTTCTCCACAGAATCTGTTCAAAGCAAATCCAAGGCAGAACCTGGCACTAGCAAGGTCAGTTGCCTTCTTCCGAATTGTTTCTTCAAATTGAGGCCGAGAGCATTTGTGCTCGACCACAAAATGAGATCAAAGATAGAAGATATGGACGGTAGATTACAAGATATCGTAACTCGGAAAAATAGTCTTGGCCTGAAAGAGAATGATAGGCAGCGATCAGCAAACAGCCGAGTGGTTAATCCGCCTGCCACTACGCATTTGCCTGAGCCTTGTTTCGTTAGCAGGGAGGTTGAAAAAATGGAGATCCTCAGTTTACTGACCGCAGAAGAAGACGATACAATGTGTGCAGATCCAAAAGTAATCCCCATAGTAGGGATGGGAGGTGTTGGGAAGACAGCCTTGGCTCAGCAAGTCTATAATGATGATAGAGTGACAGGCTTTTTTAACGTGAAAGCATGGGCTTGCGTTTCTGATGAGTTCGACATGCTTGCTATCACAAAGAGAATCTTAGAGGCAACCAACGGCCATTCATCCTGTGAAGGTAAGGACCTAAATTGGCTTCAAGATAAGCTCAAGGCAAACCTTTCTGGAAAGAAGTTTCTTGTTGTGCTGGACGATGTCTGGAATGAAAACTATGGAAACTGGACTACCCTCTTGAAGCCGCTTCAATCAGGAGTAAAGGGAAGCAAGATCATCATCACGACTCGTAACTTCCGCGTTGCTTCAATAACCGGTGCTTCACCGCAAACACTCAAAGTGTTGTCAGTAGATGCTTGCATGACTTTGTTTGCATTTCATGCTCTTGGAGTGGGAAATTTTGATCATCATCCCAATCTTGAAGTATTAGGTCGGAAAATAGTTGAAAAATGCAAAGGGTTGCCATTAGCTGTGAAGACATTGGCTGGGATGCTCCGCACTGAAGTCGATCATCATACATGGGAAGCAATATTGAACAGCAAAATTTGGGACCTACCAGAAGAAAGAAATGAGATTCTTCCGGCTTTAAAACTTAGCTATCTCCATCTCCCTTCCAATTTGAGGAGATGCTTTGCTTATTGTGCTATATTTCCCAAGGACTACGAAATCGAACGGGACGACTTGATTCATTGGTGGATTGCAGAGGGCTTGTTGGAGGGAGAAAAACGAAAGAGCTACTGGAATGTAGGTTTGAATTATTTCAATGAGCTAGTATCTAGATCACTATTTCAAAAGTTGAGTGGCAATGAATCTCGATTTTTGATGCATGATCTTGTGAACGACCTGGCAAAGCTAGTTGCGAGTCCTACCTTCTTTAGCTCAGGGGAGTTTGAGTTTGAGTGTAATAAAAATGTTGCATCTCTAACTCGTCATGCTGCATTTGTTCCCGACATGTACGTTGCACCCAAAAGATTCAATGCATATCAAGGAATGGAGAGACTTAGGTGTTTCGTATCTTTAGTGAAGCAATCGAGGTACTACGATAGGTCCTTCTTGTCTCCTAAAGCACTTTACGACTTGTTGTCAAAACTAATGTGCTTAAGGGTGCTTTCATTAAGTCACTACCACATTAGAGAGGTACCAGATTGCATTGGCAAGCTAAAGCATCTAAGGCACCTTAATATGTCATATACTGACATCGAAACACTTCCAAAGTCAATCATTTTGTTGTACAACTTGGAGGCTTTGATGTTGCGGGGCTGTCAAAACCTTATCGAGTTACCAAAAAGGATAGAGAAATTGATCAATTTAAAATTTCTCGACATTGCCGAAACTCCAAGCCTAAGAGAAATGCCATCGGGTATAGGTAATTTGGTGGGTCTTGAGATGTTGCCCAAGTTTATAGTGAGAGGAAAGAATGGATTGAGCTTGAAGGAGTTAGAAAACCTGAAGAACCTTGAAGGGGAATTGTGCATCTCTAATTTGCATGAGGTTCAACATGCTACAGATGCCGCAAATGCCAATTTACACATGAAGGTGGGAATACGTCAGTTGACCATGCAGTGGATTAGGGATTTTGAAAACTTCCGAAACGAAGAACTTGAAGCAGAGGTCCTTGACTTTCTTCATCCTCATCGAAATCTTGAAAATCTTGAGATTTCTTACTATGGTGGCCTAGCATTCTCATCATGGTTAGGAAGTCCCTCGCATGTTAACATGGTGTACTTACGTTTGCATGGGTGTCGCAAGGTCAAAGCATTACCATCACTTGGGTACCTATCATCGTTGAAAGAGCTATATATCGAAGGTCTAAATGCAATATGTATGATAGGTTCTGAATTTTATGGAACTACAAGTCCTTTTCCATCCTTGATTACTTTGGAATTCAAGGACATGCCATTTTGGGAAGTCTGGTCTCATTGCTTCGGCATTGAAGAAGTAGAAGTTTTATTCCCTCGTCTTGAGTATCTTGTCATTCAGGATTGTCCTATGTTGATAGGAAGGTTGCCCAGTCGTCTAAGCTCCCTCATAAAGCTTGAGATCAATGCCTGCCCACGTATGGATGCCTCGCCTTCTATGACGTCCCTTCCATCCCTCGATGAATTAAACTTTGGAGGTTGTACCAAAGGGGTCCTAAAGAGTTTGAAAGATCTAACGTCTCTTACCGCTCTGGTCATACAAGATGTTGCTGAATTAAATTGCTTAGATTGTGAGCTTACAAGCTCCTTGCCCAAGCTAGAGAAATTGGAGATGAGAAGTTGTGAAAGTCTAATATACTTGTGGGAAGATGCATATGCAATACGAAATCTCGTTTGTTTGAAAAACTTAGTAGTCGATAGTTGTCCGGGACTCTTATCTTTCGAAGCTGGATACGGAGATACAGAGCTCCCTAGCAACCTAGAGACTATCGAATTAGAAAATTGCACCAATGTAGAGAAGCTCCCAAGCAAGATGCGGACACTCTCCTCCCTTAGTGTCCTGACGATTGAGAACTGTCCGAAACTTGCGTCCTTCCCCGGGACGGTTATACCAGCATCGGTGATATCCTTAACTATCGGAAATTGCAAGACGTTGCAATCTTTACCCAGAGGATTGAGTTGGCATCTGGATGAACAAAGCAGCGGCAACTTTGCCCACAGTAGCATGACGTCTGGTCTGCAAGAATTAAGAATCCGGGGATGCGATGCACTGGCAGCCTCTTCATTTAGCGAGGGTAGATTTTTGTCTGCGACCCTTAAGAAACTTGTAATTTGCGGATGCGGGGGAGTGGAGTCGCTTGCGGATATAAATCTAGCCCATCTTCAATCTCTCCAAGTGATTGAGATCTTGAATTGCGAGAGATTGAGAAACTTACCCCAGGGTCTGCACAGGTTGTCCCATCTCACTACCTTGCTATTGCAGAATTGTCCTGCGTTGGAGCTGGAGTGCTTCCCTCCTCTGCCTCCATGCATCTCGGACTTTTTACTTTATGATTGTCCGAAGATAAAATCGTTGCCTAATGAGTTGCATCGACTTACGTGTCTCCGAGATTTGAGGATTTTGATTTGTGACGGGGTAACGCGCTTCCCCGATGGGGGATTGCCGCTCCAGCTAGAGTACCTTATCGTAACGCGATGCAGGAATATGAAGCAGCCGGTGGGGGAGTGGCTTACCCCGCTCACCTCCGTTGTACAGCTGTGGATTGACGGCAGCGTTGGGGGGTTGGGAGAGGAGGAAGATCTTGTGCTTCCGCTCCCTTCCTCGCTGATCCATCTCGATATATCAAACATGGAGAAGGTGGAAAGACTGTGCAGCAGTCTCCCGCCCTCCCTCCAGACCTTGGAGTTCGCGGGATGCCCGAAGCTGAGGGAGTTACCCCAGGGTGGCCTCCCTCCCTCCCTTGAAGAACTCAGGATCGTCGGATGTGGGGTTCTCCAGAAGCGATTCACGAAACGGTATCGGCACCTCATCCGTGAAATCCCCCACGTTTCGATAAAGGGTAAAAGATCTGAGCCTGGCTCTTTGAGAAGGGTTCGAAGTTTATTGACGCAAGAATGATGTCACTCAAAAAAGTGTGTTTTTTATTTTGGCAGATTAAGGATCGTGAAGCTTTTGGGCGTAACCGGGGGCGTCAAAAAATGCATGCCCCATTCAATCATCGTCTCCTTCTTCCCCTCGTTGTCTGCACCTCAATCGCAACCTATGCTTTGGCTCTCTGCTCCGCCGTCCTCACGTCGATCACCGTCTCAGTCTTCCTTCTTTGTCACGCAGCCGTTCCTTCAGCTCTCGCAAGACGTGGTCGCCCCTCTGAGTCTCCCACCGCTCGTCCCCATCTGCAGCGGCCAAACCATGCAATTTTTATCTGTTGCTGAATTCCCGTGTGCTCAATTTCATGTCCTGCTTTGAGTTTGGATGTTTCGTCGCTTCCGGGTAATTCGATTTGTCTTCTTTTTGCTTGGTTCCTTTAGTCTATCTTCCTCCATTGTTGAGGGTCCGGCTTCCGCTTTCTCGCATGACCCGTTTCTGTTTGTTTTTGCCGTCGCAGGTTTCAGAATCGAGCAAAAAGTGTTGAACAAGTCAGGATTTGGTCCTCCACTTGAAGCAAGTCCAGAACAGAGGCGTCGATGGCACGCATACGAGAATTTGGAGCTAAATTTCTGAGGCATTGTCTTTTCTCGCTTTCAACGAGGATTAGAGCCCTCATTAGGCATGATCAGAGGCGTTCAACAAGATTGGAGGATGCACCAACTGTACTCGGAGCTGCCCACGGGTCGGGTCATGGGCTTCGACGGCAATGGTTATCGGAACAGCAAATGTAGGTGAGACCCTGTTTGTATGAGTACGTGCGATGATTCAATTACTTGTCTATATCTTACAGGTCTTCTCTGTCCCTTTCCTCACGTTAAGTCCCAAGAGCATCAATTGACTGGGACGCGTGTAGGAGTTAACACAATTCCCGGCTGTCATCATCCTCATTATCTATGAAGAAATTCAACATTCTGTCAAGTTCATTCAATTGTATTTCATTCTTGAATTGATTTTCGACAAGCTAGTTATATGACTAATATTTCGTGTGATTTCGAAATACTTGAATACCGCTGCCAATAAATTCCCGAGCTAGCCTGGCTCTTAAAATCCATTGAAGATCTTCAGTCGTAATCTTTCTCTTCGATCTTATTTACGTGGATTTAAACCTCCACTATATTTAGTACACTGATATTGGCCCCTCTATTCGTGTTTTTACATATAACTCTAAATTCTTCTATATATATGTTTGGATATCTTATTACATATAGATAATTGACATTTCAAGAATTTTTTTGTTTTCCATTTTTGTGCATAGATTGACAAATAAATTCTTATTTCATTTTTGGCACGCATTGCACCGTGTCTACTCAACGAGGTTTGCGTAGGAAATGTGTCAACGTTAGTGAAGCTGAAGGTCTAGGAGACTTCGGAACTTCGTGCTGCTTGTATAAGGATTGATTTCAAGTACGATCATCAATTCCGCGACTTGTAAATCTGGGATGTCATTAAGGGGATGTCGCGTTCAAATTTGGATTTCTCAGCTTATTTTTGCACTCTTGCTGTTTGTTGCATTCCCTCCTCCAATTCTTTTGTTATCGCTATGCTCTGTCTCATTCACCAAAATTCTCTCAATCTTGCTGGCGCTGTAGATTTCATTGGGACCCCATTGGTAAAGTTTGTCCGTACAAGCCAGCGACCTATGGAAAGGTCTGTATAACTTTCCTCCACTGTGGCGTAACTAGTATTTAGTCCAGGAGACAATGCTGAAGGGGGGATTCTGGACAATAGATTGCTCCTCATCGTAAGACGAAGGGACATGACACTGCAGGCTTTCTTGTTAGGACCTCAACTTTTGTGGGAACTTTTTCATGATTCATTGGCTCGAATATATCAAGAGGATAGATATGCATATGTTATTCCCATTTCAAGTGTCTGTTGTTCATTGATGTGAATTCACTAGATAAATATGAAGGGTGGGCACAGTATATATGATATATTAATAGCGAAGATGAGTTTGAAAATGTTTAAAAGTTTTGGCTAAAAGATGAGGGAGAAGAGTATCAGATCAATCGAGAGTCAGGACGATGGTCCATTTGTTAGATTATTATCACCGATGTAAGCCAAAACTCTCCATTCGTAATAATGACTAAGCTAGATGATTTTAAGAACAGTAGACTAGATTATTATAATGATATAATAGACTGCAAATGGACCTTCCATGAACGGGACATATGCAACATATTAAGAAAAGTTTCACACAACCTTAGTATTCCAATTTAATCAACCGGTCTAATCCTAACTCTATTATTTTGAAGAGGACACTATTTGTCAAAAGTAACGAATTGGGAATTTTAGTTTGGGAACTTACCGTAGATTTGGACCAACGTTTAAAATTATGAAGAAAAAAGAAAATCTCAGCTCCATTTTCGCAAATGAGTGTACTGGAACCACCACTAGTTTGGATTAAACCAGTTTCAACAACAAATAGAGGGAGAACTAGGGACTCTCCAGACAATTCCAGAGTCATTTCGATAGTAACATTTGGAATATCATGGAAGCCCCATCACCATCGATCCGCTTAAAGGGGCATGCTGCTCATCGAAAGAGCCACATTTCTCATCCGGACACCTTTCAGGATCTATCTCACTCTTGACAAATAACAACCGTTCACCTTGATTGGGATGCACTTGGTCCTTAAGCAAAATGCAGCTGGCCTGAAAGGGGAGCGTGTATTATCATGAGAAGCATGCACTTCGCCGGTAAAAAGGCGAGCAACTTCTTGTGAGGATGGTGCACCTTCAACCTAAAGCGGCAGACGCATTGTTTGCAGTAGGGTTGCATTTCAGCAGGAACCTCCGTAGTTTATCCATCGAGAAGTCGCTCTGCACAGCATTCTGTAGCTGGTTCAAGAATGGCGGGCCAGATGACGTCAAGAAGCACCGTGCGAAGGCGAGGAAGAAGGAAGCAGAGACGTTGTTCAAACTTCTCCCTCTTCACCATTCCCTGATGCCGGCCCCATGGGCAAAGGCCCATATGTGCAAACCGCAAAGCATCGGAGCGAAAACATTAAGTCCAAGGGTCCAATTCCACGAGGAAAAAGTTATAAAAAATCTTAAATTATGTCAACTGTGATACATTTATTTATTTATTTATTTTTTCCGACATCAGAAACTATAAATTATACTATTTGTAACACATTTATCCCAATTTTTTTAGTGATATCAAATATCTTAGACTTATATATTCTTGACATATTTATCCCGAACATATACTCTTATATGACACATTTATCCTTCGTCGTCTCCTTCGCAAAATACTTCTTCTTGTCAGGCTTTAGTTCTTGAACCACCCCTTAGACCTTGTAGTCAATTAATTGTTTTTTTTTTCAATTTGTCCATGTTTGGAAAATATTCAGCTGGTGGGCGAATTGTAGTTAGGTACTCCCACGATGATCTTGATTAAACATAATTTGACACTGAGCTCTTGAAATTTCTCCAGTTTATTTTATCCCGCGGAACAAATAAAAAACTAGGAAGCTTCATCATGAATATAATAGTTATCGCACGATCAATATTTAGCCGGTGGGCCAACTTTGGTTAGCTACTCCAACTATTCTCCTAATTAAGTTAATTAATTTGTCCATGTTAGAAAAATATTTAGCTAGTTGGCGGATTGTAGTTAGGTACTTCCACTATTCTCCTAATTAAACATAAGCCAACCTTATTTGACGTTGTCACCTCGAATTTTTTTTTTTGGTGATATGATGCCAAATCTAAAGCTGTGATGTAGGTATCTAGTACTTGATGAGCAGTCATCTTGAAAAAAAATTACAGCTCTGGATGAATTGAGCTCTCATATTACGTTAAATAATGTTGGGTCCAATACGACAGATGACCGAAATGGTTTTCGTTGTGCATAAACTAGATTTATATTATAACTTCTCTTTATTTGATGATGTGATAGGGTTTGTGAGGTTGCAACAATGAAAGGATGATGCCATGATTTATGCGATGCCTGATAATGGCGGATGGGTGCAAAAGGGAATTGTGTGACGTGAGTGGCGCGAGAGCTGAAACAATGATAATTCAATCTACAATAGAAAACAATTAACTCCATACCATATTCACTAGCGTCGTATAGAGAGAAAGAGGGAGAATGATGATAACTGAAGAATCGGAGAAGGGGCAATGGTGGTGGCGAGAAGAACAACGAGCAAATCAGTGAAAGAATGACGAGAGACAAAGGAAATCGCGAAGATTTGAGTGCCAACATGTGTTGAAGAAATTCCTTTCTCTTAGTTTTGAAGGTGACAAAACAAAATCTTTAAGACAGGTGCAGAAGCTTGTTATTCATATGTTTTGTCTGATAGACGATGTGAAATAGACGATGTCTAACAGACGATGCGAAACAGACGGTGTCTGATAGACGATGTCTGACAGACGATGTGGAACAGACGGTTCGACAGACGATGGTCGACAGACGATGATTGACAGACGATATATTTGTCAGGTTGTTAATAGACGACATATTCATCTATTCCACGTCTTCGCTCAAGCCTTTCAATATCAATACAGAAGACAAATATATTCCAAGGACCAATTAGTGTCTGCAAAGGAATTCATCAGGTCTTACTCTTTAAGATCCGTTGGACAATCTCGATCACGATCCTTCATGAAGCATCAAAACCAAGTACAGCGCAATGGACTATTTTCAGGAGGATACTACGCTAATTATGGAATATTCTAATCAGCCGAAATCTGTATCTTGAAGGATATTTTCTACTTGGAAGGAAACGAGACCGGTTGTATGGGCAATCAGAATCAACACCCTCTCTTCCTTATTCCCAAATCAACTCAAGATTTCTCTGATTGATTCTTCTCAACGGGTAGATTGGAAGAATTACTTTGGCAAGTGACAACGGTCAGCTAGGCCAGACAAAGCATTTAAGGGATCCATCTTCTGGTGACAAGGGGCACGGAAGCAAGAGAAAAATTCCAAGTCCAAATTCTTTCATCTTACAACAGTTCACTTTGTTAAACACAAGAGAGATATCTTACGGTTGCTCTGAGGAGTTGCTCTTCATATTGTACTCCTTGTTGATTACTTAGTGGATTCCAGCCATTTGGCTGTTAGACCGAGAGTGGACGTAGGCTTAACAAAAAGCCGAACCACTATAATCTTCGTATTTAATTCTCCTTCCTCAACTCTTTATATTTACCGATTGGGTTATTGGTCTTGCAAATTTTTAATTCCGCATTTTTTGCAAGAACACATATTCAACCCCCTTCTAGGTGTTGCACTAGCGTTTTCAATTGGTATTAGAGCCTCGTTGCTTGTTTATTAAAGTGTATTTACTTATGAGCTAAACGATCTATGGCTAGTGCAGCTGCTCCTGTGTTGATGGAAGGACAAAGTCATACAAGGCCTCTTTACTTTGATGGGAAGGATTACAACATTTGGAAAAACAAGATGAAAGCCTTTCTTCGATCCAAGGATCCCTTGGAGTAGGATGTAGTAAATAGAGGGATCACTCCCAAAAGTGAAGCCGGTTCCGAAGAAAGAGAGCTTTCTCAAACTGAATTGTCAAAGAGACAAATTCTTGATGCTAGAGCTATTTACTCTTTTTATTGCGCTTTATCTCCTATAGAATATAATCGAATTTCCTCCTGTGAAACAACCAAAGAGGTCTGGGATAGACTTAATGTTATCTATGAAGGAACTGATCGTGTCAAAGAAACAAGAATCAACATTCTCCTTGATCAATATGAGGCATTCAAAATGAAGGCTGGAGAATCAATTCCCGATATGTTTAGCCGTTTTACAGAACTTGTAAATGGTTTAGCATATCAGGGGCAGCCAATTCCAGAACCTATGAAGATCAACAAGCTGTTACGTGCTCTGCCCAAAGAGTGGGATTATATCAAGACTTCTATAAGAGAGACCCAAAGAATCCAACCTCTCTTTGTGGATGAACTAGTCGGCACTCTCCAATCCTACGAGACTGAAAGGAACGATGAAATTGAGGAGACGAAAGGTAAGAAAACAATAGCTTTAAGAACTAATGCTGATTCTGATGATGCAGGGTCTGATGGTTATCTAGATGATGAAGAAATGACTTTGTTTATCAAGAAATTTAAAAGGCTAAACAGAAAGGGGAGGAGATTCAGAAGGTCAAACTCTCAAAAGAGAAAGAATGATGATAATGAATCCTCCGATGAGCTTATTTGTTTTAACTGCCATAAGAAGGGACACATTAAGCCAAATTGCCCCCAACTGAAGGAAATCAAGGGAAGAAGTGAAAAGTACAAGAACGCCTTAAAAGCAGAAACTTGGAGCGATACTGAGTGTGAAGAAAGTGATGAGGAAACTCAAGTCTATTTTATGGCTAACTCTGACTCAGACTCTGATTCTAATCAAGACACTGACTCAGATTCAGAAGATGATCAAGTAAGAATCTCTACTAAAGTCTCCAATTATATTGATGATTTATGTTCTAGCCTAGAATCTTCCCTCAAAAGAATTTCTGAGTTAAAGAAGGAGAATCTTCAACTCAAACAACAGGGAGATTTTTGGAAAGAAAAAGCCGAGGTCTTTGAAAAAGCTCTTAGTTCTTTGAAAGAAAAATCAAAGGATCTTGAGAAAGAGAATCTTTGTTTGAAAACAGATTTTACCAACATTTCACAAAAATTCTCCATTGGATCAGAAAAGCTTGAAAAAAATTCTTTTCATTCAAAAACCGTATTTTAACAGAGCTGGTCTTGGAATGACTTCGGAAACAAAAAACCTGATTGATTTTCCTAGAGTTAAGGAAAGATTGAAAAATAGGTTTCCAAAAGGAATTTACAAAAATCATTTTGAGAAAATCTTTGTCAAACCTGTTGGAAAGAGTCACTCCAAAATTAACTTAGAATCTCCCGAGGTAAGAGACTATGGCAAAAGAACAACAAGATTTACCTTTTATGCTAACTCAGCAGGACCCAAAAAGATTTGGGTACCAAAGAAACAGTAAGCTCCTTTTCTAATTGCAGGTCTCCAACAAAGATAAATGGTATCTAGACAGTGGATGTTCTAGACATATGACTGGAGACTCAAATTGCTTCACCAACATTGTTAGCATTGATGGTGGAAAAGTTTCGTTTGGAGGTGATGGAAAAGGAAAGATCATAGGACTTGGGACTGTCGTAATTGGGAATCTGATTATTAGTAATGTTTCCTTGGTAAAAGGACTTAAATATAATTTGTTGAGCATTAGTCAACTTTGTGATACGGGATACAAAATTCAGTTTCAAGAAGACAGATGTTCTGGTATAAGCAAGGACAATCTTCAGTCATTCACGGGCGTGCGACATGGTAATATCTATCTTTTGAACATAAATGACTCCAAGTGTCTTTTCTCAAATTAGGAAACAGTCAATCTTTGGCATAGAAGGCTGGGGCATACAAATTTCAAACAACTTGCAAAGATCTCAGCCAAGAAACTTGTTCGTGGACTCCCAAAAGTTTATTTTAAGAGAACACAACCTTGCACACCTTGTACTCTGGGAAAGCAAGTAAGGAGCTCTTTTCATTCGATAGAATATGTTTCCACTGATCGTGCTTTGCAGCTATTGCACATGGATTTGTTTGGACCAACAAGAACTCAAAGCTTAGGAGGTAAATCATACTGCTTGGTAATTGTGGATGATTACTCACGTTTCACTTGGGTTTACTTCTTATCAAGCAAGTCTGATACCTTCCAATACTTCTATAAGTTTGCCAAACTTATTCAAAATGAAAAAGGATATCTTATTCCCAAGATTCATTCTAATCATGGAAAAGAATTTGAGAATAAAGAATTCTCCGAGTTCTGTGATGACCTTGGTATCCAGCATATTTTCTCTTCTCCATATACCCCTCAACAAATGGAATAGTGGAAAGGAAAAATAGATCTCTTCAAGAGATGGCGAGAACAATGCTGATAGAATGTAACATTTCTTCTTGTTTTTGGGCTGAAGCTGTCTCAACTGCTTGCTACATTATTAACAGAGTCATCCTGAGGAAAATACTTCAAAGGACTCCATATGAACTCTTCAAAGGAAAGAAACCCATTGTTTCTTATTTTCATGTGTTTGGATGCAAGTGTTTTATCCTCAAAAATAGTTCTGACAATGTTGAAAAGTTTGAGGAAAGATCGGATGAGGGAATCTTTCTAGGCTATTCAACTTCCAGCAAAGCCTACAGAGTGTTCAATAAGAGATCTTAAAGAGTTAAAGAATCAATCAATGTTAAGTTTGATGAAGGGATGAATGCCTCAACTGCTCCTACTCAGAATATTGGAATAAATATACAGTCTACTGTTCCAGTAGATACAAACGATCTACCGTCTGCCGCTTCAGAACGTATAGAAGATGTTCCGTCTGCTCAGCAGAATCAATCAGATCATTATAATGACAGGGGAACACCTTGGGTCCAAAGAAATTGAAAACACAAATCAAGTCACCCTACCAATCTGATCATAGGAGACATTAAAGATGGTATCCGAACTAGATCAAGACGATTCTCAATTCCTGAAAATCATGAGGAATCAAGTGCTATAGCCTTACTCTCAGAAATTGAACCATAGACGAAGCACTTACAGACGATAGTTGGATAGAAGCTATGCAAGATGAGCTTCGGCAGTTTGCTATCAATGACGTTTGGGAATTGGTTCCTAAACCAAACGGGAAGACCATCATTGGCACAAAGTGGGTATTTAGAAACAAGATGAATGAAGAAGGTGAAGTGATCAGAAACAAAGCAAGACTTGTAGCAAAAGGTTACACACAAGAAGAGGGAATAGACTATGATGAGACCTATGCACCAGTTGCCAGGTTAGAAGCAATTAGACTATTGCTCGCCTTTGCTTGTACTAACAATTTCAGATTGTTCCAAATGGATGTCAATAGTGCCTTCTTAAATGGATATGTCCAAGAAGAAGTCTATGTAGAACAACCTCCTGGATTTGAAGATCCAAAGTTTCCCAATCATGTATACAAGCTAAGGAAAGCTTTATACGGTCTAAAGCAAGCCCCTCGAGCATGGTATGAACGTTTGAGTACTTTCCTTATTCAGAATCAATTCGACAAAGGCAAAGCTGATACTACTTTGTTTATAAAAAAAGACGGTGAAGATCTATTATTGGTTCAAATTTATGTCGATGATATAATCTTTGGATCGTCTAATGAGAAACTTTGCAAATATTTTTCCAGCGTCATGCAGAATGAGTTCGAGATGAGTATGATGGGTGAACTCACATTTTTTCTTGAACTTCAAGTCAAGCAACTAGATGAAGGTACATTTGTTCATCAAGAAAAGTATGCCAAGGACATAGTCAAAAAGTTTGGCTTGTAAAACAGCAAGAGAACTAATACCCCTATGGCAACCACATCCAAATTGGAGAAGGATGAAAGAGGAAAAGAAGTTGATCAAAAACTATATCGTAGCATGATTGGTTCTCTTCTTTATCTCACAGCATCTCGTCCTGACATTTTATATAGTGTGTGTGTGTGTATGTGCCAGGTATCAATCAAATCCTAAGGAGTCACATCTTTCAGCGGTTAAACGTATTATACGAAATATCGCTAGTACATCCAAGTTCGGACTTTGGTATCCTAAGGATAGTCACTCCACTCTATTGGGATATTCAGACGCTGACCATGCAGGCTGTAAAATTAATCGAAAGAGTACTTCTGGGACATGTCAATTTCTTGGAAATTGCTTAATTTCTTGGCTTTCAAGAAAGCAGCACACTGTCTCTCTATCTACCGTCGAATCTGAGTATGTCACTCTTGGAAGCTGTTGCTCTCAGATCCTTTGGTTGAGACAACAATTACAAGACTATGGTATCAACAAATATTGTGTGGAAATTCGATGTGACAGTACAAGTGCTATTGATCTCACCAAAAAGCCAATTATGCACTCAATGGCAAAGCACATTGAAATCAGGCATCATTTCATATGAGATCATGTTCAGAAGAAAGATGTTCGAATCACTTTTATTGATTCCCAGAATCAACTAGCTGATATCTTCACCAAGCCATTGGATAGAGGATTATTCGAATCTCTTCGAACTTCCCTAAACATTCTATCTTTGTGATATATCGGCAGACACTACTTTTGGCAAGTTCGGCCTTCCTGCCTTCCAGGTATTTATTTAATTGTATATTTAAAATTGGTAAGTTTCTTTTTCTGAAATTTTAGCATTTCTATTAACTGCCTTGTCTAGTATCTATTCAAATCTTCTTTTTGGAACCGCCTCTTCTCATTCTCTCTCAAAACCTTCTTGTCAAAACCCTACACTCTCCTCTCTGTTCTTCCCCGACATCGCTGGTTTTCTTCACAAAGACTTCAAATTTTCATACTCTTTGTTCTGAACCTCTTCTTCCAATCATGACTCCTTCCACGAAAATCTTCTAGAATCGCTCAGAAAGGGTTCAGTACAGCAGGCGGGCCGACACATTTTGACCTTACTAAAGAAGAGGTTTCGTCTCCCTCATCGACTACTCCCCTGGCTGCTCCATCAGAGGTATACTCTACTCCTCCTCTTCAGAGTAGGAGTGTTAAGGCAATCTACAATACCTATGTTGAACTAAAGGATACAGGCACACCGATGACTCTCCTTACCTCATACCTTAAATCTGCCGGGTTTCCAAACGAACCCCAATTTCTCAAGTATGTTGAAACACTCGGCATTGCACCACCAGGGACAGTGGATAAAGCCAGAAAGAACTTCCCTTTAGACCCAAATATTAGTCATCCTGAACATTTTGACTCATGGGATGAGGACGAGAGAATGTATATCTCTTTCAAGACAATTAAGGGAGTTGCTGCTGAGTTGCCTGGGGATGCCACGAAACTCTTCCGTTCCAGAGAGCACAAGGCTGTGTATGAACGCTTATTTGGTAGAGGGGTTATGAACCCCAGGATTGTGGATTTTGATTTCTTGGACTCAATCAAGATCCCCCTTCGGATGACCTTTAAACTTCTTAAACTGGAGAAGTTTTGTTCTGAAACAACTCCTGCCTTTCCAGAACTCACTGCCTACTCCAACCTATCCTTTCCCAACAGGCACTCTCTGTCATTTTCTGTCAAAAATCAAAATTTTGTGCTGGATGTAGACGATATGGCTGCCATCCTTGGCTTGCCTCCTCCTTGCTTCTTTCCAATTCACACATCCGAGAGAGAAGCCACTGCCTTGCTTTCCAAGGAAGGTTCAGAGGATGTGGAAATTTCCTATGCCACCATGAAACCCTCTAGTATCATCCTCCACAAGATTTTGATCAACTGTCTTAGACCCAAAGCAACCTCACGCACTGATGTGTCCAAGACAGAATTGAAGCTGATGTTTGGCATGTTACATGACAAGATTTTGAATCTGCCCTTTATCATCCTCTATCAGATGTACAGGGCATCTCAGAAAGGGAAAGGGCAATTGCCCTACGCAGGCCTCATCACCAGGATTTTTCAACATTTTGACATCGCATTGCCTGCCCCATTTTGCAAGAAAGAAATGCCTGTCACTGTCATTGGGAGGACAATGATAGTCAAGATGAGGTTGACCAAATTGCTGGAAGGACTGCCTAGTTCACCTGCTCCTAAAGCAGGCTCTTCCTCTACTACCAAGAGGAAAGGAAAGGCTCCAATGGCTGAGCCTCCATCAAAGAAAGGGAGAGTTCTCCTTCGTGATGAACCAAATAGTCCAGCGGAAGAAATGCGTGAACAGGAGGGAGAGGACAGTCTGAATAAGGAGATAGATGATTATATGCCTGAAGAAGAAGCTGAAGTTACTCCAGTCCAACAAGGGACTCGTCAGGGGCAAGTCTCTATCAGTACTTCTGATAATGAGGAAGGATTGTCTGCTGGAGATGTGGCACCACAGGGTGAGCGAACTGAGCCCTTACGCACAACTGAGAAGGATACTCCATCTAGCACAAGGGCAGGGGGAGATACATTTCACACCTTTTCACCCTCTTCAGCTACTGCTCCAATTCCACCTCCTTCTCCTCCACTTGCCACTACACCTCCTACTCTTTCTGTTCCTTCTTCTTCCACCATTCCTTCTTTTCCAGATGAGCCTTCATTTCCAACTAGAGTCCCCAGTTCAGCTGACCCCAGTCTGTTAACTCAAATTCTCACCATTCTCACTCATCTTCGTTCTAGCCATTCAAACCTTGTCCAAGAATTCTCGGCCTTCAAGACACTTCTTGATACCCGTCTTCTTTCAGTGGCTAGTCAGGATGATCTCCAAAAGGTCAAAAGTGAGTTACAAGAGGGTCTTCACCGTCTGGAGAATTCGGTTTTAGCTTTCAATTCCTTCAAACTTGTTCGCTCTCCAGACCCCTGATTTTCTTTCGATGTCAAAAAGGGGGAGAATTGTGCAGTTTTGTCTTTCTCTTATCATCTTGTTTTGCTTGGATAACTATCATTCTTTATCTATCTTATTTCTGGATGGTTTTTTATTATTATTTCTGAATGGTTTTTCTCTTAACTCTTGGTTAGTTTTCGTTCTAACGTGCTTCAATTCAGGGGGAGATCCATTGATAGATATTTAATGGATTTGTTCAGTTGTGACTAACATTCCTGGTTACAGGTTTTTGTTTAAACTTCCTCAATCAAAACTGCATGGTGTTTTGTCATCTTCAAAAAGGGGGAGATTGTTGAAGAAATTCCTTTCTCTTAGTTTTGAAGGTGACAAAACAAAATCTTTAAGACAGGTGCAGAAGCTTGTTATTCATATGTTTTGTCTGATAGACGATGTGAAACAGACGATGCAAAATAGACGGACGATGTCTAACAGACGATGTGGAACAGACGGTTCGACAGACGATGGTCGACAGACGATGATCGACAGACGATACATTTGTCAGGTTGTTAATAGACGACATATTCGTCTATTCCACGTCTTCGCTCAAGCCTTTCAATATCAATACAGAAGACAAATATATTCCAAGGACCAATTAGTGTCTGCAAAGGAATTCATTAGGTCTTACTCTTTAAGATCCGTTGGACAATCTCGGTCACGATCCTTCATGAAGCATCAAAACCAAGTACAACGCAATGGACTATTTTCAAGAGGATACTACGCTAATTATGGAATATTCTAATCAGCCGAAATCTGTATCTTGAAGGATATTTTCTACTTGGAAGGAAACGAGACTAGTTGTATGGGCAATCAGAATCAACACCCTCTCTTCCTTATTCCCAAATCAACTCAAGATTTCTCTGATTGATTCTTCTCAACGGGTTGATTGGAAGAATTACTTTGGCAAGTGACAACGGTCAGCTAGGCCAGACAAAGCATTTAAGGGATCCATCTTCTGGTGACAAGGGGCACGGAAGCAAGAGAAAAATTCCAAGTCCAAATTCTTTCATCTTACAACAATTCACTTTGTTAAACACAAGAGAGATATCTTACGGTTGCTCTGAGGAGTTGCTCTTCATATTGTACTCCTTGTTGATTACTTAGTGGATTCCAGCCATTTGGCTGTTAGACCGAGAGTGGACGTAGGTTTAACAAAAAGCCGAACCACTATAATCTTCGTGTTTAATTCTCCTTCCTCAACTCTTTATATTTACCGATTGGGTTATTGGTCTTGCAAATTTTTAATTCCGCATTTTTTGCAAGAACACCTATTCAACCCCCTTCTAGGTGTTGCACTAGCGTTTTCAACATGGATGAAGGGAGCGGTGTGCAATCGATCAAAAGAGCAACACAGTAATTCTTCTGCTGGAATATTTGGTTTCCAATGACCAAAATTCAGTACTAGCAATCCAACAATTCAAAACCTTAAAACAAAGGACCCAAAAGACGAGGAATAAAGCGCGCGAGTAGATCTTAGCTAAACTTTGGATCAAATTCCTTGGGAAACTGAAAACTTAACAGCAAATTGCTCCAACTCCGTCGTTGTCTAAAGCTAAATATATAAAAAGGCGCTTCACCAGTCACATCGATGGAGGCAGAAATACAACGCCCGCAATGCCAGGTCATCAAAAATGGCCCCCCTAGTAAAAGGGGGACCCACACCCCCTTACAACGGTCCGGATCATCCGGGTCTGATGGAGACAAGGATAGTGGACTGATAAACAATCAAGTAACAGAGATGATCACACACAAAAAAATTGATATACGGAGATGGATTATCACCCAATGCCTACCGAGTCACCATCACTAATGTCAAGAGTCTCCCTTCTTCCCTCCACAGCTAGTGGACAAATAGTGATTAGGTACTGATCCCGAACCTCCTCCATGCCTGCCTGGCTGCCATTATCAGGATGAGGGAAGAATTAAATAATATAAATCAAGTCGAACATCGGGTGATGCCCGAGATAGTCTGAATAATTTATTCAGACTAAATAAATAACGACAGCTACTAAATAATGAAATAATATAAATCAAGTTTTACATTAGATTGGAGGAAACAATTTATCATTGGACCAATAAAGTTACCCGGACTGTTGCCTCAAAGTCCATTTTTCAGTGTAGCGGGATTGAAGATGGTTTGATACCAGAGCCAAAAGCCATCTCGGTCTAGCTAGAGTACTTTAATACTTAAAAAAATCTTTGGTTCACAGCACCATCATCACTTGATGCTGCTGTCTTGGAAATAAGAACGTTGTTTCCTCTCCGCTCAGTACACTTCGTTTCGAACCATCCGGGCACACCGTGTTTAATCCTTTGCCGCGCCCGAACCAAGCCATGCCAATCGCAGAGCTCTTTCTTGGCGCCTTACTTCCGGTCCTGTTTGAGAAGCTGGCCTCTCCCGAGCTGCTGGACTTTGCGCGGCGCGAGGGGATCGATATGCTGCTGAAAAAATGGAAGGAAATGCTGACCAACATCAACGAGGTACTGGATGATGCAGAGGACAGGCAACTGACCGGCCATCGAGGGGTGAAGTCGTGGCTCGAAGATCTCAGGAACTTGGCCTACGACATCGAAGACTTGTTTGATGAGTTCTCCACAGAATCCGTTGAAAGCAAATCCAAGGCAGAACCTGGCACTAGCAAGGTCAGTTCCCTTCTTCCGAATTTCTTCAGATTGAGCCCGAGAGCATTTGTGCTTGATCACAAAATGAGATCAAAGATAGAAGATATGGACGGGAGATTACAAGATATCGTAACTCGGAAAAATAGTCTCAGCCTTAGAGAGAATGATGGGCAGCGATCAGCAAACACCCGAATGGTTAAGCCGTTTCACACTACGCATTTGCCCGAGCCTTGTTTCGTTAGTAGGGAGGTTGAAAAAATGGAGATCATCAGTTTACTGACCGCAGAAGAAGACGATACAACGTGTGCGGATTTAAAAGTAATTCCCATAGTAGGGATGGGAGGTGTTGGGAAGACAGCTTTGGCTCAGCAAATCTATAATGATGATAGAGTGATGGGCTTTTTCG
This sequence comes from Melaleuca alternifolia, assembly GCA_019926035.1. Classification (NCBI taxonomy): domain Eukaryota; kingdom Viridiplantae; phylum Streptophyta; class Magnoliopsida; order Myrtales; family Myrtaceae; genus Melaleuca; species Melaleuca alternifolia. The sequence continues at coordinate 66,496 of JAGKPW010003057.1, forward strand.
ACGTGAAAGCATGGGCTTGCGTTTATGATGAGTTCGACATGCTTGCTATCACAAAGAGAATCTTAGAGGCAACCAACGGCCATTCGTCTTGTGAAGGTAAGGACCTGAATTGGCTTCAAGATAAGCTCAAGGCAAACCTTTCTAGAAAGAAGTTTCTTGTTGTGTTGGACGATGTCTGGAATGAAAAGTATGGAAACTAGACTACTCTCTTGAAGCCGCTTCAATCAGGAGTAAAGGGAAGCAAGATCATCATCACGACTCGTAACCTCCGTGTTGCTTCAATAACCGGTGCTTCACCGAAAACACTGGAAGAGTTGTCAGTAGATGCTTGCATGACTTTGTTTGCATTTCATGCTCTTGGAGTGGGAAATTTTGATCATCATCTCGATCTTGAAGCATTAGGTCGGAAAATAGTTGAAAAATGCAAAGGGTTGCCATTAGCTGTGAAGACATTGGCTGGGATGCTCCGCACTGAAGTCGATCATCATACATGGGAAGCAATATTGAACAGCAAAATTTGGGACGTACCAGAAGGAAGAAATGAGATTCTTCCAGCTTTAAAACTTAGCTATCTCCATCTCCCTTCCAATTTGAGGAGATGTTTCGCTTATTGTGCTATATTTCCCAAGGACTATGAAATCGAACGGGACGACTTGATTCCTTGGTGGATTGCAGAGGGCTTGTTGGAGGGAGAAAAACAAAAGAGCCACTGGAATGCAGGTTTGAATTATTTCAATGAGCTAGTATCTAGATCACTATTTCAAAAGTCGAGCGGCAGTGAATCTCGATTTTTTATGCAAGATCTTGTGAACAACCTGGCAAAGCTAGTTGCGGGTCCAACCTTCTTTAGCTCAAGGGAGTTTGAATTTGAGCGTGATCAAAATAATGCATCTCTAACTCGTCATGCTGCATTCATTTCCAAGTACTATGTTGCGCCAGAAAGATTCAATGCGTATCAGGGAATGGAGAGACTTAGGTGCTTTGTGTCGTTAGTGAATCCATCCAGGTACTACGATAGGTCCTTCTTGTCCCCTAAAGCACTATGCGACTGGTTGTCGGAACTAAAGTACTTAAGGCTGCTTTCATTAAGTCACTGTCGCATTGAAGAGGTACCGGATTGCATTGGTAAGCTAAAGCATCTAAGACACCTTAATATGTCATATACTGACATTGAAACACTTCCAAAGTCAATTGTTTTGTTGTACAACTTGGAGGCTTTGATGTTGCGAGGCTGTCAAAACCTTATTGAGTTACCAAAAAGGATAGAGAAACTGATCAATTTAAAATTTCTCGACATTATTGAAACTCCAAGCCTAAGAGAAATGCCGCCGGGTATAGGTAATTTGGTGGGTCTTGAGATGTTGACCAAGTTTGTAGTGAGAAGAAAGAATGGATTGAGCTTGAAGGAGTTAAAAAACCTGAGAAACCTTGAAGGGGAATTATGCATCTCTGATTTGCATGAGGTTCAACATGTCGCAGATGCCGCGAATGCCAATTTACACATGAAGGAGGGAATACGTCAGTTGACCATACAGTGGAGTACGAATTTTGAAAACTTCCGAAATGAAGAACTTGAAGCAGAGGTCCTTGACTTTCTTCGTCCTCATCGAAATCTTGAAAATCTTGGGATTTCTTACAATGGTGGCCTAGCATTCTCGTCATGGTTAGGAAGTCCCTCACATGTTAACATGGTGTACTTATGTTTGCGGGGGTGTCGCAAGGTCAAAGCATTACCATCACTTGGGCACCTATCGTTGCTAAAAGAACTGTATATCGAAGGTCTAAATGCAATATGTACGATAGGTTCTGAATTTTATGGAACTACAAGTCCTTTTCCATCCTTGATTAATTTGGAATTCAAGGATATGCCATTTTGGGAAGTCTGGTCTCATTACTTCGGCACCGAAGAAGTAGGAGTTTTATTCCCTTGTCTTGAGCATCTCGTCATTCAGAATTGTCCTATGTTGATAGGAAGATTGCCCAGTCGTCTAAGATCCCTCATAAAGCTCGAGATCAAAGCCTGCCCGCGTATGGATGCGTTGCCTTATGTGACGACCCTTCCATCCCTCAATGAATTAATCTTTGGAGGTTGTACCGAAGGGGTCCTAAAGAGTTTGAAAGATCTAACATCTCTAACCGCTCTGGTCATACAAGATGTTGCTGATTTAAATTGCTTAAATCATGAGCTTACAAGTTCCTTGTCCAAGCTAGAGAAATTGGAGATGAGAAGTTGTGAAAGCCTAACATACTTGTGGCAAGATGCGTGCGCAATTCGAAATCTTGTTTGTCTGAAAATTTAGTACTCAATAGTTGTCCGGGACTCTTATCTTTCGAAGCTGGAGATGGAGATATAGAGCTCCCTTGCAACCTAGAGACTATCGAATTGAAAAATTGCGCCAATGTGGAGAAGCTCCCAAGCAAGATGGGGACATTTTCTACACTTAGAGGCCTGACGATTGAGAACTGTCCGAAACTCGCGTCCTTCCCCGAGACGGGTATACCGGCATCGGTGATATCCTTAACTATCGGAGATTGCAAGACGTTGCAATCTTTACCCAGAGGATTGATTTGTCATCTGGATGAAGAAAGCAGCGGCAGCAATGCCCACAGTAGCATGACGTCTGGTCTGCAAGAATTAAAAATCTGGGGATGCATTGCACTGCCGGCCTCTCCATTTAGCGAGGGTGGATTTTTACCTGCGACCATCAAGAAACTTGCAATTTTGGGATGCGGGGGAGTGGAGTCGCTTGCGGATATAAATCTAGACCCTCTTCAGTCCCTCCAAGTGATTGAGATTTGGGAATGCGAAAAATTGAGAAACATACCCCATGGCCTGCACAGGTTGTGCCATCTCACCTCCTTGGAATTGTGGGATTGTCTTGCGTTGAAGCTGGAGTGCTTCCCTCCTCTGCCTCCCTGCATCTCAAAATTTTTACTTCGTGGTTGTCCGAAGATAAAATCGTTGCCTAATGAGTTGCATCAACTTATGTGTCTCCAAAATTTGGGGATTTCGGATTGTGACGGGGTAACGCGCTTCCCCGATGGGGGATTGCCGCCCCAGCTAGAGTATCTTTTCTTAGTGCGATGCAGGAATATGAAGCAGCCGGTGGGGGAGTGGCTTACGCCGCTCACCTCCCTTGCATATCTGTCGATTGACGGCAGCATTGGGGGGTTGGGAGAGGAGGAAGATCTTGTGCTTCCGCTCCCTTCCTCGCTGCTCCGTCTCGATATCTCAAACATGGAGAAGGTGGAAAGACTGTGCAGCAGTCTCCCGCCCTCTCTCCGGACCTTGGGGTTCAGAGGATGCCCGAAGCTGAGGGAGTTGCCCCAGGATGGCCTCCCTCCCTCCCTGGGAGCACTCGTAATCTTCGAATGTGGGGTTCTCAAGAAGCGATTCACGAAACGGTATCGGCACCTCATCCGTGAAATCCCGCAAGTTTCGATAGAGGGTAAAAGATCTGAGCCTGGCTCTTTGAGGAGGGTTCGAAGTTTATTGACGCAAGAATGATGTTACTCAAAAAAGTGTGTTTTTGATTTTTGGCAGATGAATGTCCGCGGCCGTAACTGGGGGTGTCAAAGGATGCCCCATTCAATCATTGTCTCCTTCCGTTCGTTGTCTGCACCTCAATCGCAACCTATGCTTCGGCTCTCTCTGCTCCGCCGTCCTCACGTCGATCACCGTCTCGATCTTCCTTCTTTGTCACGCAGCCGTTCCTTCAGCTCTCGCAAGACGTGGTCGCCCCTCTGTGTCTCCCACCGCTCGTCCCCATCTGCAGCGGCCAAACCATGCAATTTTTCTCTGTTGCTGAATTCCCGTGTGCTCAATTTCATGTCCTGCTTTGAGTTTGGATGTTTCGTCGTTTCCGGGTAATTCGATTCGTCTTCTTTTTGCTTGGTTCCTTCAGTCTATCTTCCTCCATTGTTGAGGGTCCGGCTTCCGCTTTTTCGCATGACCCGTTTCTGTTTGTTTTTGCCGACGCAGGTTTCAGAATCGAGCAAAAATTGTTGAACAAGTCAGGATTTGGTCCTCCACTTGAAGCAAGTCCAGAACAGAACCTCCCGGATTCAACATCGATGGCACGGATACGAGAATTTGGAGCTGAATTTCTTAGGCATTGTCTTTTCTCGCTTTCAACGAGGCTTAGAGCCCTCATTAGGCTTGATCAGAGGCGTTCAACAAGATTGGAGGATGCACCAGCTGTACTCGGAGCTGCCCACCGGTCGGGTCATGGGCTTCGACGGCAATGGTTATCGGAACAGCAAATGTAGGTGAGACCCAGTTTGAGTTTCACACTTTCAGTAGGAGCAAGTAGGCCTTACTGTGCTTTTGTATGATGCTTGTCTATATTTACAGGTCTTCTCTGTCCCGTTCTTCACGTTAAGTCCCAAGAGCATCAATTGACTGGTACGCGTGTAGGAATTAACACAATTCCCGGTTGTCATCATCCTCACTATCTATGAAAAAATTCAACATTCTGTCAAGTTCATTCAATTGCACCTGGCCTGAAAGGGGAGCGTGCATTATCATGAGAAGCATGCACTTCGCCGGTAAAAAGGCGAGCAACTTGTTGTGAGGATGGTGCCCACTTCAACCTAAAGCGGCAGACGCATTATTTGCAGTAGGGTTGCATTTCAGCAGGAACCTCCGTAGTTTATTCATCGAGAAGTCGCTCTGCACAGCATTCTGTAGCTGGTTTCAAGAAAGGCGGGCCAGACGACAACAAGAAGTATCGTGCGAAGGAGAGGAAGAAGGAATCAGAGACGTTATTCAATCTTCTCCCTCTTCACCATTCCCTGATGCCGGTCCCATGGGCAAAGGCCCATATGTGCAAACTGCAAAGCATCGGAGCGAAAACAATAAGTAATTCCACGAGGAAAAAGTCATAAAAAATCTTAAATTATGTCAACAGTGATACATTTTTTTTTGCGACATTAGAAACTCTAAATTATACTATTTGTGACACATTTATCCCAATTTTTTTTAGTGATATCAAATATCTCAGACTTATATATGCGTGACACATTTATCCCAAACATATACTCTTATATGACGCATTTATCCTTCGTCGTCTCTTTCGCAAAATACTTCTTCTTGTCAGGCCTCAGTTCTTGAACCACCCCTTAGACCTTGTAGTCAATTATTTTTTTTTGTCAATTTGTCCATGTTTGGAAAATATTCAGCTGGTGGACGAATTGTAGTTAGGTACTCCCACGATGATCTTGATTAAACATAATTTGACACTGAGCTCTTGAAATTTCTCCAATTTATTTTATCCCGCGGACCAAATAAAAAACTAGGAAGCTTCATTATGAATATAATAGTTATCGCACGATCAATATTTAGCCAGTGGGCCAACTTTGGTTAGCTACTCCAACTATTCTCCTAATTAAGTTAATTAATTTGTCCATGTTAGAAATATATATAGCTAGTTGACGGATTATATTATAGTTAGGTACTTCCATTATTCTCCTAATTAAACATAAGCTGGCCTTATTTGACATCGCGGCCTCAAAATTTTGTATTTGATTTGACCTTTAGACCAATCAACTATTTATTTTATGTGTCTAATCAGTCAAGTTGTGATATAGATTAAACATTCAAGTTGAGTATAAACCGATTTTCACATTTTTGGACTATCTTAAAAACGCACTCCTCCACATTACCCATTTTTTGGGATATGATGCAAAATCTAAAGCTGTAATGTAGGGATCTGTCTATTTCTTTGCCGGTAAAAGTACATTTTTCACACTCTATAATAAGAGAACATGAATAAATAGGTGTTATGTTATCCTTATTTGAATGGCTGGTGGGCAATTTTTTTTTCCTGATACTTGATGCGCAATCAACTCAAAAAAAAAAATTACAGCTTTGGATGATTTGAGCTCTCATATTGCCCGAAATAATATTGGGTCCAATACGACCTATGACCAAAATGGTATTCGTTTTGCATGAACTAAATTTATGTAATAACGTCTCCTTTTTTGGTGATGTGATCGGATTTACGAGGCTGCACCAATGAAAGGATGATGCCATGATTTATGCGATGCCTGATGATGGCGGATGGGTGCAAAAGAGAATCGTGTGACGTGAGTGGCGATCGAGACAGCTGGATTAACAATAAATCGATCAACAATAGAATACGATGGACTCCATACAATATTTACTACTGTCGTATAGAGAGAAAGAGAGAGAATAATGAAAACTGAAGAATAGGAGGAGCAATGGTTGTCGCGAGAAGAAGAACAAGCAAAACAGTCAAAGAATGACGAGAGACAAGGAAATCGTGGAGATTTTAGTGCAAACATGGATGAAGGGAGGGGTGCATCGAAAAGCAATCGATCAAAAGAGCAACACAGTAAATTTTTATGTTGGAATATCTGGTTTTCAATGACCAGAATTCAGTACTAGCAATATAACAATTCAAAACCATATACGAGGACCTAAAAGACAGAGGAAGAAAGCGCGTGACTGTGGAGCTCTATAATCTAACCCTTGTTCAGATCTTAACTAAACTTTGGATCAAATTCCTTAGGAACAGTGAAAACTTAACAGCAAATTGCTCCAAATCTGTCATTGTCCGAAGCTAAATATTTGAGAAGACACTTCACCCAGTCACCTCGATCGAGACAAGGATAGTGGACTGATAAACAATCAAGTAACAGAGATGATCACACCCCAAAAAATTGATATACGGAGATGGATTATCATCTACTTTATCATCTACTATACTTGCCCAGTCACCATCACAAATGTCAACGAGTCTCCCTTCTTTCCCCCACCGCTAGTGGACAAACATTGATTAGGTACTGATCCTGAACCTCCTCCTTGCCAGCCTGGCTGCCATAATCAGGATAAGGAAATAATCAAATAAATACATAAATAAAATCAAGTTGAACATTGGGTGATGTACGAGATAGTCTGAATAATTATTCAGACTTTATAAATAACGACAGCTACTAAAGGGGACCAAGATGCTGGCTGATTATTCATTTAGAAAGTTTACTTTTGACCCTCTATTACAATATACTGAGATGAGCAATAATTTGGTGAATTAAGTATATATATCAAATTGAATTTGGATCATCAGATCTTTACATTAGATTGGAGGAAACAATTTATCATTGGACCAATGAAGTTAGACGGACTGTTGCCGGTTCTTATTTCCGTGTAGCAGGATTGAAGATGGTTTCATACCAAAGGCAAAAGCCATCTCGGTCAAACTAGAGTACTTTAATTCTTAAAAAAATCTTTCGTGCACAGCACCATCATCATTTGGGGCTGTTGTCTTGGAAATAAGAACTTTGTTTCCTCTCTGCTCAGTACACTTCGTTTCGAATCATCCGGGCGCTCGTGTTTAATCCTCTGCCGCTCCCAAACCAAGCCATGCCGATCGCAGAGCTCTTTCTTGGCGCCTTACTTCCAGTCCTGTTTGAAAGGCTGGCCTCTCCCGAGCTGCTCAACTTTGCGCGGTGCGAGGGGATCGATACGCTGCTGAAAAAATGGAAGGAAATGCTGACCAGCATCAACGAGGTATTGGATGATGCAGAGGACAGGCAACTGACCGGCCATCTAGGGGTGAAGTCGTGGCTCGAAGATCTCAGGAACTTGGCCTACGACATCGAAGACTTGTTTGATGAGTTCTCCACAGAATCCGTTCAAAGAAAATCCAAGGCAGAACCAGGCACTAGCAAGGTCAGTTCCCTTCTTCCGAATTGTTTCTTCAGATTGAGGCCAAGAGCATTTGTGCGCGACCACAAAATGAGATCAAAGATAGAAGATATGGACGGGTGATTACAAGATATCTTAACTCGGAAAAATAGTCTCAACCTGAGAGAGAATGACGGGCAGCGATCAGCAGACAGCCGAGTGTTTAAGCCGCTTCCCACTACGCATTTGCCTGAGCCTTGTTTCGTTAGTAGGGAGGTTGAGAAAATGGAGATCCTCAGATTACTTACCGCAGAAGAAGAAGATACAATGTGTGCGGATCTAAAAGTAATTCCCATAGTAGGGATGGGAGGTGTTGGGAAGACGGCTTTGGCCCAGCAAGTCTACAATGATGATGGAGTCACGGACTTTTTCGACGTGAAAGCATGGGCTTGCGTCTCGGATGAGTTCGATGTCCTTGCTATCACAAAGAGAATCTTAGAGGAAACCAATAGCCATTCATCATGTGAAGGTAAGGACCTGAATTGGCTTCAAGATAAGCTCAAGGCGAACCTTTCTGGGAAGAAGTTTTTTGTTGTGTTGGACGATGTATGGAATGAAAAGTATGGAAATTGGACCACCCTCTTGAAGCCACTTCAAACAGGAGTAAAGGGAAGCAGAATCATCATCACAACTCGTAACCTCAGCGTTGCTTCAATAACCGGTGCTTCACCGAAAATACTCGAAGAGTTGTCAGTAGATGCTTGCATGACTTTGTTTGCATTTCATGCTCTTGGAGTGGGAAATTTTGATCATCATCCCAATCTTGAAGTATTAGGTCGGAAAATAGTTGAAAAATGCAAAGGGTTGCCATTAGCTGTGAAGACATTGGCTGGGATGCTCCGCACTGAAGTCGATCATCATACATGGGAAGCCATATTGAACAGCAAAATTTGGGACCTACCAGAAGAAAGAAATGAGATTCTTCCGGCTTTAAAACTTAGCTATCTCCATCTCCCTTCCAATTTGAGGAGATGTTTCGCTTATTGTGTTATATTTCCTAAGGACTACGAAATCGAACGGGACGACTTGATTCACTGGTGGATTGCAGAGGGCTTGTTGGAGAGAGAAAAACGAAAGGGCCACTGGAATGCAGGTTTGAATTATTTCAACGAGCTAGTATCTAGATTACTATTTCAAAAGTCAAGCAGCAATGGATCTCGATTTTTTATGCATGATCTTGTGAATGACCTGGCAAAGCTAGTTGCGGGTCCAACCTTTTTTAGCTCAGGGGATTTTGAGTTTGATCATGATCAAAATAATACATCTCTAACTCGTCATGCTGCACTCATTTCCAACGAGTATGTTGCGCTAGAAAAATTTAATGCATTTCAGGGAATGGAGAGACTTAGGTGCTTCATATCTTTAGTGAAGCAATTGAGGTACTATGGTAGGTCCTACTTGTCCCCGAAAGCACTTTGCGACTTGTTGTCGGAACTAAAGTACTTAAGGGTGCTTTCATTAAGTCACTACCATATTACAGAGGTACCAGATTGTGTCGACAAGCTAAAGCATCTAAGGCACCTTAATATGTCATATACCGACATTAAAACACTTCCAAAGTCAATTGTTTTGTTGTACAACTTAGAGGCTTTGTTGTTGCGAGGCTGTCAAAACCTTATCGAGTTACCAAAAAGGATAGAGAAATTGATCAATTTAAAATTTCTTGACATTACCGAAACTCCAAGACTAAAAGAGATGACGCCAGGTTTAGGTAAGTTGGTGGGTCTTGAGATGTTGACCAAGTTTGTAGTGAGAAGAAAGAATGGATTGAGCTTGAAGGAGTTAAAAAACCTGAAGAACCTTGAAGGCAAATTGTGCATCTCTGATTTGCATGAGGTTCAACATGCCGCAGATGCCGCAAATGCCAATTTACATATGAAGGAGGGAATACGTCAGTTGACCATGCAGTGGAGTACGGATTTTCAAAACTTTCGAAACAAAGAACTTGAAGCAAAGGTCCTTGACTTTCTTCGTCCTCATCGAAATCTTGAAAATCTTGGGATTTCTTACTATGGTGGCCTAGAATTCTCGTCATGGTTAGGAAGTCCCTCACATGTTAACATGGTGTATTTACGTTTGCATGGGTGTCGCAAGGTCAAAGCATTACCATCACTTGGGCACCTATCGTTGCTGAAAGAACTGTATATCGAAGGTCTAAATGCAATATGCACGATAGGTTCTGAATTTTATGGAACTACAAATCCTTTTCCATCCTTAATTACTTTGGAATTCAAGGATATGCCATTTTGGGAAGTCTGGTCTCATTGCTTCGGCACTGAAGAAGGAGGAGTTTTATTCCCTTGTCTTGAGTATCTCTTTATTCAGGATTGTCCTATGTTGATAGGAAGGTTGCCCAGTCGTCTAAGCTCCCTCATAAAGCTCGAGATCAATGCCTGCCCGCATATGGACGCCTCGCCTTCTATGACTACCCTTCCATCCCTCGATGATTTAAACTTTGGACGTTGTAACGAAGGGGTCCTAAAGAGTTTGAAAGATCTGACATCTCTAACCGCTCTGGTCATACAAGATGTTGCTGATTTAAATTGCTTAAATCATGAGCTTACAAGTTCCTTGTCCAAGCTAGAGAAATTGGAGATGAGAAATTGTAAAAGCCTAACATACTTGTGGCAAGATGCATATGCAATTCGAAATCTCGTTTGTCTGAAAGACTTAGCAGTCTATGATTGTCCGAGACTCCTATCTTTCGAAGCTGGAGACGGAGATACAGAGCTCCCTAGCAACCTACAAAGTATCGAATTAAAAAATTGTGACAATGTAGAGAAGCTCCCAAGTAAGATGGGGACACTCTCCTCCCTTGGTGTCCTGACGATAAAGAACTGTCCGAAACTTGCGTCCTTCCCCGAGACGGGTATACCGGTATTGCTGATATCCTTAACTATTGAAGATTGCAAGACGTTGCAATCTTTACCCAGAGGATTGATTTATCATCTGGATGAACAAAGCAGCGTTAGCAATGCCCACAATAGCATGACTTCTGGTCTGCAAAAACTAAAAATCAGGGGATGCGATGCGCTGGCGGCCTCTCCATTTAGCGAGGGTGGATTTTTACCTGCGACCCTCAAGAAATTGAGATGCGGGGGAGTGGAGTTGCTTGCGGATATAAATCTAGACCCTCTTCAGTCTCTCCAAGCGATTGAAATATGGGATTGTGAGAAATTGGGAAAATTACCCCAGGGTTTGCACAGATTGTCCCATCTCACTTCCTTGGAATTGTGGTATTGTCCTGCATTAGAGCTGGAGTGCTTCCCTCCTCTGCCTCCCTGCATCTTGAACTTTAAACTTTCGGGTTGTGGGAAGATAAAAGCGTTGCCTAATGAGTTGCATCGACTTGCGTGTCTCCAAAATTTGGGGATTTCGGATTGTGACGGGGTAACGCGCTTCCCCGATGGGGGATTGCCGCTCCAGCTAGAGGATCTTCTCGTAGAGCGATGCAGTAATATGAAGCAGCCGGTGGGGGAGTGGCTTATCCCGCTCACCTCCCTCGCATTTCTGTCGATTGACGGCAGCGTTGGGGGGTTGGGAGAGGAGGAAGATCTTGTGCTTCCGCTCCCTTCCTCGCTGATCCGTCTCCATATCTCAGCCATGGAGAAGGTGGAAAGACTGTGCAGCAGTCTCCCGCCCTCTCTCCGGACCTTGGGTTTCCAAGGATGCCCGAAGCTGAGGGAGTTGCCCCAGGATGGCCTCCCTCCCTCCCTGGAAGCACTCTGGATCTTCAGATGTGGGGTTCTCCAGAAGCAATTCACGAAACGGTATCGGCACCTCATCCGTGAAATCCCGCAAGTTTCGATAGAGGGTAAACGATCTGAGCCTGGCTCTTTGAGAAGGGTTCGAAGTTTATTGACGCAAGAATGATGTCACTCAAAAAAGTGCGTTATTTATTTTGGCAGATGATTGGCCGTGTAGCACTGGAGCGTAACTGGGGGTGTCAAAAAATGCCCCATTCAATCATCGTCTCCTTCTTCCCCTCGTTGTCTGCGCCTCAATCGCAACCTATGCTTCGGCTCTCTGCTCCCCCGTCCTCACGTCGATCACCGTCTCGATCTTCCTTCTTTGTCACGCAGCCGTTCCTTCAGCTCTCGCCCGACGTGGTCGCCCCTCTGTGTCTCCCACCGCTCGTCCCCATCTGCAGCGGCCAAACCATGCAATTTTTCTCTGTTGCTGAATTCCCGTGTGCTCAATTTCATGTCCTGCTTTGGGTTTGGATGTTTCGTCGTTTCCAGGTAATTCGACTCGTCTTCTTTTTGCTTGGTTCCTTTAGTCTATCTTCCTCCATTGTTGAGGGTCCGGCTTCCGCTTTTTCGCATGACCCGTTTCTGTTTGTTTTTGCCGACGCAGGTTTCAGAATCGAGCAAAAATTGTTGAACAAGTCAGGATTTGGTCCTCCACTTGAAGCAAGTCCAGAACAGAACCTCCCGGATTCGACGTCGATGGCACGCATACGAGAATTTGGAGCTGAATTTCTGAGGCATTGTCTTTTCTCGCTTTCAACGAGGATTAGAGCCCCCATTAGGCTTGATCAGAGGAGTTCAACAAGATTGGAGGATGCACCAGCTGTACTCGGAGCTGCCCACGGGTCAGGTCATGGGCTTCGATGGCAATGGTTATCGGAACAGCAAACGTAGGTGAGACCCAGTTTGGGTTTCACACTTTCAAACCCATCTTAACCCATTTAAAAAAAAAAGCGAGTTATCCAAATAACCTTTGACCTTTTAAAAGTGAGTTACCCAAAAAACGAGTTACCCATTTTGCCAGCCCTAGTCACTCTGCTGATCCATATTTTAACCCACTTTTTACCCATCTACAACAAGCCACCGAAGGAACGAATCAAGCCCTGGCTCGCTTTGCCCTCTGAATTTCTGATAGCTGCAAATCTCCCATCTCTTCCTCGCGTCGCCGAACTTCGCAGCTCGTTCCTCTCTCTCCCGTTTCACTGAAGTTGCAGACAGGCAGATTTGCTAGCTGTCGAGATTACTCGCAACTTTGCTCCTGGAAGATTGCAACAGTCCTCTCTGCAAGCGCCGTGAGAAGGTGGAGCGGATTCACTGCTTCTCCAAAAACGTTGCTGGAGATGGGAGGCATCTGAAGAGATGAGAGCCGTCGCTCGTGGTGTTGAAGACGTCGTCGTCAAAGTTGCATTGGAGAGAGGAGAGGAGCGGAGAGGAGAGCCGATCATTTCCATAGTGCTGGTCAGATGTTCGACGAATTGCGGATGTGAGTAGAAACTGAGGTACTGTGTTATGACGGAGAGTTTGTTCAGTTTATTTCTCTAGTTAGTGCGTAAAGCTTTTAGATGTCTAATATGCATAAGCTGATATAGAGTGCACTTTCTTGATTGACAATGATAGATTGAACTTTCAAAACTTGGAATTTATCTAGTTTTTTCCTTACAATCAGGCCAAGTAATTCACAGATTCATGGTAAAGCACTTATTCTTGAAAAGTATAGGGAGGTCGCTACTATTGTAGATACGAAATTACTTCTATGACAGCCAGTTCGTTTCACAAGTGGTATACATGTCTAAATTTTTGTTTGAGCTCTAGAGCACTGTTGGCAATGAGATATGATGTATGGTTGACGTCAAGCTGACACTTGTGGCTTGTTGAACTCCAATTCTGTACAGAAAACATAGATATTTGCTGCCTTCTTGTGTTCAGCTAATTTGATGACTACAATATCGTTTTTCAGGTAGAAACCGGCAAGGTATTTCTGCGGGACACGACCATTGTTTCGCCTTACTCAATTTTGCTTTTTGGGGGATCCATTGATATTCAGCATAAGGTAGTATTCTTGTTGAATTTCTCTCTGAATATTTCTTATTGGGATGTTTCATGAACCATGTCAATGTCTGTAATACGCAGAAATTCAAAGCAAAGCAGATTGCTCACGTTGAATTTAGCCACTGGGGCAAAGAAGTTTACATTTGCTCACCATCATTAATGTTACTCCTCCACCTCTCCTGTAAACAAATTCAATGCTCTGTATCTCTCTCTCGTAAACAAATTCACGTTGACTTTTTGTTGCATCATCTAAGTAGTTGTTCCAACCAAGATGCCAATGTTGATAATACCACCGAACAATTTGATCAAGTTGTGTTTAGAAGCAAGGTGGGTCGGCTCGGATAAGGCCAATGCTCTAACTTGGTTTCTCCTCAGCAACAAATTCTGGGTGTTTGTAATGAGAATTGCAAGTCCAGCCCCACGAGCAAAGAAAAGGCTTGGTCAGATTGATATTTCGACAAACCGATTCGATGTAAAATATCTTTTCAAAAATAGGTCTGAAGTTTCAGCACATGGTAGTCAATGCAAATAATACAACATCAGATATAAAGAGACTCGGCCATATTTGTTGGGGGTGCAAAGTCCATTAAATTATTAACACATTCACTTAAGAATTATTTTATGACAAGATTTGAGGTGTGCAATCGACTAGTCATATCACAAACTTACGTGCTTTTTATCATTCATGACGCTTGAATCTAACGACAACTCTTGATCATTAAATGCTGGCTCAAACCTCATTGACGTTGATAAGGTCAAGCTCGCCCTAGGTTGGCTTTAGTCTCGCCTTGAGCTCGTGGTAATTTGGCAAGCTGGAGCCTTGTTGTAAACTGAAAGAGAAAAAGGAAAAAAAAGATATAAAACAAAATTTTAAGAATTATATAGATAACTAAAATTTCAAAAAAAATTATCAATAATATTATTAACAATACATTTTAAGTAGATGTGGGTTTCCAAGAATATCATTGCATTTTAGAAATACGGGTCTGGTCGGGTATGGGTCATTATATTTACACTACATGAATATGGGTCAAAACGGGTTAAATGGGTCAAATATGGGTCGATCCATATTTGACCCGATCCATATTTGACCCGACCCAAACCCGATCCGATCCGACCCGCCCATTTGACGCCTCTAAGAGTGACCCATATTTTAACTCGTTTTTGGGCTTCAATTTTTCAAAACCCATCTTCACCCAATTTTTTTTAAAAAAACGAGTTACCCAAATAACCTTTGACCTTTTAAAAGGGAGTTACAAAATGGGTGCCAGCCCTAATCTCAAGTTCATACATGTAAATACCGATGTTGTCCATATCCTAATATTATGGAAAAACTTTTGTAAACTTAAGATCATCTTGGTCTTTTCATGTCTCATATGTCCACCTCTTGTTTTATTTGGACAAGAATAAGGTCCACAGTCCAATACCGATCCTTCCACTTCTGCTTCTCCAGTTGCTCTTTCCCAAAGTAACCTCGATGTCGCAGATCATTTGCAGCTAGAAACGTGGCATGTTTCACAAGTTGTACTAATAACCACGGCTTTCTTTCCATGAAAATAACTAAGACTTGTTTTTCAAAGGAACCACCCATGAAATGCTTATTATTAATAAAAGTTTTGATGTGCTAAAGTTTCTCCGGAACATGTATTGCCAATTGTTCGAAATACATGAACCGTATAATTGATCTTGCTTTCAAAACAACTAGACTTTGACTTGTGCGGTTGCGCCAAATCGATTGAAGTTTACACCCCAACACATACTTTTTTACTTTTTAGAATTTAAATTTCATTATAGTAGAAAATAGTAGATATTCTAAAAAAATTGGCCAACATAAGAAAATATACATAAGTCAAACTCGCAAGAAAAGAATCTACATGGCATTAGATTTATCTTTATTATTGTTGAAACACAAAATGTAGAACAATTATAAATTAAAATACAGAAAAATAAATCGCAAGCTGTACTGCATGCCTTGGCTGGTGTGACATACTTCACAAAGAGAACGATACAAGATTTCAGTATTTATCAAATAATATATCGGGAGTTATAACTATACTTGAGTCACTCAAATACTTTCAATATTTTCCTATGGCCCTCACATACACCCATTCTTCACATTCTCCATGCAATTCACAAACTTATGCATGGCCCTATGTGTTGAAGTATTCACTGAACTTGTACCGAAAAGTACTCTAGAAACGACCTTCCCTAGAAGAAAAAAACATGATCGCTGCAAATGAAGTCGAATTATTCACTGCTCACTAGTTGATAATCAGGCGAGCTACTTCATAGGAGCCCATAGAAAGTCATGGCATTTGGCAACGATTCAATTGAATAATTCTAATTTTCAGTTTGGTGCGATGTTTCTTGTGCTCCTCGGACGATGAAATTGCAAATCTAATTAACATGTCGCTTTTATTATTCCCTTCTTAGATCATTAGCATGGGATAGGTATTGACCTGCACAAGAACCTCAAGGTTGTAAGGCGTGCGAGTTGGGCCTTCCTCCTTAGAAATAGTACCAATGCTCCACATTGAGACGAGATCCTTTATCGAGCCAGTCTAGAATTAACTTTCTAGAGTAAGACTAGATTTAGGTAATTTCTTATCATTATTTTGCTCCATCAGATATCATATGGTGACACAAATTTACTCAATCTGAATGAAAATATGTAACGATTTAGAGCGGGTTGGGCCGGGGCCACTTATGCTCGGACTCTACATGACGGACCTATCTAAAACTAGAACGCCTCTTGCTTCTGTGCTCTTCAATTCCAGCTACATATATTGCCACCTATAGTTGATAAGAAGGGACATTTCCTTTATGAAATAGTTCATGCTTTTTCCTAATTCTTAAAATTTGCAAAGTCCACATTAGTCTCATATTCGTTAATTCGTAGTTTGCCCTATTAATTTTTTTTGGGCCCAAATGTCTCAATTTTCTTTCATGAACCAAGCTTTATGATCTGTCGAGAAGGCTAAGAATAAACAATGTGCCGTATGAAGAAGTGAACTTAATGAAAAGTTATATTTATTGGATACTTATTAACAGCAAATTCAGAAGTGAAGTACGTAGAGGACCTTCAGAAGTTATATTTATTGAATAAACAATGTGCGTATGAAGAAATGGACTTAATGAAAAGTTATATTTATTGGATATTTATCAACAGCAAATTCAAAAGTGAAGTACATAGAGGACCTTCTACGTCGTTGCCTTTCAATTTTTTTTCCTTGGTCGATCTATTTCATTCTCAAACGGGCCCACAAATTTCGCGTACAAAATAGACAGTTAATGCTGCAAAATCAAATGTGAATCGGAAATCTGACTGCTGAAGTGCTCCAAGTTTGCTGGGTCCTAGGTCATTTATGGGCATCACCATTAAGCAGAAGCTTGCATGGAAGTACAAAAAAACATTACTCTTCGGGAGATCAAGGGCAGATCTTGATCTGAAATGTTATGTCATAGTTGGAGCTGTGAAATTCCGATGAGGCATGCTATAGCACAGATCGAACTGGTCTGGTTGAGGAGGGAGAGGATGCCAATTATATTTCCTAAGAAAATACTCCACAATCTCCTCTCTCACTTTATTATAAGCAGGTTGAACAAGAATCGTATGAGGAATCCCTGGGTCCAAAATAAATCCACCTGTGTGGTCTGGTCTCATCTGGAAAACTGAAGGGTTTATGTCTAAGCGCTTCTTGTTGATACTAATACCAATGACATCAACTGCATATTGAGTTACATTAGGAATCAATCTGATTTTCCTCCACTTATGAAGGTGTGACTTTGTGTCATCCCCAAAATGTAGATATGAGAAAGTGGTGGGGCTATAAAACGACGGCAAGCAGTACGATATGTGGTTTTTAGTCTCATTAACATATTGTTTAAAGATAGATCGATTTCCCAATCCCAGCTATTTTGTTATTTTGTCCGCTCTTTTCCCAATCCAAGTTGTTGTTGTCTAGACCGCAACCAAAGAGATCCCTTGCTATCGAAAGTGAAGGTGTCCGATCCAATCTGCCCTTTGTTGTAGCAATCACCTGTCTAGATCCAAAGCACGTATATTGATACACGCAAAACTTGTTTTCACATAGGCGAGGAATGCATAGGGGATCCTCACAAAGTAAGAGCACGTATAATTGTGATTTGCTCCTATTAAAGTTACCTTTTTAATTGTAGAAGCATGAACTATATCCTTCACATTGCATCCATGTATCCACACTACCCGTATCCACCACCAAGTTTGGAGAATATGGATGTGTGCCAACTAATAGGGTGGTTAAGTAATAATTACGATTACCTAAATCAACTCGAGGTTGTAGTGCATTGGGGTTATGTTGCATTGACTCCTTAAGGTCCATTGAACCCGTGGAGACCATGGATTCAAGTTGGTACCCATGAGCTCGAGATATCTCAGAGATTCTTTGATATCGTTCTTCTGGGGTAAGACTTTGCGGGAAGAGAGTTGTGTCAAATTGGTCTATGGGAATAAGTTTAATACTAAAGCCATAGACTTCGCAAAGCCTTAAGGTGATGAGAAAGCAAATGAGGAATGACAATAGGGCTAGTTTTGCCATTGTCATGATTTCTGGGTGTTGTTGTTGTTGTTGTTGTTGTTGTGTTCTCATGTGCATTTGAATTGATTTTATAAGAAACCCTGTACGGTGCTATAATTCTTCCTTCATTGCTCCAAATAAATTAGGCTGTTAAAAAAATTAAATGCAATGGGTCATGCACATATAGCATATCTCTATCAGATTTCCCTCTAATTAATACACTGCAGATAATCACATTAGTTATTCAGATTTATTGAGAAAATCTCAATTTTAAAAGTCAACTGATATTGTAGCTAAGATATACAAGTTCCAATATGGCTTATGTATATAATTTAAAACCTACCCTCGGCTCATAGGTTCTTATAAGCAATCCCACATAGAATTGGTTTATTTAACACATTTTGGAAAAGATACTCTCTGGTAAATTTTCATGAAATGAGAATTTGTCGATTATTGCCAACACATTCAAGTGGGACAAAGAACAAGTACGAGACACAGATTTGAGTGTATGTTGTCAAAAACTTCTTAAAGTGATCGAATATATCCATAAATATCCATATTTTAATATATGAATATGGTTATACAATGGTCAATTTAATTTAATTTTTTCCATTTAACCCATTAATTCCTAAGTATTTTAAGTATTTACCTATATACTCTTGCTTCCAAACTTTAGTTAGAAATTGCCAATAAGGCGATACATTCAGTGTTCGTCACCTACATGGCATGACTAAATGGCTGGCACTATTATGGATGTAAGCGACTTTTGCAATTTTTTATATATTGAAGTTTCCTTTTAGTTTTCTCTTTCCTTTTCTTTTTGTTTCGTTTTTTTTTTCCTTTTGCTTGTGGCCAGTCTTGACGATGGTTGGTGAAAAGCCATAGGTGAGGACTGCGACTAGAAACCTTCATTAGATACGGTGAAGGCAAAGGCCCGTAATGGCCATCATTTCTTGGGCAATTGTCACTCTTGTTGGCCATCAACAAGACTAGCAACAAACAAGGAGGAGGAGGAGGAGGCAAATGGAAAAACAAGAAAAAAAATTCAAAATATCTAAAAAAGTTGCTTTAAGATCGGTATATGTCCTGCCATATAGAAGATTGATGATCGGGCATCTACGTCAGTGATTAACTATCGAAATTAATTGGATGAACTACATTGAGAAATTGAAACAAAAATACTATTCATTTAATGAAATTGAAAAGTTTATAACTAAATTGGCAGGCATATGATATTTTTAGAAATTTTTGAATAAGTTTTCCTAAAACATAGTAAGATTGCACAATAAAAATACAAATAAGTATCTATTTTTTTCTTTCTCATTAAAAATAACACCGGTAGTTATATCAAAACACATTCTTCTCTACCTAACTCTACTATTCAGGAAATAAAGCCACATGTTTGAATCCCACCAATCAAGTACAAATTGCTTTAGATCAAGTCAAGCCTAGGCTTAATTAGCTTATGAGACTTGTAGGATATCCATGGACTTCTAGGAAACTGGGTCATCTCGGCCTGTGCCTTGAGCTATAAAAACACAAACAGCCAAACATTTTTAGATTTTTCAGGATTAGCTTGACGTCAAACCAAGCTTCAAAAGGTGTCTTCATCTCCAATACCCTTAGCTTGAAAACTGTTATGTTTGCTTCCTCTCACTTACTCAATTTTGCTATGGAGAGTAAGGAACAATAAATTGATGCTCAATTCCAGCTTCTTCACATAAAGAGTTAAACCTCTATGAAGTATATTCCCTTTCATTGTCAGATCTGATGACTTGAATCTTGCAGCCACTTTGGTTCTCGACCCATCTTTTAAACTTCAGAAATACCTCAGCAACTTCCGACTTTTGGTTCATGAAATAAATCCAGCATATTCTGGTATAGTCATCAATGAAAATAATGAAATACCTGATGCCATTTAGCAAAGATGTCACTTGTGGACCACATAGTCTGTATGAATCAGCTGCAACTTATTTGTAGCTCTCCAAGTTGAATTCTTAAAAGGAAGTCTAGTATGCTTACCTAGCAAACAAGTCTTGCACCTTGTGATCTGTTCCTCCAGGTTTGATAACCCAATTACCATTTCATTCATTTGCATGAACAACAAGCCTTTGTGATGAAAGTGCCACAATCTTTTGTGCCATATTTCTGAGTCACTAGCTTAACATTTGAATACCACTTACTCCTTCAGAGTTTGGCAGTTTTCGGATTTTGCATTTAGACTTTGTAGAGTCTCAAACTTTGTATTCATACTTTGTAGCGTCTCAGACTTTGTCTTCAGACTTTGTAGAGTCTGGCAATTTTCTGACTCAAACTCAAATCTTGGATAACGGTCTCTAGCCTAGCACCTCAATGCCACATGCACTTTCATAAGAGGATTTAGAGAAAAACGCATATGTTGCATCTTTATCTTTAACAACTCCTGACCACTGGAGTCAAAGATAAAAACACTTTTCCTCTTCAAATATCACCTTAAATTCCTTCTCTACCAACTGCCCCATACTCAGCAAATTCTAATCAATCTCAGGCACATATATCATATCATAAAACAACTTAGTTGCATCACAATTCTCTATTGCTATAGTCATTTTACCTTTCACTTTCACTTCTAAGTACTCCACATTTCCAATACTCACTCTTGACTTTAATGACTGTTCAAGATCTATAAAGAGCTTTTTATCACTAGTCATGTGATTTGTGCAACCACTATCAACTAGCCAACTATCACATGGAGCACTATAAGAAAAACACAAGGCAACAAATAATTGATCTACCTCTTGCTGGACAGCAACTCGTACCTCACCTTATTGCTAATTTCTCCTCTCTTTGCAGAACTTTTCAATGTGTTCTTGTTTTTTTACACTTTATGCACCTTAACAAATAATTGATCTACCTCTTGCTAGACAGCAACTCGTACCTCACCTTATTGCTAATTTCTCCTCTCTTTGCAGAACTTTTCAATGTGTTCTTGTTTTTTTACACTTTATGCACCTTACATCCGGTCTCTTTTAACACCTAAAGTGTGTATGGTTTTTCTTTCCATAGTGCTTACATGGAGGATGTTTTCCCCAAGAGTTCGTGGAACTGCATACACTGCTTTCTCCCACAACAATTTCTGAACCATTGCTGCCATGCTCTTTCTTCCCTTTCCACTTCTTGCCTTTCCATCCTGCGTTCTGTTGTTCATTGGCCTGCAAAGCTCCTTCTGTATTTTCCTCATGCATCATCAATCTCCTCGGCTATTGTGCTTGCATAGCACTAAGCAATTCTGCCAACTTGATTTGAGATGAATCCTTAGTATTTTCCAAAAAGAAAATGGTTGCCTCAAATCTCTCTGGCAATGTGACAGGAATCTTCTACACCAATTTATTGTCAGAAAGATCAGTGCCTAAATCTTTGTCTGATTTGCAATGATTACCAGCTTATCCGAATACTCCTTGATTGTCTCAGATTCCTTCATCTTCAGCCTTTCGAACTCCGTGATCAGATTCAATGCTTTCATACTTCTGATCCTTTCATCTCATTTATATTCAGCCTTGAGGAAATCCCATATAGTTTTTACCAATTCACAAGCCGTAACTTTGCTGAAAATGGCTAGTGAGATAGCAGCATATAAATAGGACCTTGCTTTTGCCTTTCTTGTTATCTTTTCCTTGTGAAACTTGATTTGGTTGATGGTTGGATTGTTAGGAAGGGGATCAACTTCATATCTTGTTCCATAGCTTCCCAAAAATCGCAACCCTCTAGAAAAGCTCGTATTCTAACTGCCCAGGCTTGATAATTTTCTCCGTCAAACAGTGGTGTAGTCATTGTTGAAAACCCACTAGAACCTGCCTCCATTTGGCCTTTAAACTTTTATGAATGGAAACACACCTCTCACTCAGTCTTTCAAGTCACTCACAGCCCCTTAAGATCAAGAGAGCTCTTATACCAAATGTTGTTTCTTTGTTGAAAAGAAGAACAATTGACAGCAAAAAAACAGAGTACACAGCAAGAACAGAGCAATGGATGGGAAAACTGCTTACTTCATTAATTCTGGAAATTGTCTTAATCACTAACTAAAAACAACACAAGTTGCATACACTTTTGCATGATCTCATGATCAGCAAATAATTGAAAAACAGTTACTAAAACTATGAAGATAGACTTGAAACAATAAAAAAACTGAATAGCCAGTATCTCCTAAAATGTATGACATGACTTCAACTGAAAAATAAACCGGCGCAAGCCTTGATTCATCAACAGAATTAAACTTTGGAGGTTTTAGTGAGAGGTTTCTGAACAATTTGGTAAATCTGACATCTTTAATGGCTCTCGTCATAAAAGATGTTGCTGATCTAGCTTTTTTAAATCATGGGTTTACAAGCTCATTAATCAAGGTAGAGAAGTTGGAGATGAAAAGTTGTGAAAAGTTAAAATATTTGTGGCAAGACATGGATGTAATTCGAAACCTTGCTTGTCTAAAGAGTTTACTGGTCGGAAATTGTCTTGAATTCATATCTTTTGGGGCTGGAGAAGGAGATGTAGAGCTGCCTGGCAACCTCGAGACTATCAGCTTCACGAATTGCTTAAATTTGGAGAAGCTTCCAAGCACGTTGCTTGGGATATTGTCAATAACGAGAATGCTGATGTCGACTGGTACAAACTCGGGTGGTTCTCCCCTTACGTGCCAAGATTTTGCTTCATTTCTTGGTTAAGCAATGCATGATAAGCTTCCCACTTTTGAGAGGACAAAGAGTTGGTCTATTGGGAGCACTAGATTTCTTGGCTTGTTCTATGATCTTAGCATTGAATCTCGCTGTCATGTATTTCTGGGTTTAGTGTCTCTTATCTCCTAGGGAGCAAGGTACTGCAGCTTTGTTCTGTCAAACTAGTGGTGAATCTCGTTGTCATCTAATTCTGGATGTTCAATGTAATCAAGCCTATCGAGTTCTCTGTTAAGCATAATCTTGAGAGTTCTCTTGGTCATGAAAATAAGATTGACACAGAGAAGCATCGTAGGTTATGTCTTGCTTGGGTTAGAACTTCCTCACAACTATCCAGCAAGATTAAGGTTTGTTTGAGGTTGCGCTTCATGTCTTGTTCCACGTCGTTTCTATGCTTGCGATACAGAAGTCAACTTTAACCCTTCTGTTAGGGGTCCAATCTTTATGAGGTCTAATTTCTATATAACTAACCTTCGCATTTCTTCAAATAGGAATTTAAGAAGAACCCCAATTGATGAAAGGGAGGTGCCATAAGAGTAAGAAAGTGACTATCTATTCTACGACAAAATTAAAAGAGAGATTTTACAATACTCTACTCTTCTTCTCTTCTTCTCTTTTTTCTTTTCTTATTTTTTTGGACTCTTGGTAATTTCACTCCGCTTCATCCGCAGGAAATTCGGCAAAATTCGGCCTTTTTTCTTGTAATTCTTTGTCATAATGTGGTCGTCATTTGAATAGAGAAGTTAATTTGGAACCATCGAGGGAGTTTTTGCTTGTGCTCGACTTTGATTTAATGAAAAGCAAGTTTGCCGATGGAAGACCTATTCCAAGGAGCAGCCCTGCGTCTTTGACAAGAAAATCCAACTTGCGAAGCAATTTGCCCACTTCAAACTCGGGTCATTTACGCTATTTTAAAAGCAATAAACAAAAAGAAAAAGAAAGACGAAATATAAAAGGAGATAACTTGGGGAAGCTTGGCTATATTTTAATACTAATAACATTGTGAATTGGTAATCTCACAGCGTGGAATTGGGGAGACGTGTGTGCTTGCTTGCTGCCATTGTAAATGCAATATTTTACATAACAATGACTTAACGCTAGAGCTGTTTCTTAGATCAATCCTAATGACGAATGCAGCACATTTTAACTAAAAAGTGCTTTATTTGGGCCTTGTTTGCTTCTTCTTCTTCTTCTTTTATTGCAAGATCTTTGTATGATTAGGTATTATAGCGAGAAATGGAAGCAGGGTAGAAAGAACGAGAAAATTTTGCATATAGTTCAAACTGATGTGCAGGCAAAAAGGCACAATTAAATGGGGGAAAAACTATCTTGGGAGAATTCGAGCTAAAATATGACAGCAAGCAGTCATAAAATAACAAGTGATAGTCACATAAGGTTGGAGATATTCTGTCGTGCGCACGATATCTCTAATGTCATCTTGATAACTTTGAACATTAATATATTCAGTCACAAATTTGTCGATTATCTATATCCATGTAAATCAGTGATTAAGACGAATGAGATATCAATTATCGAACTACAGGAACACAAGTAACAATAGAGGATCTCATCCACTCGAGAAGCACGCAAAACCCTAGAAGGCCGACCTATGCGGAAACTTCGTAAACTCTAATCCTAATCTAATCCATTAAGATGGAAAAAGTTGACCAATTCGTGGAACATAAACCGGGGAAAACAGCCTTCTGATGCCGCTCTTGCCTTTGCCTACTCCCACCTTCAAGCCTCCCCCCCTCCCTTCAATTTTTATGTAATTGTCTTAAAACTATAAACTTTTACGTACTTGGCAATCCTTCACGCGAAAAAAGGACATGATAACAAGAACAAAAATCTCGACAAAAAACCAATGCGCGCGTATACATACACATTAATTTCATCTGCATCCGCTGTGTGCATGCTATAGTATCGATATCATATTAAAAACACTTAGGTTGATCTTCAAACCAGATTGGTGAAGTGGGTCAAGTTCGCGGCTAATGAAAATTGATCACATCACTTCACCGAATCGGCAAACTAGCGGTAGGTATCCCAGCATTATCCTATGTCATCCCTCTCTACTTTTTTGACGGGTTTCCTTGTTCCAATCAACTTTCTGGAGATGCCTGATTTATAGCTTCATCATGTTGATACCTGCTGTCCTTCTCAGAAGATTTTAGTGGCGTTGAAATTTCTTGCGCCTACCTGCTCAACAGAAGTCCTCTCGTTGAGGACGGTGCAGCATCGGAAAAATAATTGGAATGCGTGAGCATCTCAACTACGATGCTGGTGGCTTCATTAATGAAACATCAGACTGTTCACGGATTTGTCACGATTTCTTTCTTTCTTGTCTTCTTGGCCCAAAGGGACTTTCATCTCGATGGAAGAAATGGCGATTAAGTCAATGATCTGAAGTATGCAATGCGCGGAGCAAATTAGGAAGTTCTTCAGAAGCTGCCGTGTGTCTTGACCAGCCAGATTTTTGGGAAGCCTCTCCCCACAAGAAAGTTGGAGCGCTGAACATCAACAGTTCACGTGATTTTGGTTAGAGAATGCAAAGTATTGGAGTTTTTTCTTTTTAATATCTCTCGACCTAAATTCAATAATATTTTTAAAATAAAGAATGCAAATTCTAAATTCTTAAAAAAGAGGATGGAAAGTCTAATTAAAGGGAATTTAAAACATAAACATTTTTGTAATTTACCCCTAAAACGAGAAAGTTACCTTCTCTAGGTAAAATCTAAATTTTATGAAGTACTCTGCTATTCTTATGAGTTAGGCAACGGGCTGATTAAGAAAACTTGGTTGAATTGCCTGTTTAATCACGGAATTTTCTGCATCTCGTGGTACGAAAAACTCGAACTACACAGACGACCGATTCTCCTGTGTCTTAATTATTTAATCATTAAGCTAATCTCGCAGCTTAATCTATTTTGTCTCCTTTTCCTTTCCCCTTTGGGGTTGTTATTCTGATGGGCTTCTAGAGAAGAAGGCAGTCTTTCCCATGACCTTAAGCCTCGAGACAATGAAGATAAGGAAACTTCTATAAAAATTCAGACATAAAAAGCAACTGCTATCCTTTGTTGACCTTTCCAATACGTTTCTATCCACATAATCACTCATTATATGGCTCTTTGTCAAGCAGACTTGTTCGTAAAATCCTAAATATTCAGGATGATTTAGTTGACAGAAGAAGGGAGTCAACCTAAGTTGGCTACATGGTTCGGCAATCGGTTCAGCTGCAGGGAAAGCCCGTCTTCAAATCACCCGCAATTATCACTTGAGCGATCTCAATAATCATCCTTGTTACTCTATAGAAGGTGCCCTATCCGATCACGTGAGTCGTTATTGGAGCACTTTGCGTAAATTGGTTGGGTTAATCGAGCCATAAGGTCCTCATATCCTGTGTTATTTTAAAAACAGAAACAAAATGAAGTCAAACATGACATGAGAACCTATGGAAAAACTTATGTTTGTAATTTGTTGAACTATTCAAAGGAAAAAAAGATATATACCTCCAACCAAGAATTCAAAGTGAAGAAAAACCGTGTAATTCTAGAAGAGTTTTTAAAGAATTAGGACCTCGACAACCTGTTTTAAACGTTGATGTGTTCTAATTTATGATGAAGCTTCTACACTGATCACAGCCTCCTTAACAAAGATGTCAATGGTCACCAATCCCCTTCTGGGTGTGTATATATATATATAGGTGTGATGGAAGGGTTAAGTAATTTCAATCTCCACAACCTCACATAACAGCCAAATACATTACTCTCTCTCTCTCTCTCTCTCTCTCTCTCTCTCTCTCTCTCTCTCGTATTTTCTCTGCTCCTGAAGAGATGGCTTCCTCCCCAACCATGGCTTTTTTGGCTCTGCTTGTTGTGCTCCTTCCTATGGCTGCTACTGCTGCTGACAGTTTGGCTCCTTTCATTGGTATCTGTCGCACGCAGCTCTTTCTTAGCTTTTGTCGCCGCACTCGGGGTCTCCAATAACAGCTTCAAATTTTTTATATCTGTATCCCGTTCACGAATAAAACAACCAATAATAGACTGTTTATTCTTGCTCGGTTTCAATCAATTCTGCAGAGGGGCTATGTGACGATGTGCAATGTGGAAAGGGGTCATGCGTCGTGAACACTAGCGTTGCATTTAACTTCGAATGCCAGTGTGAAACGGGTTGGAAGCGGACGCGCCTTGACAATGAAGATGACTACAAGTTCCTTCCCTGTGTCATTCCAAATTGTAAGCATACTCTTCTCTAATCTCTCCCTGTGTTCACAAGGTTGCAGGAATTGAGCAGTAGATAAAGCAAACACCCTGCCTTGAAGCAAGAAATCGTTTGACTAGTTCTCTGCAGTAGAATGGGTAAAAAAAGTATGACTAGCCAATTTCGCTCGAGTTAAATGGCGAAATACATGAATGATGCGACTATGAGAAGACAAACAAAAAACTAATCTTCAAACATGAAGCTCGAGGGTTTGATCTTTAGACTCTGTGCAGTACCTCACATAAACATACAGCTTTGAGAGCCATATGCTTGAGGTTCATATGAACTGCGTCGCTTTTGCGGACAGATGCTTAGTTGTAAATCTTCCCTTGTGCAGGTTCTGTTGAGTACTCCTGCATGCCCGCGCCTCCACCAGTCCCAGCGGTTCCACACAACACATCTGTCTTCGATCGTAAATCATCTTCACTTCTCTAATCCTTCTGATACATGAGTCGTATTGTAGGAAAAATTCTAAGCGGTTTCTGGGTTTTAATTTTTAGCTTGCTACTGGACGTATTGTGGAGGAGGGACGTGCACAAAGTCTGGAACTTGGGAGCACACTTGCCAGTGCGACACCGGTTATACGAATCTCATGAATGTCAGCGTCTACCCATGCTTCAATGATTGTAAGATACATATTCACAGACTCAAGAATGCATTTCGTACTAATTCCCAGTTTTCCTTCTCACGCTGTCTTTCCTTTAACATCTCTTGATTTGGATTCTCTGAAGGTGCAATCGGTAACGACTGTGAAAAGCTCGGAATAAAAGTTTCCAACTCGACTAGTACAGGATCAGACGGCGGAAGCTTTGGTGAGATTCCAAAGACCTCTCTGTTGATCTTATCTTTTTCCATGGCAAAATCAAGTTTTCCAAAGAACAGGTTACTTGCTTTCTAAGGTTCAACTAAGTCAAAAAGGAGAAGTCCATCCTTCATAATCAGTTCTTATTGACGACCATATAGTTCAATCTGAAATGGCAGCTATTAACAGAGTCACACCTTCTACGGTAATGAATAGCCTTTAACAGTACATTTGGTGTTGAATGAAGACAATCCAAGTCATCAACTTCCTTTAAGAACATTAAACAGGGAATTCATGAAGTAGGTTCCAGTCAAATTTTCACCAAACCTAATGCCTCGTGTTTTGTTTCTCATCAGCCCACGTGTTTCTTCCGGGGAAATTGATGTGGATGACCATCTTTACCGCATCTATGGCTTTGGCTCTGTGGAACTAAGAAGGGAACATCGAGAGACCGAGATTTCACTTGGAGTCGTACCAGAGACGTATAGATTATACTCAGTTTCGATTCATCCGATGTCTTACACTTTGTTCTTTATTTGTTGAAGTGACATTCGTGTACAATTGTTATAGAAACATGTCCGTTGTATGGTTGACACTACACTATTGCATTACATGTATAAAAGAGAGCAGTGATTTTGCTCCTCGTTTCATTGAGGCTTCCGAAGCATGCAACCATTTCAGAATTGAGCGAAACTGGCATTTTGCGAAACATCTTGGTCACGGCTACAAACAGAGCTAGTGACGCCCTAGGCATAGCACTGTTCTCCAAATCACGAGTCATGCGTCTTGAATTAGAAACTCCTTGTGTTGAGCCCAACTCCAGGCTCCTTGCATCGTCTCAAATAATTCCACAGAAGAAGATATGGACTTCACTGAGAGATGCTGCTGCCGATCAACATTAGTCCCAATAAAATGATAAATCGTAGACCATTGATGGTCCATGCAACAGCAAACAGAGAGAACAAATTTCTTCAACACAAAACTAAAACAAACAAGTCTGTCATCTATGACAAGCATCATGCATAAACGCGATGGTTCAAAATTGAAGGCGAAATCGCTTCATGCCAAAAACCTCCGGTTTTCATATCCCGTCAATTGCATCACTTCCATAGTCTTCCTAGCAACATTGAATAACCAAAAAAGAAAAGGACATGCGACAGTCAACAGGAGTAGTTACAACCGTGAATGGAAAAGTCTATCATAACAGCAGAAACTGATGAGCAGAGTATATTAGAAATGGCTTGATAATGTGCATTACAAGGGTTGCCGCAGATTGAATGATTTACACCTTAGGCAGGGGAGGAAACATTTAAGTTGTTTAGAACAAATTGAACATGATTACCCATTATAGAGCGATGCAAAATACAATCCATTTGAATCTAATAAAGCTTACAATCCTCACCAAGGTGACTGCTGGGCAAAAATGTTACTTCGTCTTCACATCTACGCCGGTTTTTCCAGCAATAATCACAGCGGTTGCCATGTCCAAGAATAACCCATGCTCCACCACTCCCTCCAGTGAAGATATCTCCTTTCCTGCGGCGGGACCATCCTTAATTGGAGTCTTGAAATACAAGTCTACAATGTAGTTTGAGTTATCTGTCACGTAAGGCTTCCCATCTTCATTTAACCGTAGCTTTGCGTCACATCCTTCTTCATTGAACAACTCTTGAAGTCTCACCTGTCAACATCAGAATTGCCAAGTTAATCAGCTTCTTGCAACATCAAGAACTTAATAGTATCCTAACGAATTCCTGCTAGCTAATTGTCGATCAATTTCAGTTGGATCACAAAAGGACTACCATGCACTGACTATGCACTGTCCTCTAAACTACAACTAATGCGGTACTTATTCAACGGCATTCAGAGTACTTAAAAGGCTCTAGCTTCATGCCTTGAATTTTACAAGTAATCAAAACAATCTGATCGCACCTCCACTTAATTGCTGACTAAAAAGCGAAATTCAAAGCCTATTTTCGAGTTCTTTTTCCGAGACATTATATTCAAAACAAGATGAATTGTCTCCGGTTAACCATATAACACATCCAATCCATCTAAGAACCCAACTCACAATTCAGATATCCCAACATTCATCTTAACTCTGCTAACTACAACGATTATGTAACCGGTTCCTACCACCTTCACTCATCCAACAACCCATTCCATGATCGAACAGTCCACTTTCCTACAGTCATCTTAAATCCACAAAGCAAGTTTTTTTCAATCCTGGCGCAATAATTTCATAAGTATAAAAAAAAATTCCGCCTTTTCCCCACATTCCGAAGCACTTGCCTTAACTTCGAAAGTTATCGACAAGGTGCAATGGACCGATCGAATTCAGTGTCGAGACATTTACCAGATTGTACTTCCAACAGAACTGCACGACCTCGACCGGCATGGCCAGACCACTCCCGCCCAACCCATCTACGAGCTTGGTCTCGTCGGCGACCACCACGAACTCCTTGCTCGCCGCCTCTACCATCTTCTCCCTTAGCAGCGCGCCGCCCCGCCCCTTCACCAGGTTCAGGTCCGGGTCGACCTCGTCGGCGCCGTCGATGGCCAGGTCGATCCGCGGGTGGTCGTCCAGGATCGAGAGCGGGATCCCCAGCTGCCGCGCCTGCTCCTCCGTGCGCTTCGACGTCGGGACCCCGACGATGTCCTTCAGCTGGCCGGCCTTGAGCAGCTCGCCGAGCTTGGCGACGACGAAGGCGGCTGTGGAGCCAGTGCCGAGGCCGAGGACCATGCCGCTGCGCACGTACTCGACGGCCTTGTCGGCGGCGAGCTTCTTGAGGTCGTCCTGGGTGAGGGCGGGGGCGGAGAGGGCCTTGACGGAGAAGGGTCTGGGCCGGGGGGTGCGCAGGGTGAGGGCTCTCGGGGGCCGCAGGAGAAGACGGGAGGTGGAGGAAGAGGAGGAGAGGGAAGATAATGCGGTGGAGGCGGCGGTCGCTGTGGCGATGGCCATGGTGAGCAGAGCAGAGCAGAGAGAGAGAGAGAGAGAGCAATGGGAGGCTGGTCTTCTTCGCAGCAGCACATCCTCGTTTTTGTTCTTTCTGTTGCTCTGTCTTTGGGATATGTCAAAGGAGATGCCCTTTTTGCCCCCCTTTATGTTTTTTCTTGAATGTCAATAGCGTCTTCAATTTGGAGGAAAATTTCAAACAACAAAACAATAAAAATAAAGGCAGTGTTCCCATCTTCTTAAATAAAAATTTAAGTCAATCTTATTTTAAACATCTTCTTAAATAAGCATTTTCTTTCAAAGACCATTTAAATTAAATTTTAATAAAATTAAATTGAAAATTAAGAAAGTTAAAATATTTAGGAAAAA
This sequence comes from Melaleuca alternifolia, assembly GCA_019926035.1. NCBI lineage: Eukaryota > Viridiplantae > Streptophyta > Magnoliopsida > Myrtales > Myrtaceae > Melaleuca > Melaleuca alternifolia. The sequence goes on from JAGKPW010003057.1 coordinate 97,651, forward strand.
GAAAAAATTAAAGGTGTTCATAGGTTGTTGCCTCATTATGGATGGGGCGTGGTACTTTCTCATCTTCGATATTCGTTGTGCTTTTTGTTATTCTTGATGCCTTGATTGATTATGCCAGCGTGCTTCTATGACGGATGTCTGTATTTCTGAATGGGTCATATAGTTATGCGTTCTAATCCTCTTATACAAAAATCTTTATTTAGTTTGGTTAACGCGCTACTCTAAAGAAAATTCATAAACACTCTCGGTTCCTTAGCCATAATTATTCCCAAACCGATAGATCCTTTTTTATTCAATAGTCACTCTTTGCGTATGTTTTGAATCATTCAATCATAATCAGCATGTCATATCTCCACTCAAACATCCTTTATTGCAAACTACCTATCAATGAGCTCATCAAACGTGCTATCGATAAACTTTACTGGTGAATTCACGGCTTTAACGATCGATGAACTTATCGTCCATCGATTGAGGTCAAAATACTTTGTTTGTCACGGCCTAGTTTTGGCCATAACATCAACATGTAAACTTCCTTATGCCGAATCGAAATGTGTCCGTCATGATTCCCCCAGCTGACTCGTTAAATGAAAATCCATAATAATTCTATTCTACAGGACAACTGTCGTACCGGACAACCTTACCATGCAATTGTCTTGATTTGAGTACAAAAACATCGATGCGTGGAACGGAGAGAAACGACGCCGTTGCTCCGCTCGCAAAGATTCCTCTTTTCCCCCGAATTCTCTTCGAGCGTCTCTCTCTCTCTCAAGCATCCGAAATCGCTGCGCTCCAATTGCTGTGCAAGCTTCTCAGATCGACGAACTGTCAACCATGTCTGCAGAATCAGCCAGCGCAATCCAAAGAAATCAGGTGAATTCTTCGTTCTCTCTCTCTCTCTCTTTGTGTGGGTGTGGCTGAACATGGGAAACGATCTGATGTCGAAGTGTTTGATTTTTTTTTTTGCGCGCGATTGACTTTGTTCCAGGTTGACCTCTCGGACTTCATAGACTGGTCCGGAGTCGAATGCCTCAACCAGAGCGCCACTCACTCCCTCCCCAACGCTCTCAAACAGGTGACGATTTCTTCGTGGTTTCCCCACTTCCTCCCCGTTATCTAGTGAGGGGCGGAAATATAAAGCAATGTCATTGCCTGCTGGCTCCAACGCTGTTCGAGCCTATAAGGAACTTCGAGTTTTTCTCGTTTATTTATTTTGTTTTTGTTTCGCCTTTAGTAGAAGCATGAATTTCGGACCCTCGAAGCAGTCCCGGCAGGCAGGGTAACTTAGCTTGGGGTGGGCGCGATTTTTGGGATTTAGAAACTTTGCAAAATCTTAATTTGGGGTGGAACCAAAACCCATGAATTTTGTACTAGATTCCATGTGCTGGAGTAGTCAATTACTGAAAAAATTGTCCTGGCCGGCTGACCACCCCGAGTGTGGTGGCCTTGAGGTCCCCTTAGGTCCGTCTTTGTCTCTGTTAAATTGGGATCGATATGTTAAATTGGGATCAAAAGCGGAGCCGTTAGGTTGATGACCTTGTCCTGTCACTCCAGGTTGTGGGCTTCCAAGTGCTTGCATGTTTGGTTGATAAATAATGGGAAAGGACGACAATTGGCTCTCCGCTTTTGAAGATTGTGAATCAAAGGGAATATAGCAGGAACTAACCGATGATCCTCAAAGTTTGGCCATCAAACTTAAGGGAAAATAGCTTTTCATTTTAGTCTTTCAAGGTCAAAATTAGTTAATGTTTGGACCTGGACATGCTCGTTTTTTGGTGGAGCCACTAGGAATGTAAATAATTTTACATGTATTGGTCTCCCAACCACATTTTGACTGATGTGGTGCATGTTTTTTGATCAAAAGTAGAGCCATATCATAATTATATAGTTCAGTTTTAGCAGATTACTTCAGCTTCATATCCATATTTTCATTACATGAGATGGAGGGAGCAATTGATTATCAAAGTTAATACTGAAGAACTAAAAATGTTGAGCTTTAGGGGCTTAAGTGCAAAGATTGGATGAACTTTAGAGACTAGGCATTGTTTCTTGAAACCACTGGGTTTGCTTCATGTAGTTGCGAGAATTTGCCAGATTGGTATAAGATGCCTCTTTATGTACTTCTTGTCCTTAATGAAATTTAATATATGTTCATTCATAGAATACGTTATCTTTTATGCGTTAGTTTACGAAGGTCTCTTGATGTTTTATCATTGGTCATTCTGTGTCTTTGTTGATCTCTGTGTCAATACCTATAGCACCAGGGGTTCTTAGGTGAAAATTAACTAATTTTCCTTTGTGCATAATGCAGTTAGAAGTCAGGACTGAAGTTCTTCATACTTGAAAAATTCATAGGATGTTGAGGAACACAAGTCGACAAGATCAAAAATTTGAAAGCTCCTGGGCTTTCAATTTCGTTTTATGTTTATACCTTTGTTGATGACTGGATACCGTTATCTTTTTAGTGAACTTTGAAGTTAAGTTTGGGCATTGAAATTTTCACATGAACTGGCGATCTCTTGACTGGACATGATAGAAGCTCTCTAGTACGTAGGTCTCCATTGTTTGACATGCAAACGATATTTCCTGGTTGTAGGCAGGGATTTGTTCTTATCGCCTTTTCTTTTTCTCCTTGGAATAGGGTTATAGAGAAGATGATGGTTTGCTTCTTGAGAGTGATGCTGATGAACAGCTTTTAATTTATATACCTTTCACTCAAGTGGTCAAATTGTACGCTCTTGTCATAAAAGGGCCTGAAGAGGAAGGTATAGTTATTATGGTGGCTATGTTTCCTTGGTACAGTTTTGATCAAGCATGTAGAGTTACGCACCTCTGAGAATTTTAACGAGTGAGTTTTTTATTCAGGTCCTAAGACAGTGAAGCTGTTTTCTAACAAAGAGCACATGGGTTTTAGGTGAGACAACCCGATGATCGCTTGATTTGATATTACGTTTACGAAGGAAGAATCTTATTGTTTTTCTTTCTGACAATGAATTTGGCAGCAATGTCAATGATTTCCCTCCAAGCGATGCAGCAGTTTTATCAGAAGATAATCTTAAGGTAGAGTTCCTGCTTTTGTTAGTCAATAGACAGATCTTCTCTGAGGTGTTGCACTTAAGACAACTGAAAGATGCATCTTAGTACTAATTCCTTCCTTTTGATCTTTGATAATGAGAATATTGATTGTTAATGTTTGTTTTCTAAGAACTTACCCTACTTTTGTGTAGGGAAAGCCAATTGTCTTGAAGTATGTCAAATTTCAAAATGTTCGCAGGTAGTTAAGAGTTGATATCCTAATTTTACCTTCTTTCATGATTTGCAGTTTTTGATATATTTCTTTTTTTAAATGTGTTTCAGCTTGACGATCTTTATTGAAGACAATCAGTCTGGTTCTGACATCACGAAAGTACAGAAGATTGCGCTGCATGGAACCACGTATGTTCTCCCTATTTGTGGATTAATAATCACATGCATTTGGTGCTACAATCAGAATTAAGAAGGAAAGGGATGAAAGAAATAAACACTTAGTTGGAAAAAGGAAGTTAGGCTCAAAAGAGATGGGTACTGGCCAGCGTTAGTTTTCAAGAGTTCTCTGGCCTACTAAACTTGCTTTTGTAAATTGTGCTGGCTGCTTTCTGGATGAAATAATACGTAATCCTGCTGAAATGATAGTTTTGTAGCTTTTGTATGTCCATAGTCATAATTAAGATATTCAACTGCAATATCATGAACATAAGTGTAGCTAGTGGCAGGGTTTAGGGCTGGGCAGCACAAGGAAAGATTAATAGATATTGCAAAGTGTAATAGATATTGACATCCCTTTTAGTGCGATGAAGTTAGGCTTGCAGATTGACAGGATTAGTAGATATTGGACGATTTGAAAAAAAGGGAAACAAATACAGAAGTTCACAAGAAATAGAAAGAATGGAGCATCATCAAATACAGTTGGAGCAGATTGACTGGTGTAACAATCATTTACAATCAGTTGGGCAAAAGGGGGTTCTAGGTCTGAGCTGGATTATGGGGAATGGATTAGATCCTATTAGGTTGTATCTGAATATGCCCATGGCTTAAATGAAGGTAGGGCAATTAACATATGATCTACACAAGGCCTGAGGACTGGCATTATGTATGGTTATGCTTGGTGGATTTTGGGAAAGATTAAATTGTACTGTCTGCTAGGGCTTTTTTCAATAAAACTGAAAATCCAACTGAATGTGTAAGAACTTTAAGTGTTAAAAATAAAGATATAAGATTTCTTGATGATATTGAAAAAAAAAAAAAAGCTTTTTCCTTACCAAAGACCGGAATATTACAATTATTGGTAGGCTTCAGCTATCATCAACTATTAGTGCTATTGAATGAATTAAGAAATCCCAAGTGGATTTTTTACTTATTTGGGTCTATTAAGTCAATAATAATTAAGGTTACCCAAACAAGTTTAAGCTAATTAAGTGCTGAATTTTCAGTTTTTGGTACTTAATTGGGTTATTAAACAAGTTCTTAGTTACCATGTTTGCCCAAATAGCAATTGTCCTGCGAAATGCTAATTGCTATTGAAGGTGCTTGATATTAGATGCGCGACTCGGGCAACTCCTATAGCATTCAACTCATTTAAATCAAACTCCATTTCTCTTCTCTTGGGAGGTGAAAGACATTACCCCTTTTCACTTTTTTCTTGATTGCCTGGCCCTAAATGGCTTGTTCCCATCTTTTTAATCTAGTGAATTGTTGGTTGTGTGGGCATCAATCGCCTTGTTTCTTTCATTTATCCTTTTCTAGTTTCTTTTCTTTCGATATCTTTGTTTATTCTTGTACTTGTTGACATACACACTCTACACAGCCTTGTTTCTTTCATTTATCCTTTTCTATCGATATCTTTGTTTATTCTTGTACTTGTTGACATACACACTCTACACAGTAGTGCTGTAGCAAGCAATCTCCTTTCATTTGGATCTGCATTTCTTTAGAATCTCATAGTCCTCCATCTTTTGGCTTGCTGTGCAGAGTGGAAACAACAGACATGAAGGGTCTAAAGAAGGTCGAGGACCATTGATCTTGGAGAAAATGAAATTGCTGGATACTTTTTGTATCAAGGGGAAGCAATGTCAACGGTGCGAAAATCCTCCAGTTTCTCTTGAAATTTTGCTCGCCTTATAGATGGATCTACAGTGACCAATTGTCCTGCAAGTCTAACTTCTTTTATCATTGTCCTGACACCTTTATTACAAGCATCTCTTACCAAACAAGATCCATCTGCAACATGTGCTTGAATTAATGTTATTTCTTCCCAGCAACATTTGGCGGCATTACTTTCGTGAATTTATGTTCAGCACTCGAATCTGAGCCCTCTTGCTCTTACAATTGCATTTAAAATTATGTGTTCTTTTCCTTTCGCGGTGGAGGACGGCATGTTTGGTGCTCAAACTAGGCTCCCGTGTGCATCCCAAGGTAGATAGATGTCTGACTCCGCATGGGTACTCCAAGTGGGGCGCCTGATGTAGTAAAGAGGACAGGAGTTGCATGACCAAATTGAGAAAAGGCCTGCAAAAATTTGTATGCTAAATGTAGAAACGAGGTTCTTTACTGGCCAATTGAAGGAGTGAAGAGATAAAGTTTCTACTCAATCTGTAGGCTACTGACCTTTTTAACGAACGCATGGCCTTCGTGTGCATTATGACATTTTGAAAGCTCGTCTATGACGTGCCGCTTTTTCTGCAGTTTCTTTGCGCTTTCTTGAAAAAGTAGCCTGTTAAATGAAGTCAACTAACACCTTTCCTCGCTTGCGCTTTCTTAACGCCCCATTCCAATCCGACCACTTGTTCTCCGTGCACTCCCCATTTGTGCAAGGGCCTTCCTCTCTCTCTCTCTCTCTCTCTCTCTCTCTCTCTCACCCAGCGAACTCGATGAATGGCAACCATTGATTTTGGGAGTATCATATAATTTCCGCAATCCCACCCGATCCTGCAAGAGCTCTCTCTAACCTACCCTGACCGATGCAATTTGCGAGGATGAATCATTGATCTGTACCCGACATTAAGGCTGTGTACAGCGTATGTGCTCGTGTGTGTGTTTATATGTAGCCAATTCTTCATTGCGTTACACAGAGCACTTTGATCTCTCTCTCACATCCACACCAAAAACCAATACACTACAGAGGAACAAATTCCTGCAAACAAAAAATAGAGAATGGTATGGTACAGATCTTCGATTGCAACGGACATTTGATACCATAGTTGCATAAGTTACTCCCACCTCTCACGGGTCTTTACCATTGTCGCATACGTATCGACTGCAATCTGGTCCTATGTGTTCGGTCATGGAAGTCCTGTTCCCTCTATTTCCATGTTCAGTCTGTCATTTGGAAGCCAAAGCCGGTAGAGAAGGCTTGCTTGGTTAAAAAAGAATGGTGAGGTGATGAAACAGATCAACCTAGGCAACTGGAAAGATTCTCCTCCGGCTTTGTGAGAGCAAAATGATGTGCAAAAGCATCCAATTCGATGTTTTCACTCGCGATGGTTTATGCAATAAGCATAAATTCATCGACAAATAAGCCATATACCAGAGCTCGAGATGGACATACCATTACAGGTGAATCGGGCTAATGTAAAACGAACACATATGGTTTTAAGGGCGACACAAGCATGCAAAGTGAAGCCAGCTCGCCTTGCCCAAAGGAGTTGATCAAGCTGTTCCAAGGGCTTTACTCAAGGGACATGATTCGTCGACCACAGCAATTCGCCTAGCCATGAGTTCACAGACCCCTACCAAACTGGTTAACGATTTCTGCCACAACTCTCTTCAGAAAGATTGGAGGCACAACGAGATATGTCGATGGTTGTACAACATCAACCCATATTGGTCAAGAACAAGGCAAGCAAAAATGGGTTCTCCTATTCTCCAAGGAGGAGAGAGGGGAGATCACTTCACATTAAACGGGATCCTAGATAGCAAAGCAGAATTTTTACCCATTAACGTCCATGCAATAAAATCCACTTTCTCACCGAAGGCTACCTCATAAAAACAAATGATTCTTGCAAGTGAGACATTTTCGACAAAACATCAAAACTGAAACTCAACGACAGTAGCAACCTGCAAGGTACATGATGCTTGCAAGTGTTGAAGCTCGACCATTGAATGCAAGATGCTGTCTCATGCCAAAAAATTTGGATGCCATGAGGGAGTTCAACGTGCCGCTGAAAGCAAAGTAGAAAAAGAAGAACACGTGGATGTATATTTCATTAACATTACTTCTTGTCGGGTTACAATTCAGTGATCCCAGGCAGTTTAAGCTTGAAAAGACATAATCACATAAATCAAATTAGGTTAGCCACTCTAGGGATCAATAGTGGGAAAGCCCACAGAAAAGCAGGTTATCTGTCCATATACAGCTCAGTGAATCTTCCAGACACTTCGTATTCTCATTAGAGTAGCAACAATAAAGAGCTAACAATTTTCCACATAAGCTCAATCAACAGCTCAGACAATCAATTTGGACAAGAAAGATGAAGCATATGTGGCGATTTCAAGAACTGATGTCTGTTCCGTTAGCCTCTTGCACAATGATAGATTTTGCATAAAACAGGATCAATACACAGCATCATCAAACCCCGAATCAAGCAGTGACAGAGAATAGAAAAATTCAGCTCATATGAAACTACATCATATGCCCAAGATCCATACATCAAAGGATGGAATCCAGTGACAGTGCAATTTGGAGTGATTTCAATAAGCATTCAGATGGGAACCCTATCATAAAGCTGAGAGCAATCGCAAACTTACTATACATCCATGTTTTTTTTTTTTTTTTTGAGGTAAATAAGGTAAGCTACTGCCCCGCAAAGAGTTGGAATTGCACAAATTAGCAAAGTCTACTCAGAGAATTAATACAAAGAAAACCAGTCTGTCATGAACAAGGAGTATGGCACTAGGTTACCTGGGCAATAGATAGAAACAAAGAGCAAAGTTTTGAGTTTTGAGTTTAGGTCAAACTGAGGTTAAAACCAGACTACACGCTCAACAAGCTGCAGTCAATTACCTAGGTTTCAATTAAGTGCAAAGCTTTCATCATGAGCGAGCATGCCGTTCATGATGAAAAGATAGAGAATCTTATGATAGAACATAGCTAGACATGGGAACTTCAGGGATAAAACAGAGAAGGCACGTGACACGAAACTGAGCATCACCAATTATCAAAATAGCCCAATACAGTAGGAGAATGATCTCCTTTGCTTTCATAAGCATCCTAGATTAGTCTGGACAAGTGCATAAAGCTCGGAGCAAGCTTGCGAGACCCATCTTCTCATTATAAAGATCCAACAACTGGGGTGCCTTTTTCAAATAACAGGTCACGAATTCTTCTAGGAACCTTTTCTCCGGGACTATCAAGGATGTAGCCAAGCTCTGGGTATGGACCAAGCCCTTAGACAACAGGACTCGAAAAACCGAACACCGAGGAACAATTCGTTTCTGTAAGCTCAGTGAGATTATCACGGGACGCAGGGCAATATCCTTAGAATCAAGCCCCATCTCATTGACGAAGAAGTCCATTACTTCCGTAATTTTGCTCTCGGACATTGCCATACACCACGGATGCCTCCTAAAAGCTAAATCAACTTCCTCCTCCGACCAACCCCACTTGCCATACACACCGATTTTCCTCCTCCACAACGACTCGCTCATGCCCCTAATTATATGCAAAGCCGTGACAAAACCCACTCTAGAAGGATTAAAACCCAGCGCCTTCACCCTATTCACGGCCTCCTCGAACTGCTCAGGCGAAACCAGGAATGTCAGCCCACGGTACAGAACTAAGTGCCCAATGTGTGCGTCAGGCACTCCGTTCTTCCTCAAAATCGTGATTTTCGGAATGAGCAGAACTCCCGGATCATCATACAACAATCTCGGACAACGTTTGATGGCTGCAACGGCATTCTGATCGGATTGCACCAGATCGGCAATGTAATCCAAAGTAGGCCTCAGATGCTTGTCTAGGCTCCTGCCCAATAATTTCGGCCCCAAACTGATGACTCTGGCTATATCAGAATCGGAAAACCCTCTGGAGCGCAAAAAATTAATCTTTGGCAAGAGAATCTTATCCGGCTTCGATAAGAGCACCCCGGGGAACCTGCCAACGACCTCCGAGATCTGGGTTCGGGAGAAACCTCGTTCCTTGAGCAAACCCAGGACGGAGTCGGGCCTCGAAGGGCTCTCGAAGCAGACGCGCTGCGACGCCGAAGCAGCGGACTCCGGAGACAACCCACAGGCACGGACGAGGTACGAGGCCGTGAAGGAGTGCGGCTCCGAGGAGGTGGAGGACGGCCGGATCGGCGTTTGAGCTCGGGCGGGGAGCGGGAGGACCACCCTAGCTTGAAGCAGGGCTTTGCGAGCGAGATGGGCGATCATGGGATCGACTCGACCGGCGACGAACATGCGAGAATTTCATGAACTCCGAAATGGAATCACCTTCGTTTCGCTCCTGAGACCACAGCGATTCCACGACGTCGAAGGGCCGCGACGAGAGGACACTGGCAGGTTCTTCACCGTGGGCCTTCTCTGAAGGCCGTTGGGTGTCAAATGCAAGGTAGGGTTTTGATCCTTGGACATTCAACCCCAAGCGCCATGACTTGTTTGATTGCCATGGTGACAACTTTCACGCTGCGCTGATTTGAATACAGTAATCTTATTCTTTCTTGATCACTTACATAGCACATAACTTTTTAATGGATTACTTGATTGTCATAACATTCACCACGATGATATGCCACGTCAAATTTCAAACAGCGAAACAATATGACGACAAATTTGGAGATGTTCTAACGTCTCTAGATCAATCGTTTATCGCATAGGTCTCACTTAAGGGGGACACAAGATTTCATATTTATCATTATGGTTTCAAAACTTAAGGTGATGCACATTATCATACAAGGACGAGAAACTTCGCAATTTGTTGCCCTTCGTCGACCCTAAGATGACAGGCGACAAACTTAATGGTTTGTGGCCTTGGGTAACCTTGGGTGACACAAGTTATGTTTCAATGCCTTTGGAAAACCTAATTATGTCACCTTTAGGATAAGGATATTTGGAATCATGGCATAAATGATTATTGAACTTTAACTTAATTTGCAATGTAGTCTATGAACTTTACTTTCTTCAAATTTGATCAATGAATTTTAACTCATTATGCAATGTGCTCCATAGACTTTCAATAACGTGACCTCTGGACTTTATGCATGTATTTAACTCAATCCAAGAATTATCTGAAGGTGTTCGATACTGTCCTTGAACTTGAATTAATTAAAGGACAATTTTAAACATCTTCCTAAAGTTCAACAACCAAGTCAAACATGTGTCAAAAGTTCATGGACTACATCAATCGAGACCGCAATATTTATTGAGCTAAAGTTCATGAGCCACATTAAATATACTTGAAATTCAAGGGCCATATTACACATTGACTCGAAGTTCAAAGATCATCCGCGTCATATTTCCAAGCTACTTTTTGTCACCTCAATATGTTTTTATTGTAGCAAAAAACAAATCATGGAATTGGTAATGACTTGACTTAGAACATACAACATCTTTTATAAGTTGGTCTGCTGACTTTTGCCATGACAGACTACCCTGGTTCTTGAAGGCACTTTCGTGATTCGCGTTTTTGTCATATCCAGCGACTCAAGCAATCCCATTTTATGTTCAACGTGAATTGCTCACGTCAAACATCGACGCGCGGGCTTGCATACAATCCCAACTTCAAGTTCAGTTCGAAAGAGACATCATGTTTGCTAAGATGTTAAAATGACTGCTTGCTGAAAGAAAGTAGAGGACCAAACGCGGCAAAGAATATAATGCAAAGAACAAAGTTGTCTGGTGGAAAGGAGTGACGAGCCAATGATTCTGTTGCTCTTTTCTTGGTAATTATAGCATGGACTTGGGATTGTTTTGGTTGCAGATGATTGAATTTGAAGGAGGCGTAGCCATGGGCCTGAGCTGCACCCACCTGCACGCGGATCTGACCGCCGTGGCCCTCCTCCTCCAATCGTGGTCCCAAGTCCACCGCCACGTCCCCCTCCGCCACCCACCTCGCTTCCCCGACCCAGCCCCCGCCATGTCGCCAACTCATGCCGACATGCTCTTACCCGACTCACCCTCGTCGTCCCGATCCCACTCCATCCTTCACCCAAATGTCCTCGTCCACCTTCACATTCTCGGGCCAAGCCATGAGGCCACTCATCTTGGAGGCCCGCGAGTTGTGCCCCAATGCCACGCCGTTCAATATTCTCGCCGCGCTCCTTTGGACATGCATTGCTCGATTTAAAAACCATGGGAACAGTTGCAATCACAGGATTGAGAAGATCGCTGTCCATACAAGGGGAGTGATGTGTGAAAAGCTGCCGTTCAGGTTCTTCGGCAATGCCGTGCGTTTTTCTCTAATTGAAGCACCGCGAAATGAAAATGACCACGAATTATGGCAGATCGCGAAGCTAGTGCATGATGGTGTGCTGGGGATCCAAGAAGGCGAGATTCAATCAGCTTCACAGCAGTTTGGATCAAGGAGACGGAGGGGTGAGATTCGTGTCTTCAATTGAGATGTACGACGGTGGTCGGACATGTACAAGGCGATGCTCGTGGACGGCAAGAGGCCCATCCATGTGTTGATCAGTGTGGGGAATGGGAATGCGAAAGGTGAAGGCCTGATCGTGGTGGTGCCGGGGAAAGGGCTCGGTCAAGCAGTGACGGTGGTGTTGCTGGAGGAGACGGCGGCCAGGTTGCACGAGGACGAAGAAGTGCTGAAGCTTGAACCCACCGTGATTCTGAGTGGTAGACACAATTACCCACGTTTTTAGTTTTACTTTGAAGAGATGTATTACTGATTGAAATGGAGAGAAATTCCCCCACTGTTTCTAATATGTGATACGTTTGAGTCTACCATGTTCAGTCTGTCATTTGGAAACTAAAGCCGGTAGAAAAAGGCTTGCTTGGTGCAGAAAGAATGGTGAGGTGATGAAACAGATCAACCTAGGCAATCGGAAAGATGCTCCTCCGGTGTTGCGCAAAATCATCCAACTCGATGTTTTCACTCGCGAGGTATACGCAGCAAAGCATAAATTCTTTGACAAATAAACCATATACCATACAGCACGAGATGGACATACCATTACAGGTGAATTGGGCTATTGTAAAACGAGTACATACGGTTTTAAGGGTCACACAAGCATGCAAAGTGAAGCAAGCTCGCCTTGCCCAAAGGAGTTGATCAAACTGTTTTAAGGGCTTTACTCAACATGATTCGTCGACCACAGCTGTTCGCCTAGCCATGAGTTCACAGACCGCAACCAAACTGGTTAACGATTTCTGCCACAACTATCTTCAGAAAGATTGGAGGCACGACAAGACATGTCGGACGGTTGTAGAAGACAGATCCACAGAGGTCAAGAACAAGGCAAGCAAAAATGAGTTCTCCCCTATTCTCCAAGGAGGAGAGAGGGGAGATCACTTCAGATTAAACGGGATTCTAGATAGCAAAGCAGAATTTTTACCCATTAACGTCCATGAAATAAAAGCCACTTTCTCACAGAAGGCTGCTTCATAGAAACAAATTATTCTTGCAAGTGAGGAACATTTTCGACAAAACATGAAAACTGAAACTCAACGACAGTAGCAACCTACAATGCACATGACGCTTGCAAGTGTTGAAGCTCGACCATTGAATGCAAGATGCTCTCTCATGCCAAAAGCTGTGGATGCCACAAGGGAGGTCAACGTGCCACTGAAAACAAAGTAAAAAAATAACACATGGATGTATATTTCATTAACATCACTTCTTGCCAGGTTACAATTCAGCAATCCCAGGCAGTTTAAGCTTGAAAAGACAATCGCACCAATCAAATTAGGTTAGCCACTCTAGGACCAATAGTGGTAAAGCCCACAGAAAAGCAGGTTATCTGTCCATTTACAGTTCAGCGAATCTTCCAGACACTATGTATTCTCATTAGAGTAGCAACGATAAAGAGCTAACAATTTCCACATAAGCTCAATCAACAACTCAGACAATCAATTTGGACAGGAGAGATGAAGCAAATGCAGCGATTTCAAGAACTGACGTCTGTTCTGTTAGCCTCTTGCACAATGATAGACTTTGCATAAAACAGGATCAATACACAGCATCATCAAACCCCGAATCAAGCAGTGACAGAGAATAGAAAACTCAGCTCATGTGAAACTACGTCATATGCTCAAGATCCATACTTCAAAGGATGGAATCCAGTGACAGTGCAAATTGAAGCAATTTCAATAAGCATTCAGATGGGAACCCTATCATAAAGCTGAGAGCAAACGCAAACTTATTATACATCTATGTTTTTTTCTAGAGGTAAAATTAGATAAGCTATTGCCCCAGAGAGTTGGAATTGCACAAATTAGCAAAGTCTACTTAGAGAATTAATATAAAGAAAACCGGTCTGTCATGAAGATCAAGGGCATGGCACTAGGTAACCTGGGTGATAGGTAGAAACAAAGAGCAAAGTTTTCAGTTTAGGTCAAACTGAGGTTAAAACCAAACTATACGCTCAACAAGCTGCAGTCAATTACCTAGGTTTCAATTAAGAGCAAAGCTTTCATCATGAGCGAGCACGCCGTTTATGATGATAAACAGAGAATCATATGATAGAACATAGCTAGACATGGAGAACTACAAGGATGAAACAGAGAAGGCACGTGACAGGAAACCGAGCATCACCAATTATCAAAATAGCCCAATACAGCAGGAGAATGATCTCCTTTGCTTTCATAAGCATCCTAGATTAGCCTGGACAAGTGCATAAAGCTTGGAGCTAGCTTGCGAGACCCATCTTCTCATTATAAAGATCCAACAACTGGGGTGCTTTATTCAAATAACAGGTCACGAATTCCTCTAGGAATCTTTTCTCCGGGACTATCAAGGATCTAGCCAAGCTCTGGGTATGGACCAAGCCCTGAGACAACAGGACGCGAAACACCGAACACCGAGGAACAATTCGCTTCTGTAAGCTCAGTGAGAGCATCACGGGACGCCGGGCAATATGCATAGAATCAAGCCCCACCTCATTGACGAAGAAGTCCATCAGTTTCGTAATTTTGCTCTCGGACATCGCCATACAACACGGGTGCCTCCTAAAAGCTAAAGCAACTTCCTCCTCCGACCAACCCCACTTGTCATACACACCGATTTTCCTCCTCCACAACGACTCGCTCATGCCCCTAATTACATGCAAAGCCGTGACAAAACCCACTCTAGAAGGATTAAAACCCAGCGCCTTCACCCTATTCACGGCCTCCTCGAACTGCTCAGGCGAAACCTGGAATATCGGTCCATGGTACAGAACTAAGTTGCAAATGTTGGCGTGAGGCACTCCGTTCTTACTCAAAATCGCGACTTTTGGAATGAGCAGAACTCCTGGATCGTCATACAACAATCTCGGACAACGTTTGATGGCTGCGACGGCATTCTGATCGGATTGCAAAAGATCGGCAATGTAATCCAAAGTAGGCCTCAGATGGTTGTCTAGGCTCCTGACCAATAACCTCGGGCCCGCAATGATGACTCTGGCTATATCAGAATCGGAAAATCCTCTGGAGCTTAAAAAATTAATCTTTGGCAAGAGAATCGTATCCGGCCTCGATAAGAGCACCCCGGGGAACCTGCCAACGACCTTCGAGATCTGGGTTCGGGAGAAACCTCGTTCCTTGAGCAAACCCAGGACGGCGTCGGGTCTCGAAGGGTTCTCGAAGCAGACGCGCCGCGACGCCGAAGCAGCGGACTCCGGAGACAACCCACAGGCATGGACGAGGTACGAGGCCGTGAAGGAGTGCGGCTCCGAGGAGGTAGAGGACGGTCGGATCAGCGTTTGAGCTCGGGCGGGGAGCGGGAGGACCACCCTAGCTTGAAGCAGGGCTTTGCGAGCGAGATGGGCGAGCATGGGATCGAGTCGACCGGGCGATGAACATGCGAGAATTTCATGAACTCCGGAATGGACTCACCTTCGTTTCGCTCTGGAGACAACAGCGATTCTCGCCGCGACGTGAGGCCGCCTCGCATGTTGTCCACCTCCACCGTGGGCCTTCGCCAAAGGCCGGTGGGGATCGAACGCAGGTTAGGGTTTTGATTCCAGGACATCACGCCACAAGTTCTGTAAATTGCTTGATTTTCAAAACTTTAGTACGACCCTCGTTTGAATACAATAATCTTTTCTTTTTAGCATAAGAAGAACACATAAAATTTTCAATTGACCTCCTGATTGTCACAACATTCACCATCGAGACTATGCCTCATCAAATTTCGAACACTAGAATAATATGACGGCGAATTGGGAGATGTGCTAACTCGATAGGGTAGTCATTTATCGCTTAGATCTCCCTTAAAGAGGGACAAAATTTCATTTTTGTCGTTGAACTTTCGAAACTTAAGGTGATGCAAGTTACCATATCAGGTTGAGAAACTTCGCGATTTGTTGCCCTTCATCAACCATAAGACGATAGGTTACAAACTCAATGTTTTAATGCCTTTGGAAAACCTAATTTCATTATCTTTTAGTTCCTAAAGTAACAATAATATTTGGGATCACAAATGATTTATGAACTTCAATCCAATTTATCATGTGGCTCTGAACATATTGTTCAAATTTCGTACTTGAACTTTCGTTTTATGTGTAATGTGTTTGACAAACTTTCAATTGGTTCAACATACTCCCTAAACTTTAAGCACGTGTTCAATTCAGTTCATGAACCATTTGAAAATATTTAATGTTGTCATTAAACTTGAATTAATTTAATGACAATTTAAAAAAAATCATATAGTTTAAGAACTAAGTGTTTATATGCCAAAAATTTAAAGATTACATTGAACTAATTGAAAATTCTGAGACCACATTATGTATCGAGTTAAAGTTTATAAACCACATTGAACAGATTAGAAGCCCAAGGACCATATTCACATTAGGTCAAAAGTTCAAGAACCGTTTGTGTCATTTTCCCAAAAAAAAAAATTGTCACCTTAGTATGCTTTTCTTGTAGCAAGAAATATAGTATAGAACTGATATTGACTTGACTTAAAAACTCTTCAAAACGAAAGAGTCGGAGTAATCAAATTAGAACTCAACTCGTGTCTTTGCCCCATGGAGATCATGACTCTAGCGACGCCTTTTACAAATAAGAAGAGATTTTGCACATATCTCATTGCATAGTCAAGACTTCTTAAAATCATTTTCGTAATTTATTTCATCTTAATTTTAAAAAGGATGTCTCTTCAGCTGCTTTGATGTGGGCATAGGTCCTTCGAAATGTCAATTAAGATTTGCGAGTTACGTTCATGTTTCTGCCGATGATTGAATGGGCCGAAGGTGAATGCATGGCCCTTAAAACTTTTTCAGGTATCTTAAGCTCCTGATGGGCCGCATAAGCCCGCCCATCTCGGATGAGCATGTGAGCCCTATTGGGCCCGAATGACACCTTAAGGCTGCTGCCTTGGGTAGTCCGGATTTGAGTCTAGATAAGATAATTTGCATAAGACCGACATCCGGCGACGCGATTCGGATGCGATGAACTCGAATAAGTCTGGATAAAATGCTCGATTGCTTATTTGGCCTAAGAGATCGGATAGATTCGAATAGGATGGGAAGAACTTTATAGAAAAATAGAAAGGAAATAAGACCCATGTCCCCCCCCCTCTCCCCTCTCCACCTTGCACCATTGGCGCCGCCATGGCGGGTGCCCAATTCTCTCTCTCAATGTACATAACATTTCTTTGCCCCGACGGCCTCGTAAGAAGGGAAAATTGTCCAGAAAGCCATGAATATATTGTATAAATTTAAACCTTTTGATTATTTGCTAATATAGTTATTCTGATCAATTTTGACTAGAAATCACTAACGTGTACACCATACATCCTATATAGCATGAGCAAAACTGATATAGACAATTTTAATAATTTTTTCTACAAATTATGAATTTTTTTTCTTATTTCCCTTCACCGACCAAGGCTACAATGATGACCAACAACGGCCCTTGTCAGCCATAGGCAAGGACATTGTGACCCTTGTTGGATCTAAGTGAAGGCCGAGGCACCCTCACCTTGCCTTGTAGTGGCCTAAGAGGGCTTCACCTTGCCAACTCTGGTAAATGGCTCGTGAGTCTCCGGTCTCGGTGGCGATTGAACAAAAACAAAAAAAAAAAACAATCAATAAAAAAAATTTAAAACTCAGATAATTAGAAAATTGTAAAAACTCTACATATCTACGCGGGTTACACCACGTAAAAGGAATTTCAACCCTAGCACTTTTGTATGTCTTTCCTTTCACTCTGGCGTAACAAAAGTAGCAGAAAAAATCATGTACTTTCGCGTCAAATTTCAAGATTGTCGAATATACAACTTTTAGGAATCCTCGTGAGTAGTGAGAAGACATGCGATTTGTGAATGATTTACTCGTGAAGGCGTGGGGACTGCGCTCTCCACGTGGTTGGAGACTGCCGAAGGGTTTGTCTTTCCATTATAAGCGTCAGATCCCACGTGTGTTGTAAGCTTCCGACCGCGCAAAGACCGTGCTCGAACGAGGCCCGCAACGTGCCAAATCGGAATATATCAAATGCCGAATCGCTCCTTCGTCTAATGAAATGATCTGTAACGATCTCATAAAATCTCACACGATATCGAAATAAAATATCTCGTGTTAACAATTTTACATGGAATCTCAAAGATTTCGCGTTGTAAAGAATGACTGAGATTTTTATAAAGTTACGCATGGAACTACCAGAAATTGCTGCGGACAAATAATTTAGAAGAGGAGTCATTTTCCCACTGTGTGTTTGGAGGGATGAAGCACGGCGATTTTGAAGTGGCGTGAAACGATTCGCTCGATGTCATGGATTGTGGGCAGGGAGCAGTTGGACCGGCGATCGATTATTGATAAGCAAGATTAGATAAACTGAATAATGGACCGCTAACATATGATTTAATGGATTTAGTGTACTATAATTAGGTAGAATTTGTCCGAATCCTATTTGTCTTTTGTGATGATCGTTGGTTGTCTTCTGGTGGAACAGTACAAGAAGATGGCATGAATAGGGCAGCCCGCTTATGATTCAAGATTAAAGTGATTGAAACTGAATATTTATAATTTTTTGTCTTTTCTTGACCTTTTTCCTTAATTTTGGGATTGAAGAGCTTTCGTTTTGTTTTCTAGATTGAGGGCTAGTTCAAATTGGTTCAACAATGGGTCAAACCCATGATTTTTTAATAACTTAAATTGGTCGAGTAAAACAAATGTTAACATCGATCGATAAGATAAAATAAAATAAAGATAGTGAAAGATACTTAAGAATTACTATTGTGTAAGATTTGTGAGGTGATTTTGACTAATTTGATTAGGTCACAAAGTTCAACTATACCATCACAATCGAAGAATCATCAAAACGGATGATCCCTGAAGTTGGCCCCAATGAAGTTCTCTCAATTCGAAATTGACATGTAATTTCTTTTTTCGAATTTATGTCGAGATTTTCCCATCGAAATTTATAAATGAAAAAAAAAACATCTCATAATGCCAAGATTGATAAGTGATGATAGTGACCTGCATGTATGTCTAAATATGTGCAATGTATTAACTGTTCCTTGATTTGAATATGAAAAGAGGGTAGCTCTCTTTTCCCTTAATCAGTGAACTTTTGCAGGCTCTTTCATTGACTTTTGTGCTTTTTGAATTAATATTTTGAGAGAAAATGTCAATGAGTGCCATGAGAAAATTTTGAGCCGCGTTAAGTACATCGTGTATGATATTTTCCATTTGATGTAAGATAACTTTTTCAAAGCGTGTACTTCTTCAATTTTCAAAATCCTTGATGAAAAGTGAATATTTTAGTTAATGTAATTACCACCAAGTTGTTGAATTGTCGGTAAAGATTAAAGACGTTACATATTTATGATATCGTAAATTCGATATGCTGCATAAGTGAATCTTTAAACCGCATGTGCTACATTACAGTTGACAGGTTCGCCAACCTCCAACCTTCAAATCGCAAGTGATGCAGAATAATTATAACTCAAATAGAACATTATGTAGCAAACGCAAGACCCCACGGAAACACACTGGAGGAGGTCACTAGTGTCGCTTGTCCCTCTTTGCCCTTTTTACAAATAAATAGATAGATAAATGCTCTGTGGAACTTTGTTAATAAGTTTGCCACTTTAAATGTCATATTAGTGTCTAAGAAGCATTAGGTAGCCTAAACTATATAAAATCATATATAATTCTAGAACAAAGTAAAAGAACAGGAAGAAAGCATCCTAAACTACAGTAGAATTCCAAAAACGACAGTACAGTAATCTCTTAATTTTTTTCATATTGCTAACTACGTGTCACGAAAAACTTTAGTTACAAGATATAATACGACCTATATATTTTTTCTCATGTCAAATGTAATTAAACTCTCCATTCTACTAATATAAACCAATTATACATGCATCATTCACATGTATCGGACTTGAAATTGATCATGACATCGAGGAAAATATATTACAGGGTAAAGGGCATTCGTCCATACATAGAATTATTCATATCGCGCTTTCTATTTCTTAATCGTGCAACGATCAAATTAATATACGTGTGAAATTATTGCATATGCTACATGTGATGAGTATTGTAGTGTAGTGCCGCCGACACGTGCATAATGAGGATTGGTCTGTCCCATTATTTGTTTATTTTAGATTTGTAATTGAATTGAGTGGCAATAAATAAACAAATAAAAGCCTCAACCACTCCCTCCTATCAAATTCATCTCTATATGGAAGTTGTTACCACTGATCAGTCGTTTAAGGAGGCGTTGTCCCCCCGCCGGCGGTGGTCGCGCCCCCTTTCCAGTCGACAGCGAGAGCCGATGACTCCACCACCTGCAAACAGCGACGCACATCGACGTCATCAGATTCTTGCTGACCATTCGTTAGTGCATACGTGTACGTACGTATCTGTATCTAAACTACGGACACATTTTGCTCCAATCCAAAACAAAGGCAAAAAGAACAATTGAAAGGAAAAATGGAAGTTGTTGCCCTAAATTGTGTTCTATTTTTCCATGATTCGACATTTTTTTTTCAATATAGTATGTCAAAAAGCACAACTTTATTTTTATTTCATACCTAAACTACAGCAAAGACGCACGCTATAGGAAATTCAATAATGATGGTGGCCACCCAAGGGTAGTTTAGCAACATGAAGGGAAACAAATTTCTCTCGGCAGTATACTGTAGTGTGTTTTTCTCCTTGAAAAGCATTGTTAATGCCACTTTTCTCCTTAAGAAGCATTGATAATTTGCACAAGTCCAAAGGACAATGACTTGGTCAGAAAAGTTGTAAACTTATGAGGGTGAAAAAGTAAAATTTTATCACTCGAAGTACTCGTTATAAAGATATTACGCCGACTCAATGGAGAGAGATTATATTTTCATGAGTACTCCAATTATCTTTTTCATAAACACTCTTTTGGACTCTCGTGAAAATAAGTAATGAATTCATTTCTTAACTTATATACGATGAGATGGATTGTAATTCAATAAATTAATTTTAACAAAATAAGTCGATCCACTTGCCTCTCTTGAGATCTTGTACTCACTTATTCTGCACTTTGATCTCAATTTAGATGTGAATATTTATAAATTTGATTAAATATAATAATACGTCTTTTTTATAGTAACGTGTCAAAATAGATTAAATAATCTATTCGAATTGACTCGGACCCAACTCAGTCATTTGACGATTACACCCCTGTCTCTTTCTCTCTCTCTCTCTCAATAATTACGTGAAACAAGTAAAATATACAGAACGAGTGGCCGAAGTTCGTGTCTTCCGTCGGCACTGGCGGCTATATATAGCGCGACAATCGTGGGTCTCCAGAGCCCATAACACCCCTTCAACTTTCCTCGCATTATCTTCTTCCTTGTCCTCTGCCCGAAGACGTGAGAAAGGGAAGAGAACATGGCAAAGCCTCGAGTTTCTCATCCCTCCAGGTAATGCTTGCAACTGGGTTCCGCGCGTTCTTCTCGCTCGTCGTGCTTGAATGTCGTGGAGTTTAGACCGTCGCTTACAGTAGATATGTGGCGGCGGCGGCAACCTTAAATGGTCGGCTGGGTCTGTCTTGTTGCGGTCGGAGGCTACGGAGGTTTCGGCCTTTTGAGATTCTGTGGGAGTTTTGGCCAATTTCGCTTCGTTTTCTCATGAGTAAATATGAAATGAACTTCATCAAGTTTCTAAATTTTGTCTGGATCTGCTCCGTTGTTAATGGTTCCGGCTGATCTTTTTTTAATCAGGGGTCGAGTCTCTGATTTTTTTTCCCTTCTCTGTTTGAAGAGGGGAGCTTTAGCTACCCTTCTGTTGCTTGAGTAAGAGATTGATTGAACTCCGTGCTTTACATTCTGGTTGGAGTGCTTGATAGGGTCTTGGATGAACAAGGAGAAAGACAGTGTCATGTCCTTTTCTTTGTCTTTTTGATAGCTCCTGCATTTCGTAATGATTATGTAAACTCTGGATTTTTGGTGGAATAAATGCCTGATTATCATTTATTTCCGTCTTAAAAGTTGTTTTTTTTATTTGGTAATTTGAATGAATCTCAGAGAAGAAGATTGTGATTTTTGTTTGTTTGTTTTAGTTCTGGTTGTAGGGCTAAGGAAAATCCTTTTGATTAAAGCGTCATATCCTTTTGATTGAAACGTCATATAGTTGTCCCTCCTATAACAACTCGAGCCTGTAAACAGGTTATTTGGAATTTCCCGTCTCTGCATTGATGCTTCATAAAGGGAGATCCTGTTGCAATGATTGCCTTTTGATTTTCAGATGATAAAATCAAATATCTTGTGTGGCGCCTCTATGCCTTGATGAGTGTTAAGTCTCTAATACTATACCTTAATAACTGTAGAATGGGAAGCATCGATGAGAACATTTACGGTGCATACACCTATGAGGCCCTTGAGAGGGAGCCCTACTGGCCATCTGAGAAACTCAGGATTTCCATCACTGGGGCAGGGGGTTTTATTGCCTCCCACATCGCTCGGCGTCTCAAGAGCGAGGGCCACTACATTATTGCCTCAGATTGGAAGAAGAATGAGCACATGACCGAGGATATGTTCTGTGATGAATTCCACCTTGTCGACCTGAGGGTCATGGACAACTGCTTGAAGGTCACTCAGGGGGTCGACCATGTCTTCAACCTCGCTGCCGATATGGGTGGCATGGGTTTCATTCAGTCCAACCACTCGGTGATCATGTACAACAATACCATGATCAGCTTCAACATGCTTGAGGCGGCGAGAATTAATGGTGTGAAGAGGTGACTTATCTCGTCTTTGATGTATTGTTGTACTTTATTTAATGCTATTAGTGAGTTCCTTTTCTTATACTGAGCTATTGCAGTAACACATGCTATTTGCGGTATGTGCAGGTTGTTTTATGCCTCTAGTGCTTGTATTTATCCAGAATTTAAGCAGCTGGAGACCAACGTGAGCCTCAAGGAATCTGATGCCTGGCCTGCTGAGGTATGTTTTGTTACGTCTTTTTCGTAAATATGTGCTCTAGCTCTCTGCTTCATCCATGTGACGTCATTAGATGAGCTTGATTTTTGCTCAATTGGCCTTTAGCCTCAAGATGCGTATGGCTTGGAAAAGCTTGCAACGGAGGAGTTGTGCAAGCACTATACCAAGGATTTCGGAGTCGAATGCCGAATTGGAAGGTTCCATAACATTTATGGTCCTTTTGGAACATGGAAAGGTGAACATTTAATTCCATAATTTGGCTATATAGATGTGTCTTGTGCTCCCTTTCCCTTGCTCATTTTGGTGGGTGCCACAATGCATAGGTGGAAGGGAGAAAGCTCCGGCTGCCTTTTGCAGGAAGGCAATCACTTCCACTGACAAGTTCGAGATGTGGGGTGATGGACTGCAAACCCGCTCTTTCACATTCATCGATGAATGTGTTGAAGGCGTGCTGAGGTAACTCTTTGAACTGGTTTGTCTAAGCACAAACTTGTAATCATTTATTTATGTTTGTTTATATGTACATTTTATCACTATATGGCATTTTTGTTCTTAATAGTTGGTTTCTGTTGTTATCTCTGTGCAGATTGACAAAGTCGGACTTCCGTGAGCCTGTGAACATCGGAAGTGACGAGATGGTGAGCATGAATGAGATGGCAGAGATGGTTCTCAGTTTTGAGGACAAGAGACTCCCAATCCACCACATTCCGGGTCCAGAGGGCGTCCGTGGACGCAACTCAGACAACACGCTGATTAAAGAGAAACTCGGATGGGCTCCTACCATGAGGCTGAAGGTACTCATTCAGCAAAACTGGAATTTATTTGTTACTCGTTCATTTTGCCCCAAACCATCATGAGATGAACTGGAATCACAATCACTTGTTTGACTGCATTGTTTTTTAACATGACTTGGTTGTAGGATGGGTTGAGAATTACCTACTTCTGGATCAAGGAACAGATTGAGAAGGAGAAAGCGCAGGGGATTGATCTGTCGATCTACGGGTCATCAAAAGTGGTAGGCACTCAAGCCCCTGTTCAGCTCGGTTCACTTCGAGCTGCTGATGGCAAAGAGAAGCTTTAGGACCGTCACATCCCTGGGTGGTAGTCCTCTTGCAGAAGCCAGAGTTTTAGTGGTGTTGGCATGGAGCTATGATGTATGGGTTGTGGTCGGGTGTTTTTCTTTATTGGCTGTGTGTAAGATGTTGGGCCAGTCAAGCTCAGCTTGGATTTGGAGAGGGGATGAATAATGCTTAGCAGTCGCAATTTATTCGAAGTGACCAGAAATCTGACCGGGCTTGTAGTGTTGAATTCAATTGTTTACCCTTCTTTTGAGGTGGATGGCTCTGGAACTGGTTTCATTGTTATGATCATAATGGGTTTCGTATGTCGTCTGTGCTAATCTCTCTCTCTCTCTCTGTCTCTCTCTCTCTCTCTCTCTCTCTCTCTCTCTCGGGTTCTACCAATATTGCTTAGATCTCTGCCATGAACGAGGAGGACTGTGAATCTTTTGGAATCTCTGAAAACGTTCTTTGCACTTGGAAGAAAACCTCGTAATTATGAGTTGAAATTGTCATAGAATGTTCTTTCTAGTAATACAAATTTCAGGTCGCTTACTAGGTGAAACTGTCAATGCTAGGAGCACGAGCAAAGAGGGTCGTACAGCTACAGTTTCTTCTGTTTTTTTTTTCTTGTACACACGAGGAAAGAGATGAGACTGGGCCATCAGTAACGACAAATTCTTATTAGACCTCATCACACGAATCTCGCACCGACAACGTATTAGAGATCCCGTTATCGTGAGGGATAAGTCGGGTGTGGATCAATGTCTGCTTTTCAGATCATTTGGGAGCGAGTGAGGCCAGTGATCATGTGGGAGTGGTGAGAGTCCACTATTGTTTATCTTGTTCTGAGCTAACGTTAGGTCAAAAAGGGCGGATGGAATGGAATCCACCAGGCTTTCCAAGCTTTCTGGTGGTCCTGGGGTGATGACATGATAGAGACACGATGCTTCAGCTTTTCAACCAAATAATTTCTCCAACTCCTGTCCTCATCTTTGTAGGCTTATAAGGTAGAACTGTTCCCAGGAACATTTTGCAGATTCCTGGAGGGGATGATACAATAATACAAAATCATTGCGCGGTTTCCTCGTGCTTTTACAGAAAAAAAAAGAGATTGTATATTTATGGAATTTTTAGTATTTAATTTTCATAGAGTCTCAATTGATTTCCTCCTACATTCTTACTCTTTTTTTTTAATTAGTCTTTTTTTAAGCACGATGGAGTCAAGGTGGAAACGGTACTTGAAAAATCACAAATCGATATCCTTAACCTATTTATCTGAAAAAAATTTCTGTTTCACGAAAAATTTCCAAATCGATGCCTCCAAGACATATTCACCTTAAATTAATTGCCGTTCCATGAAAAATCTCAAATCAACGTCTCTAACCCAAATATACCCTTAATCAGAAGTTGGTTATATGGATTTGGACTGAAGTATTTAGTTTGAGATTTTTCATAAGAGGAAGATCAAGTCGAGAAGAAAACATGCACTGAACAGGAATTCTTTAGGGCATCAACCTTTTAATATCATAACTCAACGTTACAATAACTTCGGCATGATCCGTGATTACTGCCGCATTGCACATGGTATATAAGGAACTTGTTCCACATACGGTTGGTACGAGCAGTACGACAATGCCAATCTGTTCAAGACCAAAACAAAAGACGAAGCACGAAACGTCCCGTTCAAATGAAAGCGAAGGCGCTCAAGTTGAGAGCACAAGTGGAGTTCTTCACGTCGAAGATTCTCTCGAGACCAAAGCATCATTCAAAAACTTGTGGCTGAGAAGAGGATGACGGCTGAGGCAAGTTCACGAGGCGATATGAGGGGGCATGCGTGGAGCCATGGGGGCTCTGCATAATCGATGAGAACTCCTTCGATAGCGATATTTGGCTTTCGCTTTCGCTCTTTATGTGAAAGGTTTCGTACGATGCTGCATATGAACTCGCCTCTCGCATTCGCATTCGAATCGATGATCGGAATGCGCGATTTACATCTGGACACGAATGAAATCGTTGTTCAATCTGATGGACATTGGAAAGTCGGGTTCGGAATTGGATCGATTTGGGGTGCTTTCAAGAGGGAATCATACCAAAATCAACAGTACAAGCATAGTTGCTCGTGGGGGGTTGTCGTGTCGTGGCACATGCCACCATGTGCTCATCCACGACAAAAAGAAAAAGAAGGGTACTCCTTTCTTCTTCTTCGTGCCATTATTATTGGAGGGCCCATCTGGGATTTGGTTGAATTTTATTATGGATCTGCAAATTGACCGCAGCGTCCTTCGTGCACTTATCTTCCACGAATTGGAAATTCTGATAGAACTGATAAGCAGTGCCTCGTTCGCTGGATCTCCCACCTACCATTCATTGCAGTTGAATACTCGTGGAATCCGCAGAAAACAAACATGTCCAATTGGAAAGATGCCGCCATGATTATTATGCTTTTTAAATCGATGATTTCACGGTGGATTAGGACTCATGCAACATCTTTAATATCAGCTTGGCATCAGCATCTGTCCATGATTAGATTCCCGCATGGCCTCTTTACATGCGGAAGCCAGGACTTGAGATTGATGATTAGGACTCCCGGCACCCACAATTAGACGGTCGGATAGCGCGTGCCGCCGACAGGTTTTCGACTTGGCTCTTATCCGGTTGACGGGTTAATTTGATGAGCTCGGCAGCCATGCAACTAAAACAGAGTTCTACGTCGTTGAGAAAGAAAGATTTTTCTTTTTTTGTGCTTTCACCTAGCAGAGTTCATGCTAATCTTACTGGGATTAAATGGGAGAGAAGAAGAGTTAAAGGAGATGAACAACGCATGTTGAAGCTGAACCAGGGGACTCTGCTAAATTATTTGGCTATGTAGATGTAATCTGCCGCTGACTGAGTTCTGGTCTAGATCAGTACATCTTCCGGAAAATTAGGATTGTCTCAAACTGTCCCTCACGATTCAAATTATGTTTCTCCCACTATTAGACTTGCCGTTGGGTTTAGCTCATCTGTCTCGATCGTTATTTCTTTATTATTTGATCCGCAACCCGAGGACACAACACGAATTTGATCTAAGCTCGTCGATTATTGCATTCACATGAGATGTCAAGCACTGCATCAGCATTTCCTGTCTGAATTTGATTTTAATGCTCTTCTCGGGCAACATTTGATTGTCCTAATTACATTTGTCCACCAAGTCCGCCCATGTTTCTTGCAGCTTCTGCATTTGGTTTTACTCCGAATATGGCGGAATTGACTGCAAGCCATCCGTGGAAACAAGTTGCTCTAAATCTACGGCCGCTAACTTCCTATTGTCACGGCCCAGACGTTTTCAACGTACAAAGGATAGAGGATCATCCAAGAAGACCGGGCAAGCCTTAACAGTCCTAGGGTTTCTTCCGTATTCTACAATGCTTCTACGTACAGGCAATACGGAAATTATATACTACGATGAATAAATTTTGTAATTAATGTGGGTACTTTGTAGATGAGAGATAGAACCTCCACCAATAGATTGGAGGAAGATTATACGACTGTGCTTAAGGGAATTATATAATATATATATATTATATATATAGGGTCCCTCTTCCATTTATGTCATCTCATGAGTGATAAAAAATCTATAGCTTCTCTCTTTAGGAGTCTATCTAGGAACTTGTGTGTGTGATGAGAAATGCTGACATAAAAGAAATTTCTAAAGACAGATGGGTAAGGAAACATTAGATCAATTGCCTGTGACTGACTTGTGACATTTGACACTTGGCAAATAATCAAGTTTATATTCTGAAAAGACATTAATTAGATAATTATTGTAATCAAATCATCAACCCTAAATTTATTGTTATGTAAAAAGTGAAGTATACTTGTACATCTCACCCGATTTCTATTTAACTTCTCACATTAAATTTTCATAGGGTTGATTGAATTAAAATATCGTCACGCGAGGTAAGAATTTCTAAGAGCCTCACCAATTGACGACCATTGATCGCTAATTCAATATTACTCTAAACACATCTTTTCCGAATTTCTAAGAGCCTCACCAATTGACGACCATTGATTGCTAATTCACTATTTCTCTAAACACATCTTTTCCACAATCCTGCACCAATTAGGACTGTTGATCCTGAACTCGACATTACCTCTAAACCCATCTTTTTCCTAACCGTGTCTTTGGAGAAAAAGAGACATGTGATGACTTGAGTAGACTCGATATCACTATCATCAACTTGTCAACAGGTCTAACATTGGTGTCTCTACCAATAGTAGTTAATTTCAGTTGGTTCAGATTCTTCCCAATCATGTTAGGATTAATCAGTTGATGAATTCCTTCTTTCTATGTGGATAATACTAGCCTAGGTAAAGTTAGGTTCGACGCCCAACGAGTCTATTAACAATGAGTTCAACAATAGTGGTAGAAACGAAGCATGTGGCTATAGCGACTCTCGATTTGATAACTCCAGCTAAAAACAAATTATTTTGTACAACAGTGTCTGATAGATTGGTGTTCTCTGTACAAGGAAAACCGCATATCCAACATATCAGCAGAACACGAACTTCATTATGCCCCAACGTCAGTCCTACGCCAACTTATCACGAGTACCTTGGTTTAGCCAACATCTCAAGTCAGTCTTAGGGCTGTGGCCCAAGAATCCTCGACCATCCTTGAAGATCTTCATTTTGAACCCCGACGAGACTTCTGGATGTGAAGATCTCAACCGCATGAAGACGTCGGACACAAAAAGATCCCTAGACTCGTCATAATCAGAAAGGATAAATACCTCCACTACGAAACTTCTCCAGTGTTATATCACACCAGAACTTCCAGTCCCACTACTATCCCTTAATCCCTGGAGGCACAAGTGTAAAGCTCTCTGCACATTGTCCGCAACTAATCTTAGCCTGCCCTGAGTAGCATCACCTGTCGAACAAGTTTCAACAGTCCGAGCAACCCTCTGTTTGCATTTCTCCCAGTCATCCCTTTGCAACCAGCAAGCCTTCCCACCGTGGCTCCCTTCCATCCCAAGAAAAGAGACATGCGAGTTCTCACCAAATGAGTACCTGAGTCTCACAGAAACGCAATAGGGAAGCCAAGCAGCCCCGCCAGCAGCATTGATGTGAGGGATGTGGGCAGGGTCAAGAACAACAGTCAACCCAAAGTCAACCGAGTTTCGAGGCCTGTCGTATTGAATGTTGCTCTTGCATACGGAAGAGTGGCCCGCATTTTCACCCACGTTGAACCCTGTGTGGTTCTCAAGGCAGAGTTCGATTCGAGGCTTTTGTGCAGGTGCTATATCTCCACCTTGTACCTGGGATAATCCCTTCTTCCATGCTATTAATTTCAAGAACTCCCTCAATACTGATATGGGCAACGTGAGGAGAGTAATGAATGATGCAACACGAGAAGCGTCGTAAGGCTCTGAAGCTACTCGACGGCTGAAGTAGTCACAGATCTCCCCGATTTCAGATTGAGTTAGCTCCTCTTGAGTAGTTGACGAATTTTGCTGCTGTTGCTGTTGCTGCTGCTGCTGATGAAAGCGCTTCACACTGAGGACTTGCAAAAGAAGTTGGACTCTGTGTACACTTACAGCAAATACATAACCCCTGCAGAAAGACAATCCATCAAACTCAGAAGCATAAGAATTTAAATCAAACCCAGGACGTACTAGTGTCAAATTATTTTATGACCAGCAAAATCTCCATATGAATCTGATTAAGACTGGCAAAGCAATAAGGTGATCAAATTACTGGTGCTACATGACACACTTCTCCAACCAAACATCAGAAGATAATAACTTGAAGGAACTAGGAACATAGTATCTGACAGACTCCCTCCCTCCCTTATCAGCTTCCAACATCAGTCAAGCACGGTTCTCATTTCCAGAATATAATCATGTCATCCTTTCAGTTTCCAGAATCATTTTAAGCAACTCATACACAATTGTTTGGATAACCAGAGGACCCAATTATAACAGGCTCTATGGTGTGATACAAAATGATAAGGTAATTGGAGCTACAGCATCCATATCTGAAAGGTGCAAGACGTATAATCAATTAAAAGTCTAAGCTCTCACATACCCCACAAAAAAGCGCAATGCAGGTTGTTCCTGGTCGAGATTCAGGAGTGCACCCTCATTGTTATTCAAAATTGAACCAAGAATTTCTTTCAGAAGATCTGGTAACTGAGCAAATAGCCATAGCACCCCAAGGTACTTGAGAATTCCTCTCAAAACCTTCTTGAGAGCAACAAGTGGTACCCATCCACCTCCATAGCCCCCATCGTCGCCTAATCCGATTATGGCTGTATTCAACTCCCCTCTCACATGTGCTGGGACAACTGTGCCAGGGGATCTACGTAGTGGCAATCCAGGACTGGAAGCTCCCAAAGTTGAAGATCCTACCTGAGCATTTCCCAAACGATTCCCAGGAGCAACTTGGCTTCCTGCCCTGGAAATGGAGGTGGAACTGAGATTGGCTCTGTTGCCATTGGCAGCAGAAAGCTGTGTATTGGAACCTGAGTTAGCGGTGGTCGAATTTGCTAGTCCAACAGTCTGTTGGCTCCCACCTAGATTAGGTTCTAAACCATTCAATTCTTGGGCAACATGCTCCATGATGAACGGTCGAAATTGGGGACAGGGTAACGATCCCCCAACTGATGGGCCCCCTTTAGGAGGTGTTGCTGGTTGCAACCATACTTGATCTCCAGCGAAGCAGCGCATATCAACCGCAAAATGCTTGCGATAGATGATCCTTATCCAATAGGGTCCACGCAGTACAACAGAGACATCAATGGGCAGTAGTGAGCTTGGAACAATACCAGGGCCACCACGCACCGTAGTAGCGGACATTGCTCCCTGAAGGTTATGACTCCCAGAAGGGCCTGTAACAGAAGGCAGAGCAGGATTCCCTGCATGGGCAGAGGTACCCTGACCAACATTGGGGGCTGGACTGCTAGATAGTAAACCATGTGATGGAACAAATCCAGTTTGTTTTGACATGGATGACAGAGCTGCTGTTACCCCTGCCATTCCAGAGACTGGCGTAGCTCGTGCAGGCCGAGTGGCAGCCGCAAGAGAATGCAAGGGTCCAGCAGTGAGACGTATGCAATCCAACAAGGATGCAACTTCAGCTCCATTAATGAAGTCCTCGAGAAACTGAGTTAAGAAGGCCAACATGTGAGTGAGAAGATATCGAGAAAGATTATGAACAAAACAAGACAGTTAGCAAAGTGATATATGCACATTGTTTTCTTGAAACATAGAGTTATGGATAGGGCTATCAAAAATTCAGCAATCCATATTGAGATAGCTATGCTTAAGGAGCTTAAGCTACAATAAGAAATTCACAGTGCGACCAAATACATGTCAAGTAACATTTAAATATTGCGTGTAAACAAGAAACAAAAAATCACATTCAAGGATTAACACACATTGGCACAATATCGTCATCAGAAGATGAGGGTGGTTCATGATGCAAATAGCATGAAAAACTCAAAGCGAAGAGAAGACCTAATAGACGTCATCTAGAATTTATGAAACATCTGCAACCGAAAACAGTGTCTTTCATTCTAAACACTAAAAATAAACGGTGCACTTTACATGTCCGCATTACTTCCCTTATCTTGCATGAACAGGCATGCTAAAGAAGAAATTCCTTTTCTTTTTTGGCCATTAAGAAGAGATCCTAATATAGCAATAACTTCATGTCAATACCTTCATATTACAACAGACGATTTCCTTGCAAACATCTTCATCTGACACATTCTATCCCATCAAAACTAAGCAATCTTAAAAGTCCTAATCCTTTAGAATGCATTATGTCCTCAATTCGCTTTTCCATCCCTCCTTATGGTGATGCAGACCAGACAATTATTCCAGTCTTGCAGACGAGACAATTATTCCAGTCTTGTCAAACTTCTTCAAAAACCAAAATGCAAGCACATATAAACAAGAATTAAACATGCACTGAAGACTACTAATGGTCACACCTGCATATTCAAATCCATCAACGAGAATTGACTATACATAGTGCTTGAGTTCGGAGACAATAGCAGAAACACTTGAAAGAGGAGCTTCTTGATCTAATTTAAAGCAAAGAGAACGAGAGAAATTCAATTTAACATTTAGTTAATTGAAATAAAACACTCCAAAAGAATCTACCTTCGTATGGGGCCAAAGTTGGTCAGGAGAAACATGCATGGTACAACCCTCTTTACCTGATTCCCACTCAACAACAAATCGAGCGAGAACACCAGAACCAAAACTAAACCACAAGCTCATTAACCCAA
Organism: Melaleuca alternifolia; assembly: GCA_019926035.1. NCBI lineage: Eukaryota > Viridiplantae > Streptophyta > Magnoliopsida > Myrtales > Myrtaceae > Melaleuca > Melaleuca alternifolia. Next base: position 129,536 of record JAGKPW010003057.1, read on the forward strand.
CGGCCTCAATTCTGAACACCCTCCTCATCTGCTCTGCAAACTTATCGACTGTCTCTGCAATATATTTAGCTCCAGTAGGCGCTTTAACATCAGAATTCACGGGAACTTCTTCTTGTCTATCATCTGATTTCACACCAAGCAATTTCCGCATTCCAAGAGCAAACATTCTGGCATTGGAGAGTCTTCGAATATCTGCCACCAACTTTTTGATACTATCAGCTTCAACAGATTGATAGCTAAGAACAACGCCTTCTGGATCATAACGTATATGGGAATCAACATCAGATGTATTGGCTATACGAACACCAGAGCCCCATGGAGTGGTACTACTCCCCTTCTGAAGTTCCCATAAATCTCTGAAGTGCTGGTCATTAATCTTAACATCCCAATACATACTTCCAGGTCCACCAAGCCGCAGGCATATTTGTTGCCATGAATCACCTCTGGCAAATGGAAGTCGGAACCATATCTTGGATGAAGCATTTCGCAAACCTACTTCTTCAACATATGGAATGTCTAGGGCTTCCATTTGGCTTGTTAGTCTGGCATGTTTGATGCTTAGTGAACAATGCCTGACTACGTGAAGCAGAGCAGAGACATAAATGCTGGATGGTGCATTCCCTGTGTTGGCTTCAGCTATAAGGTTTCCATAGCTGTAACTACAGGTTCTAGATATTGTTTCCCTCAGATTAACTAATTCAGACGAAGGCTCTTGACTGGCAGGTACATCTAAGACTCTTCTTTTCTTGCAAGACTTAACATCAGCTTCTAGACCTTGCAGAGATGGAATCAAGTTTAACATATCCGAAACTGAGCGTTTGCGTGATGTCTTCTCATGCTTAGGACCAACCTCCTGACAAGCTGAATCTGCTGCTGGAGCTGAAATAGTGAAATTATATGGATCAGAAATGCTTACCAAGAAGACATCCTTGTTCTATAGAATGAAAAATAAATAAATTACGTTACTACAAATATCGGTGAAGTTGTCTTACATACGGGAGTTGCAACCCATGAATTTGGCGCAGAAACTTTCATTGATCCACCACCAGATCCATGAGCTCCACTTTTAGGTCCAGTAAACTTTCCACTAGGTCCAGGAACCAAAGTGCCAGTCACTCGTGGTGGAGACAACAATTGAGACGACCTTGCAGATATTCCATCTTTCGCAGGATCTTTAAGCAACCTCATCTGATCTTCATCTATTGTCGTGTAAGAAGCTACCTCAACTGAACCAGGAGATCTAAGAGAAGTAAGATCCTGATCAGACTTTGAAGCAGATAATCTCTTCATGTTTGTGCTCCTTCCAGAGGCAGAAGAAAGAGAACTCAAGGAACTAGATTGTACAGAGCCTCTGACATTGCCTGCTGAGTACAGTGAACCACTATGATGAGGTGCCATATGCAACAATCTCGAACTACTATTTACTTGCGATAGCAGGGCACCTCCCTCCCACTTAGGAGAAGGGGTTGCCGCTTTGACATTATGAAGATTCATTGGAATGGAACCATACTGAGAAGCAGATGTACTGAATGATGAAGGGAAGTTTTGAATGGACAAAGAAGGTAACGAATTCCCTTTCTCTAGGTCAAACACTTCATCAACAACAGATGAGAAACTCGATGGCGGACATCCTGCCATTTGCATAGAACCTTCAAGGATCAATTCAGAAAGAAGACCTCCTTCCAAATTCTGGTTAGGACTGCCAGCATTAGGCAAAAAGGATTGTAGTTTTTCTTTGTCAATAAAACTAAAATTGAAGTCGTCTTCAAGCAGCTGCATCTGATCGATGTCAATTTTCTTAAAACAGATTACACGGTTCGAGTCAGCAAAAGAATGAATTTTTCCAGATGTATCTGGTTGGGTCTCCATCAATTTAAAAAGGGGTTTGAAATCATTGTCAAGCTGCATCAACAAAAAGTAGGAGCTCCCACAATCTGGAAACCCCAACAACAACATAGCTGAGTCGTTAGCAATGCTCTTGGGAATTTTTACTGCAGCAGAATTATTATCATAAACCTGCAAGGAGCATTCCACCCAACTTCAGCAAAAATTTATGCACAGAATGCCTGGCACTATACGTATTAACATATCAAATTGAGAAATGTTACCTCAAGGCCTAAGAACCTCGAAATTGAAGCAAACAAGTGCAATATACTTTTACTTCTTAAGCTCATAAAAACTTCAGCGGAATTAATGCTTCCCTGATTTAAAGCTTCCTCGCATTCTGATAATGCAGAAGGAGAAAGAATATTTTGAGTAGACCGGAGAAGAAATCGACCATTCCTGCAGCAAAAAATTACCAGTAAAATATGGCAAAAAGGAAAAGCCATAAATATATTCCAGTAAGATAAGGCATTTTATCCCTTCCTATTGTATATAATCAGTGTAATGTATAGAGGAAAAATAACCAATCTTTGACCTAATATTCAATTTGTCCTGCTGCTTCGATACTACCCATTAGAAACGAACTTTATCTGTGATTTAATTCTATTATCCTCTAATAAGACTCTGAAAATGGTCACACCACTGCACGCATGAGAGAAACGAGAAAGGGAGGGAGGTGAAACAAGATCGATAAAAGGAGAGTAATGAGATCAGTGAAACAACTTGTGTTGGCTACAAAGACAGACCTTATGTTGATCCCAAGAGTGAAAAATGCCGAGCCATAGGCACGCACATGCAGCACTTCATGCCCCTCATACTCTGTATCCTTCTGCACACATAAGTTAATTAGAAAAAAGTAATTCACTACTATTATTCTTAGTCAATGCAGACGATAGTAAAGACCTCATTGTTAACTAATCACCTGAAGAGCCATGCCATCCCTACATTAGGGAACATTGATTTAAAAAAAAAATCAAGATCACATTAAGGAATTTATTTGAAGAGAGGACACAGAATCACATGCACACTACCCTTTGAGGTATGTAAGTAAATTGATTATTGACCAAAAACATTCACCACGCATCAAAAGTTAAGCAACACAAACAAAATACTTTAAAAAAAAAACTGTTATCAGAACAGGGAGAATAATCATTCACATCTCTAAAAAAAGCTTCAATAAGAAATACTATATCAGAGTGCCCAACTAGATCAAGAAAAGCCCCAATATGTCTGCAATTAGAAACCCACTACAGCTGACACCCAAACAGAAGCCCCACGCTCACTTAGTCGACATTCCAGAAACCAACAAATGCAAGAAGCGATTCCCCGGGGAAGCGCCTGTGATTTAAGTGAGGGGCCATGGCGGTAGGTTGCTGTGCTAGTCTCCCCCGAGAAATAGTCGAGGTGCGCGAAAGCTGGCCCGGACATCTCGGTTATCAAAAAAACAAATGCAAGAAGCACCACACAACACTCAAATCAGGATATCGCTTCAAAGTCACAAACTTAGGAAGCCAGACAATCACTAGCATCTACAATGAGCATGGGGAGATTATGTTTCATATGACCAAATACAGTTATGCAAGATCTTAAAAGGCAAGCCCTGAAGAGAAACCATTACTTGGCAGAACAGAATGGATTACATATTAGTTGATTGCCTAGATAGATAAAAAGGCAGCAGAAAATGCATCAAGCAAACTCAATGGAAAAGGAATGATCTAAGGAAACTAACCTTCTTAAAGTCGATATCAAGCTCATCTGTGTGAGAAAGAAGATTAACATCACCCGCAGCTCGACAGATCTGACCATTTTTAGCCAACTCCTTCTGGATTTCAAGCAGACGAGTATATCTATTACAACATATAGCTCTTAGCAGCAACTTTTCAACATTGATGCAACTCTGATCAAGAGAAAATTCTGCTTCTTTGCCGGTTAAAGGATCGATGACAAAAGTGCTATGAAGACATTTTATCTGTAGATCAGGCCCAGGTTCAATCTTTACATAAGGGCATGAATCGGATGCAACAGAGCCCTTATTGAAATCTAACCAATACATTATTTTCAATCCTGGTGTGCGCAAGCTAGCTGAATCAACTTCTCCGTCTTGATTTATTTGCGAACTTGAAGATCCAGTATGACTCAGACCACCATCAGATATGAGGTCAAAGCGAATTGCATCTTTCCATCTTCCCTGTCGAAGCAACTGCACTTGCCTTATGACTGTATCCATGACAAGGGCAACACATAGCTCATGTAAAACCGAATATAATGTTAAAAAAGGATTTTCTGCCACTGACATTCGTCTCTCTAGATCATCACCAAGAACGTGCTTTCGTGATTCTTCCAATTTTATTAGTCCACTTTTCTCACCGACAAGAAGCTCCAAGTGCAATATCCTCCACATGGATAGGTGTCCCCGGTATCCAAGAGTGACTAAAACCTTAAACTCCCCATCCACACGAAGCAACACTGTACCATCAGAAACTTTGACTTCAGATACTTCCTTGGGAATTGAAAGTTCAAGTAACTTAGTCCGAACAAGTGTGTCCAGCTTCTTTAAGACAGGTTTTTGCTCTTCTTCAGTTAAAGCTCCTTGAGCACCAACATCCTCTATACATTTTGGTAGCCGCTGGTAATTTCCTGTGAGAAGAACTTGAATTGCAGAGGGAACATCATATGCAGGAGCACGGGCTTGCTGAAGCCCTTCATGCATGAAAAACAATGAATCTGCCGCTTGAGTGAAGCATGTATCATGACTTGATAGGGTTGATGAGAGCTGCTGACAGTACTGTATCAGCGGAACCTGCAAGTCAAAGTTCAGAGGAAGGACAATTAAAAGAAGGATCACAATGACGACATTTGTATCCAGCAAAATATATATATATATATATATATATATATATATATATATAAAACTTAAAGGAACCAATGAACATGCTTCTTACTATTGGCGTATGATAACAGAAGTAACAGTGTTAAGGAACAGGTTTCCCATTTAATATCATCCAGCCTCAACTATAACTTATCCTTAAAATCTAACCACGTATTAATTCATCGAAGTCCCTCTCAAATGACAATGAAGACCATGCTCTTCAAGGAAAACATTAGCTCAGAGAATTTCAACAGCAAAGCTGCAAAGGAATTGACAAAAGCACGGCAAATGTCCCCATCTTGTCAATAACTGATTTATTGTCACCTATAGGAACTCCAACCTTCTCCAGATCCTAAACATCAGAGTGGTTGAGTCTGTCGATGCCCTAAACAACAAGTCAATTGCCATCGCAATAGTTTGCCTACTCTCTCCTTAGCATATACTTAAGTAGAAGAATAGAAGCTGAAGGCAAAATATCTGTGGAAATTGAACTTAAAATTTCAACCTCCATATTCCTTCAAGGGCATCATTGTGAGAATCATTCCAAAAGAATTAACCTCACTCCCAAGTTTTTCCACCAAAGCAAATGGCAAGCCAAAAACTATACGCAGAAGCCTAAAGCTTGGCGCAAAATGTAACTTTTCTGAAAAAAGAATTACTCCTTAGCTGCATAGATACTTACAAAACCATCCTTTCCCACTCCACAGATTCCACGGTAAAGAATAAAGATAAACAAAAATCTCGCCAAAGATTCACTAACAAAAACACCTTCAATAACAAGTAATTACCCACTAATTAAGCCACTCAGTTCGACAGAAAAAATCACTCTCCAAAGCACCCAAGAAGCCCCGACCTGCTTACACCACTTGGCGAGGACATTGAGCCGGAGCATCCGCTGCTGCGTCTTAACCAAGTACTTCAGCAGGCTGATCTTCTTCTCCGTGTCGGACTGGTCGCCGGACTTGGATTTCTCCACGAGCTCCCTGAGCGAGACGAACGACTCCTCCGCCGCCCGGCCCACGAGGGCCGAGAACTCCACCGTCTGCTGCCCCAGCTCGGCCGCCATTCCTCGCAACCGGGATCCCCGCCCCCCCGAGATCTACGCAAAGCTCATGGGAGAGCTAGGGTTCAAGGTTCGAAGGGCGAGGGTCGAATCGGGGGGCAATTTCGCGTGCAGCTGCTACAGTTAGGGTTTCTGGAAAGAGGTGCGCTGAGGAGAGACGGAGACACAGAGAGCGCGAGCCTCCTCCTCCTCCTTCTTCTTCCTTCTTCTTCTTCGGTCCTCGCGAAGATGCTTCGGGTTAAGGAAATATGATTTCACATCGTTATTTTTTCTTTATCACTCCATCAATACTAATTCCCTCGCGGTATAAAATATGAACTTTAATATGTGAAAATTCGAGGTGAGGGAATAAATTCCATTATTTGTGCAATCTGGTCCTTTTTAATTTTCGTTTCGGCCCATTGATTTTCTGCGTATTCCCAATTGGACCCTCTAATTTCATTTCATAAAATGAAGGCCTCCAACCTTTCCAATTTTCTCTTCTTTGTTCTTGGGTCAAAATGAAGTTATATCCGTTGCTCAAAATGATATAAAAAAAAGTAGATACACATCGCATAGCAAATCAAAGCCAGGCAAAGCTCAAATAAGAGAAAGATCAATAAAGCCCCAACAAAGAAAACAAGGAGGATCATCGAAGCACGAGCATGTGTTCGTTCTACGGTAAATGATTCATAGAGCAAAATAATCGACGATAGACCAATGGATTTCGTATCTTCATTGACCGAAATCTCCTTTTTTTATTAACTACAGTATTGACGAATGGCGGAGCGTGCCTGAATTTGCCTTTCTCTACACCATTGTTAGAATCACTTTAGGAGAATAATCAAAATAGGTTAAACGAACAGAGATTTAATATTTACAAAAGTAAATTTTCACGATACAAACGAAAAAAGCCGAAGATAGGAAGGATTTGCATATTGTTGGGGCATACTAACGTCAAATCTCCAAAAGCATATTTGTTGCTCTTAAATCTACATAGGGACAAAATCAACAAATTTTCCCCCACATCAAAAGAAATCCTGCATTTATTATTCCAAGTTCTTAAAACATTTGCCTTCCAACTCTCACGCTGTATATTCATTTCTAAACGCTAATTTGAAATCGCTCTTTACCTTTTTTACTTTTGCTATTTTAACATCCGAAATTTCACAATACAAAGTTAAGGCATGACTTTTCATAATTATACATACTGTAATAACCTTTGACAAGAATCTATAAGCTTCTTCCAAATTAAGCCGATCCCGACATGTGCACATTGACTATACTTAACAAGCGTTTAGCTACAACTAAAAGAAAAGACTGATGTTAGATTCATGTTTGTAGCTTACGTTGATTAAGTTTCTTATGAAAAGTCTAAATTTTGGAATCTAATTCCATTGCCCAAGTTTCGCCGGCCAGCTGTTGTCTGGCCAATCGCCAAACAGGCAAAACGCGTTCCGGCGGAGTCGACTCGTTGAAGAATCGTTCCGGCAGCGAGTCAACTCAGCTAGTGGAATCCCTCCGTCTCTCTCTTCAGATCTCGAGTCCCGCGGAACGAAAGGGAGAGAATCCACATCGACCATGCGGGCAAAATCATCGCCGTTGTCGTCCAACTATGGCGCGGCCGCGGCCGCCGCCACCACCACCACCACCACCACGAGGCCGACCTCCCAAACGCCCATCGCCACCCTCTCCTACACCTCGTCCGCCGCCTCCTTCCTCGCCACCCGCCGCCCCTGGCGCGAGTTCCTCGACGTCTCCTCCCTCTCCGTCCCCTACGGCTACGCCGACGCCACCGGCCGCATCCGCCGCAACTGCGACCACTTCCGCGTCAACTACGCCATGGTCGCACTCGGCATACTCTTCCTGAGCCTCCTGTGGCACCCGGTTTCGATGATCGTCTTCATCGCAGTCTTCGTCGCCTGGTACTTCCTCTATTTCGCCCGCGATAGCCCGCTGGTGGTCTTCAATCGGACCGTCGATGATAGGGTTATGATGGTGGTTCTCGGTCTGGTGACTGTGGTCGCTCTGGTGCTCACCGACGTGGGGTTGAATGTGCTGGTCTCGTTGTTGATTGCGGTTGTTCTCCTAGGGTTGCATGCTGCGTTCCGGAATCCGGACAACTTGTACGTAGATGAAGAGACCACGGCCGGGGGCGGCCTGGTATCGTTTGTCGGTGGTCAGCCGCTGAGAGCCACCGCCACGGCCTATACACGGATTTGAGGACTTTGGGGTTCTTTTGAAATCATTTGATCGTGTTGAGAGAATTTGTGGGGATTCTTCGAAATGGTGCTTGTTGTTCGCTTGGTGTGTGATGCATTGTCTTTGATTCAACTCGAGATGCAATTCTGGAATTTTTTATGGAATTTGGATCAATGTGAGTCTTGACAGGGTTCATGGGACCGTGCATTAAGATTTGGCTTCGGATTGCTTGGGTTTTGAAATGACTGCTGGAAGTACTGGATCTTTTGATGCGGATCTTCTGCTTACTTACAGCAAAGAAAGGCAAAATGGCGCTTGTTCTGGAGATTGTATCATCAGCGAGATCGAACCCGTTGTAGTACTCGACTGATGGTATGCTTTTCATCCGTCTCGTAGCTGAAAAGACACCAGGGGATGATAATTTTGTGTTACTGTCTCATTGAAGCTTGGAATACTTAGTCTTGATTTACTCAGGAAATGATAGATGCTAATTCAACAGATTCTCTGGTCCTTCTTGTTCGTCCTGCTTTTATCTGGTTTAAGTATACAAAGGTCTGTCATATGATTTTAGCTTTCTGATCTAAATCAAAGAGGGTATCATGTTAGAGTTGTTTCCTGTTTAATTCGTGTTAGCTTCAGATCATTCACTCCTCTACAAGCCCACACGTATGCTGGATTACGGTTGTCGTGAGGCTACCGGTTTGGTGTTGTTGCAGCTTCAGGTTTCCTGCTCAGGCATCTTCTGCACGACTCTATTTAGGAATCTGATTTAGGTGAAGGACACTCGCTTCTTGAGAATGATTGCTTGAAAGAGTGCATGTGAAATGCAAGCTAACATGGGGAAGTTCCTGGGGACTGCATCCTGTTTCCCAGCTTCATTCTGCCGAGTTGTCTTCCGAATGAATGGCTTAGTCTTCCTTCAGGATTTGTTTGCTTGAAGTTGTCTCAGGAGTCTGTCTCGAGTGGGCAGTCTACCAGTACATGGTTCTCTAGCTTTTCCAAAAATAATATGCAAAATGCAGATTCCTTTAGCCTGTTACTGATCACCTCCCACGATACGACGCCGGCTCTTCGAGCACTTCGAGCACTGAGCACCATGAGTCGAGCTTAAGTGGCAACAATTTTATTCTCATGACAATTGCTTTATTTCCTCTCTTTACATCCCTCGTCTTTCGCTCGATTTTCCTTGGTTAATCAACAGTGTAAGTTATTGAGGATCTTTGAGCTTGCTCGATATTGACAGGATTACAGTTGACAGGATTACAGTTTCGTTAGTTTTTTCTTGGTGTCTCCGGGCGCGACTAAAGAGTGTCCAACTATAAACAACACTGCAAGAACTGATGGGATGAATTATGAGCCACTGGAGCTACGATCTAGTCCCAATTAATGAAGTCCGGTGTCTTTGTAGTAAGGAGGCGATGATCGCAGTTATAAAAACCGAAAGGATTTCTGGACAATTTTAATTACAATGGTCTTGGTCGATTCTCGAGTCGAAAGCTGTTCACTCTGTCAAGCACCCAACAAATGGAGAGCCAGATTTGAGAGAATGGCACAATCAAATTCTATTTCGACTTGTAATGACATGCCACGAAACAGCATATATTGTCGTATTGACTTGAGGCAAGGAGCATCGCGTTCATGATTATGATTTTTAACAAGCTAATTCATCAATATATAACCAAGAAAGGGGGAAAACTGAGGTCATCTTATGGAGCTTGGATTTTCCGGCAATACGAAAGAACCATCACGAATTCTTTGGCCGAGGTCCCAATAGATGCGGTCACCCTCTTCGATGATGCCGCGGTCTGTAACCAGAGATCAACCAAATTATTCAAGTGCAACGTTGGGACCACGGGTTGACCCCGGCAAAGTATCTCCACCTGTTTAACAAGTGATGAAATGCCATAAGAAAAGTTAGATCTCCTTAAATTCCACTGTGTTTAGCCAATAAAAAACTACAATAAGGCCAATCTCAGCTGTATAATTCATTGACTGTAGCTTTCGACAAGATTGGCTTCAATGAGATTGTTTTACAAGAGCTCTTTGAAATAGGGCAATGCGGTTGGTCTGAACTTGCCAATAACTTCACCACAAACACCAATAAGTGTGAAACAAGCTCAGACTAAAGATTATGATAACCAGCTAAAATGCATATCTAGCAGGGAAGACATGAGGCTGATCTTTTGATCAGAATTTTTTTTTTTCACCTTAAACTAAATAGTTTAGGTTATTTTTCAGCAGATTCTAGTCAGAATGACCGTGGATGTGGTAAATTAAAAATTGTCGCATTACCAAAGAACTCATCATGGGTACTTCATATCTTAATACAGCGAAATCATCATGCTTATGACTGGTTAAATTCCTAGAGGAGCCATAAAATCTCCATGCCCTAAGAAAATCCTTTAGAATTGATTACCTTTGCAGACTGCAATCAACAAATTGCTAAATACAGTGAATGCCAATTAGGGAGGCAAAAAAAGCAAACTCACTTCCTAAGCAGGCTTTAGCGAGAGAGAGCCATCTTATTTTAATAAAGGGGCACATATATCTAACTATCATAGACTTGTAAATTTGGTTCAAATCTCCAGATTAGGCCAACAATCGAATTTTTATCTATAAAAAAAAAAAAAGAGGGGGAGGGATTAGTCACAAATCTTTTGATTCTACCAGTTTGTAGAATATAGTAAGAAATTCTACAGTTAATTTTGACAAATTAGCATTCCAAAAAAAAAAAGGCATGCTCATCAAAAAGCTTAATTCTAAAGATAAAGTATAGACAGACTGACTTAGAAAGGGTATGAAGCTACTCTAAGATATGCATTCTCAAGAGGGAAGGGCTCACCAACTTGAAATACTGCAAGTTATTAGCAAGTGTTTGGACATATGGAATCCATACTGCAACTAGAAGCGAAGAATGGGGGTTTTCAGAACTAAAAGATCTAAAAATGGATGTGTTTAATATCCTCTTTTCTTTACTTTTCTTGTCTACATTGGAAGTTTTCATTGATAAGGAACAAGCGGAGTATCACCAGTGAGTTAGTAATCCTTGATTCAAGTCCAGATGCAATGGTCTCTGATTGCATACTAGTAGGTTACAGAATATCAATTTTTCACTGTACTATTTACAACCATGCAGAGTATTACGCTTCTAACCTTCCTCCCATGACACCTCTGGACTTTTAACACTGTTGTCAGTATAAGCGCAGTTACGACAACAAATAAGAAGTTCAAGTTCACAGAAAGGCAAGGAAAGAATGAAACTGAATGTCATCAAACAGACAGAGTAGAGAAATATCAAAACATGCATAAACACAGCTGGTGCTGAGGAGAAAAAAAGCAAAGACTCACCTCAGCTTCACTCGTAAGTTGAAGTTTCTTGACCAGGTACTTTTGGATGATCGAGACAGGAACATTGCCATCCCTGGGAAAAAATATATGTCAAAGCAGAAGGAGACAAAAGATCATTTCTATCTTGATTGGTTCATTTATTAAAACTGAAGTTATATATCTTTATAGCAGCCAAAAAATTTGTTCAAACAGATATAATCAAATTAAAAAGTACTGTTCCTACAGGTGCAACCCATAATTTCAGGTCACCACAACATTGCAGATAAAGAAGATTATCCATGCATCTACTGAGTCGTTTCCAGGCAAAACACGACTCAGGCAAAACACAGAAGAAAATCAATGGTATCGATGATAAAGTAATAGACTCATAGCATAAAAACTAACTAGAACTTAACCACTATTCACATGCGAGTTAAAAGGGAAGATTGTTTATAAAGCTGACAAATATACTTCTGGATGAAGGTAAGACAATTTCAGCGATATCCTTTTTCTTGTTTATAAAATTCAGCTATATCCAAATACAAAGAAAGTGACACACAGGACAGTATTGTGTACTCTACGATACTGTATAGAGTACCCAAGAAATCTGTGACAGAATATGCTAGAGAAGCATCAGCCACATAAATGGTTCATCATCTCAAATGACTCAGCTCAAATAAAATCAACCCAGGGCAATGTAGGGAAGAAGGTTGCACCCACAGACATGACATAAACAAGTGATGCTAAAAGCTCAAAATCTTGCACAACTTCAAAGCCAAAAGCAAGAAGAGCTTAATTCATAACCTTCACTGCCACATCAATGCACAGATAACTCCTTCGGCTAGTTGAACACCAATAAACAGATTAAGGACACATGTCAAGGAGTCACTTGTCTTGAAGTATAGGGGGAAACAAACGGGCTTTTGCCAAACAAACATAATACTTTATTTAATTTACTAGTTTTGATTGTTTATGGTACTAATTACATGAATGCTATTTAATACGCAAAATAGCCGCCTCTGCTTGGGAAAGGCATCTTCACAATGAAAAGTAAGTAGTTACACAAAATAGCACTAGTCCAATAGTAGTGACAAGAGCAACTACCACGGAACCTCTCACTTTTCTCTTTGGAAAGGGAATATGGAGTAAGCAAAGATGTACGAGGCTCACTATAGGAAGGACAACAAACACTGGCCACAAAATAAGTGTCAAATGCAGAATTTACTTTCGATACAGACTAGGAAAGCAGTCAACATCCACAAGTACTTACTTAATCCTCAGGTAACAAGAAGATATCTGCGGCAAAGAAGCCTCTCCTTTCCTGCAGCCACTCCGTCCTATTAGAGGCTTATATAAGAATTTAAGCTCTCATGAGAAACAAGAGACGTTAAGCAACTTACAGATCTTCAGAGGCGACTAATGAAAACCAGATTGGATGATTTCCTCGGTTGTGTTTTCCACTTGAAGCATCTAACAAGAGTTGTGCAGAGGTGCTCAACTCTTCAGATGCAGCCACCTTCTTTTGACCTGTTCCGCGCATCCTTTTACGCTTAATTGGTCCTGCCAAAGGTATTCCCTTTTTGTCATCTTGGAACTTTGTTTTGAGTCCATGGTCCTTAGTTTTACTTTTAGGCAAATAGTGTACACTTTTAGGAATATCAGGCAGTTCTTCCTTGGCTTTCTTCTCCAGCACATGAGGCTCCCTGTCAAGGGCACTAAGCGACTCCAACTTCAGGAGAGACCCATGTGAACTTGACTTTGAAGATTTAGTTCTGTTAGCAGCCTCAACGAGACAATTGAGTGGTGTCCACAGATCGAATTTGCCTTCCATTTGTTGGAGACCATCCTTTGTGTCTTCAACAGATTTTTTCCGGTCATAAGGCTTGTCAGGAGACAACTCCTGTTGCAATTGAATTAGGATAATTTTTATTATAAGAAAAAAGCATGCAATTTTTTCCCCTAAGCAGTTCCCTTCGGACAAAGTATCCATGTGATTAATCGCCACAGAGAATCAGCTTTTGCCTGTCTTTACCTGCCCTTTATTTGTTTTATTTGAAGAATCTGGTGAGCTCGATCCCATGGCACAATCTCCCATAGAATCTTCTTCTTTCTTATTTGGATCTTCATAGGCAAAACTGGATGCTCGCGAGCTAGCGGCTCTTCTTGCCACTGATTTTGTTCGTCTGCCAGTTAAACCACTCTGCATTGACACCTTGGGTGCACTAACCACCAAGGAAGATAATGATCTCTCCTTCCTTTTGGTCGGGAGGGGAACTGGAGCTATGATCTCAGGGGCCTTTACCTTTCTCCTTTTTAAAGGAAAAACTTTGGCCCTTATGTCTTGCAAATTGTGGTCCGGCCTGCATGCATCAATCAATGAGCTTTAATGAAAAGCCTTGGAATGTGGAGAGCCAGAAATATGAAGGAACATGGAAAGAACAGCAAATGCACGTCTATGGAGGAACACTTACCGAAGTTTTTCCACAGGAAGACACCCGAGATCAATATTGCAGACTGGACAGCAATCCACCTCATCATCTGAGAGCTTCTCATATATGCACTTCCTGCAAACTGTTGGGCAGTTGAAACCTTAATGCGTCAGAACAAATTACAATATGGTGAAAGTATTGTACCAAAGAGACTTTAAGGTTGCACTTGTCCATGCTGCAAAATCATTGTTCCCTCCTCTTTTCTTAAAAGAGGAAGGGGAACAAGAAATTGGTCATATTTCATTGCCTAAGGCATGATCGGAGCATGCCAAAAGGCAAAAAATTGCAGAGGATGACATGCATTAGCAGTTCAAAAGAATATTTCTTTCCATCAAAAGCTCCTAAATTTAAACAAGGGATTTAACCAGACAGCAGTTCGAACATTCATTGGATCCAACTCAACTAAAATACTGGCTTTCTTCTATTTAGTTCCTTATGGTCGCACTGCCAATATAAAAAATGTATTTCATGTAATTCTTCCATCTCAACAGCATTCCTTATAATTAATCCTCTACACATTCCTTGATAGCATATGCTGCCTAGACTTTTGGCTTCATCCTACCAAAGTAGGCATCTGAGCTACAGGAGGGATTACTGCTCCTGAGCACTCTAAATGATCTAATTTTCAGAGGAGATGATGTTTACAGCTGGACATATAGAAAAGATGAGTGCAGAAATCCGTGTTATATAACTACCAGCTCTTGTTTTGCGTAGTTGCATCCTATGAGCATCAATTTCCTAAGATGGTTGACCATCTTGCCAAAATGGGAACCAAAGAAATTTCCCCTCGCATTTAGTCCACCAACCAGATTAAGGTGAAAGAGCACAATGCAACTCAAAACTTGACAAATGCCAGAGTTGGCAGTCAGATGAAGATAATCGACACAGAAAGGAGAGCAAGAAAATTTGCTTCATATTGAAAACATAAAACAAGTAACGAGCTTTGCAGACCACTGTGCTAAAGGAAGCACTGATTTAGAAGTGCAAAACTCCTAAGACTGACACATGCATTATATTCTGGGGCAAATACAGAGCCTGGAAAACTTAAACTCAGGACCATCTGCTTTGGTGCTCAATGTAAAATTTTAATGTAAGAGTTCAATATTCCTCGTGCCTTTCCATCTATGTATACGAGTATACAAGAGATTATAACATCCTAAAAACAAAACAAAAACATTCAAAGTTTAAGCTAAGCCTATTGCACAATTTAAAACCCGAGGTTAGGATAGTAATTCTCGTATCTTATGCACCACAAATAAATTCCAATCTTTACAAGATCTTCTTATTTCAATTTTTGTTTGTTGCAAATCACTTTTTAACTTTACAACCAGACAAGAAGCATCAGAAGGAAGCCATTGGAATTAAACGACAATGAATTAAGATCCAATAAATAAGTGTTTAAGTGCACTAAAAAAAAGGCTATGGTAGTCAAATGAGGTCAGTAATTCCACGAGGAGGTTGCCAGTAAAAAACACAGAGCTGGGACATAATCATTTAGGGTTCTTCGAAGGGATAGTACCAGAAGAAGAAACAGCTGCAGAGACAAATAGTTTTCACTTGATGCAGAGTATATTCTGCAGAATTTAAGTGGTATGGCTAAGACTGGAACCTTCTATAATTCAAACTTCTCCATCAGCCAATCAAATTAACCAACAACAGCTTCCATCTCTCACAAGTTGTTAGAAGGCGCCTAATTTTCCTTCCAATAATAGGTTTTTAACACTGTATACTTGAGGAACCTCAAAGTGCACTTACACTATTACTGCACAAAAAACTCGAGGAGGAACTGAGAGGGAAAAAAAACCACAATCATCAGCATTAGTAACAAAAAAGAACCTCTATCAAGCACTGGATTTATTTCTCAAGTTCAAGACTCATGCTATTCTAAGTTGAAGACAGAGCAGATCAATGCCACAGAGACGAATATCAAGAAATTTACTACCCGGACGAATAACAGGGTCATTAAAGTAAAATAGATTTACGAAATTCCTGCAGGAAGAATACTTCAGTCTCTCTCTTTTATAGCCGATTATAGCGCGCGAACAGAACTTAAAACAAGCTGGAGCGGCATTAACTCGGCACAAAAGTCAGAAGCTACAAAAGTCCAATCTTCAATGCCCCCATTTGATGACGCCCCAAAGTGGCAACAAACTCGGATCACGTACAGACAGAACAAGAAGCCCCACAATCGCATTCCCCAAAATTGGACCAAACCCAGATCAAAACTATCGTAAAATATGCCATCAATCAGCTCAAAGTCGAAGAATTTGAGGGACTTACACGTGTGGAGGCAGAGTGATATGGTGGTAGCTTCCTTCAACAGCTTATTACAAAGAGGGCATGTCATGCATGCCTTTATCGTCTCTCTCTTCACCTTCATCACCTGACCAGCCATTCCTCCCCCCTCTCTCTCTCTCCCTCTCTCCCTCTCCAAATATAAAAGAAAAAAATAACTCCTCTCCGTTATCTCCGCAGCATTCAACCAAGAACCGATTCAAGAATCGATAAACTGCAGCAACCACAAAAAGGAAGCGAAAAATCACGACTTTAGGACAGGAAACCGGAAGAAGAGCTCGGTTTTACGTAAAAAGAGGTGTGGATCTGAGGGAGTCAAAGAAATCGGGAGGTGGGTTCGGAGGAGGAGAAGAATTACGTGTTTGGGGGGGTTGTTTTGGAGAGACGCAGTTTCGCGTTTCCACGAGTGATGAGAACAAGGGCAAAGCAAGAACAATAAACTATAAAGGAAAAAACAAAAATTTCTCGATGTTCTTGTGCCGGTGTACGCGTGCGCTGAGAAGAAACCATGCTTTGGGTTCCACCTTCGACGAATTCACCTATTTTAACGGATTCGTGTAGTAAACTGTGAAGAGTTGCGACGCAAAAGGCAAACACATCCCATAACCGCAGGGAGGAAGAGGGACCTTTTCAAGATTTTGAGTTTCTTTGCTTCTTCTTTTTTTTCTCTTTCTCTTTCTCTTTGATTATTAACTATGATCTTAACTCCCTTACCCATGTTTTATTTTGTCCTTCTGATAAACTAATTCGAGTTATTTTTTAGGTCAGATATCTAATCAGATATCCATAGAAGATGATTGGCGGCATGATTATCATGTATAATTACCAAAGAGCATCGTGCATTATGACATGATTCATATATTACTATGTGTACATTGAGAACTTCAATAGGGATTTTCATTACAAAAGTTATAATTTAAAAAAAAATGAACTATGACAAAAAAATAGTCTTGCATGTTTCTTTTTTGTGCATGCAAAGTGAAAAAAAAGTACTTGGATTCGTTTGCTTAAATAAATAATGGACAGTTCCGTTGGAAAATCCTTCGTTTGGGATGAAAAGAATGAAGGAAAATACGATCTCTCAATAAAAAAAAAATTAACCTTGGCAATATGTCCGCGAAACGGGTCATCATATATGTTGATTCCCAATTATCATCCTTACATCTTCTGTCATTATGCTTAGATCTCATGGAATTTCCTTCTAATCAAATGTGTCTCATCAACATCCAATTTCTAGAAGACCTACATGTGATATGAACGGTACATGATTAGATCAGACTAAAAAGAGCTTGGGCGACTGACAATTGTCATTTATTTAAAATTCGTGTGTTTATAATAACTATACCAACAGATGAAATTGGTTAAAAGAATTTGTTATAAGGCGACATGGAAATTAAATTTTCTCGAGGATTTCAAATGAAAACTTTAGAAAATGATTACCAAAACCAGTCGGCTTAAATTGGCTGGCTATATAGGTTGTGGATCAATAACCATCTTGGAGTAATTTTGTTTTAGTTATGATTGTCCTTTGAAGTATTCTCTACATGCACAATAGAGAAAAGAGTATTTACAGAACATGGACGCCGGAATTTCCATTTCGGAATAAACAAGCCCAATGCAATTGCGTGCCTAAACTGTCAAATTAGATCTCATTGGGCCTGCTCTGCTCAGTGCAGGGCCCAAACTATGTTACTTGCATTAAAGGAACGATAGTGATGGAAACTTCATTTTTCTTTCTTGTTTGGGATGGCAACCTCAAAAGTGACCAAATCATCGTGCCATGCTATATTTGGTACCATTTACTTTACAAAATTTTTAAAAAAAGTTTCATTTCAGTGTCTTAGGTCACCTAGCTCGCTGGACAAGTTCACGTGGCTGTTTTTTTTGAAAGATAAAATTGTCCAATGTGATGTTTTTGGGGGATTGATTTCGTAAATCGGAAGTTTCAAATTATCCATGGACCAACATTTGCAGCACAAGAGCTTCATCTCAACAATGAAGTAACATTTTTCCATGGGTATCTATTAAATGACATTGTTCAGATTACCTTTATGTCCACGGGGAAAGGTTTGAATCGAAAACAATTCTTTCTTATATTAAAACCATAATTTAGTATATTGTTATTGAATTGGGTATGACCAATTGTGGTTGCGCCACGTGGCATAACGTGCACGAGTAGGCCATGACGTGACGGTGTCCACCAGTAACGACTTGCCATTTGTACTATGAATGGTTACATTTGAAGATGGGCGTGTAAGATATGCTAATTGCTCTTATTCAGTATTTTTTTCTTAGAATTCAAATTGGTTGCAAACGACAGGGTACAAACACGTTTGTCATTGATTGAGCAAAGTGTGTGCTCTAAGTTTGGTATTCCTTTCCGAACTAAAGAAAGAAATTTTACCTTTCTTTTGACGTGGTAATTGAGATAAATTCAATAAAATGAACTCTTGAAAGATGACAGTATGATAAAAACGTGAAAAGAGTTATACCAAGAAAATCATTAAGAAATTGTTAATTCTAAACACCCGCACCCCCCCCCCCCCCCCAAAAAAAATCAATATTCAAGTATGCTTTCAAACGTAAGGAGCGAAATGGGATTGAGCCACATACTGTGATTTAGTTTAAATTCAGGCTAGGGCTAGGGCTAGAGCTAGAGCTAGAGCTTAGTTTGGTAATGAACTTAGCCCTAATTCCTCAAGGACAAGTCCATGCCCTCACCTACGTCGTCAAAGTCAATGTTGGTCGACTGTTGGAAAAAGCCTTTACTCTTGCTCTCCAACCATCGGTGAATAGGTAGTCTGGAGTTGCTGAGGTTTTGTCTTCTTCTGTATTGTTATTGATAGATAACAGGAGTTTAGCCCTTCATTCGATGCTTTGATCATTTCAAAAGCCACGAATGGATAAATTATTCATGAAGTATCACTCACTCAAAACTTTTATTGAATAGCTTCTACGATGTAAATCTTCATTGATAAAATTGTGGGTGTCAAATCCCATGTCGTCATACCGAATGCCATACGATGGCTTTTCTCCTATGATTATGAAACCAGTCATTTAGCTAAAAAATAATTATTGGATATTGAGTTCTTTATGTCATAGAGATCAATTGCTCTTTTGGCTAGTAAATTAAATCGATATATATATATATATAGTAGCATATCGCACCCTTAACACATAATTATGCATCATTAGGATAATTTTAATTTTAAATTAAAATGTGAGCAACTCTCAAATAAGTTCCCTTAATGTGGTGAGGTATAGTGACCCATGATAGTAAATAAAGGAAGCATGCATGTACTTTTTATGAAATAATATGAATTTGAATAGCAATTTATCTGAAAAATGCTTGACATATTTGAAAAGTTAGTCGTGTTTTGAAACCGATAGTAGCAAGAGTTGTGCAGGACTGTACATGAAAGATACTTTTTTGGCTTTATGCCTCTTATCTCTGGGAGATCTTCCCGCACTAGAATATTTTTCTTTTCGAAAGGCTCTACTTAAAATTAATTGTGAAAAAAATAATATTAATAACTAACCTGTTATACCATTCTATTTCTTTATTAAATGATATGAAAGAAGTAAAACAACAAAAAAGTATCTTTCATACTCTTACATCCAACTTGAATGAATATCATAGTGGCACTATTGTGTATAGATTACTGAAATTTGCTTTGTTTATGTTATGAATCATGACGGATTTAATAATAATGGCACTCTTATATATATTGAGATAATTTTCTTTATCAAATAATTGTTCTTACAAGTTCTACAACATAAAAAGATATTTGTATGATGTAAGATATTTAAAATTTGATTAGAGACTTTTAATACATATATCTCAAAAAAATTTACTTTCATTTATCAAAATTCAAACTTTTATTTGCAGAAGAAAGGCTCCTCTCGGTAAACTCAAATGAATGAAACGTGCTAAAGCCTCATCTACTACTTACCAAATTCAAACTTTTATTTGGAAAAAGAAGATCTCCGCTCATTAAAGTAAAGGCATTACTTGAGTTCGACTTAGTCAAAATCTTGAGACACTCAAACTTGCCTTAAGTTCAACTCGTTTACCATAGATTTATAATGGAATTTGTAGTCGAGGTTTGTCTACGTAAACTCATTTTTGGAAGTTCAATCAAGCCAATAAGCTTGTCTAGCCAAATATTGACAAGCTTGAATTCAACTCGAAATTAAATGAGTCGATCTCAAGTAATCACCGAGTCGAGCCCAAGCCACTCTTGTATAGCTTGACTCGGTCAGGGGTGAAGTGGGACAAACTGTCTCATTAATCTTTGTTATTTGTCAAACCCACCCACCTTTATTTCGGCTTTCAATGTAAAGTCCGAAACTTGACTTAGTAAAACAAACGAGTCTTTGCAACCTTTCATGATGCCTTTTGAATAAACACATATCTCACGTTAAAATCATCACAAACCACATCGAATATGCAAATACACTAATTCATTCGAAACCCATGCATTGCGGGTCAACAATTAAAACATAAAATATTGCAAATGTAAGATTGAAAACAATTTAAAACCTAATGACCCTAAAATGAGAAACCATTCTTGAAATTTAGTTACGGGTTGATAAAATCACGCAAGCACTATGATTTTTAACATGTGAATCCAATGTTTAATCAAATTATAACTGGAGTTTGGATAGTGCAACTAACGGATTGATTCTCATCATTTCCTTATAATAGTTAGAGCAAAAGGGCTTTTCTTCGGTCCACATTAGGATCTGGAAATAGTTCTCGTCATGCCACACTTATCTCGTTTTTGTTTGATCATTCATTCCACAACACTAGATTCACAATAATAACTTGTTATTATTTCATAACGATGACTTCTATTACATAAGAAGTGGTCACTTATTTGTCAGCAAAACGTCATTATTTATGGACGCGTACATGCGAACTGGAAACCGGATATGTTTCAGTCGCCACAGTTAACGAATTGGTAGTTCACAGTGAGGTGTCCTTGGTTATATCCGTTTCCGTCTGTGTCCAACGGGCGGAAGATGGTGTTGTAGTCCAGATCGAGCCCTCCGTTGCTGCACTGGTCGACGATCCTTGCAGTGATTTGTGCATTAGTCCTGGTGTTCGTGATCTGCGTGCAGCGGAGCTTGAGTTAATCATCAAATTTCTCACGTCTGTAGGAGTTGTTCGAAACATATAAGGGGTCTTAAAACAAAGTTACAAGGCAAAAGCAAAAGGAGTATTTGATATCTCTGACTCTTTTATCTTACCCTCAAGCATTTGCCACAAGCCTGTTGCCCACGAGGCCCCACCGGCCCGCAGAAAGCGGTCCACCCGTGCTTCTTCCGCCAAGCTAGCGGCTTGCCTGCATCCCATGTCGAACAATAAGCACTCACAGCATTCAAGTTCCACCCATTCTGTGCAGGATTGTAATTGTGGTACGTCGCCCTTACGTTGCTAGCGCTCTGAGCATTGGCCGTGGAGATGGCAAGGCAAAGCAACAACGCCAAACAAAGGCTAACCCTCCCCATGATTTGCATAAAAGAGTGGTTGGTTTTGCTGTGGAAGGAGATGAGCAAGAGAGCAAGAGAGCAAGGGAGATTTATACAAGATGAGGAAAGCGAAGTTACGAAATTGCCCTTGTGATACGGGATGCCGGATTTGATGGAATTTACTTGCGTCTTGACTTGTAACTTGGCTGAGGGGGCGACTCCGTGTGGATCCTTCTCCCTTGTTCTCAATGCTTATCTCAACAGGGGGGAAAGTGGAAGTCTTCGTTTCTCTTTTATTTTGTCAATGAAGAAGCAATATAGGAGATTTAAAGTCAGCAAGCTAGCACTTTCTCTATCATCTGTGGAATGAAACTTCGCATCTTTGCACAAAAGCACATCTTGATTGGTATACCCTTGAGCTCTTTCTCCATGCGCATGTTGCCCTCAGTGGCAGGACTCATTTCTGATTTTGACTAGTGAAAAAGCAATCGAGAATGCGATCCAACGATCAGGATTATAACAAGTATAAAAATACCTGTGAAATTGGCTAGGATTATAGTTTTTTCGTTCCAAGAATGCAATCAAATTAACAATATAGAATGCATGTCATTTCTGATTTTGACTAGTGTAAAAGCAATCGAGAATGCGATCCACGATCAGGATTATAACAAGTATAAAAATACCTGTGAAATTGGCTAGGATTATAGTTTTTTCGTTCCAAGAATGCAATCAAATTAACAATATCGAATGCATGAATCTTCAGTCGATATAAGGCTACTGAAGAGTCAAAGATGGGGAACTTGTTATGAATTTTGTGGCGTCCCGGAACTCGAAGGAGTCACTTGTCAATCTGTTGGCCATCTTAGAATCTTCTCAAAGAAAATCTAAAGCTGTAAAATCACATGAATGAGTGGCTTAAAATCAATAGGACACATCACATGGAAATTTCCCAAGTGAAGGACGACGAAAAGTCAAGATGTTAGCTGAGGGAGATAAATACAATTTATTCCAGAGTTCCGTAGGAAGTGTACAGTCGGAAGTTTTCGTTAGTCAACAATTGGATTTCTGTGGCATTCTGGATAACTTTTGCTTCGTCATTAAGCTTTGGTTTATTCCATGGAATCTTCGGATGAACTACAGTAGCAAGATGTGCATGTGCTTGCAACGCATGGTAATTTCTAGGAAATCATGACATAATAACATTATCTACCTTTCGAGTACTCTTTTGAATCTGGCGCGTTGACCTTCATATGCTTCCCAGAGGAAGGTAGAGGAGCTGAAGTTGAGCCATTCTCCATGATTGGTCGTCCGCCAGGCGGTTCCTTGAGATGCTCATCGGCCGGTAATGACGTGGAGTATTTAGGGGATTTGGAGATTTCGTAAGGGTTTCTTCATTCCTAAATTTGGAAGAGTCAAGTTGGGAATTGGTGGGTAGTCAATGGACCCAAGTAAAGAACTAATTAGATAAAACGGGCAATTATAATGGCCCGTGTTATTCACCACGTAATTCAAATTACTAGAATTGTCTCACCTTGGTGACTTCGATCTCACCCCTTACGATGACAAAGGAGGTAAGAGCTTTCGTTTGTTTTTGGTGGAGCAGACAACATGTTGAGTATTCGATGTATGTCCTAATCAAGTTTGTGGATAACGAAGAGATGAAGATGGAGAGCAATGTGAGATAATGAAGAAGAAAAAGGAAATGGGTCGGATCGATTGATCACTCACATCTTAGTACGTAAAAATCAGTCAACATGGACCGAATGGGCTATTTCAGGTCAAACTCATTTTAGACTCGCCGAAACCCTCATCTCCTTCTAACGAATCGGAGGGTGAGCCAATATATGATGATGTAGAAGTGACCAACCTCTATAGAACTGGAAGTAAATGAGGTTAGACTTTTTATTCTCACTCATGATGAAGTGCATGGCATGCTCAAGGACATGTTCGCCGATTTGAGAAATGTTTCTTACAAGAATGAGCTGAAAAGAGATATTTTCTTGGTTAAGCAACAAGATACTTTGCAAAACGAAGTTCAAGTTCCACAGGAGAAAAGAAATCCCACTATAGAAAAATGCACGTCACCGCCAAATGACCATGCTTTTGAAAAGGATGAGGTTATTAGATTATGCATTTTACTAGCATGGAATTTTTTTTGTTTGAATGCCCCGTTAAGGTAAGATTATGGGGAAAAAGGAAGCTGAAGCAATTGACCTTTGGTTGAACAATCAAAGGAAAAATCATTTGGTAAAGCAAAGATGAAGCTTAGAACTCTCATAATCCAAGACGTGTCTTTTAGTCAAAGGCTTAAATCACCATTCGTTGGACATTAATCAACATTGTGATGAGGGAGACGAAATTAGTTTGAAGAAGGAAAATGCATTGGTTGGAATTTAAAATGACATAAAGGCATGTAATTATATATTTAGTTGATGAAGAAGAAGCCAACCTTATATAGAAAACTGCCTTCTTTCTGTAAAAGTTGAAAGCAATATTTGGCACAAGAAATTAGGATACACGAGCCTCAAGCAAATACCAAAGCTATCCCAGAAAGATCTGGTGCGAGGATCGCCTAAGATCAGATTTGAAAAGACTGAGACATGCTAAGCTTGCACGTTGGTTAAGCAAATCAAAAGTTCCTTCAGGTTAAAGAAGGATGTTTCTATTGTAAAAAATAAGCAATCGAACAATAAATATATATATATATATATATATATATATATCAAATAATAGATTTATGTGGTTCGGCCAGTATGACTTACGTTATGAACAGCAGCACAAAATGCTACTATAGATCAACCATACTTAAATCATCCAAACACTTTAAGTATTTCCCAATCTCTAATTACACCTAATAACTCAAATGGTGTTTAGCCCTCTTAGTCTATTCCCAATTTGGGCGGAACATATCCATCCTCACGAAATAATCTCTAAATAACGAAAGACTTACATGAAACATTGATACAAGATTTTCATGGCTTCAAATACTCAGGATGCAATTCATGAACAAAATCTCATCTTGAATAGTCTTCACAAAGAAAACTCACTTCTTATAAGAAGAGAACTGGATCCAAAATTGGAAACATTATCAAAGTGAGTAACCGCTCAAACAGAAAAAAACCAACTCCAACTAGGAAACCTATTTAAATTATGAAAGTTACCTTTTCAGGGCTCGAGACACGTTCTCAACAATTTTGACCAACAAAGTTCTACAGCTCCTACATGTGGATATAATTGGACCAACATGAAGTAAGAGCGTCAGTGGAAATTAAGTGATATCACTTGGCGATTGTGGATGAGTGCACAGGATTTACTTGGATTGCATTTCTTGCTCATAAACATGAAGCCTTGCGTGCGGTCATGAAGTGTGTAAAATGAGTTCAAAATGAAAAAGGTTATAGGGTTAGTTCTATTTAAACAGGGGAGAGTTTTGAGATTAATCTTTTAGTAACGTTTATGGCCCTTGTACTCCACAACAAAATGAAGGTGTGGAAAGAAAACAATTGTTCGTTATGAGACATGGCTCGTCTAGTGCTTGTAGAAAGTAATGCTCCTGCATTTTTCTGGGTAGAAGCAGCACTAAAGGCACATTTAGAACAGTCATTGCATATTTTGTTATAATTGAATACATTGGCCAGGTCCTTAGAAGTACAAATTATTATCATTAACAAGTTTGGACCCACATCGAGTGAATCAGTCTTAGTATACTCACCCTCTATTTAGATTTGGATGATGCAATTAACTCGTTGATTGATTCTTACCATTTTCTTTTTATAGTGACATCTAAAGGGCTTTTTTTGGGTCCATGAAAGGACCTAGACATGTCGAATCACACACATCTTGTGTATTTGATCATTCATTTCACAAAAAAAAAATAGGTTCACGATAAAAGACCGTCATTATGTCTTAATAAAAACTCCTATTACAGAAGAAGTGATCATTTGTTTCTCAGCAAAGTCTTAATATTTCGGGGCACAAGCATGTGAAAACTAGAAGTCGAGTGCGATTCAGTCACCACAGTTTCACGAACTGGTAGTTCATCACAGTGAGGTGTCCTTGGTTGAATCCGTTTCCGTCTGTGTCCAACAGACGGAAGATGGTTTCGTAATCCAGATCGAGCCCTCCGTTGCTGCACTGGTCGTCGATCCTCGCGTTGGTCCCGATGTTCGTGATCTGCATGAAGCGGAACTTGAGTTAACAATCCGATCTCTCGCCTCTTTCGGAAGGCTCGAGATATATAGCAGTTCTTAAACCGAGAATACGGCAAAAACAAAATTAAGGTTTGAAATCTCTGAAAATGTTCTTTTACCCTCAAGCATTCGCCACAACCCTCTTGCCCTTGCGGCCCGGCCAGCCCGCAGAAGGCGGTCCACCCATCCTGCCGCCACCAAGCCAGCGGCTCGCTCCCGTCCCATGTCGAGCGATAAGCGCCGACGGCATTCAAGTCCCACCCGTTTTGCGCATGATGATAGTGGTGGTACGTCGCCCTGACATTGCCAGCACTCTGAGCCTTGGCCGTGGAGATGGCAAGGCAAAGCAACAGCGCCAAACAAAGGCCAAATTTCCCCCATGAGTTTGTGCTTGCGATATAGAGGAGGGTGCCTTTTCACATGCAAGGAGACGAGCAAGAGAGCATGGGAGATTTATCGGAGATGAGGAGCGTGAAACTACCAAATTACCCTTGTGAGGCCGGATCAGTGATCCGATGAATTTTCTTGCATGTTGACTCGGCACTCGACTGAAGGGATAACTACGTGGGGGTGTGCATGACCCATGGAGGTCAGGTTCCTCCTCGGAACAGGTAACCAGATTGATGGGACTGGACCGCCAAGTTCAGGAATGGTCCAATCTGGTTCTTAGGAAATCTAATGGGATGGATTGGAAATCGGGAAACTTCTTTAAAAAATTGAGTTTTTTTTACTTTTTTTATAAATATTTTGGTAAAGTTGGGTAAAGATTAAAACTTTAGAAATTTATATCAAGTTTTTTTATTACTTTTTTACATCTTTATTTTTACTAAAATATGAAAAAAAAATTATTGATCCGGTCTGGTCCGGCCCTCCTAGGAATCAGAAACCAGATTGCCTGGACATTGATTTCGCTTTTGGGAACCGAGGATTGGACCGACACTTCCGGTCCGCTCTAGTTCCCGGCCGGTCCGAGCAGTTCCCGAGTCGATCGGTTCGGGCGGTTCCCGATTCGAGTGGTCCAAGTGACTCACCCCTATAGCTATGTGTGTAATACTTCTTCCTCGTTCTTAATGTTCATAAATAAAGAGGTTCTTCAGTTTCTTTTTTATTTATTTAAATGAAGAACTAAATTAGGAGAAATACAGATTGGGAAGCTGGCACCTAACTATAATTTCTGGCGTCGAACTTCACTCCTTTGAATTAATCATATCTTGATTGGTACCTCAAAGCACCTCGTCTCACGTAAACCAATTTTATTAGATGGTAGACGACCTAAAAATGGGTAAATGTGATAGCGAAGGAAAGGAAATATTTTTCCTTCAATTCATATGCGTGTCGCCTCAACAGCATGTCTCGATCTTAAATTAATCTAGTACATGACCACAACCTTAACACATATGAACACGTACGAAGGTGATGGTAAAAAATTTTCGGGGGTTTAATTTCTTTTAATTCCAAGGAAGGCAACCAAATTAACATTCTAGAATGTTTTGACTTTTCAGTCGATTAAGACTGCAGAGTAAAAAATAGGGGGCGGCTGAAAACGAAAAGGACATATCACATGGTATTTCTCACAGTGAACATGGAATGTTGCTTACCCAGTTTAATTCAGCCCCTAGTATAATTCAGCCCCTCCTCGATGCTTCGATCATTTGAAAAGCTCATTATGGTATTAAGCAGCACGACATGAAGTACCTCGAATACAAAAAAAAAAAAAATCTTAAATCTATCGCAATCGTGTGAATTCAATCATAAAATTATTCTTTTTTAACAATCGAGTCTTAAACTTTTTGCAGTTATATTAATTTAGTCTATCAAGTCAATTTTAACGGGAAATTGCTAATGCGGATGCCGGATGTCTTATGTTGTCCAATAACCCGAATATAATATAGCATTTAAAGTAAATTTTTAATGACATTTTTCTCACATCCCCACTCGCTGGGGTATAGTCCAGCCAGCTCTAGTTAACATAGTGCTGAACTCAAACTCACTTCGACTCACTTGCTCGCTACTCGAAACTTAACTTAAGCTCAACCGAGTATTACGCTTTATGATTGAGTCCGCCTCGATTACAAAATCAAGACACTCAGAACTTGACTCGATTTCAACTTTGTTACAATAAATTTATGATGAAATTCCCGCTCGAGCTTGATCTAGAAAACTCGAACAATGTGGCTACGTTATATATATCAATGATATTTACATCTATTTTTTATTTAAAATATTTCAGAAACTAAATAAAGCTAATAAAGCTCGTCATGCTTAGCATTGGCAAACTTGAGCTCGAGCTCGACTCTAAATCAAATCAATATATCGTGAGTAATTCTCAAGTTGAACTCTCCAGCTACTCGTGTATAACGTGGCTCAGTTTTGAATGAATCGGAGATGAGCAATTATCAAGTTAATCTCCACTTTTTGTTATTTCTCAAATCCAAAGCTTTTGAAATTATATCTCCAAAGTCGGTTCAGTAAAATAACCAAAATCCCGAAACCCGTCCTAATACGTTATAATTAAACAAGCATCGCACATTAAATACGCGATAATCCACATCGAATATGCAAATATGAGAATTAGTTCAAAACCCATGCATTGAAGATCACCAAATTAAAATCATATGGAAATTGCAAAGTATAAGATCAAAAAAACCTTGAGCTCTACCGATCTTGAAATGAGAAGCCGCGCTTGAAATTTTGTTGCGGGTAGACAAGATTATATAAGTGACGTTAATTTTGTTTTCAACTTGTATATTGAACATTATTTAGATTATAATTGGGTTTTGGACAGTGCCATTGTCTGATCGATTGATACTCGTTCTCGTCGGATCACCCGCATCTCCACTGTTTAATCATTCATTTCACAACAGTAAATTCACAAGTATAAACTGTTATTATTTCATCATGACAACTTCTACTACAGAAGAAGCGATCATATGTTTCTCAGCGAAGTCTTATTATTTCTGGGCACGAAGGTGCGAAAGTTAGAAACCGGGTGCAATTCAGTCGCCGCAGTTGACGAACTCGTAGTTCACAATGAGATGTCCTTGGTTGTAGCCGTTTCCATCGGTGTCCAACGGACGGAAGATGGTTTCGTAGTCCAGATCGAGTCCTCCGTTGCTGCACTGGTCGACGATCCTCGCGATGATTTGCGCGTTGGTCCTTGTGTTCGTGATCTGCGTGCGAAAGAGCTTGAGTTAATAATCCCATCTCTCGCCTCTTCAGGAGTTGCACGTAAGACATGCGAAGTACTAAAGACAAAGGTTTAGAATCTCTGAAAGTTCATCTCTTACCCTCAAGCATTTGCCACAGGACTCTTGCCCCTGAGGACCGACCGGCCCGCAGAAGGTGGTCCACCCGTACTTCTGCCGCCAGGCCAGCGGCTTGCTCGCGTCCCATGTCGAGCAGTAGGCGCTCACGGCGTTCAAGTCCCACCCGTTCTGCGCGGGGTTGTAGTAGTGGTACGTCGCCTTGACATTGCTGGCGCTCTGAGCATTGGCTGTGGAGATGGCCAGGCAAAGCAACAGCGCCAAACAAAGGCTAAATCTCCCCATGATCTGCAAGAAAGAGTGGTGGTTTCTGTGGTGCAAGGAGATAAGCAAGAGGGCATGAATTTATAGGAGATGAGCAACACGATATTACGAAATTGCTCTCGAGAGATGGGATGAGGGATCTGATGAATTTGCTTGCGTCTTGACTTGGAACTTGACCCAAGGGGGAACTACGTGCGGATCCTTCTTCCTTGCTCTCAATGTTCATCTCATTTGACCGCAACGCTGTGGAATAAAAAACGAAGTCGTTTCATTTTTTTTTCCTACGTAAAATGAATAATTAATTTAGGAGAATTAGAGGTTTGGCTAGCTAGCACTTAACTATCATCTTTGGTGTTAAACTTCATTCCTTCGAATTAAGCATGTCTTAGATTAAAACCTCTAAACATTTATTCCATGTGCACATCGCCTCAATGGCATGATTCGATTTTAAGCGTAAAAATAATTGAGGATTTGATTCGTGCTCAGAATTTGCTAGGGTTTTGTTTTCTTTCTTCATTCCAAGGAATTCAATCAAAATTAACTCCGGAAGATGTTGCATCCAGTCGATTAGAGACCAAAGAGTCAAAAATGGGGAACTTGTTGCGGATTATGTGGCGTTCCGGAACGCGACGAATTGAACTTTGTTGATTTGTCGCCCGTTCTAGAATCTTCTCAAAGAAGATTTAAGCTTTGAAAATCGACACGAGATGGATCAGATCGAGGGCTGCAGGGACTCGACGTTGTTGAATAGTCACGAGTTATAACAAGTCAACTTTTGATTTTCTGTGGCATCCTGGAGCTTGTTGGCTCCGTCATTCACTGCTTGGTCTATGGCGTAGAATCATGCGATGAGCTACAATAGTATGATACGTACGGGCTCGCAATAGCCACTTTCGAATACTCTTTTGGAATCGACGTGCTCATCTTTATATACTTCTCCATCTCTGTCCCTTAAACCGTCGAGCCGATCTCCATGATAGTTGGTTTGCTGGAGAGATTTTTGGTTAACTCATGGAAGTTTGAGGGCTTTTTGTTTTGTTTTTGTTTTTGGCGCTGATTTGGAAGAGTAAAGTCGAGAATCCATGAGTAATTAAAGAACTAATTAGATTAGACAAAGCAATTACATTGGCCCATGTTGTTCATCGTGTCACTAGCATTTTCTCAGCTTCGGTAGCCTTTCATCCCTTCGGGTACTTCTGTCTTCCCCTTTAAGGCAGAGTAGATGGCATGGGAAGTGCTCGACGTATGTCCTAATCAAGTTTGAGGGTGAAGAAGAAACGAAGACGAAGAGCAGTGCGAGATGATAATGAATATGAAGATTATGGGACTGGTTGGGTTGGGTATGGATTATGGGGGGAAGTTATCAAAAAATTCTTAAAACTATCGTACTTTTGTAAATTCAATCACAAATATTTTTTGATTGAATAAATTAAGTTCTAAAATTTTCAAAATTTTGCCAATGTAGTTAATTAGGTCAATTTTGGACGGAATTCGCTAAAATAGATGTATGTCGACTATCCAATATGGCATGATCAAGGCTCACATGGACAAAATTTATTCAGTTTTAATATTTTCTCGAAATTTTAATATTTTTAATAATTTTTTCTCCTTCTTCCTCCACTGGTCACCTAGCCTCAATGATTGCTCTTGTTAGTTGTAGCCTCTAGCCGGTCACTGGCCATTGATGAGGTTGAGCAATCGGTGGACAAAGAAGGAAAAAAGTTTTAAAAAATTTAAAATTTAAAAACATTATTAAAAATTATCCATATTAATGCTGGTCATGCCATATATATAGAATGCTGACCTTCACGTGAGGGCATTCCAATCAAAATTGGCAAGTTTTGACTCAATCGACAAAATGTGAAAATATTAATGACTCAATTAGCAATAATTTGACATTAAATTGGCAAAAGTACAATAATTTTATAGCTTTTTAGATAATATTACCCTAGTTTAATAGTTGGTTTGGTTTAAGGCAAAACCTAAAAGGCACTTCCAAATTTTTTCTCAATTTTTTTTTTAAAAACATATGAAGCTTTATGATGATTGTAATTAAGTGAAGTCTAATAGAACGATCTTTGGCAATTGAATTGTTTAATTCGACAACAAGTGAATTCCCGTGAGAAAGAGATGATTGGCCTGTTGTTCGTTCTTCTGGGACACACTCTTCATCGATTCTTCTCGTGTTCCTCAGCGGAAATGCCTAATAGCCATGCATCATGTTCTTCAGCGGAAATCTGCCCGTTGGATACTCATGGTCGATGAGCACAACACATTCCACTTACATGATCGACGAGCTTATTAGGCATTTCATCGATGCAACTTACGGATCATGTCCGCTGTCGTGATCTAATGCTGGGGATTGTCTTTTGGCATTCTACCTTTTGCATGCGTGGATTTCAAAAAAGGGAAGAACGGAACATCAGTTTCCATCAACACAAGTGCCATGTACTTGTCTCTTTCTTTGTCTGAAAACACAAAAGAACAGAAGCGAGAACATTTATTCTTAGTTCGATTCCTTCGCTCGCCATCAAGCAATGGTATCATCTAGAATCTGAGTGGCTCTGAACCTGCTGTGACGAGCTGGAGGGCCTTTCAGAGATTTGTTCACTCAGCCAGTCCTGTTCACCTTTTTTTTTTTTGTTGCTTTTTTTCCTTGGTGTTACGGTTGCTCGCGCCAAGTCCATCGTGCAATGAAAAATGTCTGTAGTAGATGATGATCTAAGTGGCTGGTTCTGAGGAGCACTAGTCCATGGCGTTCAGTGAAGGAGCTTGTAGAAGAGTTGCTTCGACGATGATATTTAAACTGTTCCGAATTCCGATAGAGTTGGCATCTGCATCTCATTTATTTCCACTGCGCCCTTGGACTGCTGTGACAAATCTTCTCATCCGAAATACCAGCTTGAATTGTCTCGTGATGGTGTCGGAGCTTTTAGGTGGTATGGCGTCAATTGTTCTTCAGCACGATTTTTCCCTTTTGAATTAATTCGAGACAGATTGCTGATAGATTTTCTAGACCAGGGAGATGTCACGCTTGGATTTATATTGTTCTTTCGTGTGTTGGTGAATTTGCACCGCTTTCGGTGTTGAAGATATCTCCTCTGTTTCCTCTGTTGGTGAAGATAGAAATAAAGAAGTCATTGAGCCCAATAATGGAAGAAATCCTAGTCAGAGTATCGAAGAAACAAACAGAGGAAGCTGTGCTTAGCATTCACCACTTGGGCTACAAGCTCATCATAAGCTTCGCAACGTGTTACACATACGGTTGTTCAGAAGTTTCTGAATCAGTTTTGTCAGTTGGAAGTTTGTTTCTTTTGTTAGTAACAGAAGTCACAATAGAAAGTGTATACAAGTGAGCTTGTAAAGAAGATTACGTGAGTTGAACATTTTCATGAATTGAGATAGAGAGCTACTGCATTGTTGAGCTCTCGATTGAGTAATACAAGTCTCAGATTGGCATACACATCTTCTTCTTCTTCTCTGTTCTTAGTTTTTCGTATTCTATTCTGTTCTTAGTTTTTCTCACTCGGTCCATAACATCTCTGCCATTTCATCTGGATAAACTCAATTTCTTTTTTTCTGCATGAATTGGAAGCCCTGGAGGCTCATGATGGCGAAAGTATGAGGAAACTACACTATCAGGCTAGGACTATAACTGCCTGGCCTTTTATACGGAGGTTGAAGACATCATCTCCACGAGGTCTGGCTCATGTTTTCGAGCTTTCTGTCAAATAATCGCCACCTTTTTTGTCTCTCATATGAAACATAAGTCTGAGATGGTCTTTAATAGTGTCTTAGATCGTATCATGTATAGTTTGTTTGCTGGAGTGCCCATCTTGCTGATTAATTGCGGGAGATTTCCTTTATCAGGTATATGCTGAAGGACCAGCTCGTCCTGCAGGAGGAGGAGCTGCCATTGCAATGCTCATAGGTCCTGATGCACCGGTCATTTTTGAAAGCAAATTTGGGGCGAGCACATGTCTCATGCCTATGACCTTTACAAGACAAATCTTGCGAGTGAATATCCGATAACTGTCCTTGCACATTACATTCTTAATCAGTCAATGATGTCTCCCTGAGTTCAATATTTGTCTTAAATTCTTTTCTGCATCTAAACGTGCGACTGTGAATAAGCTCTCTGCAGCGAGTATTGCAGATAATTGCTGGATAATGACAGCAATCACAAAGCGTATTGCGAAATTTTTTTTAAGGGATTTTCTTTTGGTGCCATTACTGCCATGTTCAGCTTGATAAGTCTTGAACTTTTTGAATATGGTAAAATGCAACCTGAAATTTTTCTTAGTAAAGAACCCATTTTTTGATTGAATCTTAATAAAGAGTTTGAACAGTTATAAAGAACAGAGAATGTGTAAGGAAGCTTCTTTGTTCTCTCATCTTCAATTCATTTGATTGCAGCTTCGTATGGAATAAAATTTGGGTATGCCATGGGATGGCCATCAGCCAGGGCTGAGACGGGCAATGCCGGGCGTCTCGAGGCGAGTCCATGCTTTACCTGGCAATTCAGTGAATCCGGATCCTTTGCCTAAGGTAGAGGGTGCACCCCTATGTTAGGGGCCGTCCAATGTATTAGACAACCCTCATTGAAACAATTTTTTTTTTTGAAAAAGCTGTTTCTTTTCAATTTAATTAATAATTAACCTTTTATTTTATTTATTAATTTTTAACTTTTTTGTGAATTTTTTTTCCAAAATAGAATAAATTTAGAATTTGTAATTAGTAAAAATTTTCTCAAAAATTAAACTAAAAATATTTTACCGAATCAACAAAATTAAGTTTCAACACTTGTCAAGAAAAAAACTAACCAAATGCCATTGTAATAAAGGAGAATTTAACCGTTACATGTCATTTCCAGTTTCTCGTAGATTTTAGACAACAAGAAGACACTAATAAGACTCCCCATACTCCATTCCTGAATAAGAAGTCTGCTCTCATTCAGCTTGCAGAAGAAAGCCACGTAACCAAAATGATTGTTTTCTGTAAAAAGGTATTTTGATCTTGTTGACCAAATTACATAGACTATAGGCAATGGACAGAGTTATTCTATATGTACAACAAGTATAACCACTCACAATTAAGAGAAGATCAACAAACAATCAACACAATTATGAAGGAAGAAGATAATGGAACCTGACTTCGGAAATGGACAAAAGATCGGAAGAGCAAATTTGATTCGAGCCCGACAATTTAAAGCTGTGTCCTTAAGACAAATTTGCCCGCCTATATACGTACCTAGGCCGCCGGACAATTGCCTCCCAGGATAGAACGAATCACAGACCCTCTCTCGCGGTACTTCAAGGAGAGACTCGGCGAACGCAGCTTGTTTATGACTTAATCGCACATAATGTATGGATGTTCTGAATGAACAGTTTCGGAGTCGGAATTTCCGAATATACGTATGTGAAGAAGTGGCACCTCTTCATGAACAAATATGTCGTATGTAATGATGTGCAATGAAATGACGCCTCTTGGTAAACAGTTACCAAGTCTGAAGAGTCACTATTGCTTCTAAAGCAAAAGAAAAGAAAAGAAAAGAATAAATAAATAAATAAAAGGGATAAAAAATATTAATAAAAAAATTATAATATTCGGACCTGGGCCCGGCCCGATCCGAGTCGGGCGGGCAGCGTGCGCGGTGGTCACCGGCAAGCTTAGGACCTCTCCCTTCCACAAAAGTGGGGTACCCCTTGAGGCCTAACCTCACTTAGAAGGCTCCCATTAATATACCCTCACTTTTCCCCACATTTGTTCTATGTGGTACTCCTTTCTACACTTCTCATTCACTTTATTGTAGAGACCAAGTCCTAACAATCCCCCACATGAATGAGAAGTTCAGTTCACATGACTTTTCGTAGATGCATGAATGAATGATATGAAATGCAAAGTGCAATTATTCAATGAGAGATTGTTGTATCAAGATAGATAGTTTGAGACTTTGAACCTTCCTTAATGTGATTTATCGGACTTGCTCAGTCAATCAGTAGACTTGATGTCTTTGAACCGCCAACCTTTAATGCAAGCTTAGACAATAGAAAACACACAACTTTCTCTCCTATACAGTTGGTTCTCACTATTGTCTCTATTTTAGCCATGAACACCGTCTGGTCTCATGAGTGTTTTAGAGAACTGGCCTTTCGAATTCTCATAGAAGCGGCCCTCACTTCGCACTCACATAGGTAAATTCTGAATTCATGATATATATAATATCCAATTCAGATTCATTAAAAACTTACGCTTAGCCTCATCTTTTTAGTACTGTCTTCCACGAGAATGGGTAATAATTGACAGTACACTAACCTGTTCACATAAATTAGTTGTCCTTTTGAACCTAGTTCTTGGGATCTCCAGTCATTTAGGTAGGGTGTCTGCTATGAAGACTTAATTAACAGGCCTTAGACCCATTCCGTTGGATGTTTTGTGAGCTAACTCTCCAGTTAGGCCTTTTGTAAGTGGATCAGCAATATTATCTTTAGACTTCACATAGTCCATTGTGATGATTCCACTAGAGAGTAGTTGTCTCACAGTGTCGTGTATTCGACGAATATGTCGAGACTTCCCATTGTACATAACATTATTTGCCCTTCCAATCGCCGCTTGACTATCATAGTGAATACATACAACTGGCATAGGTTTATGCCAATTAGGGATGTCTTCCAAGAAATTTCGAAACCATTTAGCTTCTTCACCAGCCTTATCCAAAGCTACAAATTTTGCTTCCATTGTCGATCTTGCTATGCAAGTTTGCTTGGATGATTTCCAGGACACTGCACCTCCTCCAAGTGTAAATACATACCCACTTGTTGATTTAGTGTCTTTAATGCCGGTTATCCAATTTGTATCACAGTACCCTTCTAGGACTGCAGGATATCTTGTATAGTGCAAAGCATAATTTTGAGTATGCTTCAAGTAGCCTAGTACACGTTTCATTGCTGTCCAATGACTTTTATCAGGATTGACTGTAAAACGACTCAGCTTGCTTACAGCACAAGCTATGTCCAGCCTAGTGCAGTTCATGACGTACATTAGGCTACCTAGTAAACTGGCATACTCAATCTGAGATTTAGTTGCATCGGTGTTCTTGGAAAGATGTAAACTCACATCTATTGGAGTCTTCTTAGGTACAATGTTCAAGTTCTTGCCCTTTTCAAGAATTTTCTCAATATAATGAGATTGAGATAGGGCTAGTCCTTCATCTGTTGTGAGGATTTTGATTCCCATAATGAAATCTGCGACACTCATGTCTTTCATGTCAAACTGTCTTTTGAGCATGCGTTTGGTCGAATTCACAACCTTAATATTGCTACCAATTATTAGCATGTCGTCCACGTACAAGCAAATGATAGTGGTACCTTCTCGAGTGTTCTTAAAATATACACATTTATCACACTCATTTATTTTAAAACCATTCGACAACATTACTTGGTCGAATTTAGCATGCCATTGCTTTGGTGCTTGTTTCAAGCCATATAATGACTTAATGAGGCGACATACTTTTCTTTCTTGACAAGGAACAATGAACCCCTCAGGTTGTTCCAAGTAAATTTCTTCCTCAAGATCCCCATTTAAGAAAGCCGTTTTTACATCCATTTGATGAATTTCAAACTTATACACCGTAGCTAATGCAATTAACATCCTTATAGATGTAATTTTAGTGACTGGTGAATACGTATCAAAATAATCAAGGCCTTCTTGTTGCTTGTATCCCTTGACCACAAGTCTCGCCTTATATTTATCAGTAGTATTATCGGCTTTCATCTTTCTCTTGAAAATCCACTTACATTGTAGTGATTTGCTGCCAGGAGGAAGGTCAACCAATTCACAAGTATGGTTGGACAAAATCGATTCGACTTCACTATTGATAGCTTCCTTCCAAAACGGGACTTCAGGAGATATCACAGCCTTTTGAAAAGTTCGAGGCTCATTTTCTAATATATATGTCATAAAATCAGGATTGAAAGATGCTGAAGTCCTTTGTCTTTTGCTACATCTTGGTTCATCTTCAATAGGATCATTTGTAGATATAGTATCTCGAGGTCTTTTATTGCTTTCAATTGAATCATATACAGTGTTGTATGGGAATACATCTTCAAAGAACGTGGCGTCTTTCGATTCAATTATCGTACCAACATGTATATCCGAGACCTCACATTTATGAACCAAAAACCGATATGCACTACTATTGAGAGCATATCCAATGAAAACACAATCAATAGTTTTAGGTCCTATCTTAATCTTTTTAGGTTTAGGAATCGCGACCTTAGCTAAACACCCCCGCACTTTGAGATATTTCAAATTAGGCATTCCGCCTTTCCATTTCTCATAAGGAGTTAGATGTGTCTTTCTGTGGGGAACTCTATTCAAGATAAAGTTTACAGTTAAAACAGCTTTCCCCCACAAATTCTGTGGTAAACCGGAACTAATCAACAATGCATTCATCGTTTCTTTTAAGGACCGGTTCTTCCTTTCTGCCACTCCATTAGCTTGTAGCCCATAAGAAGGAGTTTCTTGGTGAATAATTCCAGATTCTGCACTAATTTCCTCAAAAGGAAATTCATATTCACCTCATCGATCACTTCTAATTGCTTTAATTTTCTTTTGCAATTGATTTTCGACTTCGGCCTTATAACCTCTAAAAGCATCAATTGCTTGGTCTTTTCTAGTAAGTAAATAGATATAACAATACCTAAAGCTATCATATATGAAAGTGATAAAATAATTCTTCCCACCTCTAGATGGTATTGTTTTCAAATCGCAAATGTCCGTATGAATTAAATCTAAAGGCTCTATGATTCTTGTATCTATTGAATTAAAAGGTAACCTAGAAAATTTAGATTCAACACATATTTGACATTTCTTACTCGGGCACTCAAGTGTTGGTACAAGCCCCATTTTCATCAATTTCTTTAGTGATTTGTAATTAACGTGGCCTAGTCTTGCATGCCAAATAAAAGGAGACTCAACAACATAAGCAACCACACTTTTATTAGAAGCCTTTGTGGGCACAACAGTCATTACATTAAGCTTAAAGAGGCCATCATTAAGATACCCCTTGCCTACATACATATCATTCTTCGAGAGTACAAACTTGTCAGCTACAAATACTAGCTTAAAGCCATTCTTGATGAGGAGATACCCGGACACTAAGTTCTTGCAGATATCCGGCACATGGCAAACATCAACCAATGTCACGGTCTTTCCCAAAGTCATCTTCAAAAGAATCTTCCCAAAGCCTTCAACCTTTGATGTGGAGGAGTTGCCCATATATAGTACTTCATCGCTTGCCATGGGAGTGTAGGTGGAAAACATATTTTTGCTCGCACAAATGTGACGAGTAGCTCCGGTATCCACCCACCACTCCTTGATGTTCCCCACCAAGTTACATTGCGACATCACAGCAGCAAGATTGATATCGTCAACACCGGTAGCAATCTGGTCCACCACGTGAGCTTGAGATTTCAGCTTCTTCTTGGCTCTACACTCTTTAGCTCTATGTCCAACTTTCCCACAGTTGAAACACTTGCTAGTAAACTTCTTATGACCTTGCGTGAAACCCTCCACTTGTCTCTTCCTCTTCTTGTTGGTTTTCGTTCCTTGCGCCTCAATTACATTGGCCTTCGACAACACAACATTCCTGCTTATCTTCTTTTCAGCATTGATGTTGTCTTCCTCTATCCTAAGACGAACAATCAAGTCCTCCAAAGAAAACTCATTTTTCTTATGTTTCAAATAATTCTTGAATTCTTTCCACAAGGGTGGTAACTTCTCTATAAACGCAGCCACTTGGAAAGATTCGCTTATGATCATCCCCTCAGCATGGATGTCATGAACAATTACTTGGGGTTCTTGGACTTGGGTTAGGATTGATCTGTGGTTCACCATCTTGAAGTTTAGGAATTTGCCGACGATGAACTTCTTCAATCCGGCATCTTCCATCTTATATTTCCTTTCAAGATTTTCCCACAACTCTCTAGCCATCTTCAATGGGCTGTAGACGTTATACAGGGAGTTATCCAAATCGTTCAGAATATAATTGCGGCATAGGAAATCAGAGTGCTTCCAAGCATCTACCGCAGCGAATTTTTCTTTGTTTGTCTCTCCTTCCTCCATCTTAGGAGCATCCTCCATGAGGAACTTCGCCAAGTTCAACGTGTTGAGATAGAATAACATTTTCTGTTGCCACCTCTTGAAATCAGTACCGTTGAACTTCTCCGACTTCTCTCCATGAGTCGAAGCCGACGCAACGATGGGCGTCACCGATGATGTAGCACTTGCGAACATGACTGTAGACATATAAAAAACAAAACAATAGACTCAATCAACGAACACTATCAAAACAAAATTTGTCTTAAGATTGTTGACCAAATTACATAGACTATAGGCAATGGACAGTGTTCACAGATAGAGTAATTCTATATGTACAGCAAGTATAACCACTCACAATTAAGAGAAGATCAACAAACAATCAACGCAATTATGAAGGAAGAAGATAATGGAACCTAACTTCGGAAATGGACAAAAGATCGGAAGAGCAAATTTGATTCGAGCCCGACAATTTAAAGCTGTGTCCTTAAGACAAATTTGCTTGCCTATATACGTACCTAGGCCGTCAGACAATTGCCTCCCTAGATAGAACGAATCACAGACTCTCTCTCGCGGTACTTCAAGGAGAGACTCGGCGAATGTAACTTGTATATGACTTAATCGCACATAATGTAATGGATGTTCTGAATGAATAGTTTCGGAGTCGGAATTTCCGAATATACTTATGTGAAGAATTGCTTCTAGAGCAAAAGAAAAGAATAAATAAATAAATGAAAGGGATAAAATAATAAAAATATTATAATATTTGGACCCGGATCGGAGCCGAGCTGAGCCGGCCGGCCCATGGTGGTCACCGGCAAGCTTAGGTCCTTTCCCTTCCACAAAAGTGGGGTACCCTTTGGGGCCCAACCTCACTTGGAAGGCTCCCATTAATATACCATCACTTTCCCCCATATTTGTTCTATGTGGGACTCCTTTCTACACTTCTCATTCACTTTACTGTAGGGACCAAGTCGCAACAAAAGGGACCAAGTCCCAACAGATCTTTCTGTATAGGCTGCTTGAAATTGACTTATCATTACATTTACTTCTTTCTCCCGACGATCTTGCCTACTCCTGACATCACTACAAAAAAACTGTAATTTCGCTACGGAAAATTAGCGACGAAAAAAAATCCGTCGCTAATTGCGACGGAATTTGCTATGAAAAACAATATCCGTAGCTAATTAGTGATAGAAAAAAAATTC
The DNA here is from genome assembly GCA_019926035.1 of Melaleuca alternifolia. NCBI lineage: Eukaryota > Viridiplantae > Streptophyta > Magnoliopsida > Myrtales > Myrtaceae > Melaleuca > Melaleuca alternifolia. The sequence continues at coordinate 170,142 of JAGKPW010003057.1, forward strand.
CGTCGCAAATTTGTGATGAAAAAAATTTCATCGCAAAATCTGTCGCTAATTAGCGACGGATTTGTTTTCCATCGCTAATTAGGGACGGATTAGATTTCCGTCGCAAAATCTGTGGCTAATTAGCGACGGAAATAGTGACGGAAAAAAATTCTGTCGCAAATTTGTGATGGAAAAAATCCGTCTCAAAATCCGTCGCTAATTATTTACGGATTTTCTCCCGTCGCAAAATTCGTGGCTAATTAGCGACGGTTCTTTGGCCGTAGCAAAATCCGTGGCTAATTTTTTATACGGATTTTTTCTCGTCGCAAAATCCGTGGCTAATTAGCGACGGGTTTTTGGCCATCGCAAAATCCGTGGCTAATTATCTACGGATCGCAAAATCCGTGGCTAATTATCTACGGATTTTTCCACGTCGCAAAATCTGTGGCTAATTAGCGATGGTTTTTTGGCCGTCGCAAAATCCGTGGCTAATTATCTACGGATTTTTTCCCGTCGCAAAATCCGTCGCTAATTTAATTATATGTTCTTTGAAATCTGGCATTAGAGCGCGAAGAACGTCACGATTTCCCTCCCTCCCTCCGATCGAACTGCGTTGTTTTCACGCCCCCAACAGTCACCAACACACGCCACCGCCATGCCTTGTCTCCCCCCACAATATATCCGAAGATCCAAACCCCTCAGAAAAGAGAAAACCTAACTCTCTCTCTCCCTCTTTCTCTCTCTCTCTCTCTCTCGCGCTCTCTCGCTCGCTCCCCCCTCTTTCTCTCTTTGTAGCGGTCGCTGTTGAATCCAAACTTGGTGCTCCGAGCATGAGGAAGAGGGCGACGCCCAATCGTCTTCTTCGTCCCAGCAGCAGCAGCCGTCCACCAAGACGACCACCTCCCGGGCGAACAAGCGCGTCAAGGCCGCGAAGCCGGAGGCCGACCCCGAATACTTCGAGGACAAGCGCAACTTGGTAAACCCCACCCCATCCCCCGCTCGCACTGTTTGCTTTTTTTCACTGTCGCGTCGTGTTTTTGTAGCGGCGGGTTCGGATTCAGATTCGGATTCATTCGGCAAGGGTTTCCTTTCCGGCCCGGGAGCATTTGGGGTTCCCTCCCGTGTTTTCTAGGGTTCGGGAATGGGATCGGGCGGTATTTGCTTTGTGAGCTCCGTCGGTGTAGGCTTTGAAATTGGTGCGCTTGTGGTAATATGCGAGTGTCTGGTTTGGGAGTTCGTTGTTGGAACGTGGGTCCATGTTTCGGATTGCGATGTTTGGAAAAATTAGCGATTCAACGGATGTTAACTGTTTGTCCTTCTCGAACTTTTGTCAATGTAAACTGCGTGCTCTTGTTTTGGTTCGTTGCGATATGATTTTGATTGTTAGGTGGATGTAGTATTGATATTCTGCTTCTCGCCCTGCTTGGTTAACTTTGCTCAGTTAACTCGGATGTTGTTGGATTCTCGAGTGCAGCTTCTATCCCTACTCAGTCAAGTAGATCTTCTTTTGAATGGGTGAAACATCGCCATAGAACATTATCCGGGACTGATTTCCATGCATGGATATGTGCATAGATTTCTTGTGGGAGTGTATGTTCCTTTTATTGCGAGAAAGGTGGTAGATTTATACACAACAAAAGCCTTCTGGCTCCCATGCTCCTGTAGAATCTCTTATGTCGCTTCTCCAGATATTGGGGTTTTGAATATTTGGGGACTTGTTTTGTTTGATGGGCTGAGCATATGTGGCTTTTTGATAGGTTTGCACTGATAACAATAAGCAATTGTTTGCTTTATATTTTGTAACTGGATTGCGGGTTTTGGATTCTAATGTTTAAAGGTCTTGGAGACTGTTTAGCATCTGACACTTGAAGTCGGTAAATTATTCTGCTTTTTCCCAGATGTAATTATGGTTTCTCTTTTAACTAAATGTTATTTTAGCAAGTAATTTGTTTCTGTCATATTAAACTTTGCAGGTGAACTATATGATGAATGCATTGCTTTCGATGCACATGGTAATTGCATTTTTTGTGACTGTTATTCTGGAGAACATTGTTCCTGGTAGCAAGCAAGAACAGGGTGTTTATGTGTGGTCTGAACAGAAGGCTGCGAGGAGGGAGCCTGCGGTTACTAAGGACTATGAGCTTCCATTTAGAGTCAGCAAGTTCTTTAGATGGGTTAATGGGTTGGGTTCTGAGCACTGGCACCACCAAGTGGCTAGATCATTGCGTTGAAGCAGCTGTCCATACAAGTTGAGTGTAACAACACTTGGGTTCGGCTGCGTTGTTCAACACCATATTGAAGGGGAGCAATACTACGGTATGTACTTTTCTTGCAAAGTAGCACAACATGAGCCAACAGATTTGGATGAGTTGCAATGTAATTTGATGTCTCTAGAGATCTTGTTGTGCTTGTAATTTTTTGAATTGTTAGAGGTAGTTACTGAAATGTCTAGATATAGCTTCTGGCAAGCTAGAAGTTCTGTTATGTATATTCTGTTTGGATCATCTTTTTCTTAGTCGAATTTTGCTCTGATTTCAAATGGAAATGAGTTCTACTCGGAAATATTGATTACAGCCTTGATGTATCCTCTTACTCCTAATTCTTATGTTTCATGTGATATAAAAAATAGTCCCTAAATAATATTCGTTGCAAATTTTGTCGCTAAAAAATTAATAAAAATTTGTTGATAAATTCGTTCCGGAATAATGTTCGTAATAAAGTTCAAAATTTTTATGGCAAATTAGCAATGAATTTCGATGCAAATTACAGTCTAAAAAGATAAAAATCGATGCAAATTAGTGTTGTATTTTGATGCAAATTACAATCCAAAAAGATGACTCGAGGTAAATTAGTGACAAATTTTCTCACAAATAATTGTTATCGACAAATATCAGCGACGAAGTTAGCGACAAAAGCAATTTTGCAACGAAAATTTAGCGACGGGGAAAATTGCATAGCTAATTAGCGACGAATTTAGCCACGGAAAAAATTCCGTAGCTAATTTGCTACGAATTTAGCGACGGAAAAAAATCTATAGCTAATTAGCGACGAATTTTGTGACGAAAATTTTGTGACGAATTTTGCGACGAAATATATCCATCGCAATTTAGCGACGCATTTTGCGACGGAAAAAAAAATCCGTAGCTAATTTAGCGACGGATTTTGCGACGGAAAAAGTATCCGTAGCTAATTTAGCGACGGATTTTGTTACGAAATATTTGCGACGAATTTTGTGACGAAATATATCCGTCGCAAATTAGCGACGAAAAATCAATTTTTCGTCACTAAATTTCGCGACGCCTATGTAGCGACGGAAATATTTCCATGGCAAATTTCGTCGCAAAAAGGTTTAGCGACGGATTTTGCCAAATTTTTCGTCGCTAAATCTGTGGCGAAATGACAGTTTTTTTGTAGTGCATGGAGTTTGAGAGAGAAGCTCTAAAGCCACCTAAATTGAGGACTTATTATTACTTTTAACTCGTCATTCCTCTCCTCCATATACATATTGAGAAATGTTAAAAAGTTGAAAATGGATTTAAACGCATTGACGAGAAAGGCACTCATACATGAGTCCTACCTTTTCATGCTGCTGTTTCACAAGAGTCGCCGACAAGCAAATACGAAACAGTTTGCTGCTTCTCCATTTAAATATGTCTCCTTGTTTTTGGTTTGCACCAACAGGTATGTAGAGTTGCTTTGTCCAATACCAATCAAACTATTCTTCTAGAGACAAATCTGCTCAGCAGCTGAGCTTAATCCCTAAAAGTAAGCCTTAATTAAACCATGCATGGCCTGCCAAGACCCAGGCCTTCAGTTCTCAGTTCAAGCTTGCGCATTTAATAATGCAGTCATTCTCAACATGAATTAGATGAAAACGGTAATCGCTGGGATATGCCTTATGCTGTCTTATAGATTTTGTGAATGATTGGGCCGTTATCCTTTCAAGCTTCCTGGTATTGAGCTCAGCTCATTTTCTAAGATGGGCAAGAGCTGAGTGTTAGCTAACACACCTAAGGCACTCACCTAGGTGCTTAGGCAAAGCGAGTCGAAGCCTCTGTACCTCACCTCATCTCAGGCAAGGTTTCTTCATTTAAGGTTAGCGCCTGAGGTGAGGTGCTCCTCCGCCGATGTACTACCTCAGAAAAGATTGTCTAGGTTGACAATTTTTTCTTTCCACTGTTTTATCCCGTTCTTAGGAGATAAAGAAGAGAATAAGTAATTTTTTTTTTTTGAAAAAGCTGTTGGAAGTGGAGGACAGCTGCTGGGCTCTTGGAAGCGAATAGATTCTTAGCTTCTGTATCTAAAAACGGCCACAATTGTTCTTTACTGTTCCATTGTTATCTAAAGCTTGTCAGGAAGGACAGAACCAAAATAAAATAAAATGAAGGTTGATCTACTTATCTCGTAATAACTCCTTTCTAATTCTTTGTTGTAGTCTAGACACTCCCAACTTCTTGCACCAGTGCAGAATGTGCTAAGATGCAGACCTCGAATAAGTTGTGATTCTGAGAATGGAAGACCTAATAATTTATTAGTTGATGGATTAATCCCCACTTTTTACTTAGCACACTCTCATCGTTCAGCCTTGCGCCTGAGGCATTGTGGGGTCTAAGCCTCTTAACAGCGCGTGGTGCTTTTAACAGCTCCATTTGCAACACAGTCCAATGAAAGACAGGCGCTTTAACTATTGGGGGATTGCCGGGCACATACAAATTTACGAAAGACATGTCACTCTAATCTTTCCTTTAAGTATTTGCAAGATCCTCATGATTTTTTAACCATACGATTGAGTGTCACGAGGGATTGACTTAACTGGATTGGGTCATGTTATTCTCTTCAACTTCCTACACGATCAGAGTGGCTATGTTTACCAAGTTGTCATATCATGTAATCACTAGTTTATTATAATCGGTAATTTTCCGTCTTCAATTTCCCCAAGGCCCTCAATAATGCCAGCACCTAGTACTTATCCAACAATATCGTATTTTCCTTAATATTGTTCCTGATAATTATGCTTCTGACTATAGTAATATGCCTGAAGTCGTGGTAACATCAATAAAACTATAGCTAGTTCTTTTCCTTCTGGAGCAGTAACTTAGCAATTGATTTAAAGGATGATAAATCTTGCTTTGCACCATACGCCATCGGCAATGCAATGAATGTTCAAGTCTAAATTGCTCAAGCTATGGGGAAAAGAATGAGATAGTAGAGTATCAACTCAATCGATAGTCAAAACAATGAATCAACTTGTCAAACTGTTATCACTGATGTTAGCCACGCTTTCCAAAAGATGACTAAGCTAGATGATTTTGAGAATATTCAACTAGATTGATACATCGAGCAATATATCAAAATGCAAATGAACTTTTAACAAATAGGTGATATGTAGGATATTAAGAAAAGCTTGAAACACGCAAAGCATTTCAAATTAATAAATCAATCTAACTATACTTTTTATTATGCAGCTAGAAACCAATATCATTTATCTCTCTCTAGTAGAAATTGTTTGATGGAGAAACGGAAAGACCAGGTTACATTTGATTCTGGCGTTTCCTGGAGTAATAAGAGCAGAGTATAGATGGGGGCTACACAGAGCATCATTGGCTACCTGGCAATCACTTCAAATGATGATGTTGGGAATCTCGGGTCCTTTTTTGAGGTTGCCGATCAGATGGATGGCCACTGCTTCAATTTTGACCTATGGTCGAAATGGGTCAAACGCTCTGAGTTGGGGATTTTAATTGGGAACATACACTAAGTTTTGACCAACAGTTACAACAATGAAAAGATCTCATCCATATTCTGCCATTGATTGTACTAGGCTTGATTAGATTAACCGGTTCCTATGACGATACAAAGTGAACACGGGTTTTCTAGATGATTCCACAATTATGTCTATAAAATATTAGTAATACAAGGAGAAGCCCCGTCAACATCGACCTACTTAAGAGGGGTGCTCCTCATTGAGAGAGGCACACTTATAACCTGGAGACCAGAAGAAGCTTACTCTTGACCATAGCAAGTGTTCCCTCGATCCCTAAGAATGATGCACTTGGCTTTTAAAGAATGCGCACTTGATGTAAACATGAGCGTATATCATGAAAAGCATGCACTTCACCGGTGAAAAATGAGCAATTCATCGTGACGAGGGTGCACTTCACCCTGAAGAGCTTGTGCATTGTTTATAATAGGATTACATCTCAACAGGAACCTTTGTAATTTCTCCATAAACAGGTACCTCTTACCACCCTATGTTTAGCTGGTTCATGGGGGCCAGACAGCAGCAAGAGGTACCGTGCGGAGGAGAGGAAGAAGTCAAACGTCATTCTCTCCTCTACCCTCTTCACCATTTGCAGTCGCAGACCCTATGTGCAAAGCATCGAAACTTCAACAGTAACATATGTCATATACGATGGGTCAAGCGCTCCAAGTGGAAGAGGGAATCAAAGGTCATTCTCTCTCCACCCTTTTCACTATTCCCAGATGCAGGTCCCATGTGCAAAGCATCATCAGCTACAACATGCCAACTCTAAATAAAATAGCAAAGAAAATTGAAAAGGAAGAAGGGATCAAACTCTCTCCTCTACCCTCTTCACCATGTGAAGTTGCAGTTCGCATGTGCAAAGCATCGAAAGAACAACAATAACATACAAATGAGACCAATGAAAATGGGCAAGGAGGATATGAATTATAATAGTTTGATTCCTTGGCTTCCGCGCATGCCCAGCCATAATCACCCCTCTTTCGATGCTTTGCACATGGGGCCTGCACCTGGGAACCGTGAAGAGGGCAGAGGAGAGAATAACGTTTGATTCCTTCTTCATCTCCTTCGCACAATACTTCCGGTTCTTGTCTGGCTCCATTTCTTGAACCACCCCTTAAACTGCGTCCTCCTGCTAACTCACTTCTTGAACCATTGTGATCGATTAAATTCATCAATTTGCCCCTGCAGGCCCTTGTTGTCCTCCGTGGACAACGACACGTCCGCGAGGAAGTTCCACAGGAAGAGCACCTCTGCCTCTGTCGTCGAGAACACCCCCTCCAAAGACGACCGCGTCAATGCTAACTGGTAGAATAGCCAGAGGCGACAAACGCTGGGCGGGAATTCGCACTTGAACATCGTCTGGTTCACAAAGGGGAGGACTCCGACGAGCATTGCTGACGAGGTGGAGTTGTTCTAAAAGACGCAGCGCCAGTTGCGCTCTTAGTTGCAATTGCCCTCCTTCGAAAGAGGCGCGATAACAAACACCTCCCAGGCAAGGAAGAGAATCGAGATGGAGTCCATCGATTCCTCAGGGAGGGGGGACACGTGGCGAGAGGGGCGGACTTTACCTCGTGGATTACGTAAGCGAGCATGACAGTAGACTACTTCGAGGGCCGCACCAACGAGAGGTTGGAGAGGCCAAATCAGGGGTTGCCAACGGGAGAGAGGCGGAGTTGGAAGTGGAAGAAGGCGAGGAGGAGGACGGTGGTGCGGACAGTTAGCGGGGGTCGTCGATCCCGGCCACGCTGGCCATGGGTTGGCGGCTGCAAGGGCTTGCCGCCCTCCGCTTTTAACCCCCGCTTTTTCTTTTTAATTTTTTAAATCTAATTATTTTTTTAATTATTTTTTTGTTTTTATTTTGTTTTTAATTTTTAATTATATTTTAAATGCTAACTAGACTTTTTGGCGGGCCACATGGGCTCAAAAATATTAATAAAAAGTGCCACATTGAATTTCCGATCAAAAAAATCAGAATTGACACTAAAATAATTGTGTTTTTGAAAAATTGGCACCTAAGTGATCTAGATAAAACTTTTGACATTAAAGTGAGCGCTCTACACAAGTTTTGGCACTTTTGGTATACTTCTCCCTAGATATAATCATTGTAAAAGGGAAAAAGAGAATGGTGCTTGAAGGTTTGCAATTTAAATCGATCTATGGCGTCTCAATTTTTGGGCGCTAATCTAATGCATAATGGATCTTTGAAGGAGTAAAGCCAGGGAGCAATGACAGTTATGAAGAGAAAGCAACAATCTCTTTCTAGCCATCTATTTTAAAATGATTTTGTTATCAAGTCTCTTGACACTTGCGTAAATTATGTAGTTTTGAATGCATTGAGTTCTCATGTAATATTAAATGATCGTTGGAACCATATGATCAACAATTTTATGATGATATCGGTGTACATAAACTATGTTACATATTAATTTCTCCGTCCATTAAAAATGTGATGGAGTTCAAGAGGCTGCATCAATGAGACGATGATGCCATGATCTATGTGATGCATGATGATGATGGATGGGTGCAAACAAGGAGTGGGAGAGAAATTGAAAGAATACATTTTTCCATTCCGCCCTTTCGGGGCTTTAATCATGCCAAGACAAGGGTCCCATAACACATCAACTTGTTTCCACGAAAAATTAATTAAACAAACGACAAGAGATGAAGATAGTGTAGAGATTTGAAGTGCAATAAAGAATGAAAAGGGGAGCGTCAAAGGGCAATCAATGGAGAAGGAAACACATTCAAATTTTTGTTGGACTATTTGATTATCAAAGGCCGAGATTTAGTAGTCACAATCCGATGATTCCAGAACCTTAAACAGAGACCCGAACGACGAGGGAGAAAGAGGAGATGGTTATGAACTGTGAAGCGCTATAGCTTAACCTCAGTCCAGGCCTTAACTGAAGACTAGTCAATTGCTTGGGAATCTGAATACTTTGAAGCAGAATGCTCCAAGCCTGTCACCGGCCAAAACTAAGTAATAAAGAAAGACTCTTGCCGATCGCCTCAATCAAGACAAAAATAGTGGACTTATAAACAATCGAGTAACAGCAAAGGTGACCCATTAAAAAAGTTGGTTTACTTCGCCGGTCGGAAACCTTCATCAGTATCTGAGTCTCAGTTCTTTCCTCCACCGATAAAGGACAAGCATGGATGGAGCACTTAGTCCTAAGCCTGCTCCCTGTCTGCCATTATCAGGAGAAGGAAATAAAACAAACAAAGCAAGTAATTTTAATGCAGGTCTTCATTCTCTCCTCCACTGCTACCGGGTGAAGCATGCTGGCTCGGTGGGATAGAGACGTTTTGAGGAAGGGGACCCTCGTTGCATTATTTCGGGTCTAGCTAGAGTACTTTAATGCTAAAAATAAGGACTCTGCGTCTGATAATGGTGAAGAGGGTAGAGGAGAATTGACGTTTGACTCACATCTTCCTCTCCTTTGCCACAATACTTCTTGTTCTTGCCTGCTTCTCTTTTGAACCGCCCCTCAAACCGCGTCCTCTTGCTCACTCACTTCTTGAACCACCCCTTGAACCTTGTCATTGATAAAAATTCATCAATTTGTCCATCTTCGGATAGAATATTTCTCTGGTGGACGAATTGCATTCATTTGATTAGAGATAAGACTATCTTATCTGACCTTACTGTCTTAAAATCTCATATTTTGTTTAAATTTGAGACCAATGAGCTATTTATGATATTTTTTATCTTCTTTTCTAAGATTTACCGGTCGCATTTCAACTAGTCTGTCTCTTTAGGCCATTTTAATAGTGTACTCCTCCATATCGGCCTCATTTTAGATATGGTGCAAAATCAAAATCTGTAATCTAGAGATCCTACCATCTCTTAAACTCTAATAAATCCATTTTCACATATTATAACAATAACGTATAAATAGCTCCATATCAAATAGCAACCCTAGTAATATAGATAAGTAACAATTCTTTGTTTCTGGCCATTATCTAAACAAGATTTCTTTTTTATCAAGAGTTTATGGACACTTGTCAGGCAATTAACTGCTTATTATTTGGAGCTTTCAATTCATTGAGCTCTCCTGATACGTGAAATAATGTTGAGACCCATATGACAGTTGGTTATGTTGACATTCAATTTACATACATTCAAATTATGTAATAACAACTTCTTTTTATAAAGTGATGGCATTTATATGGCTGCATCAATGAAACTATGATGCCTTCATCTGTGTCATCCATGATCATAGTGGCTTTAATGATTCCAAAACTTGGTCCCACGTCTGACCAACTTGCCTCCGAGAAAGAAAGAAAGAGCACTTCGATGCTTAAAAAAGTCTTGATTGCTCAATTATTTGATGCAGTTGCCCTGGACGGAAGAACTCTTGTTTCCCTCTCCACTCTGTACAATTTGTGTCGACCCTTCCGGCCACTCCTTTTTAATCCTCTGTCGCCCCACGATCCAAGCCATGCCCATCGCGGAGCTCTTTCTTGGTGCCTTTCTTCAGGTGTTGTTTGATAGGTTGGCTTCTCGCGAGCTTCTCAACTTTGCGCGGAGCGAGGGTATTGATACGCTGTTGAAGAAATGGGAGAAGATGCTGATCAGTATCAAGCAGGTGCTGGATGATGCTGAGGACCGACAAGTGAGAGGTGATCTCGGGGTGAAGTCGTGGCTTGAAGATCTCAAGAACTTGGCCTATGACATCGAAGACTTGCTTGACGAGTTCGCTATAGAGAACGCGGAAAATAAGTCTGAGGAAAAACCGCATACTAGCAAGGTGCGTTCCCTTCTTCCGAGTTGTTGTTTCAAATTGAGCCCGAGAGAATTTATGGTTGACCATGAAATGAGATCCAAAATAGAAGAGATGGATGTCAGATTAAAAGATATCATCACTCACAAAGATACTCTAAACCTGAAAGAGAATTACGGGGAGCGAACTGTATACAGCCGAGTGGAAAAGCCGCTTCCCACTACGAATTTACCTCAACCTTATTTCATTAGTAGGGAGGTCGAAAAAATGGAGATCCTTGAATTACTGACTAGAGAAGAAGATGATCAAACATGTGCAGATCTAAAAGTGATTCCCATCGTAGGGATGGGGGGTCTCGGGAAGACAGCTCTAGCTCAGCAAGTCTACAATGATGCTAAAGTCACGGACTATTTCGATGTGAGAGCATGGGCATGCGTTTCCGATGATTTCGATGTGTGTGCTATTACAAAGAAGATCCTTGAGACAACCAATGGCAATTTGTCCTGTGAAGGTAAGGACTTGGATTGGCTTCATGATAAGCTGAAGGAGAACCTTGTGGGGAAGAAGTTTCTTATTGTTTTAGATGATGTTTGGAACGAGAGTTATGGAAACTGGACTATCCTCTTGAGCCCTTTTCATTCGGGAGCAAAGGGAAGCAAGATTATTGTAACGACTCGTAATTTCCATGTTGCTGAAATTGCTTGTGCTCAACCCTATACTCTGAAACGGTTGTCACGAGATGCTTGCATGACTTTGTTTGCATTCCATGCTCTTGGAGTCGGAAATTTCGACCATCATCGTAACCTTGAAGATTTAGGTTTAAAAATAGTGGAAAAATGCCAAGGGTTGCCATTAGCCGTGAAGACTTTGGCCGGGCTGCTAAGATCTAAAGTCAGCCCCCATGAATGGGAAGCTACATTGAAGAGCGAAATTTGGGAATTACCAAAAGAAAGTAATGACATCCTTCCGGCTTTGAAACTTAGCTACCTCCATCTCCCTTCAAATCTAAGGAGATGTTTCGCTTATTGTGCTATATTTCCCAACGACTATGAAATCGAACGGGATGAGTTGATTCATTGGTGGATTGCTGAGGGCTTATTGGTGGAGAAAAAAGGAAAGGCTTGTTGGCATGAAGGTTTGAAACTTTTTAATGAGCTGGTATCTAGATCGTTACTTGAAAAGTCGAGTAAGAGTGAATCACAATTTTTGATGCATGATCTTGTGAATGACTTGGCAAAGCTAGTTGCTGGTGCAACCTTTTTTAGCTCAGGGGAGCTTGAGTTTAAGGGTGATCAAAATGATGCATATTTAGCTCGTCATGCCTCATTCATTTCTAGCTATCATATTGTGCCCAAAAGACTCCAGATATATCATGGAATGAAGGGACTTAGGAGCTTCATATCGTTAGCCAAGCAAACTTGGCATGATAAGTCTTTTTTGTCCGAGAAAGTGCTATGTGATTTGTTGTCGAGATTGACGTACTTGAGGGTGCTTTCATTAACTCACTATCATATCAACAAGGTATCGGATTGCATAGGCAAACTAAGGCACTTAAGGCACCTTAATCTGTCGTATACCAATATTGAAACGCTTCCAAAGTCGGTTGTTGTGTTGTACAACCTAGAGGGTTTGATGCTACAGGGATGTAAATACCTTGTTGAATTACCAAAGGATATGGAGAAATTGATCAATTTGAGATTTCTAGATATGGCCGACACTCCGAGCTTAAGAGCGATGCCACTGCATGTAGGCAATATGGTAGGCCTTGAGATGCTTACGAAGTTTGTAGTAGGCACGAAAAATGGATCGAGGTTGAAGGAGTTAAAAAACCTAAAGAACCTTGGAGGGGAATTGTGCATCTCTGATTTGCATAAGGTTCAAGAAGCCGGAGATGCCACGGATGCCGGTTTGTGCACGAAGGAGGGAATACACCGATTGACCATGGAGTGGTGCGACGATTTCGAAAATTTTCGGGATGAAGAGCTTGAAGCGAAAGTCCTTGAATCTCTTCGCCCTCATCCAAATTTCGAAAATCTTGTAATATCCTATTATGGTGGTTTAGAATTCCCGTCATGGTTAGGAAATCCATCATATGTTAACATGGTGCATATACGTTTACATGGGTGTCGTAGGGCCAAAACGATACCACCACTCGGCCAGCTATCTTCTCTTAAAGAACTTTATATCGAAGGTTTAAATGCAATATGCAAGATAGGGTATGAATTTTATGGAACTAAAAGTCATTTCCCGTCATTAACAACTTTGGAATTCAGGAACATGCTAGTGTGGGAGGACTGGTCTCATTGTGCCGATGAAGAAGAAGGAGGAGTTGTCTTTCCTCGTCTTGAGCGTCTCCTCATTCGGGATTGTCCCATGTTGATTGGAAAATTGCCTAGTCAGCTGAGCTTCCTCATAAGACTCGAAATCGAGTCATGTCCCCGTTTGGATGCCTCGCCCTCTATCATTAGCCTTCCATCCCTTAAGAAATTTGACTTTGGTGGTTGTAATGAGGGGTTGCTGAAGAGTTTAGTAAACAAGACATCACTTATCGCTCTTGTCATACGAAATGTTGCGGAATTAACTTGCTTAAATCATGAGTTTACAGATTCCTTGATCAAGCTAGAAAAGTTAGAGATGACAAGGTGTAATAAATTATTATACTTGTGGCAACATAGAGATATAATTCGAAATCTTGCTTGTCTCAAGAATTTAATCATCGAGAATTGTCCCGAGTTGATATCTTTTGCAGCTGGAGAAGGAGACATAGAGCTACCTGGCAACTTAGAGACAATGAAATTGAGGAATTGCATCAATTTAGAGAAGCTCCCAAGCAAGATGCACGCGCTTTCTTCTCTTGGAGACTTGAGCGTCCAAAACTGTCCAAAACTTGTGTCTTTCCCCGAAACAGGTATACCGAGGTCAGTGACCTCATTGGACATCAAAGATTGCGAGATGTTGCAATCTTTACCGATAGGATTAATTACTCATCCAAATGAATCAAGTAGCAGCCATGGCAACAATGACATGTCGTCTTGTTTGAAAGAACTAAGAATCTCCAATTGCGGCTCTCTGGGAGCCTCTTCATTCAGCAAGGGTAGATTTCTACCAGCGACCCTCAAGAGACTTGAAATTAGAGGTTGTAAGGGAGTGGAGTCGCTCGCGGAGATAAATGCAGACCTTCTTCCTTCGCTTCAAGAGATTGAAATTAGGGATTGCGAGAATTTGAGAAGCTTACCAGAGGCCCTGCACACACTGACCAATCTCACTTCCTTAATATTGGAAGCATGTCCTGCTTTAAAGCTGGAGTGCCTCCCTCCTCTTCCTCCCAGCATCACGAGCATCTCGCTTTGGGGATGTCCGAAGATGAAATCGTTACCTAATCAGTTGCATCGACTTACATGCCTCCGTGATCTGACGATTGGATGGTGTGAGAGCATCTCGCGCTTCCCCGATGGAGGGTTGCCGCCCCAGCTACTGTTATTTATTGTAACGGGATGCGGGAATATGAAGCAGCCGGTGAGGGAGTGGCTTACCCCCCTCACCTCCCTTGAAGAATTATGGATCGACGGCAGCGCGGGGGGAGTGGGAGAGGGGGTGGATCTCGTGCTCCCGCTCCCTCCCTCTATGCTCTTTCTCAATATTAATAATATGAAGAAAGTGGAAAGACTGGCCAGCAGTCTCCCTCCCTCTCTCCGAACATTATATTTCCACAATTGCCCGAAGCTGAGGGAGTTGCCCCGGGATGGCCTCCCTCCCTCCCTTGAAGTATTCAGGATCGGAGGTGGATGTGAGGTTCTGAAGGAGCGATGCAGGAAAGGGACCGGCCGCTATTGGCCCCTCCTCCGCGAAATCCCGCATGTTGAGTTGGGGGATTTAAAGGGGTAATGATTATCTATCTTGCTTCCCAGGCTCTTTGTTTCGTAATTTAGACCCGAAAATTACGTTGCCTCTTTTTTTATTCTTTTTATTTATTTATTTTTATTTTTTGCAGATCGGTAAGCTGAAGCTTTCGGGGGTTGTCCCCGGGCCACTCCGTCTTTCCTCTTTGCGCGGCCTCCTCCTTGTTCCCTCTACGCTCCGTCTCATCCTCTCAACATTGTCTCAATCTCGCTTGCCTCTCAGATTACAGTGGACTTCAATCGGTGAGGTTCGTCGTTACGACATGGGAACCCTATGGAAAGGTCTATAACCCTTCCCTCACCATCCACTCACTGGCATAGTCTAGTAGAAGATGCTGAGGGGGAACCCTGGATGTGAGATTGTTCCTCACTGTAGAGATGAGAGGAGATGCCGCCGTAGGCTTTCTTCTTAAGATCTTGACTTTTCTGGAGACTCTTTCCGTGATTCATTGGTTCTCGTATTCCTCACGGGGATGGGTATGTATCTGTTCTCTTTCCCTATTCAATAAGTGTCTGTTTTTCCCCCTGATGTTCAATCCACTAGATGAATCTGAAGTCAGGACATAGTTTATATAATAGATAAACAACACAGACAGGTTTGCAAACGCTTGAAAGTTGCATTACGCTGGAAAAGTGTAGCTCAGAACTTAGATGGATAGAGCAAGTTGATGCCATGTTAATGGCAGTTAGGTGCTTTCATTCCTCTTTCCTGTTTTTTGTCTGGAAACTCCATTTGAACACTATTTACTAACTTGTGGATCGTACGTTGCTAATTTCCCCTTGTATCTCTGATTCCGATATGCGAAAATTACTCTTGCTCATGGAAAACTGGTAATCTCCTTGGATATGTTGAAAATGGAGGTGTTCTGGAATTTGGAGATGCTCCGTAGTTGGTTTTATGTACAGCAATGCTTGTTTTTGCCAGTAGTGGATGACAGACATAACGTAATCTTGTGTGTCCATTGGAGTGGTACTTAATATCTATGGTAAGTTTTATGCAGGTTTTGAGTAACTGCTGATCCATATCGAAGTATGGGTCTCCATTCCAGTCCATGGTTGCCATGTCTTGTTTCAGGCAGAAAACTCAGCTGGAAAATATAGAAAATGGTGTTGATGTCCCGATAGCCTCTCCTGGTCATGTTATTTTTCTTGTTCAATAAGGCTTTTTGGAGTTGAATGATCTCTGATGGTAAGCCTATGCATCGTATAATGTTGCATGAGGAGTTTGGGTGCACCAAGCTTTTTCAAATCATCGTCTTCTCATCTGTTTTTGAGTGGCGAATGTGATCGCGCTACTATTTTCGAGATTTAGTACTTCCACTATGTGTCATCACCATTCTTTGAGGAATGGAAAAGATTAGCGAAATTTCTGTTCTTACATGCGCAGAGCTGAATCTTAATTGTCCGGCTTGAGTTATGGAGACCTTTTCTTTGATTGATGAACATGCTAGATATATTGCTATTCGTTACCCCCAATTCATTTCCTTGAAATGACTGGTGACATGTTGAGAAAGCTCCAGTCGTCATATTGTTTGAAATAGGATATGAAATTAAAAAAAAATCTTTTGTTAATGGATTTGTCTGCTAAGAATTTGAATGACATCAAAGCCTAGATGATTTTGGCATTCAGCAGATTTCAGTACTGCAAACAAAGAGCTCTATGTGGCTATAGTGTACTCAAAAACAGATAAAAATGGTTTCTTTCTGCATTTTGCAGATTGTCTTGCAACTGCTGCCAAAATTTATGGCTTTATGATGCAGGGTGATTTGAAAAGGAGGTGGATATTCTCTGTAATGATGAGAAGTTTGAAGCAGCTTTTCAAAGCATAATCAATTGTTCACCTGTTGCCACACAGTATCTGGTTGTGACAGCCACATTGCCGGTAGATATATGTAACCAAATAGTTGAAATCCTGCCCAACCGTGAAGGGATCATGGGACCTGGCATTCATTGGACAAGCCCTCACCTCGAAGAGGTTGGTCTAAAGCTGTATTATTCCCCTTTACATTATTTGCCAATGGATACATTACTCTTATCTAATTTAGGCACAAAAGGATTCACTTCCATGTACGTACATTTTTCTGGATGCTTCTGGACGATATATTACTCACAACTAAGGTGTAGTTTATGCTCCCTAAAAGTGATGGAGCATGTCTTTACCTTGATGCTTTGGATTTGGCGGTGCATTTTTACTGCATATGACGAGGGAAGATGGAATCTGGATGAAGAGTGGAATGCAATTTTTCCTTGAATGACTGACTATGCACATGAATTGGCAGCCTATACTATTCTTTTGGCCAAAATTAATCTATGCTATCTAAATATGCCACTAGCATTCTGTCGGTCATTAACTGCTTGGAGGTGAAGAGAAATAAAATCAGGAGTAGTCTCTGAAATTTCATTAACTGTGCTGAGATGAATGAGGACTATATTAGGATCCTATCCATTTCTCTTCTTTCCTCAATTTGCGGAAGAGTCTGTGCAGTTCTCCCAAAAATTCATTCTATTTCATTTTGCCTGTTTGTTGATTCTCAGAATTTGACTTTGCACAGAGGTATTATAGAAACTAATAATTGGCTGCATATCCTGGAGAAGGATTATTTTTGCAACATTAATCCCAGATAGGCTAAGAGCTTGCTCAATCGGGTTGAGCAGTTATCTTCTGTTACATGAAATTGCTTTGTGCTTCCCCTTTGATGAACATGTTGCATAAATTTGCTGGTGTAGCTAACCAGTGCCATTCCTCCTATTTTCCGGTCAAGAGGAAAACTAACTGAATGCCATTGTAATAGAGGAGAATTTAACCGTTACATGTCATGTCCAGTTTCTTGTAGATTGTAGTGGACAGGAAGACACTGAAAAGACTCCCTATACTTCATTCCTGGAATAAGAAGTCTGCTCTCATTCAGCTTGTGGAAGACAGCCTCGTAACCAAAACGATTGTTTTCTGTGAAAAGGTATGTTGGTCTTTCAGTATAGGCTGCTTGAAATTGACTCATCATTACAATTACTTCTCTCTCCTGACCATCTTGCTAACTCCTGACGTGGAGTTTGAGAGAAGGCTCTGGAGCCACCTGGATTGAGGACTCATTATTACTATTAACTCTTCCTTGCTCTTCTCCATATACAGATTGAGACATGTAAAAAAGTTGAAAATGGATAGAAACTCGTTGACGAGAAGATTTTTCAACCATATGGCAGGGCGTTGTGAGGGATCGACTTAACTGGAGTGGATCATGCTATTCTCTTCGACTTGCCCGATCTGAGTAATATGTCGGCTGAGTTGGTAAAACAGCAAGAGATGCAGGAGGGAAAGGCAAAGCATATGTCTTCGCAGTTGAGAAGCAAGTTTCCCTGGTTGGGGGAGGATAATGGAGAGAAACCGGAAAGGCCGTCCACGTTGTGCCCTCTGCTTATGAGTTGATGAGCTGAGATGTTCGTGCACTAGGTGGTGTCCGGTTCATGACTAGTGTCAGTACATTCTTTTTTGGCATGCTACGGAGGAAATGGTGCACAGCAAGAAGTGAAAAAGTAAAGGGGGTTGTTTGGTGAGATTATGGTTCTCCCATTTTGCATATACATGTTGAGGCGGATCACAGAAGAGTTAAGGCGACGAAGAGAGCTTGATATCAAGGTTCAAAACCTCTCTATATTTTGGACTTTATTGCGTTCGTTGTCGAGGGAAAGATCGATGCTCTTGAGGATCGAGACACTTAATAAGTCTTGCAGAGGGAGGCCCGTGTTATCTTTACTCTGGAGTTGCACTTGGTTGAACATGAATATGCAATGATAGGAAATTACGAGACTGTATGTATCCACTGCTGTATGCAACGAATGTTTAAGATGACCTGCTGTAGCAAGTTAACAGGCTAAATTACTCATTTCAAAGGTAAATTCAGTTACTTCCTCTCAAGGAAATAACTTCATCTTGAGAGATGTTACTCCTTCTGACTGTATCATCATTTCCCTTGGAAGGTCATATCTTATAGTTCTTGCAATTTAACTGATCTTGTCGTGATCCGGATTGCAATTATGGTCAGTATTTTTCTTTTTCGCATTTTAGTTTTGCCATAGACTTCATGTCATCTTAAATTATCGATCGCTTAGCATAGTAGCTCATCTTAAATTGTTGCAACGGATGGAGTTTGCAATATGTGTTGACCTCAATAATCGTAGATTGCCTTACGCTTCAAGAGTTTGGAATGTTGTTGCTCGTAATTATTCGATAGCACCGTTATTTTCCTCTCACTAGTTTATTATAGCCAGAAACTTTCCTTCATAAATTTCCTTAGGATCTCAATAGTGCCATCACCTAGCAATTATCTGACAATACCGTAATTTTCCTCAATACCCTTCCTGATAATTATGCTTCTAACCAAAGTAATTTGTCTGAAGTCGGGGTAATATCAATTAAACTGTAGCTAGTGTTTTTCTTTTTGAAGCGGTAACTTAGTTGTAGAGTGACGTGAAGTAAAGATGCTATCATGTAGTAATCATCACCTCAAATGACCATAACTTCATAATAACATATCTTAAATTGTGGGGACAGAGAGAACTTGTAATTTGTTGTAACCTTAATATAGTTTTCCTTACATAGTAGTTTTGAGAATGGAAAGACCTTTTTACTAGAATGGAGCTTGCATTCCATTCTTCGAGGGCCTTCTTGGTGTCTTCATCTCCTGAACCAGCTTAATAGCCTTTCGGCCTAACTCTTGAATTTTGGGGTCTACATCTTCTAGCCAAGCCCGTCCGTTTGCATGACTTGACTAGAAAATAATATATTATACATATTAATTACTCGCCTCCCAATTAATTTCGATAGATGTTAACACGGCTCTCCCACTTGAGTTACCTTAGCCCCGGGCCATGCTAAAATATAAATAATTCTTGAACTTTGATGTGATGTGCAATGTCGTGCTTGAACTTTGGTCTAATGTGCAATAATGTAGTCACTCCATTTGCGTTATTTTCACATTGTTTTGAGCAAAGTTGAACATATACCAATAATTTAGTTATTATATTGACCAAATTAAAAGTTCATAAACGATATTGCATATTGATTCAACATTCAAGAATCACATTAGACAAATTACAATTTTGGAGATGGCATTGCATATTGAATTAAAGTTTATGGATTATTTATATTATTTTCTAGTTAGTGCTTGCATTTGGAATTCATTTTCTTTAATCGGCTCATTATTCTCTATGTCGCTACCATGTAATATAACCACATCAAGTGATGCGTTCTTTTGGATGAGATAGAGGTGAGATAGAGTTTTATCCCAAATGAGTGCTCCTTCCAAATCTTTCTTCTTCTTCTTTTTCGCAACAGCGACGTACTTTTCAAACTTATTTCATCGTTTGGTGTCCATAATAGAAGATGTCCAAAATTTTTGAATCTATTCAAGCGAGTCCTTGACAAATGAGGGCAAACTATATATTTGGCCAGAACAGTCCCCAACAATTATAGTGTTTCTTTGGTTCGTTTGTTGTGCAAAAAGTCATTGATTTGAAAACTATCCTTTTAAAAATAATTATTCTATTGCTTAGAAAAATAAATGAATTGAAAAAAAAAATATCGCTACCGATGAAAATATTTAGACATAAATTATAGTTGATAATGGAAACATAGTTGGTCATCAAGCGAGCCAAGCAATCATTTTTAGAAAAAATATTTTTTTAATTATTCTTTTTCTATGAAGCAAATGATACCTTAAAATATTCAACATCTCATTACGTGAGTTGGTTTCAGCAAATTATGTTGCCCGTATTCAACATTACATGTATATTCTTGAAGTTGTATCTTTGAAGTATAAAAGGTTTTAGTGCCACATATAAATTATGTAGTCTAAATGGTACGTGGTCCGGACAGTTTAAATTTTAAAAGGCAAAACCTTTATGTAGAAAAGGTAACAATTTCAATATATTGATTTTATATGTGTCTTTGTGCCTTTTCAATGAAAATGTTCAAGAAAAACTATATGTGATTTTACATGTCAAAATTTAAATGCTAACAATGTTATGAGTGTTACAGGTTTGAAAAGAAGTAAGTGTGCACTGGAAAATACGTATCATACAAAAAGTGAAAAAGAGAGAGAGTAAAGTTAAACCAAACGCACTTTTAATTTCTTTTCGGACTTAGCCTGAACTGGCAGTGCTTGTCGAATACTTAGGAACACTAAACAATGAACACACACAGCTAGATATTCTCTGACATTTGTCTGTTTTATTTCTGAGCCTCACTAAAAATATGTCTAGCAATTTTGTCGTTCCTAATTTAGTCGCTAAACCTCTTAATACTTCCCCTCTCGATGTCTTAATTCCTCATTATCTACAAGATATCAATGGCCATAAGAGAGCTGCCGAAGAATTCAACTTCTGCAAGTATGCAACTAGAAGTTCTTCGTTCTCTTTTAGATTACTCAAAAGAAGTTAAAGGCGAAATGAGATATAATCCTTATGACCAGAGATCATGCAAAGATCCAAAGAAACGAGAAATATTCGCAAAGTGAAAAAAGACAAATATTAAGTTAGGAGTATAGCAAAATAATAAAATCACAGTTTGACTTCCAGTAAGCATTGGTATGTACTTGAGTTTGCGAAAGTTGCCTCCATATTTACATGGATTTAGAAGTGAGCCGATTTGATATAAAAAAAAAAAAAACAAGAAGAAGGTGCACATACTTGGGCCCTCTTTTCTTGATTTCAGAGTAAAAATTTGTATGGGCTCGACATTTCCTGATACGGGTCCTGTTTCATGGAAGCTTTAGGTGAGGCCACTGGAGTGATTTACTTATAGGCTTTTGCTAAATCTAGACAGTTTCCGACTCTCGCCAATTTAAGACGAAAGGTTTATGAGATGTTCTAACTTATAATGAGCTTCTCCCATCCCTACAAACAGCCTCATGAGCTATTGTGGAGGATCAATTGCTTAGAGTGCATCCGATTCTCTCTGATATTTCTTTAGTGTTGATATTTGATGGTTGAATATTGCCATGCAATAGCTGGACAGTCTTTACCAGGGGCTTTAAATTGTTCATGATTAAAAACTATAATTCAGGTCAATATGCATTGTAGGTTGCCTTTCACTAAACACTAGATCTTGAAACATGCTCATAATGAATTTAACCATTGCAAATTCAACTGAAAATACATAATTTAAGCATAACTCATAAAATTCCTTATAGCTCATATTGGTAGGGTCTTTTCACGATATGCTTTCTAGCATCCGCTACTGCCGCTAAAATCCCTCCTATCGCCCCCAGCTAGTCTATTATATAATAGATGGAAGTGTACAAGTTGTTGGAATTTCAACAATGAGAGTAATATATAGATTAAACCTAAATGACCGATACAAAAGTCTTTCAACTCACATGTCTAGTGGTGCTTTGAGTTTATCCCTGATAGGGATAGGTTGTTAGTGTCCAGTTATAGGGTAAATAGTGGAAGGCAAGGTTCCGTTTGTTAAGCCATACAAGTAATAACTTTTCGTGATATATATAATTATTTTTCTAAATCATTCATTTTTCGTAAAACAAACGAAACTTAAATATAGACCCTTTTTGTTCCAGAATATTTTTTTTAACCTGTGGTCGATTGGGTTTACATTTGTTCGAGATCATATTAAAGAAATCAAACATAACACGGCCGGTCTTGGCCCTACTGCTGCCTTATATAGCGCAACTTGTCATAAACAATCAATTGGACCATCTCATGATGTTTACAAATATGAGAAAAACATAGCACTCAAGCACAAAAAAAAAAGTCCATAATATATTAGGATCATCAACGAAGATGAAAAGATAAACTTCTATGAGCCATGCTAGTAAACAAGTGACTTCCGCATTTGGAATATCTCTAAAAAAGTAATGCCTCCCTAATCTCAACTGAATGAATTTCAACTTCTTAACACTGATCTACCTATAAAGGTTATATTTTCCATAGTAGTCTAGAAAGCAATAAACCCAATGGACTGTAGTGTGCATAATTAAGGCTCCATTCGTTTCACGAAAAATATTCTTCCGGAAAATATTTTCCTGAAATTGTGGTGTTCGGGGGACGGAAAATAAGATAGTCAATGAAAATATTTTCCACTAATGGAAGAAACACATTCAAAAGTGGGGAAAATGTTTTTTCGCTTTTCTGAAAGTGGAAAACATTTTCCCTCTTCTTTGTTTATCTTTAAATATCGTAGTTTCTAACAGTGTGTTTCGACCTCGCTCGAGACCGGTGCATCGGCGATCTTTGACAAACGAACACCGAACAATATTATCATTTTCCAGGAAAATATTTTCCTAGAAAATATTTTTCAGATTGCTATATTTTCCGTAAAACGAACGGAGCCTAAGAATCGGGAGGGAGCATACCACTTGTCAACAATGTGGTAAATTACTTATGCCGACGTGGGAAATTCCAATTAGGCATAATCAATTGGCTAATTGGGATCACGGTAAAACTTTAAAGCATTCTTTTGAGTCATTCAATTTGCGAAAAAGGAGTTTGTTAAAAACTGCCTTAGGGGCACGTTCTAACACAATGATTGCCATTATGAGGGGAGCAATCAATACGTTGACTTGTTTAGGTATCGATGTCCATCCGGCATCGATTATTTTCCATCAATTAATGCCACAATGTTACGTGTCCAACCTATTAATTTTGAATTTAAAGGCTTCTAGTGCTATCATTTTAAATGATAGAAGTAGAATCCTTGTATTGCAAAAGTATAGATAAAAAAACTTTTTGGTTAGATCAATACAGATACTTAAGAGAAACGTGGCTGTGAGACAAAAATAGGGGTGATTAAAAAATAGTTGTAATTTTGACCGTCATTTTAAACAACACCTAGTTGTACGTCAAGGAAAACTTTTTTTTATTTTTCCAAAAAAGGTCAATGTTTAATTGGTTAGAATCCTATTCTAATATTGATTTATGATTTTCAAGGCAAGGCTGGCTTTACTAAACAAAATTTTACTTTAAAAAAATATTACTTTATTTTATAACATTAAAATATTATATTGTTTAAAAAAGAGAGAGACCCGGGCCGGGTCGGGTCCCTGGCTGGGTTTTCTTAAAAAAATGTCGATTGTTTTTTTTTGGGGATTTTTTCTATGAAAATATTAGTTTTATTATATATTTTTAAAGTGATAAAATATCATTATTTTAAAAACGTGTCAGGCTCTGAACCAGGTCGGGTTCAGGCCCGGCCCAAAACTGGAGCCCCGGACACCAAAATCCCAGGCTCCCGACCTAAACCAGGCGGACCGGCCCTAGGCCCAACTTGGCTGTGCTTCTCCGTCCAGCGCGGCCCAATGGTGTACAATCCTGGGCCGAGACGACCGAGCAGGCCCGCGGGAGGTCCCAGGGAGAACGCCTGGCCGGAGAGGACTAGGCCCGGCAGAGGCAGAGGCCCGGAGAGGAACGCCTGGCTCGAATCTAAAGGCGGTTGCCTCGCGACCTCCGGTCCTAAACCGAAGCGCTCGCGGCGGCCCAATACCCCAAACAGCACCTCCAGCAGCCGCGTACGGCATCTCTTCTGCATTTCATCGAACAGGCGGAGGACGACGGAAAATGGTCGAGTTCGGGTGCGAAACAAGACTAGATCTGTACCTATGGCGCTCAAGGAGTAAACAGCACATACACGCAACACATAACAAACCACGTACGGGACCGAGAGTCACTTGTTCGGACTGACAAGAGACCACGGCGGTCCGAAGAGGGGAAAACAGAGGACCTCCTCTCTTCTTCCCTTTCCCTTCCTTTTTTTCTGTACTCTCCCTTCTTCCTCTGCTCTCCCCTCTGTTTTCTTCTCTGTTCTGCCGAAGGCCCCCCACCTTCCGTGAAGACATGCGTCACCCTCGTCTCTCTCCTCTGCCCTGTCCATCTCCACTCTGCTCACGCGTGTCAGCTTCCCTGCTGCACTTCCGAGATCGCGTTGAGTCAGTCAAAGCAGATCTGCTTCGTCGCCGCTGACTAGGCGAGAGGGAGAAAAGGAACTGGAGCGCGGGCCTGGGGGGAGGAGAGATGGGCGACGGGCCCAGGGGAAGAAAAACGCGCGGGGATGGGCCCGAGAGTGTGGGCCGTGGACGAGAGGAATATAGGCTGAGCCCTGGGAGGAAAACGCCGCGGGCTGGGCCCGCCAGGTTGGGCGAGAGTAGGGCCGACCAGGCCCGACTTAGCCTTTTCTTGGGGCCAATTAGGCCCAAATCCCTTTCGTCTTTCTTTTTTTTTGTTTAACGAAAATAGAAGAACTTTAAAATATTTAAATAGTAATAATTTTCTCCAAGATTAAGCTAAAAATAAATTACTGAATCGGAAAAAATTAGGTGTAAACAATTATATTGCTTGATCAATAGGGAGATTATATATCGCTCTATCCGTGGACAAGGTCATAGCGATTGAACTGCATAATATGGTGTTCGATTTACATTTTTGTATTTTGCTTTATTATTGTTATATTGCTTTATTTTTTATGCAATTATACTCTAGATAAATGTTATGCCATGTAGATTCTTTTCTTATACTTCACTACTAGTATTGGCTTATTTGTTTTGTCTAATTAGTATTAACAAAGTCACCATGAAATTCGTTGCATGTTTAAATATTTTGCAAATAATCTTTTCTAAGATAATGAAATAAAATCCTAAAAAAAATGTGAATGTCGAGGTGTAAATTTCAATGGATCTTGTGTGATCATCTGTGTCAAATTCTAGTTGTTTCGAAAACTAGAGGAATTATTAGGTCCATCTATATGCTCATTTTACTTGATAATGAAGTATTTATTTTATATAAAAAATGGTCCCTACATGTTTTGGGAAAAAATCGGTAACAATAAAGCTTTTAGTGATTGATATATTTGGTCCATCTATATGTTCACTTTACTTAAAGGCGATTTCCTTTAAACGACGGGTCGTGGTTATTTTGATTGAACAAAGCTGTGGTTATGATCAACTTGTTGTGTTAGTGACACTAGTGTCACTTTTCAAAAAAGGAAAAGGAAAAGCCGACATTATTGTCCTATGAGGACTTGCAGTGGAGGGTGGACCTCACTAGCCCAATTATTCATCTCTTTGGGTCGCATCTCCATGTGAAACGTGTCACTGGTTCAGCTGCAAATGATTCGCCACATGGCTTTGGTAAAACAACAGAAGAATAGACATTGTCGTGCTGTCCTCTGAGAGGACCCGTAGTAAAGTATGTGCCTTCTGATTCCGTGGTCACTTTATGAGCTGTAAAGGATTCATGATGTTAATGTTGCTTTGGAAAAACAGCGAAAGGATAAAGATGACACTATATAGTGGAAGGTGGACCTTATTATAGAGACTTCTGCTGCTTCGTGTCCGAATAAATAGACGGATGGAAATAAGAGATGTGAAGAGACAAAGATGGTCTCTAAGTTGGCAAAGTTTCATCCTATCAAATGCCGCATGTCCATTTGAAATACACCACGTCTCTAGCTGCAAATGGTCCGTGACAAATAATGTCACTCTTGAAATAAAAAAAGGCAAATGGAGAAGGAGACATTATTGTCCTCTAAGGAGCTATAGTGGACCGTTTGGCCTTATTCGTTTTCGAATAAAGCAATGATGGACATGCGAGACATGAAAAGATCAAGATGATCCTACGTTTAAAGAAGTTCATAAAAGAATTTCTGGATAAGAATGAAGACGTTGTCATAATTATTGTACAGCGTCTACTTTAATGTCAAAACTTGTCAAATATAAAACTACTAATTCAGTCTTAAAGATATTTATTATTCGATTTCAACGCCGTCCTATATTTTTCAATTTTGCACACGTAATCCTCCAATTAATTTTTGCCCGAAATTATTGATATGACATCAGTTGTAGCTAGTTGTCCTTCATGGCAAGCTAGGGATCTAGCATGGACAAATTATGAGTGTGATTTATAGGTACTACCTAATGATGAATTTGATTAGCTTGTTCTTGTCGAGAATTGGATTTATCAAATGACCCGTATTATTGACTTCGAATTAAGACTAGAATCTCTAGTAAAAAAAAAAACTTAAGGATAAAATGAAAGAAGTAGGTCACCATTGTGAATCGTGTTCAATCCTACACCCTTTAAATATGACAATTTTAAGTAATGATAAAGACTTTAAAGATATAACATTTAATATAGAAACATTCAAGAATCGTGACACTTTAATAATGTTCCTATTATCAAGCCAATTTTCCAAACTAACTAATTAAAACTACCTTACTTCTATGGTTGTGTTTTGTCGGTCTTAATAAGCTAATGTTCCAAAGTATAGCAAGTAAATTTCCTATCAATTTTCTGAGGCTAAATTTCGTGTTTGAAGGATGATGGATCTTGCTATGCATTGCGATAAATATTTTCAAGAATCCACTTTAAGCTATGGAAAAAATGGAGGAGCCAGTATTTAATCGATCAACAGTTAGAACCAAGGGTGAATTTGTTAGACTATTGGTATATTGAAGTGACACACCAAGTTACAGCAAGAGGTCATATGCAACGCTCAAAAAAAAGTTTTATACACGCATAAGATTCCAATTTATCAAATCAGTTTAACTATTTGTTTTTTTTTTTTTGTGTGCAAAGTATGTCATTCATTGATCATCGAAAGAGTCGTACTAAGTTAGAGCAGATATTGTCTATCTGAGGAACAGGGGGAGCTCACTCGTGAGAATAACGAGCGTTTACTTGGGACCTGGAGGTACTCCAGGTCAGGTGATAGGCATGTGGGAGCTGTCCGATTTGAGATTGGACAGCCCCATTAAATAGGAGGGAGGGGTTTGTTCTTTTTTTTTTTCCCAAAAAATCACTTTTTGCCCCCGGCCGTTCAACAGATTGGACGGCCGGGGGCAAAACCCGGTCACAATGACCTGGTCTGTACCGGGTCACTGAATCCGATTCACTGGACCCTATGAAGGATGCACTTGCCCTCTCAAGAACATGCACGTGGCCCGAAGGAGAGCCAAGTGCTCTTCATCACGAGAAGTATGCACTTCATTGTAAAAAAGCAGTTCTCGTTCGTGCACTCCTTTCAATAACTTTTCATCTTTAATTTTTCTTTTCTTTTTTAAAAAAATTCGAATTTCTAATTTAAAATTTTATTTTTTTATTTTTTTCCTTTCTTCTTATTTCCCTTCTTCCAAGACTTGATGGCCATCATGATCCGCCACATGCAAGGGACGAGCTTGCCGATCTAACAAGGCTTTAGCTTGCTTGTGGCCAGTCACTGGCCATCACTATAGCCAACAACTGGTTGAAGAAGAAGGAAAAAGAAAAAATAAGGAAAGAAAATATAAATTAAAAATTCAGGAGATTTTTTTTGTAAGTTTTTTAGTACTTGAACGTCAACATGCAAGGCTGTGCATAAGTTCATGAATTATATAGGGAGAGAATTTATCATCGAGTGTTTGATAGTTGTGAAAGTCTTGATAAGATTCAGTGATTATTCTGCCAAAAATTATGCACGATAAATATTATGTGGATTATTGGGTATAATTGTGGACTAAGATAAATTGAGAATGCTTGAATGACTTGAGCGTGATTATGACCTCCGTTATATCCCTTGGTCATTAAGTGTTTTATAGTTATCAAAGTAACAAGATTTAAACATTTTTTTTGTAAAGAATTGTGCATGTTGAATACTATGTGAATTGTTAGGTGCAATTAGAGACTAAAAAAAATTTGAGAGTGCTTAAATAACTCTAACGTGATTATAAAATCTGTTATATTGCTTAATCATTGAATGCTTGATAGTTGTGAAACTCAAGATTAAATGACTGTTTTGCAGAGAATTGGGCATGTTAAACACTATGTGGATTATTGGGTATGATTGGAGATTGACTAAAACCTGAAAGCACTTGAATGACTCAAATGTAATTATAACCTCCATTGTATCACTAGGTCAATATGGAAATTATATGTTAATCTCTCCTTGGACAAGGTCATAGCTATCAAACTATATAATATGGTGTCCAGTTCACATTTTTGTATTTTGATTTATTATTGTTCAACTGCTTTATTTTTATGCAACTATATACTACATATAAATGTTATGGTATGTAGGTTCTTTTCTTACAAGTATGCCTCACGCGTATTTCTTATTGGCTGATTCTTTTTTTTTTTTTTGCAAATGATCTTTGCTACAGTAATGAAACAAATTCCCAAAAACGAAATGTAAGTATCGAGGTGTAAATTTCAAACGATCTTGCGCAACCACATGCGTCAAATTCTAGTTGTTTCAAAAGCAAGGGGAATTATTAGATCTATCTATATGTTCACTTAATTACTTAATAATGAAATACCCATTTCACAAGAATTGGTCCTAGTGTTCTGTTTTAGATAAATTAGTAACAACAGAGCTTTTCCTAATCAATTTCCAAACACCCTAAAAGTGATTCCTTTAAAAGATGGGTCGTGATTATTTTGATTGAGAAAAGCCATGGTTATGCTCAACTTTTCAAGTCCAATGAAACATGGTAATGGCCATTAGCGACGCTAGTGTCACTTTTGAAAAAAACCACGTAAAGTCAGGAAACCATTAGCGACGATGTATAAATCCGTTGCAAATTTAACGACGAAGTGTTTTTTACCGTCGCAAACTCCGTCATTCGGGCGGGACACTAAAAAAAACATTTTTCATTTTGAATATCACTGGACCTCTCTCCAGGCTTTTTAGGTTACTTCCTTTTGCTGATTTGGGTAGCATCTCTGCTTGTTAAGTCGAAATTAGTTTAAGTTGGCTATTTAGTTTAGGATCCTGAAAATGATTGGATGTTCAATGAGCAACATATTTTGTTATTTCACTGTGTGCATATCGAAAGATTGTTTGACTTATTTTAGAACTCGCCTTTTGTGTATGTGCGAACAAGCAGTGTGCCTCATGGAACAACATCCTGGACAACTTGCAAACAAGCAAACTTTTCTCATACAACTTGCATTCTGTTGCTCATGCAGTCACAGTAGCTTGTTTATTTGGGATGCAATTAAACTTTTAAACTACCTTAAAATTCCTAATAGCTGGTCAAGGGGATTAGCTGTCTTGAAGAGTGGACTCATTCAACTTTTTTAGCCTTATTGGTGCTGCTTAGTTTGAAAACCACCATTAGTACTCAGGATATATTTTGGCTTAGATTGCTGTTGCTTTTACTGAGAAGGCGCAAGGGATGTGCATATTGGACTTGCATTACAGTAATGAGAGCACATTCATGTAATTGAATTGATGTTTCTTCAAATTGGTGTCATATCCGACTATTGCTTGATTATGGTCTCTTGATTTGGTCTTTGGTCTTTGGTGTCTGAAGCAATACCAGGAAGAATTGAAGTTGAGGCAGATGAAGAATTCAGACACACCTTCTTTGTCTGCAGAGAGGACGAGGGAAGCTCAAGCTCATATGAAGACACCTTATCTTGTGCTTAGTGGTCATGTTAAGCCTGGGTAGGTTTTGCTGTGTTAGAAAATCAAGTTTCTATTTCTTTATTCACTGGCAATTAAGTACATCGCATCTTAAGATTAATTTGACTTTCTAAGATGTCATGTGGCCTGTCTTGTTCCATGACCAAAGTGCTCAACTGTCCTTTTGCTTTGCTCCTCCAGATTTTCTATTTATCCCACATTCCTCTGAGCCTGGGCTCTGTCACATATATGTCTCAACTTGCTTATGTACAGCTCCATACATCACTGCCTGGAGGACTCTTCCCGGATTATATTTCCCCAGAGTTTTGAGAGGAATTTTAGCATCTAGACTTGTGAATTTATTAACTTATAAATCATATATTAGCCTTAGATCAGCCTATAGATGTCTCTCTCATTATACTAAAAGGGTAGCACCTTATTGGAAATTTGAGTCGTCTGATAGCTTGATTGATGGTAGACAATCTATATCTAATAAGACAATCAGACATCAGCTATGAAGTCTAGGCTAGACTTTGTGCAATGTATAGTTACCATTATATTTGGATGATTAAACTAGGATTAGATCTTTGTTACTTTGTGCCTTTTTATTTAATTGATTTTTCTTACTTCTGGGTTATTTCCAGTCAAAACAATGACCCCTATAAGTGGTCTTGTAATTGCAGAAACAAACCCTTTGTAAATCGCGAGTGCTCCTGCTGGAGCGTCTTCGGCTTACTGGCAGATGCTCCAGAGTGTTCTTGCAGACAACAGGAACAAATGCGAATGATTTTAATGCGTGAATAGCGGCCTCTTCAGGGACCACAAGTAAAGAAGGCAAAGAGCCACGATTAAAGCAAACTCCACAATCAGGGGACATGGAGATTTGAAGACCCACTCACCATTTGAGAGCCGTTCGTTTGCTTTTTGTTTCGATAGAAAGCGAAGATGCGATTCCGATTTCATATCTTGCTGCTGCTGCTGATGATTTGGTCGGTCCTTGATGATGAGATTGCACAATTATTTATTCTCTCATTATGTGTACTATAAAGAAAAATATTTATGTTATTCTTGTGGATAATGTTGATGAATATACTTCATTTTTGTATCATTATAATATTTTGATGTTATTAAGCACTTAAGAATTAATTCTAGAAATAAATTTCGATGTTAATTAGATTTAATATCGAAATCGTCGTTACAAATATTCGTTGCAGATTTCGTCGCTAAAAATTAATAAAAAATTAATAGCGACGAATTTTGCTACGAATTCAAATTAGCAACGAATTTTGCCACGAAAATTAGCGACTAATTTTATGACGGATATATTTTGTGGCAAATTAGCGACGGATATATTTTGTGCCTTTCCTTCCTTGAACCGCATCCTCTTGCTCACTCACTTCTTGAACCACCCCTTGAACCTTGTCATTGATAAAATTCATCTATTTGTCCATCTTTGGATAGAATATTTCTTTGGTGGACAAATTGTATTCATTTGATTAGAGACAAGACTATCTTATCCAACCTTATTGTCTTGAAATTTAATTTTTTGTTTGAACTTGAGACCAATGAGCTATTTATAAATTTTTTATCTTCTTTTTTAAGATTTACCAGTCGCATTTCAACTAGTCCGTCTCTTTAGGCCAATTTAATAGCGTACTCCTCCATATCGGCCTCATTTTAGATATGGTGCAACATCAAAAGCTGTAATATAGAGATCCTTCCATTTCTTAACCTCTAATAAATCCATTTTCACATATTATAGCGATAACGTATAAATAGCTCCACATCAAATAGCAACCCTCGTAATATAGATAAGTAACAATTTTTGTTTCTGGCCATATTTAAAAACAATTTTTTTTTATCAAGAGTTTACGGACACTTGTCGGGCAATCAACTACTTATTATTTGGAGCTTTCAATTCATTGAGCTCTCATGATACGTGAAATAACGTTGAGCCCCATACGACCGTTGGTTATGTTGACATTCAATTTACGTAAATTCAAATTATGTAATAACTTCTTTTTATAAAGTGATGGCGTTTATATGGCTACATCAATGAAACTATGATGCCTTCATCTGTGTCATGCACAATAGTGGCTTTAATGATTCCAAAACTTGGTCCCACGTCCGACCAACTTGCCTCCGAGAAAGAAAGAAAGAGCACTTCGATGCTTAAAAAAGTCTTGATTCCTCCCATCATTTGATGTAGTTGTCCTGGACAGAAGAACTCTCGTTTCCCTCTCCACTCTGTACAATTTGTGTCGACCCTTCCGGCCACTCCTGTTTAATCCTCTGTCGCCCCGCGATCCAAGCCATGCCCATCGCGGAGCTCTTTCTTGGTGCCTTTCTTCAGGTGTTGTTTGATAGGTTGGCTTCTCGCGAGCTTCTCAACTTTGCGCGGCGCGAGGGTATTGATACGCTGTTGAAGAAATGGGAGAAGATGCTGACTAGTATCAAGCGGGTGCTGGATGAAGCTGAGGACCGGCAACTGAGAGGCGATCTCGGGGTGAAGTCATGGCTCGAAGATCTCAGGAACTTGGCCTACGACATTGAAGACTTGCTTGACGAGTTCGCCATGGAGAACGTGGAAAATAAGTCCGAAGAAGAACCATGCACTAGCAAGGTGCATTCCCTTCTTCCAAGTTGTTGTTTCAAATTGAGCCCGAGAGAATTGATGGTCAATCATGAAATGAGATCCAAGATAGAAGAGATGGATGTGAGATTAAAAGATATTATCACTCAAAAAGATACTCTGAGCCTGGAAGAGAATTACGGGGAGCGAGCTGCATATTGCCGAGTGGAAAAGCCGCTTCCCACTACTAATTTGCCTGAGTCATGTTTCGTTAGTAGGGAGGTCGAAAAAATGGAGATCCTCGAATTACTGATTAGAGAAGAAGATGATCAAACATGTGCAAATCTAAAAGTGATTCCCATCGTAGGGATGGGGGGTGTTGGGAAGACGGCTCTAGCTCAACAAGTCTACAATGATGCTAGAGTCACGGACTATTTCAATGAGAGAGCATGGGCATGTGTTTCCGATTATTTCGACGTGTTTGCTATTACAAAGAAGATCCTTGAGAAAATGAATCGCAATTTGTCCTGTGAAGGTAAGGACCTAGATTGGCTTCATGATAAGCTAAAGGAGCACCTTGCGGGGAAGAAGTTTCTTGTCATTTTAGATGATGTTTGGAACGAGAATTATGGAAACTGGACCATCCTCTTGAAGCCTTTTCAATCAGGAGCGAAAGGAAGCAAAATTATCGTCACGACTCGTAATTTTCATGTTGCTGAAATTGCCCGTGCTCAACCCTATACTCTGAAATTATTGTCACGAGAGGCTTGCATGACTTTGTTGGCATTCCATGCTCTTGGAGTCGGAAATTTTGATCATCATCGTAATCTTGAAGATTTAGGTTTAAAAATAGTGGAAAGATGCCAAGGATTGCCATTAGCCGTGAAGACTTTGGCTGGGCTGCTAAGATCTAAAGTCAATCCCCATGAATGGGAAGCTATATTGAAGAGCGAAATTTGGGAATTACCAAAAGAAAGTAATGACATCCTTCCGGCTTTGAAACTTAGCTACCTTCATCTCCCTTCAAATTTAAGGAGATGTTTCGCTTATTGTGCTATATTTCCCAACGACTATGAAATCGAACGGGATGAGTTAATTCGTTGGTGGATTGCTGAGGGCTTTTTGGTGGAGAAAAAAGGAAAGGACTCTTGGCATGAAGGTTTGAAAATTTTTAATGAGCTAGTATCTAGATCGCTACTTGAAAAGTCGAGTAGTTGTGAATCATGATTCTTGATGCACGATCTTGTGAATGAACTAGCAAAGCTAGTTGCTGGTGCAACCTTTTTTAGCTCAGGGGAGCTTGAGTCTAAGGGTGATCAAAATGATGCATTTTTCGCTCGTCACGCCTCATTCATTTCCAGCTATTGCCTTGTGTCCAAAAGACTCCAGATATATCATAAAATGAAAGGACTTAGGAGCTTCATATCGTTAGCGAAGCAACTTAGGTACTATAATAAGTACTTTTTGTCCGAGAAAGTGCTATGTGATTTCTTGTCGAGATTGAGGTACTTGAGGGTGCTTTCATTAACTCACTATTTTATTAGCGAGGTACCAGATTGCATAGGCAAACTGAGGCACCTAAGGCATCTTAATCTATCTTATACCAATATTGAAACGCTTCCAAAGTCAGTTGTTATGTTGTATAACCTAGAGGCTTTGATATTGCGGGCCTGTCAACACCTTGTCGAATTACCGAAAGATATGGAGAAATTGATCAATTTGAGATTTCTTGATATTGTCGACACTCCGAGCTTAAGAGTGATGCCGTTGTATGTCGGTAAGTTGGTGGGCCTTGAGATGCTCACGAATTTTGTAGTGGGCACAGAAAATGGGTTGAGGTTAAAGGAGTTAAAAAATCTAAAGAACCTTGGAAGGGAATTGTGCATCTCTGATTTGCATAAGGTTCAAGAAGCCGGAGATGCCACGGATGCCAGTTTGTGCATGAAGGAGGGAATATGCCGATTGTCCATGCAGTGGTGCGACGATTTCGAAAATTTTCGGGATGAAGAGCTTGAAGCAGAAGTCCTTGAATCTCTTCGCCCTCATCCAAATTTCGAAAATCTTGTAATATCCTATTATGGAGGCCTAGAATTCCCGTCATGGTTAGGAAATCCATCATATGTTAACATGGTGCATCTACGTTTACATGGGTGTCGTAAGGCCAAAACGATACCATCGCTCGGGCAGCTATCTTCTCTGAAAGAACTTTACATTGAAGGTTTAAGTGCAATATGTAAGATAGGGTATGAATTTTATGGAACTAAAAGCCCTTTCCCGTCATTAATAACTTTGGAATTCAGAAACATGCTAGTGTGGGAAAACTGGTCTCATTATGCCGATAATGAAGAAAGAGGAGTTGTATTCCCTTGTCTTGAGCATCTCCTCATTCGGGATTGTCCCATGTTGATCGGAAGATTGCCTAGTCAGCTGAGCTCCCTCATAAGCCTCGATATCAAGTCATGTCCCCATATGGATGTCTCGCCCTCTATCATTAGCCTTCCATCCCTCAAGGAATTAGACTTTGGTGGGTGTAATGAGGGTATGTTGAAGAGTTTGGTAAACCTGACATCACTGATCTCTCTTGTCATACAAGATGTTGCGAAATTAACTTGCTTAAATCATGAGTTTACAGACTCCTTGATCAAGTTGGAAAAGTTGGAGATGACTAGGTGTAATAAATTATTATACTTGTGGCAAGATAGAGATATAATTCGGAATCTCGCTTGTCTCAAGAAGTTAGTCGTCCAAAATTGTTCTAAATTGATATCTTTTGCAGCTGGAAAAGGAGACGTAGAGCTGCCCGGCAACTTGGAGACTATGAAATTGTGGGATTGCATCAATTTAGAGAAGCTCCCAAGCAAGATGCACATGCTCTCTTCTCTCGAAAACTTGAGTGTCCAAAACTGTCCAAAACTCATGTCCTTTCCCGAAACAGGTATACCGAGGTCAGTGACGTCATTATTTATTGCAGACTGCGAGATGTTGCAATCTTTGCCCGTAGGGTTAAGTACTCATCCGAATGAACCAAGCAGCAGCCGCCGCCATAGTCACAGAGACATGTCGTCTTGTTTGCAAGTACTGGAAATCTCCAATTGCGGCTCTTTGGGAGCCTCTTCATTCAGCGAGGGTAGATTTCTACTAGCGACCCTCAAGAAACTTGTAATTACGGGTTGTAAGGGAGTAGAGTCACTCATGGAGATAAACGCAGAACGTCATCATTCGCTTCAAGAGATTGAAATTGGGGGTTGCGATAATTTGAGAAGCTTACCAGAGGGTCTGCATACACTGACCAATCTCACTTCCTTAAGATTGGAAGGATGCCCTGCTCTCGAGATGGAGTGCCTCCCTCCTCTTCCTCTGAGTATTGTTGACACCTAATTTTTGCCGATCCGGTGCGTTTTAACCTAATTTTGGTTTGGTCAAAGAGATTAGAAAATTTATGTGAAAAGAGATGGAATGAAAAGATTCAAAAATGTCCAGACGCTCATCACATGTGAAATTTTATTTTGAAAGAGTAAATAGATTGAATTTTTCATTGTTTTAGATGATAAAAAAAAAGTAAAAAGAAAGGATGAAGCAAAACAAACGGAGGAAGCATTAGACCGGGCCCGAACGGCCCGGTCCGCGCGACTTCCTTTTCCTCTCCTTGGGCCGAGCCCGCGAGCCCACAGGCCC
This sequence comes from Melaleuca alternifolia, assembly GCA_019926035.1. Lineage (NCBI taxonomy): Eukaryota > Viridiplantae > Streptophyta > Magnoliopsida > Myrtales > Myrtaceae > Melaleuca > Melaleuca alternifolia. The sequence goes on from JAGKPW010003057.1 coordinate 206,141, forward strand.
ACTTCCCCCCTCCTTTTCCTCTGGCGCGTTGTTCTCCCAACGGACAGATAGAAGACTGACACAAGCAACGGCAGAAAGGGGGTGCCACACGCTATTGAAAAAAAGAGGAAGGGCAAAGGAAATAAAAAAAAAAAGAGAAAAAGGAGGAGGGGGGTTCTTTACGTGGGTTTAGAGGGAGAATAGAAAAAAAAAGTCAACGAAAAAAGAGTAAAAAAGAGAGAAAAAGTTGTCTTGGGGGAGGGTCTCTCTCTCTCTCCATCTCTCTATTTGTTGAAGAAAAAGGTGAAGCCGTAAAAAAAAAAGAAGTTGGAACTTGGGCGTTCCTTCACTGCTTGGACCGATCAGGAGCCCTCGCAAGTTTATTCACTGCCGATTTGAGCTCTTTTGCGATCTTCGAACTCCATCGTCGATTGTCCATTGGCACGGTCTTATTTCTCCCACTTCATTTCACAAGTAAGCTTCCGTCGCCGATTGTTTTTTTTCGCTCTTTTAGTCATGGTTCATTTTTAGTTCTCTGTGTTCATGTGTTTCGTGGATTCCGTGTGGTGAATGTTTGCTGCAGTTTTATTGATTCATTGCTAAATGTTGTTTAGTTAACTTTCGATTCACTATAATGCTGATTTGATATTTGTTCATATATTACTGGATAGTGGTTTGGATTAAGACTAATTTCGGTATTAGAATTAGTTTTTCATTGTTGAGTTCTACATGTTTGATGAAATGCTTAGATGAAATTCAAATGCTTTCTTTTTGATATATAGCTTAGTTGTAGAAGTTTAGTTGATCATATATGTCTCACTAGTTACATAGTAATGAGTAGGACTAATAGCATCACTAGTTTTTATCTCTGGTGGTATAAATTCGTTCTTGCAGTGGGGGAAGTTTTGACTTGATAGAGATGAACAAGTTCAACAAAATGAAAGGAGTCTGCAGAGTTAATAGGCGTGCTAAATATCGTGGGCTTAAAGGAGAAAGAGGCCAAAATTAGAAATTAAAAATGGACCAAATAAAAGAAGTAAAGAAGATGGGCCAGCGCAATACACAAATAAAAGAAAGAAGTGGGCTTAAAAAATGGTTTAGAAATGATAAAATGGGCCAAATCAAAGAAATAAAAGAAAATATGGGCCACGAAAATAAAAAAAGGAAAATGGGCCGGCGAATATTAAAATATAATGGGCCGAAATAAAGAAAGGAACCATGGGCCGAAAAATTAGATAAATAAATTCATTTTTTTTAAATAAAAATGGGGTGGGCCTTTAAGGTCCGAAACCCGTTTATAAAAAAATATAAAAAATTCGAATAATAAATAAACAGAAAATTAGGAAAAATAAATAAACAAATCCGAAAATACAAAAAAAATAGAAAATAGAAAATAGAAAACAGAAAATTAGAAAATAGATAATAGAAAATTCAGAAAATTAGTAAAATGATTAGAAAATATGAAATAGAAAATTATAAAATCAATAAAAATAGAAAATTAGAAAATCATTAAAAAACAGAAAATCATAGAAAATCATTAAAAAAAATATTAGAAAATCAGAAAATCTTTAGAAAATCATAGAAAATTAAAAAATCAATAAAAAAATTAAAAAAAAATTAGAAAGTCATTGAAAAGTATAAAAAAGGTCAATAAAAAATAAAAAAATAGAAAATAAATAAAAAATAGAAAATTTCTAAAATGAATCCTTTTGAATAAACTCTTAAAGCTTGACATCAAAGTATTAGTGGACTACCCTTTTAGATGATGTAAGCTTGCATGCAAACATTTAGGTTAACCAATCAATCAATCAATTTTAGGTACCGAAAGGGCGTTAACTAAATAGTTAACGTATTCAAGTCCCCGTACTTTAGGAATCTCTGGTTGCGTAGAACGTGAAGCATTCCTCCCGATGCTTTCACTCGGTTTCTAGCCAACCCCAATAGGCTAGTGGCGACTCCTAGAAATATTTAAGTTGTTAAATAACCTTAAAAAAAATCAAAACGTCTTAATGTCACGCGAGGTATGGACTTGGGAGAGTCCGCACTCGTAAAGATTGAACCGAATCGGATTACGATTAGACGTTGCTTTTAAGCCGTCTTTTAAGGATGTCGATTCGGACCTCTTCACGAGTAATATCTCTAAACCTACTTAGTACGTTCCCCCTCATCGGGGAGGTTCGGGTAGGTCGCGACAGCTTGGCGACTCCACTGGGGAATTGTGGATTTAGGCCTAATAAAATTGATTGATTGTTAATTGTTGAGTGTTAACTAATATGTTTTATGTAGCGCTTACATGAAGACAAAGGTAAGTCCACTAATTTGATGTTGTGTTAGATTGTATATGCAGGTTGGGAGATATAAGGGGTGGAGTGTTTTGTTAACCAATTTGTCTTGCAGAGAGATGTAGGAATGTATGAATATGTGGATGCAATTGAAGTGTTGTTTGAACATAAATTGATGTGCATGTTTTCTTATCATTGCATCACTACACCTCGCACACACAACCTGCGGCCAAAGCCCAAACCGCGATTAGGAAACCCTTAGGAGGTGTTGAAAGGAGGAACCCGCGTGGGGAACGACCCGTGGTAATCCCCTTTCGATCTCGCTCGTTCTAATTAGTGATGATGGGAACTATCCGATGAAAGTGCGGACGGAAAAACCCTTCGGATCTAGTAAGAATGGGAGCCTTAAGCCTATAGATATCCTCCCATTAGATACTATCCTCACAATTTCATGCGTTTGTGTTTGTAAATGCAACATCATTGTCCCATTCTCACCATGGTTTGTAAGTATTTTCCTTTACCCACTTATCATTACTTCGATTTTATTTTATTTTATTTTTTGTTTCTTTCTTTGGTCATACGATGTGTTGCGATTTGATTCAAATGCCCGTATAGGTTTAGTTTCGATGGGTACTCCCGAAATCCGAATCATCCCTTCCCCAAGGAAGGCCCTTCTAAGCATGTGGGATGGTCTTACCGACAATAAACGAGATTATGTGGAAATGAAGATTGGATATCTCATTTCCCTTCTACATGTGGAGCCTCAGGCAGCCATGGTCAAAGCGATAGCACATTTTTGGAACCCGACGACCTCCACATTCGTATTCGGTCGAAACGAGCTAACCCCGACTTTAGAGGAGTTGGATGTCATCATAGGAAGCACACCATCTTTTGGGTGGACCAAACCTTTAATAGGCTCCGATCCTATTTCAAGTTTGAGTGAATTTTTAAAAGTAAACACCATTGAAATTAGGAATGTCTTACGAGGAAATTCAAATGCCCTCCCTTTTTCTTATTTGGAAAGACACTTAGCCAGTTTATCCACCGGATCAGACCTTCAAGATGCTAAAGTTTTCCTTCTTGCCTTCTTTGGTTTTGTCATCTTTCCTCATACAAGAAAAACCATGGACCCTCGAGTTGCTTTTATCGTTCACCAAATTTGTCACTCAAAAGGGTTTACGAACATGATTTTAGCCGAAACATTCATTTCCCTATCTCGATTTAAGGATGGCTCTTCTAGTGTTTTTAGGGGTCCAATAGGTCTTCTTCAAGTTTGGCTCCTCTCACATTTAAAGGAATTCGGTGGCAGTATGTTTATTCTAGAAGTCGATAAAAACATGCACCCTCTTTTCAAAATATAAAGAAATAGAGAAATTTATCCATTTTTGGTCATTCCATTCATGGATGGATTTCTTTATAAATCTTGTTCCAAGTCAAATTTTATGGCAAGCCTCATGGATAAGATTTCCCAAAGCACGCCTTACTAGCGGGTTTGACGATCCAATCCCACTCTTGGGACTCACTGGATCTACGTCATATTATCCATTAAGGGTAGCTCGTCAATATCGCATGCTTCAAGAAATCCCTCCTCCACTAAAGTTGGGTTCATATCGTTTTGACTTCCGCCCTCAATTCATCCAAGGAGATCAAGTCCAACAGATCAAGGAGCAAATTGACAAGATGGAGGATGTGCTATACCATTGCCCACCAAGAGATGTGGATTGGGTTTTGGAATTGGAGGACGAAATGAGAGAACATCACGCTTCTAGAGAGTACATGCTTCGTCAACCAGAACCTGAGCTCAAAGTGCTTCTCCCTTACGTTTCTCCTAACCCAACTCCAAGGGAAGTTCAGATTCAATATGCCATTAGAGAAAGAGACGAAGCCCTAGCCAAAGTGGAACGCCTTACCCAAGAGAACAAACGGCTCCGCTCATGTCAATCGAAGAGATCAACCCGAACCGAAGCTTCAAGCTTGTCCCGTTAAAATTTCATTTCTTTGTATAAACTTTTTTTTTATGGTCCCTTTTCCTTAAATTATTTTGATGTATAGGGCTTTTTATTTTTATTATTTTTTGAGTACAAGAACCTTCTCTTTTTTGAAGAGCTTTTGATGTAATTAAGGATCTTATCGTTTTTTAGAGTTCTTAGTAATTAGCAAGCGGGCATTTGAATCAAACCAGCGTATTGCCCCTTTTATTATATAAATTCTTGATATGAAACTCCGATAAGAATATATTTTCGTGAAATTGGACTTACACGAAGGATTCTTATCTGTGTTACATTACGAGAATCGATAATATAAAAGGGGAGTTTAATTGTCTCTTCGTATTCTGTTCTACTCACTTTTTTCCTTTTTCTTTTCCTTTCTTTCCTTTTGTATTCGATCCACAGGTATTAAATCACGGCTTTCGAACGATCGCCGATTCTCACGAGGTCAAGATCCCTAAAAATGAACATGGAAGAGCAGAACACCCGTTTCGCCACGATTGACGACAAGATTAATGATTTAGCTGCCCAGTTTGCGCAATTTGCAAACGATATCCGAGCCGCTTTGGTGCCGTCCAACCCAGATCAAGCAGTGCCCGAAGCGATTCCAGAGCCGGTGACCGTCGAGGCTGGAGACAAAAATGTGCAGATGCCAACTCCAACACCCGTGGTGGTCGAGCTTGACCCCATTTCTGAGGCTATTACAGCACGAATGGAGGAGGAGAACAATAGAAGATTTGCTAAATTGGAGGAGAAACTTCGAGCCATGCAAGGCTATGAAGCGAATGTAATGGAGGATTTATCCCGATACTCCAAGATGCACTTTCCGGACAAATTCAAGATCCCAGAGTTTGTCAAATATGATGGAACTGGAGATCCAAAGATCCATTTGAAATATTATCTGAACCGAATGGGGAGATATGCGCAAAACGCCCCGCTTTTGATCCAAACTTTTCAAGAAAGTCTATCTGGCCCGGCTCTACAATGGTATATCCTGCTGGAGCCCGAGAAAATGGAACGCTGGGAAGAAGTGGCTGAAGCTTTCATACTGCAGTACAAGTATAATACTGAGATCGCTCCTACACGCGATGTTCTAGCTCGCACGGAGAAAAAGAGGAGCGAATCTTTCCGAGCTTTTGCCCAAAGGTGGCGTACCATTGCTGCACAAGTTAAACCGCCATTGGACGATAAGGAAATGATCGAATTATTCCTTAGGGCCCTTCCCCAAGATTTTTACAATAAAATGATCGGATCAGGCTGTGATACTTTCTCTCGGCTAGTAACCATTGGAGAAAGGATTGAAGGAGCCATCCACGAAGGACGAATTAGTGAAGGGTCGAGTCGCAGATTCCCCATCAAGAAAGATAAAGAAGTGGAAGTGGCATTTGTTCAAGCCCCGGCTGAACCAAGATTACCCCCAAACTCGCGATACCCTTCGGTATCCGGAGGAAGAACTAACCAGAGTTATGAAGTAAGAGGAAAGACATCGAGAATTTTTACCCCCCTTCCGAGGCCGTTATCAAAATTGCTGCCAATGTTGTTGGCGAAGCAAATGGTCGCCAAGGAAGTACCTCGAGACAATCCTCCCAGATTTTACGGATTCGACATGTCAAAATCATGCGAATATCACATGGGCGAAAAAGGGCATGATGTTGACAATTGCTTGATACTCAAAATCAAAGTGCAGAACTTGCTTGATAAAGGGATATTGGCTTTTAAAGACTCACAACCCAACGTGCAGCAAAACCCTCTTCCGGATCATGGACAAAACGTAAACATGATTATTGGAGTTGTTTGTGGTGATATAGACTGTCCATCCGAACCGGAGGGAAGAAGTAATGACCCTTCTCTGTTTGAAGGGATGATAGCCATGATAACACCCATAGTTATTGACTTGTATGCTGAAGAAGAGGCTTTGAGGTCTAATAGGAGTGACATTGAGCATGTGGCGATTGATCATATAGCCGAGGAGTTCACATTGCTAGGGATGAGCAAGGATGACATTGAAACGGTGGTTATTCAATTGCCGCCATTAGATGAAGAAGAAGTCATGTTAGAAATTTCGCCGAAGCTGAACACTAAAGCCGTTTTTTGGAACTATGGGACAAATGAGATTGATGTGGTCACTCGTTCAGGTCGTTGCTACGCACCTACTGAAGTAGTCGAGAAGAAAGCAGTCACCAACGAGGAGGCCGAAAAATTTCTTGCAATCATCAAGAATAGTGAGTTCAAGGTGGTGGAGCAGCTGCGGAAAATGCCAGCCCAAATTTCGTTGCTGGACCTTTTTAAGACATCAGAAAAGCATAAAAATGCATTGTTGAAGGTTCTTAATGAAGTGCATGTCCTAGAGACCATTGACGATAGCCAGCTGGAGGAGTTCGTTGGGTCCATATTGCTAAAAGACCAAATGTTGTTCTCTGATGAAGACTTCCCTCCGGAGGGCCGTAACCACGCTAAAGCTTTACTCATTTCGGTGAAATGCTGCAGCAAGGTGATTTCGAGGGTGTTAATTGATAATGGTTCAGCTTTAAATATCTGCCCCTTGGCTACTTTGCATCGCTTGGAGGTTGATGAAGCGAGAATTAGAAGCTCTAAATCGACTGTCCGTGCCTTTGACGGGATGAAGAAGCAGGTCATCGGCGAGATTGAGCTTGAGCTTTTGATTGGCCCGGTACCTTTCTTAGTGAATTTCCAAGTGTTAGATATCCCTAGTGCTTTTAACTTTCTATTGGGACGCCCGTGGATACACACTGCTGGGGCAGTACCCTCTAGTTTGCACCAGAAGGTCAGATTCATTGTGGACAACAAGTTAATCACCGTTCATGCTGAGGCAGACTTCAAGGTGTACCATGATACTGCCATCCCATACATTGAACCAGAAGCAAAGGAGGAGTCCAGCTATCAGGCGTTTGAGTTAGTGTCCATGATTTGGGTGCCAGTTGGAGTTGCCATGCGTAAGCCTGAAATGAGTAAATCGCCGATGATGTCAAGCAGGGTGTTACTCGAATATGGGCATACCCCAGGAAGAGGATTAGGCACGCATGCTCAAGGTATCACCAGACCTATTAGACTCGCTAAATGCTACCAAAGGAGAGGTCTGGGCTATGTTGAAACCAAGGATGGGAAGAACAACAAAAAGCCAAAGGAAGGAGGAGAACTTCGTCGGCGACTACTCCCTCCTCCTATAGAAGAAAATTTCCGGAAATCATCTCGGCTGTTGCATGAAGAGGAAGGAGTCATATATGATGTCGCTCATTTGTTTCAAGAAGACTTCATCTGCATGATCTCTGACGAAGCGGCTGAATCTTCCACTAGTTATCTTGACCCGTCTCTGCATGACATTCTAAATGATAAATGCGCATGTGACTCGGAAATAGATAATGAAAAATCTCTCGAATCTGATACGGATAGCGACGATGGCCAGAAGAACGTCAAAAGATATTGGATCTGTCATGAGGAGTCCAAACCTCTGACAGTAGAACCGACAATAACGGTGAACTTAAGAGATGATGACAACGTCAAAGAAACTAAAATTGGTGCCAATCTTTCAGAGTTTGAAGCAAGAAGGATGATCGATCTTTTGAAAGAATATCAAGATGTGTTTGCTTGGTCCTATGCTGACATGCCAGGTTTAGATCCAACGATTGTTGAGCATGCATTACCGACAGAGCCTGACATCCCACCTAAGAAGCAAAAACTCAGGAGGACCAAACCAGTGTTATCAAAGAAAATCGAGGAGGAGGTTATGAAGTTATTGAAAGTCGACTTCATAGAACTGTCACATTATCCTGATTGGATTGCTAACATCGTGCCGGTAATGAAGAAGGATGGGCGAGTTAGGGTCTGTATTGATTATCGTGATTTAAATAAGGCGAGCCCAAAAGATGATTTCCCTTTGCCTCATATCGACGTTTTGGTAGACAGTACCGCCGGATTTGAATTATTTTCGTTTATGGATGGTTTTTCTGGGTATAATCAAATCAGGATGAAGGAAGAAGACAAAAGCAAGACTTCCTTTATTACTCCATGGGGAACCTTCTGTTATAAGGTGATGCCTTTCGGACTGAAAAATGCTGGGGCAACTTATCAAAGGGCAATGGTCACGTTGTTTCATGATATGATGCATAAAGAGATAGAGGTGTATGTTGATGACATGATTGCTAAGTCAAGGAGTGGCGAAGACCATATTGGTGTGCTTAGGAAGTTATTTGGTCGGCTCCGAGAATTCAAGCTGAGGTTAAACCCTGCAAAATGTATATTTGGGGCAAAGTCTGGGAAGTTGTTGGGATTCATGGTTAGTGACCGAGGTATTGAAATTGACCCGTCTAAAGTCAAAGCCATTTGTGACCTGAAAGCTCCTACAACTGTTAAGGAAGTTCGAAGCTTATTGGGAAGATTAAATTATGTGGCAAGATTCATTTCCCGATTATCAGAAACAGCCAAACCATTCTTCAAGCTGCTGAAGAAGAACGCTAAAATCGAATGGGACGACGAATGCCAAAAATCCTTTGAAGAAATTAAGGATTATCTTTCCCATGCGCCAATACTAGTGCCACCAATCGCTAGAGTGCCGCTGATCTTGTATCTAACTATTCATGACCAATCCCTAGGAGCTATGTTAGCCCAGAAAAGGCCAAGTGACCAGAAGGAACATGCGATATACTATCTTAGCAAGAAATTCACCGTTTCAGAGATGAGTTACCCGGAAGTGGAGAAGACATGCGTGGCATTGGTATGGGTCTTACACAGACTGCGTCAATATACTCTTCATCATCAAATTTTGCTCGTGACTGACAATGATCCTATTAAATACCTTTTGGAGAAACCCGCCTTGGTTGGAAGGTTAGCCAAGTGGCAAGTTCTAATTTCTGAATTCGATATACGGAGTATGAATCAGAAATCTATTAAAGGAAGAGCTATAGCTGACATGTTAGCTGAAAGCCCCAGTCGAATAGAAGATGCTGAGGATGGTGATCATGTTGATGAACGTATCCAAACGATATCCGGTGATAAGTGGACCATGTACTTTGATGGCGCTGTCAATCTATCTGGCTCTGGAACAGGGGCAGTCTTAATTTCCCCGATGGGCCAACATTACCCAGTAGCTGCAAAATTGGTATTCCCATGTACCAATAACATCTCGAAGTATGAAGCATGTATCATTGGCTTGCAATTAGCCATTCATATGAAGGTTAAGAAGTTACAAGTCTATGGTGATTCGGCACTTATTATCCTTCAAACCGAAGGACAATGGCGAATGCGTGATACTAAATTGATCCCATATCATGAGTTTTTAGAAGAATTGATTAAGGAGTTTGAAGAAGTCTCTTTTGAATATTTGCCAAGATCTCAAAATCAGTTTGCCGATGCATTGGCCACCCTATCGTCGATGTTACAAGTAATGGAAGGAATGGACATTGAGCCATTGAGAATCGAGATTCTTAAGCGTCCAGCCTATTGCATGGTGATTGAAGAAGAGCCGGACGGAAAACCGTGGTATTACGATATCATGACCTATCTTCAAAAGGGAGAATTCCCTAAAGGAAGTGATGCATCTGATAGAAAATATTTGAAGAAATTGGCATCAAAATTCTTTGTCAGTGGCAGTGCTTTGTATAAAAGATCTTTTGATTCAATGTTGCTTAAGTGCGTGGACGCTAAAAAAGCTAATCAACTGATGAAGGAAATACATGAAGGAATATGTGGCCCGCATATGAATGGTCACTTTCTGGCGAAGAAGATCATGAGATTGGGATATTTCTGGCTAGCCATGGAAACTGACTGTATCCAGCATGTCCGGTATTGTCACCAATGTCAAATCTATGGAGACAGAATCAATGTCCCACCAAATGAATTGCATCAAATGTCTGAACCTTGGCCATTTTCTATGTGGGGCATTGATGTGATCGGTCCAATCAATCCAAAAGCTTCCAATGGGCATCGTTTCATTTTGGTGGCAATTGACTACTTCACAAAGTGGGTCGAGGCGAATTCTTATGCTAACGTCACCGCTAAAAATGTGGCCAGATTCATTCGCAGAGATATTGTCGCACGATATGGAGTTCCCGAGTCGATCATCACAGACAATGGCTCGAATCTGAACAACAAGATTGTGGATGACATGCTTAACGAGTTTCAGATTTGTCATTTAAATTCCTCGCCATATCGTCCTCAAATGAATGGAGCTGTGGAAGCGGCTAATAAAAATATAAAGAAGATATTGTCAAAAACAGCTGACAATTACCGCGATTGGCATGAACGGTTGCCGTACGCGTTGATGGCTTATCGAACCTCGATCCGCACTTCAACAGGGGCAACACCTTTTTCATTGGTTTATGGTATGGAAGCAGTTTTACCCGTGGAAATGGAAATTCCTTCATTAAGGATCTTGTCACAAGCTGGTTTCTCTGAGACTGAATGGGTACAATAGATACGTGACCAATTAAACTTAATTGAGGAGAAGAGGCTCAAAGCTCTATGCCATGGCCAATGTTACCAACAACGGGTTGCCAAATCATTCAATCGTAAGGTTCGACCGAGATATTTCATGGTAGATGATCTTGTGCTAAGAAAAGTGCTACCTTTTTCTTTAGACCCACGTGGGAAGTTCACTCCTAATTATGAGGGTCCATATGTTGTTAAGAAAGTTTTATCAGGTGCTGCTTTAATTCTTGTTGAAATGGACGGTCGTGAATTGCCTAGGCCTGTGAATGCTGATTCAGTAAAAAAATATTTTCCATAAATTAAAGATATGAGAGCCGTTCCTGAGGAAGTCTGAGTCCTTAATGCCATGATTATTATGTGCGCATCCACATGTGTTCGTTTTGTAGGAATAAGAATCCGTATCAAAGAGACAAATACAAGGTTATAGCCTAAATCCCTTTTCCTGAGGAAAACTGGGAGTGCCAGAATGGGGCACAAGCCTAAGGGTAATGTTGTATCGTTCCCAATCCCACATTTAGTTGAAGGCATGCTCAATTGATACATATGTGCTTACTCTTTTACAGAGCATCAGGTCTCCAGATCACAGGTAAGCTCTCTTTTCCCAAAAAAAAAAAAACGAAACAAAACAAAACAAAGAATGTTTTTCAGAAAAACAAACACTAAAATTGGAAACTTTGCAAAAGGAGGAAAAGACACTCTTAGTGAGATTTTCCTTATCTCGAATTTCGTTTGATTATCAATTAAAAGTTTGTCTTAAATCAAAACTTTGTCCTTTCAAAAGATTTACCAAAAAAATAAAAAGAGATCCATTAATCATGCCAAATGAGAAGTAATTAGAAAGATGAAAGGCAAGCCGTTCCCAAACACGTCCTTTAAACACATCGAGATTTGAGCGAAAACATATGTCCGTGTTGTTTAAGGATGAGAGATTCATTCACAAGTAGTATATGAACCAAGATGAAAAGAGGCATTTCTTTATCTATCATATACACTACAGGTGATCATAGTTAAACCCTTTGAGCCTTCATTCGTGGAGAATTTTACAAATTACCCCTGTCAAGAAACACCCCACAATGGGGCAAATATGGAGGTTTGGCAGACAATATCTAGTGAAAAAGATAAGAAAGATTTCTTTGTTTTCACTTGCATTAATCTTTCTGTGGTAACTTCAGGAGAACCCTTGTAGAAGCTCAAAAGATCTTGAAATGAGAAGAGCATTTCTTTCTCTACCTATACACTCATATCCTTTGATCAGCCAACTTGAGCCTTAAAGTTCATTTCTGAAACCTGAGTGGTGAATATCTTCCCACACTGGGGCAAGACAATAAAAAAATCTCTCGAAAGTCCTAATAGCTTTGGAAAAAGGTTCATAAAAATCTAGGGGGCATGAAAAAGCAGTGTGCCTGGTAAAAGCAAGGCCAATGTCAAAAAAAAAAAAGAGAAAAAAAGAAAGACTCGTGCTAAGTATGAATGTCTTGAAAACCATTGTTCAGAACGAAAATCATTCCAAATGCAAAATTTATTAGAGAAAGGAGCGAAGCTCTTATGATTGAATCAACAGGCACAAGGACTTTCGAGTTAAAAAATCATGATATGACAATGTTGTCAAGATTATCATCAACTCATGAATTCCCTTTTCTTTAAAATTGTGTTGAGCCTATTTGAGCCTTTCCCCTGAACCAGCATTACAACCATTACCTTAAGTCTCTTCGATCAGGATGATTTGAGTGGAAGTAAGGATTTTCAAAGAAGTTACTGTTTAAAGAAGTGAGAACAAAGCTATTTTATCTCATCTTGAGGTTTCTTGACTTGTAAACCCAGCGATGATGATGATTCATGATTATTTCTTAGCCAGTGATGCTTATCCGTTGTTAAAACTATAACCCAACCTACATTACAGTCCTTTAAAAGACCTCTTGGATTGGTTGATGTGTATTTATTGCGAATGATTCTCGAAACCTTCAACACTGGTTGTGCGAGATATCCTGAGTGATTAAATCTCACTGATGATCTTGAGAGTATGTGAGAAGACCTTTCGGACTAAGGTTCTCCATTTGGCATGCTTGACCAACTCTTTTTATGAGTTAATCCCAAATGCATTTGATAATAAATGAATTGATTTTGTTTAGGCAACCAATGATCATTCACCAGTGACATTTCTTGGATATTGTTTACCCCTTATTATTGGACATGATGAGCTTTCGTTGCCTGGAGATCCCGGTGAGTCTTCAAAGCCCTAAAGTCTTTTTATAAACATGGTGAGCTTTTGTTGCCCGCGGTGAGCTCTAGTAGCCCGTGGTGAGTCTTCGAAGCCTTGAGTTTTCTCCAAATTAGCCAAAACTCGTTATCACACGGTAAGGCCCTACTCAAGTCAAATTCGCTTCTACACGATTAAGACTTTATATATACAAAATCCGTTTTTACGCGGCATCCTCATTTGTCGAAATCCGTTTGAGACGGTAAGACCTCCTCAAGTCAAATTCGTTTCTACACGATTAAGACTTTATATATACAAAGTCCGTTTTTACACGGTATCCTCATTTGTCGAAATCCGTTTGGAGACGGTAAGACCTCCTCAAGTCAAATTCGTTTCTACACGATTAAGACTTTATATATACAAAGTCCGTTTTTACACGGCATCCTCATTTGTCGAAATCCGTTTGAAGACGGTAAGACCTCCTCAAGTCGAATTCGTTTCTACACGATTAAGACTTTATATATACAAAATCCGTTTTTACACGGTATCCTCATTTGTCGAAATCCGTGTGAAGACGATAAGACCTCCTCGTTTGTCGAAATCCATTTGTACATGGTGAGACACTTTAAACTAGCCAAAACCCGTTTTTACACGGTAAGGCTCCTTGAAAGTTGAATCCGTTTTTACACGGTAAGACTTCTTAGTACTAGTCAAAATCCATTTTTACATGGTAAGACTCTTTTTCTTTCAGTTAAAAGTAAGAAATAAAAAACGAATTATCATAGAAAGTGTTCATCACTATACCGGCAAAATTTAGGCGCATCCTATCTTTGAATGAAACCTCTTCGAGCTCCCCTTCAAAGAGGGGCAGCTGTTGACACCTAATTTTTGCCGATCCGGTGCGTTTTAACCTAATTTTGGTTTGGTCAAAGAGATTAGAAAATTTATGTGAAAAGAGATGGAATGAAAAGATTAAAAAATGTCCAGACGCTCATCACATGTGAAATTTTATTTTGAAAGAGTAAATAGATTGAATTTTTCATTGTTTTAGATGATAAAAAAAAAGTAAAAAGAAAGGATGAAGCAAAACAAACGGAGGAAGCATTAGACCGGGCCCGAACGGCCCGGTCCGCGCGACTTCCTTTTCCTCTCCTTGGGCCGAGCCCGCGAGCCCACAGGCCCACTTCCCCCCTCTTTTTCCTCTGGCGCGTTGTTCTCCCAACGGAGGAGATCTTCATGAATCTCTCCAAAGCGATTGATGGGAGAGGACAGATAGAAGACTGACACAAGCAACGGCAGAAAGGGGGTGCCACACGCTATTGACAAAAAGAGGAAGGACAAAGGAAATAAAAAAAAAAAGAGAAAAAGGAGGAGGGGGGTTCTTTACGTGGGTTTAGAGGGAGAATAGAAAAAAAAAGTCAACGAAAAAAGAGTAAAAAAGAGAGAAAAAGTTGTCTTGGGGGAGGGTCTCTCTCTCTCTCTCCATCTCTCTATTTGTTGAAGAAAAAGGTGAAGCCGTAAAAAAAAAAAAGTTGGAACTTGGGCGTTCCTTCACTGCTTGGACCGATCAGGAGCCCTCGCAAGTTTATTCACTGCCGATTTGAGCTCTTTTGCGATCTTCGAACTCCATCGTCGATTGTCCATTGGCACGGTCTTATTTCTCCCACTTCATTTCACAAGTAAGCTTCCGTCGCCGATTGTTTTTTTTCGCTCTTTTAGTCATGGTTCATTTTTAGTTCTCTGTGTTCATGTGTTTCGTGGATTCCGTGTGGTGAATGTTTGCTGCAGTTTTATTGATTCATTGCTAAATGTTGTTTAGTTAACTTTCGATTCACTATAATGCTGATTTGATATTTGTTCATATATTACTGGATAGTGGTTTGGATTAAGACTAATTTCGGTATTAGAATTAGTTTTTCATTGTTGAGTTCTACATGTTTGATGAAATGCTTAGATGAAATTCAAATGCTTTCTTTTTGATATATAGCTTAGTTGTAGAAGTTTAGTTGATCATATATGTCTCACTAGTTACATAGTAATGAGTAGGACTAATAGCATCACTAGTTTTTATCTCTGGTGGTATAAATTCGTTCTTGCAGTGGGGGAAGTTTTGACTTGATAGAGATGAACAAGTTCAACAAAATGAAAGGAGTCTGCAGAGTTAATAGGCGTGCTAAATATCGTGGGCTTAAAGGAGAAAGAGGCCAAAATTAGAAATTAAAAATGGACCAAATAAAAGAAGTAAAGAAGATGGGCCAGCGCAATACACAAATAAAAGAAAGAAGTGGGCTTAAAAAATGGTTTAGAAATGATAAAATGGGCCAAATCAAAGAAATAAAAGAAAATATGGGCCACGAAAATAAAAAAAAAGGAAAATGGGCCGGCGAATATTAAAATGTAATGGGCCGAAATAAAGAAAGGAACCATGGGCCGAAAAATTAGATAAATAAATTCATTTTTTTAAATAAAAATGGGGTGGGCCTTTAAGGTCCGAAACCCGTTTATAAAAAAATATAAAAAATTCGAATAATAAATAAACAGAAAATTAGGAAAAATAAATAAACAAATCCGAAAATACAAAAAAAAAGAAAATAGAAAATAGAAAACAGAAAATTAGAAAATAGATAATAGAAAATTCAGAAAATTAGTAAAATGATTAGAAAATATGAAATAGAAAATTATAAAATCAATAAAAATAGAAAATTAGAAAATCATTAAAAAACAGAAAATCATAGAAAATCATTAAAAAAAATATTAGAAAATCAGAAAATCTTTAGAAAATCATAAAAAATTAAAAAATCAATAAAAAATTAAAAAAAAATTAGAAAGTCATTGAAAAGTATAAAAAAGGTCAATAAAAAATAAAAAAATAGAAAATAAATAAAAAATAGAAAATTTCTAAAATGAATCCTTTTGAATAAACTCTTAAAGCTTGACATCAAAGTATTAGTGGACTACCCTTTTAGATGATGTAAGCTTGCATGCAAACATTTAGGTTAACCAATCAATCAATCAATTTTAGGTACCGAAAGGGCGTTAACTAAATAGTTAACGTATTCAAGTCCCCGTACTTTAGGAATCTCTGGTTGCGTAGAACGTGAAGCATTCCTCCCGATGCTTTCACTCGGTTTCTAGCCAACCCCAATAGGCTAGTGGCGACTCCTAGAAATATTTAAGTTGTTAAATAACCTTAAAAAAAAATCAAAACGTCTTAATGTCACGCGAGGTATGGACTTGGGAGAGTCCGCACTCGTAAAGATTGGACCGAATCGGATTACGATTAGACGTTGCTTTTAAGCCGTCTTTTAGGGATGTCGATTCGGACCTCTTCACGAGTAATATCTCTAAACCTACTTAGTACGTTCCCCCTCACCGGGGAGGTTCGGGTAGGTCGCGACAAGCATCACGAGCATTACGCTTGAAGAATGTCCGAAGATAAAATCGTTACCTAATAAGTTGCATCGACTTACATGCCTCCGTGACCTGGAGATTGTTGGTTGTGTGAGTATCACGCGCTTCCCCGATGAAGGATTGCCGCCCCAGCTACGGGAACTTTCGGTAGTGGGATGCGAGAATATGAAGCAGCCGGTGAGGGAGTGGCTTACCCCCCGCCTCACCTCCCTTGAAATATTATATATCGACGGCAGCGCGGGGGGAGTGGGAGAGGGGGTGGGTCTTGTGCTCCCGCTCCCTTCCTCTCTGCTCGAGCTCTATATTAGAGATATGGGGAAAGTGGAAAGACTGGCCAGCTGTCTCCCTCCCTCTCTCCGGAGAATATGGTTGAAGAACTGCCCGAAGCTGAGGGAGTTGCCCCGGGATGGTCTCCCTCCCTCCCTTGAAGATTTCAGGATCTTAGGTGGATGTCCGGTCCTGAAGGAGCGATGCAGGAAAGGGACCGGCCGCTATTGGCCCCTCCTCCGCGAAATCCCGCTAGTTCAGTTGGGGAATGGGACTCAAGTGGGGTAATGATTATCTATCTTACTTCCCAGGCTCTTTGTTTCGTATTTTATACCCGAATATTACGTTGCCTTTTTTTATTTTTAATTTTTTAATTTTTTTTTGCAGATCGGTAAGCTGAAGCTTTCGGGGGTTGTCTCCGGGCCACTCCGTCTTTCCTCTTAGCGCGGCGTCTTCTGTGTCCTCCTTGTTCTCTCTACGCTCCGTCTCATCCTCCCAACATTGTCTCAATCTCGCTTGCCTCTCAGATTACAGCGGACTTCCATCGGTGAGGTTCGTCGTTACGACATGGGAACCCTATGGAAAGGGTCTATAACCCTTCCCTCACCATCCACTCACTGTTATAGTCTAGTAGAAGATGCTGAGGGGGAACCCTGGATGTGAGATTGTTCCTCACTGTAGAGATGAGAGGAGATGCCGCCGTAGGCTTTCTTCTTAAGATCTTGACTTTTCTGGAGACTCTTTCCGTGATTCATTGGTTCTCGTATTCCTCACGGGGATGGGTATGTATCTGTTCTCTTTCCCTATTCAATAAGTGTCTGTTTTTTCCCGTGATGTTCAATCCACTAGATGACTCTGAAGTCAGGACATAGTTTATATAATAGATAAACAACAGAGACAGGTTTGCAAACGCTTGAAAGTTGCATTACGCTGGAAAAGGGTAGCTCAGGACTTAGATGGATAAAGCAAGTTCATGCCATGTTAATGGCAGTTAGGTGCTTTCATTCCTCTTTCCTGTTTTTTGTCTGGAAACTCCATTTGAACACGATTTACTAACTTGTGGATCGTACGTTGCTAATTTCCCCTTGTATCTCTGATTCCGATATGCGAAAATTACTCATGCTCATGGGAAAACTGGTAATCTCCTTGGAGCTATTGAAAATTGAGGTGTTCTGGAATTTGGAGATGCTCTGTAGTTGGTTTTATGTACAGCAATGTTTGTTTTTGCCAGTAGTGGATGACAGACACAACGTAATCTTTTGTGTCCATTGGAGTGATACTTAATATCTATGGTATGTTTTATGCAGGTTTTGAGTAACTGCTGATCCATATCAAAGTTTGGGTCTCCATTCCGGTCCATGGTTGCCATGGGTTGTTTCAGGCCAAAAAACTCAGCTGGAAAATACAGAAGAAGGTGTTGATGTCCCGATAGCCTCTCCTGGTCGTGTTATTTTTCTCGTTCAAGAAGGCTTTTTGGAGTTGAATGATCTTAGATGGTAAGCCTATGCATCGTACAATGTTGCATGAAGGAGTTTTGGTGCACCAAGCTTTTTCAAATCATCGTCTTCTCATCTGTTTTAGAGTAGCGAATGTGATCGCTCTACTGTTTTCGAGATTTAGTACTTCCACTGTGTCATCACCATTCTTTGAGGAATGGAAAAGATTAGTGAAATTTCTGTTTGTACATGCGCAGAGCGAATCTTGATTGTCTAGCTTGAGTTATGGAGACCTTTTCTTTGATTGACGAAACATGCTAGATATATTGCTATTCGTTAGCCCCAATTGATTTCCTTGAGAAATGACCGGTGACATGTTGAGAAAGCTCCATTTGTCGTATTGTTGAAATAGGATATGAAATTACAAAAAAAAAAATATTTTGTTAATGGATTTGTCTGCTAAGAATTTGAATGACATCAAAGCCTAGATGATTTTGGCATTCAGCATATATCAGTCCTTGCTGTACTACAAACAAAGTGCTCCATGTAGCTATAGTGTACTCAAAAACAGAAAAAAAAAATGGTTTCTTTACGCATACTGTAGATTGTTTTGCAGCTGCTGCCAAAATTTATGGCTTTATGATGCAGCGTGATTATAAAAAGAGGTGGATATTCTCTGCAATGATGAGAAGTTTGAAGCAGCTTTTCAAAGCTTAATCAATTTTTCACCTGTTGCCACTCAGTATCTGGTTGTGACAGCCACATTGCCGGTAGATATACAGAACCAAATAGTTGAAATCGTCGCCAACCGTGAAGTGATCATGGGACAAGGCATTTATTGGACGAGCCCTCACCTCGAAGTGGTTGGTCTAAAGTTGTGTTATGCCCTTTACATTATTTGCCAATGGATACATTACTCTTATCTAATTTAGGCACAAAAGGATTCACTTCAATGTATGTACATTTTTCTAGATGCTTTTGGACGATATATTACTCATAACTAAGGTTAGTTTAAGCTCCCCAAAAGTGATGGCGCATGTTTTTAGCTTGATGCTTTAGATTCGGGGGTGCATTTTTACTGCATAGGACGGGGGAAGATGAAAGCTGGATGAAGAGTGGAATGAAATTTTTTCCTTGTATGACTCACTATGCAAGTGTATTGGCAGCCTATACTATTCTTTTGACCAAAAGCAGTCTTTGGGCCCGTTTGGTTCGGATTTCGGAATGGGCATTTGGCCTTGAAAGCCCATTTGGCCAAATATTTGGTGTTTGGTTCAGCACTTGGGCCAATTTTGTGGAGATGCAATTGCATCTTGAATGCCCTCTAAAGACCTTTAGGCCAAGGGACCTCTTGAGCTGCATTCACACCTTGCATTCTCGTCATGCAACTCTAAGGAGTTAATGAAAATATATGTCGCTTTCCCATTTCGCCCTCGTTTATTAAACAAATTCCAAGTTTTGCCCTTGTCCGTAAGAAACCTAGGCTCCTCCTCTCTCTTCTCCTCTACGACTCGCATCGCCTCTTTCGTTCTTCCCCTCTCCCGCTTCCCTCCTCCCTGACTCCTCCCTCCCGCCGACCGTGAACCCACCCCCCATTGCACGGACCGAGAGCCCCTCTAGCAGACGGCTCTTCCTCCTCTCTCTCTCCCGGCGCGCACTCCCCTCCTGGCGGCTGCCGCCACCACCACGAACGACGCGATCAACGTCCTCCATTGCCACGCTTTGGAGAGCTTCGACCCCGTGAGCCCCGAAGAATGGAGCGAGAGCTCCGTCAAGTCTCGGAGGGTCGCGGAGGCTGTGGGCCTGCTGGAGAAAGGGCGAGAGTTGCAGGCTCAGGGTGATTTTGGCAAAGCCCTCTTCTACTTCATTCAGGTGCGTCTGCCGCTTTTTGTTCTTAAAGATCCTGCATTTGCTCCTGTTGGTGTTAGGACTTAGCTGAAATGCGTGTTGCGCGAGCGTCGAGGTGATGAAGCCGAATCACGCACTCGAGCTTTTAGACCAATTGGTAATAGTGTTGCTTAATTTTTTAATCTTGATGTTCGCCTGGGTTCTTAAATTTGCTCCTGCGAAATTCCGAACTTGTGGTTAGTTAATTGAAAGAGACTTGCTTTTTAGTTTGTGAGTGGTGCTCTCCCATCGCTCTTCGATCTTCCCCTCTCCCGCTTCCCTCCTTCGTGGCTCCTCCCGCTGCTCTACTGTCGCTCTTCTCCTGGTATGATGATCTTTACTGCATTTGGATTAGCATTTTTGTCGCATTGTCTAATTGTTGTTCCCTCGCTGTTAGATTTTGATTTGGTGGCATTACTGCATGAATAAATTCTGATTTGGTGGCGTTGCTGTTCCCTCGATCTTCCATCCTCAGGTAGCGATTTTTTCGTGGAACCCATCTTTATTCGTGGCTTTTCTGGTTCTTTGCACTTGATAATTGTTTCTTGCCCTAATTGTCTCATGGGTGTGCAAGAAAATAAGGGCAGGTCATGTTCAATCTCATCTTGTGTGTAGAGAATAGGGCTCTCTACTATAATCTGACTCTTTCTTGGGCCTTGGGTAAGTCTACGTTCAATCTCGTCTTGTGTGTGTTGGACTATCTAGAAATGACTGGTCAGATGTGAGACTAGTGTCCCTTGTTGATTGAGCTCTCACTACTCTTGCTTGGGGTGTCATGTGTGTTAACTTGGTTGTTGCTGTAGGAACGATGGTGATTCATCTAGAGGATCCCTCTTTTTCTTCTTACAAGCATATGGTGCCAGAAAGATGTTCCCCCAACATCTGAACAACGATTTCAGGATGTGTAGCAGATTTGTCCAACCTATTCTCTTGCTTGATTCTTGGATTCTTTATCCCATTTTCAGTAATCTAGGGGAACTTGCATATACGTACTTCTGTGTTATGAGTTTGCTTGTGGTAAGTGAGTGCTTGAACATGTAAAACACGAGGGCTTTGGACTGTTTCCTAATTTAAACTTACTTAAAAGTATTGTTTTCAATGAATTTTCAAGAACTTTCTGAGGACTCGAGCAAAGACATTAAGTGAAAAAACAATTGGAGACTAAATGTAATCAATCACACATGTATCCTCTTCTTGAGTTATTGATGTAACTTGCAGGGTATGATTCTTGTACCTTCTGCTTGTTGTCTTTTAGTTTTTTGCAACACAATAATTTCACTGGTCAAGTTCCAAGCAGTCTCCTTAATAAGCCTGGATTGAATCTCAAGTTAGTGGTTGTTCTATGCGATGTTTGTTGTCCCATGTAATATAATGTCCTATAAGGTATAATGTGCTGTTTCCTTTCAGGGTTTATGGCAACGGTTGGTTGTCTGCACACCACCCCCACGATAATGAGTGGTAGTAGCTGAATACCTAAAGGTGGAAGCAAGATGGTCAGTGTCATTGGAGAAGTCGATCCTGTCATCCATGTGATCTTTACTTGAAGTTATGGCAGTTCAGCTACGGTCACAGAATGGAAAAGTTGCATCATTTGGGTCGTGCTCTTCTAGCAATTGAAGTGCGACTCTCTTTGTAAACTGAATCATAATTGTTTCCTACTCTGTATTCTTTTATTCACTTGGCTTGGTTGTAATTGTATGAGGCTCTCATAATGTACTTTATGTATAGGCAAATCTTCTGAAAATGATATGTTCTTTCGTTTTTCATCCATGTGTCTATTTTATGAGCATTAATGTCTACTACGAACCTTTATGCAACAAAAGACAGACTTGTGGCTGACGTATAGAAGATACCATCCAACAAAAGACAGACTTGTGGCTAATGTATAGAATTTCTAACCTGATTTGATCTCGACCTCTTGATTTGTGTGGCATTACGACGTGGCTTGATATATGCTTTTACCTGACTTCCGATTTCTAAATGTTCGCATGTGTAATCTTGTTACTAGGAAAAAGAGAACTTCTTTAAGCACCTTGAATCACATAGTAGCTAACTTTTCTCATTTAATGTGAATTTTTTATTTATAAAATTATTAATATGTCTCTTCTACATTACTTTAATTGTGAATATAAAATTTTAATGTCATTGTTTTTTGTTTCAATTTCAAACAAATTAAAATTGGTTACACCAAAGATCGCATGTTTATTATAATGAAGTAAACTCTCTTCTTTTTAATTGAAAAGATTTTCTTTACTATTAATTTTTATTTTATAAATTACATTACTCTAAACGTGAAAATAAATTTATTTTTACCAAACAGCATTTAACAACTCTCTTCATTATTTTTTTTTCATTTTCAAAAAAAAATAAAGTTAAGAAATTTAAGAAATTTGTTAAATGAAATAGCTTTCCAAATATATTTTTACCAAACAGCATTTCCTCAAAGTTGCATCTCAATGCATTTTTCAGTTTTAATTTACCAAACAGTATTGCATTTCACCAAACTCCTTTAGGCTAAAAGCGTTTGCTATGTAAAGATGCCACCAGCATTCTGTAGGTCATTAAAACTGCTTGGAGGTGAAGAGAAATAAAATCTGGAGAAGTCTGAAATTTTATTGATTGTGCTGAGACAATTGAAGATTGTATTAGGATCCTATTCATTTCTCTTCTTTCCTCAATTTGCGGAAGAGTTTGTGCAGTTGTCCCGAAAATTCTTTCTTTTTCCATTTTTCCTGTCTGTTGATTCTCAGAATTTAACTTTGTACAGAGGTATTGTAGAAACTAATAATAGGCTACATATCCTGGAGAAGGATTATTTTCACAACAGTAATCCCAGATAGGCTAAGAACTTTCTCAATCGGACTGAGCAAGAGGGACTTTAAGTCTCCTAGTGCAATTGCAAGATAAATCAAACTATTCTGTTTCCCCAAGGCCAAAAATTATATCAATAGTTTAGGCGAAAATATCTGGAAAAGATAGTCAAGATAATGCTTGTGATACTAGTAATTTTTGGGCAATCAAGACCTTGTGACATGCATAATTCAGCAGAGCAAGATGCAGTACCTATTGTTATCAGAAACCTTCTGGAACAGTATCGGTTGCATTAAGCAAGCATGTTTAAGTCAAACCAAGTAACTCAAAGTCAAGGTGAACCTGGGCTTGATGAAGTCGAATGCTGCTCTCTTGATGTAAACCCGATGTATGTTTGGTTACTGACAATAAAAATAATTACACTAGCTTTCTCCACTACGTAGTTTGTGGTACAGACTAGATGGATCCTTCCTGCATTATTGCGCTCAGATTAGTCCTAAATTCTCTGGGATATCTATCTGCTAACCCTGTTTCTTATATGTAATCACAGGTTGTTGATGGGAAGCTTTCACAAAAAACGCTATATGATGGCTCTTGACTCCTGCTATAAACATTATCTCACAAGTAAGTTGCTACAAGTATGTTAGATGCCTGTCCCTCCCAATTGTGTTTAAGAGTCTTACATGCTTTCTACATTCTTGCGCTGTGGCTTTCCGTAGATTCGAGGAGTTAGAAGCAAAAGAATTCTCAACATCTGATGCCGCCTACTTTGTTTTCCACTCTCCTTACAACAAGGTGCCATTATACTTCAACTTCACTAAATCTAGTACTTACTACCAACTGCAGCTTGTACAGAAAAGCTTTGCTCGTTTAGTAGTCAACGACTACTTAGGAATGCCTGGTTTTCTTTTCTTCCTGCTTTACATCTTTCAAAACTTCAGTAACATGAATTTTGACTTGATGATTAATTTTACTTCCATTTGCGGGCAGCTCTGTAGATGAACTTTCCAAGGAAAAGCTGGCCCCTTTGTCAAGCTTATCTGGTGATGAAAGTTATTCAAGCCGTGATCTCGAGAAGGTCATTTTGAAGCGTACATCTAAATACAATGAAGGATGACACTTGTGGCTCATATTGTTGTTTCCCCCCCTCATTTTAGGTTTCCTAACAAGTTGCAGAAGTCCTACGTGGTTTTTTAGATTACTTGTCGGTTCACAAGTGGCTTCTTTAATAGAAATCGAATTCCAATGTGGAAAATTTTTCGTCTAATCTGGCAAAGTTAACAAAATGATGTGGTTTCGTTTGACAAAACTCTCTCTCTCTCTCTCTCTCTCTCTCTCTCTCGTTGAAGAGAAAGCTCTGTTTTCAAGATGGAGAAACAGAGCAAAGTCTCAGCCAGTGGTTCGCCTCCATTATGCTCCAATTCTTGTTCGCCCAAGGTTGGAACGGCGAAATCCAAAGCATGGGTGAAGAAGGGACCCGTGCTGTAGGCTGTAGATACATGTCTATAATGAACTAATTAGTGATAATCATGCATCACAATGTGTTATATCAACCTCTTGCATTTGAGTAAATAATCTTTCGTGTAATGGTTTTCATTGATATAACATGATAGGTAGAATTGTATATCCATTTGCTCAATTGGCTCCCACAGTTATTTTGTACGTATATGGATTATCGTGCTTTCCATATACCAGGTTGAGTAGTGAGATGATATCTTAGACTTAAGGATTTCATTTATTGGGTTTCTGTTCAGTCCTTTAGTCTTTAGATATGTAGGATGGATCTCTGCCCGTGCATTTCCATTATGTTTATAAGAATGTGTTTGTACTTGAATTAGCTGTAGTATATACTAAATGCACTTCCACTATATAGATTGATGTAGGGTTTTTAGAGTGAATTCCCCTTCTGTTTGTAACTTAGTACCTGAACATCGACGATGAATTCGTTGGACCATTGAGGGTTTTTTCCCGCAATGGCGACATGTTGATAGGTGAAGTTGTTGATTCGTATTAATTGACTTTTGTACAAGCAAGCTCTTGGGCGTGGGAGTATTATGTCGAAGTTAAGTGACCCTGACCCTTCGCAGAAGTTGTATTTTGTGTTTGGCTAAGACATTGTACTATAATACTATTGTTGCTATAAAGAAGATGCATATGTATTATAGAAAACTTCTGATCATTTGGTATAAAAGTATTGTGTAATACTTTGATGTGCTTCTTCATGCCCAAAGTAATTAGCAAGTAATAATCGGAAAAGACACGTGTTACAAGTGATATTCAAAGGCATCAAAGTGATGCCCTGACCGATCAAAGTGAGGGTGAGTGGCCCTTGCACATATCTAGCAAGGGCTGTGTTACCCTTGTTAGAGCCAGACGAGGCCCGAACGCCTTCATCCTTTCTAAGTGAGACTATAATGCCCTCACCAACTAGAGTTCAAAGAACATAAAATAAAATAAAATCGAAATTTTATATGTTAATGCCAGCTGTACAATGTAGGACATGCTATCCACCTTAGAGATTTTCAACTAAAATCAATCAAATAGACTCAATTGATAAAAGGTAATAAGGTTTTAAGACTCAATTAGTACAAGTAAAACGTTTGGGATTGAATTAATATAAGTATAATAAGTTTAAGACTTTGTGGTATTTTCCCAAAAAAAGATAGAGTCAAAATGACACTACAAGTATCATAACTTATGCTTATTTGAGTGTGATAACTATTACTTGAGCGCCATAATTTAAATATGGTGCTTGGTGCCATAAACTTTTAATTTATCAAGTGAGTGTCATATAACTTCTCAATCGATTATTTAAGTATCATAACTTTTTACAAACTTTCACTACAAGCTATCGTATTACATTAGATTTCCAGTATTTAGGTGAATGTTTTAAAAGACAATTAGTAATTAAGTGATTATGGTAATCAAGTCGTCCAAAAAGAGTTGCGTCTCTCAAATGAGTGTTGTACAAAAGTTGTAACAATTGTGATGACCAAAATTGAAGTTACGGAGAGAACAAATTTTTCATTCCAAGACATGGCGTATTCAATTCTCGTAGAAAGCCATGCTTCCGAATACTTTTGGGCAGAAGCAGATAGTATAACTTGTCATATTATTAATGAATGTCAGAATTTTGCTTATGAAAAATCTTCAAACCAGAAAGCAATCATCGCATACTATGATAAATTTGGACGCACTTGGTGTATGCTCAAGAGTACAAATCACATTCTTGGTAAATTTTACCCTAGATATTACGAAGGTACATTCTTGGAATACTTACTATCTGATTAGGGTTTGGTTGGCGACTAACTAAAATGACTGGTTCGCACCGTTTCCTTTAGTTAGATAGTTGCACACATCTCATATGTTTGTTCATTAATTCCACATCAATAATTTCACGATAGCAATTATTTATTATCTGGAAATAACAACTTCTAGAGCAAGAGAAGCGATCATCTACTTCTCATCAAAGTCTTATTACTTTCAGGCTCGGATATGTCAAAACTAGAAACCAAGTGCTATCAATCACCCCAGTTAACGAACTGGTAGTTCACAGTGAGGTGCCCTTGGTCATATCCGTTTCCATCGGTGTCCAATGGACGGAAGATGGTGTTGTAGTCTAGATCGAGCCCTCCGTTGCTGCACTGGTCGACGATCCTCGCTATAACATGAGCTTGGGTCCTGGTGATCGGGATCTGTTCACAACTAAACCCGAATTAATCCAATCTCTCACCTCTGTAGGAATTGCTCAGAATACATACCACATAGCAAAGCAAAGTTATAAATGCGAAATTGACAATCAGGTTTGAATTCTCTGAAGTATTGTCTTTACCTCCTATAGAAACTTACCATTTAAAACCATTTTCCTATATGGTATACAGAACTAAATGCTATGCTTCAATTAAAAGAAAACATGGGGGCACCTACCCTCAAGCATTTGCCAAAAGCCTGTCGCCCACGAGGCCAAACCGGCCCGCAGAAGGCGGTCCACCCGTACTTCTTCCGCCAGGCCAGCGGCTTGCTCGCGTCCCATGTCATGTCGAGCAATTAGCGCTGACGGCATTCAAGTTCCACCCGTTCTGCGCAGGGCCCTAACATTGCTAGCGCTCTGGGCATCGGCTGTGGTGACTGCAAGGAAAAACAACAATGCTAAACAAAGACCCAGATCACCTGACTTGGAGGTCAGGTGACCTGCATGTGGGATCTGAGATCGGACAGCTCCATTAAATAGGAGGAGGGGTTTTTTTTTTCGAAAAAATCGCTTTTTGCTGCCAGCCGTCCAATCTGATCGGACAGCCAGGGGCAAAACCCAGTCACAGAGGCTGAGTCTCTCCATGATTTTGTGTGTTTGCAGGCAAGGGTGGTTGTTTTTACTGCCGAAGGAGATGAGCAAGATGGCGAGATTTATAGCGCATGAGGAACGTGAAAGTACGGAATTGCCTTTGGTAGATTGGGTGATGGATTTGATTAATTTTGTGTCGTCTTGACTACAAATATGAAGTTGACTAAAGGGGTTTCTACGTGTGGATCCCTCTTCCTTCTTCTTGATGTTTGTCTCTTTTGACCGCAACAGTGGAGAAAGACAAGAAGTTTGGTCATTTTCCATTTATTTGTAAAACGAAGATTTAATATGGTATAAACAGGGGTTAAGCTAGCTAGCACTTAATTATCATTTGTGGCTTTGAACTTCACTCCTTTGAATTAAGGATATCTTAAAATTAGTAGTAAAACCCTTCCTCTTCTCTCTCTTAGAGCAAACTGTTCATCTTTTAATAACTCTTCATTTCTGCAGTTCTCCCATAAGCTCTAAGCTTCAGATTTCAAAGCTGAGAGCCTACTCCTCATTTAATTTCTCATTTTTTTTCTTTTGTTTGTCTTTTCTTTTCTCTCCCGATCTATTTTGTGAGTTTGTTTGTTTGAATAAATTTCTATAGCGGATCCCGGGTGACTGTGGAGTCTAATTCAGTCCTTATCGAGAAGGATGATCTGATGTGGTTCCACAATCTCTCTAAAATTTGACCACTCTTCTCTCCCAATTTAGATAGGGGTTTTGTTCTCCTGATCTATATTTGGAAGTTCCTTCCAGATACCTGATCTGTGTTCCTATCATCTTTTAATGTCGCTATTCTAGAATAGTGATGGTGATGAGAGCATTGAACTTAAACACACACTGCAAATCATTACAAGTGGAAGTGGAGATCTCAGCGTATGTTTATCACTAAGTATAGTGATTAACCGCCAAAAGTTTGTATTGGCAAATCTGTTCTTGTGGGATAAGATTGTACTCGATGCAAATTATACTTTGTTATGTGTAGGTTTACTAGGCTTGAAAGATTTTTGTGTATTCTTATGTATTATTTCGAAAAATGAATGAAATATTTCTTTCGACCAAAAATAAATTAAGCATATATTGATTGGTATCTTTAAGCACTTGCTCTTGCATACACTAATTTTATAATAATGATCGATAACTTAAATACAACGGAAGAAAGAAAATTACTTTAACTTAATCCATATGCGCGCTGCCTCAATGCGCACGGTTCAACTTTTAATCATAACAAGTGGGAAAACGGGTATTTAAAACATGAACCACAATTTTAACACGTACAAAAGCAATTATAAAATTTGCTAGCCTTAAAGTTTTCTTTTTCCAACAAATGCAATTATATCAAAAAGTATGGAATGTTTGACCCTTGAGTCGATTAAGACTGAAGAGTCAAAAATGGGGAACTCAAGAGATAGAAACTTTATCTTCCCAAAGAAAATCCAAGCTCCATAATTAAATGAGATGGATCAAGTTGATGGTTGCAGAAGTTCGACGGAATTGAATGGCTAGCAGTTTTTATCAGTCCACTTTTGACTATATGTGGCATTCTACAAATCCTTGCTTCGTCGTTTGAAGTGTTGGTTTATTCCATAGAAACTATCGATGAAGTACAATAGCATGACATGCATGGGCTCGCAATACATGGTAAATTTTAGAAAATCATCAGATAGTAAGTTCATTTACCGTTGGAGTAATCTTCTAGAATTGACGTGCTCACCTCTATATAAATCGTCATTTCTGTTCCTTGACTGTGGAAAATGAGGAAGATAGAGGAACTCAAGTTGTGCCAATCTCTAGAATAATTGGTTCACCGGAGAGTTTCTTGGCTATTTAATGGAAACTTGGGGTTTCTTAGCCGCTAATCTGAAGAGTAAAGTCGATAATCAATACGTGACCATCGAGTAATTGAAGAACTAATTAGAACAGACAGAGCAAGAAATAAGGGTCAGCTAGCCAGCACTCAACTACCATACGTGGTGTAAAACTTCGCTCCTTCAAATTATTTACACCACGCTCCTCCGAATTAATCATATCTTGATCAGTACCTTTAAGCACTTTCTCTTACGTACGCTAATTTTATTGGATGATCGGTAACCTAAAATAAATGACTGCGATGACCAATGATAGAAAGTAAATTTGACTTGACCCACATGTTGCCTCGATGGCATGACCGAATTTTAGTTTTACCAAGTGTGGAAATCATTCTGAATCTCATACATGGCAATTTTCTGGGATTATACTTCTTTTATTCCAAGAAATGGAATCAAATTGACAAGATAGAATGATTGAGTCTTCAGTCGATTAAGACTGAATCTGAAGCTGAAGAGTCCAAAACGGGACACTCGTATCAAATCCATGGCACCTCGGAACTCAGACAAACTATATTCAGAAGTTCTGATCAGTCAACTATTGATTTTCCCGTGGCACTATGAAATTGTTTTGCTCCGTCATCGTTTATTCCGTCGAATCTTTGGATGAACTACAGCAGCATGATATGCAAGCAAGTTTAACGAGACTGTAAGTCCTAGGAAATCAGGAGATAGCAACTGCATTTGCCTTTTGGGTGCTCTTTTGAAACTGGGGTGCTGATTTCTCTTTACGTCTTTCATTTCTGTAATGTCAAGCCAATCTCCGTAATGCCTCCTTCTGCCTTTCCGGAATTGGCCCACTGGTCGATAACAACATGGCGTCCAAAGGGTATTTGGAGATTTCAAGGAAGATTAGGGTTTCGTTTTTAGCTAGATTTGGATGAGTCGAGCTGAGAATGGGTGTGTAATCTCCGACTGATTAACGAACTAGTTAGATAAGACGGAACCAATTTCTATCGATCTATGGAAACTCTTTCAGGATTTTACTGATATATTATTGAGAATCGAAATTTTATTTTTTTCATGGTGAAGAGTGCATATTTTTTCTATGATTGTAAATTTCAGTAAATGTTGCTAAGTTTCGTATAGCTATTGGTAGAAAAGGTCACCGATAATTTTATTTTAGATAACGTTAGTAATTTAGTTAATTTTTTTTAATTACGAACTCTTTTGGATAGTTTACAAATTATCACTTTATATTTAGCTTACCAATTTTCATTTGTATAAGTTACTTATACTTTACTAAATCTTATGTAAAATTAACAATCTGAATAAGAGTAACTTGCCAACTTTTGTCATATTGAACTCTCAATTGACTTGGAGCTATTAACTTCCATTTTAGTTAGTTACCAAAGGTTAATTATTTTTGTAATTAACAACATTTTGAATTGACTTTGCAACTTTTATTTGCCTTGATAAGTAGCCCCCTTAATGAGTAGTATTCTTTTTAATATGTTTCCAATCTAAATAAGCATGACTTACCATTTTTGCTATTAAACATTTCTACATTTTGCCAATCGAGCTCATCAAGCCAATGTTAGACAAGAAATTATTGATACAAACGTCGTCCGTCCTAAATAAAAATTTTGAATTTTTTTTTCCATTGCTTGTGCCAACAAGAGTTGGCCTCATGTGAGCAAGGGTTGCCCTCACTGTCACAGCCATAGGCAAGGGTCGACCTTGCTTGGGGGAGGCCAACCCTCATTGGCGACCAGCTGCTAGCACAGGCCATGGAAGACAAAGGAAGAAAAACAAGAAAAAATTCAAAAAATTATTTAAAAATGTCAACATTGATATTAGCCATGTCACATAGGATGCCTGAATGTCCATGTGACTAATTTCCTACCTAAACTAGTTGGATAGACTCAATTATGAAAAAGTAAAAAAGTTTAGGACTAAATTGTTCAAATTAAAATATTCATGACTGATTATGTATGATTAGATGGTTATTAATGATAAAATTGTTGGTGGTTACTTGAAGTGGATAGTTACAGGTGTGCATAAGAGTAATTCAAAAAATTTGAAGCAAGAGAAATGTCATTGTCCTTTATAGACCAGAGCCCAAGCATGGGAACGGGCTAATTACACATGGGAAAAAGTGTGAATCATGGGTGCTTATGCATATAAAGGAAATAAGTGGTTGAATGTGTATCATAATTATTAAGAAAATTAGAGCATGAACCACAATTATAAAGAAACTCTGGACAAGCGGTTTGATTCACTAGTGATTTGAAGATTTCAATTACCCAATTTCTTACTAACTATCAAATCAAGGATAAATAAGGGCCTTTGTAGAAAATTATTTTTACAATGACGGTGTACAATAGAATTACTTTATATATATTGCAAAGGGGAATCATAAAAGGCTGAAAGTGAGACAAATGAGACTTATATTTTAATTATATCTCGATTGCTTGTCTCAAGCTTGAACTCACACATACCATCTAGTTAGCCAAATGTATAGCAAAATGGAAAAACGAGGTAGTTCTTCATAGGGAAGACGAAGGAAAAATTGAAGACAGTGATCATTTGATGAATAGGCTTAATGCAGATCTTTTTCATCTGCATCTTTTACCCAATTAGAGAAATTAGTCAAGCCAACGGTAAAGACGAAGGAGTAGAACTTCTTTCCTAACCGAAGTTACATCGAATTGTCATCATCGAAATGCCATTCTCTTAACCTAAAAGATAACCATGGAAAGCTACGTAATTGCTTTTGGGAGGCTATTAGAAAATCGAGGAAAAAGGGAAGACTCTGAGTTAACCAAACCAGTCTCCCAGTTTCCTGCTTGTGCATCTATAACATGCCATCCTTGTGTTGCTTCACGGAGCACGCCACGGCTTGAGCCCAATGCCTCAATTTGGTTTTTACTTGCTGAGGATTGTCCCCTACAAAACGGATATCAATATTAATCTCCAAGAGCATGTCTTAATTACACGAGAAAGAACAAAAATATTAGAAAAGTTAGTGATTTGATGAATAGAGGATGTACAATTAGGTTTTACTACACGAGGAAATTCTTTAAAAGCAATTCATTTGCTGAGCACCATCAGCCGATTTAAGACTTTGAGGTTGTCTTCATATTTTCTAGATAAATAGTTAAAAATTACCCGGACTGCAAATCTTCCAGGTGTCCGAATCACTTCTAGGACTGCCAAAGGATGAAGAACCTCCACCAAGGGAGGACGACGACATCGAAAATGACAGCGATGATCCATGGCTTTGTGGTGTTGATACAGGGCTTGGCGACAACTGCCTATTTACAGCGAAGTAAAGGTCGAGGGCCGGCAAAGTGTTGCACAAATCTTGTACACCTTCCTCTTCTTTGAACCCAAACCCTAGATCTATGCATCCTTTGAGTTCATTCAAATCCTCGTCGGTGATATCCTCGGAGTCGGCTAATCCGTTTTTCTTCCTTTCTTGGCGAAGGATCTGCCGCCTCCGCTTCTCCCATGCAATGTCCCGTGGGGTCTCGCACATCGAGAGTTGTTTGCTTAAGCACTTGCGGCCATTCTTCTTAGCCAGGCTAATTGGCACCTGTTGCAGCTCTTCCCCATCTGATCCGCTCGGGGACGACAAGGATGGTGATGAAGATGATGACAATAAAACAATGTGGCTTTGTTGAGGCTCGTCTTTATTCATATCTTCGGCAGCTTTGAGTGCGTACCTTCAAGGGTTTGGGGTACGTCGTATAAATTCTCTCCGTCTGATTTCTCAAGTAGTTCTATTCAAATGTCCTCCCCCGAAAATGAAAGTAAGCAATGTATAGGATTGCCTGAGCCGTGGCAGCGTGAAAAGCCGCCCGGCCAGGAGGTGGTGGTGGCAACGGGGTGGGGACGGCAAGTCTGGTTGGTACGTTCTATATAAGAGGCGAGGTGACTGATTGTTATGTGATGAAACAGAACCAAACCAAACCAACCAACTGAAACAAGAGGAGGTCGGTAGGGGTGGCGATGGCGGGGCTTTAATGGAGGCCCTCATCAAATCCCATCCTTTGTGTAGGGTGGTTGTTATTCCGCACCATCCATTTCTAACACGAACCTGGACAAATTTAGAAGCTTTGATGGTTTGTGTGTTGGAGGGCTTAGCTTCTTTCAAGGAAAAGTTAGAAACATGAAGCTGATAACTGCTATTAAAAACTACCCACTTGGGAGACTATATGTCCAAGGACGAGACAATGGAACCTTCGATGTCTGCATGCTTGGCATGTGCCTAGTCTTTTTGCCTGCAATGATGATATTTAACAGCAATCGTTAGGGACATTAAGCTGCTCAACAATCATGAATCTTTCTTGCTTTTTTGCAGAAGTAGTACTTTTGGCGACAGATATTTGGTAAACAGATTGATTAAGGTAAACGGTGATGTATTAAAACCCGAATAAGCTAGTTACACATATATGATGTATTGTGGGCCACATGTATCTATTTCATCAAACAAAATTTCATTGTAAATTCACCTAGGGTTTTCCTCAGACAATCTCTCTTTTCTTTATGACCGACAAAAAGAAAGAGATTAACCCAACAATGTTTGTAGCTGCTATTTTAGCTGCGACTTGTTTAAATTTTGAAAATCGCCAATGGAAAATCCCTTTTGAGTGCTGTAAATTCAAGTAGATAAAGTAACGTAAACTATAAGTACAATTGATACTTTTACTAATGAGATTTTACAGTTTCATGCCAGCAATTTTCCAACTATGTCATTCATCCCAAACATTGGGCCATATGGATAAGGATACTTGTGAAATTACGGCTAAATATATCAATGGTTGAGATTTGTTGATATTAATAGGAAACCAGCTTGGGATATCTGATCATGCTGTTCAAGAGTTAATTAGAGTACCAACTGATACTTTTTGTCCTAAAGTCGTCCTTCTCTTGAATGAATTCATGGGGGAGAGATCCTACGGTCGGTGGATCATTGTTCGCTCACCTTTGAATCTTGATGAATTCGTTCAATTGATCTTCCTATCAATGGTCCTCCTTTTCTTCGGTTAGATCTCAGCATGGTGTGTGGTTCTTACAATGTTAGCTCCAAATCAAGTGCAAGTTTCAAATCAAGTGAAAGTTTGTGCAGCCGTGAACATTTTTGAGTTTCAAGGGTTCGGACCAGGGTTACAGCCCTTAAGCATCTCTTGCTGATCCAGGTCATGCTGGAGGTTATGGCTTTGATTATGGGCGACGTGGGGTACTAAATCAGGCCGTCAGTCTCGTCCCTAGCTTTTTGGAACTATAGACTTAACCATCTCATTTGGTTGGAGACTACGGACGCGTTTGGTAACCATTCACATTCTCAGTTTCTCGTCCTCGGACGAGTTTGGGACAAAAAACCTGTTTAGCAAATTCTCATTCTCATTCTGTTTCCAAGATAAAAAAATGGCTAAGGATGGGTTTGGGACGAGAAATGAAAACCAAAATTTTTTTTGTTTTCAATTTCTGGGACAAGAATGTACAGTACCAATTAATAAGCTAATTTTTTTATATTTCATTTTTATCTCTTGCTATGGCCACCGTTCGCCGTTTGCCACCGCCACCGGTCATCGGCCACCGTTGCCGTCGGCCGTCGGTCATCGGCCCCGGCCGTCGATCATCGGCCCCAGCTGCCGATCGCTACCACCGCCACCGCCATCGGCCACCATTGTCGCTCGCCACCGCATCAGCCACCGATCGCCGGTTATCAACCACCATCGCCGCCCGTCACCGATCGTCACTGTCAACCGCCGGTCATCGACCCCCGCCGCCAATCACCGGTCACCACCTCCGCCATTGGTCACCGTCGCCATCGACTGCCGATCATCGGCCCCCGCCGCCAATCGTGGTAGCCGCGGGTTGCCAATCGCCAATCATCGCATTTCTTTTATTTTTCTAGTATTGGGACGATAAATTTTGTGCAATTACCAAACACGTTTTCCTTCTCAAAAACTCATCCGATAACCATTTTTCAAAA
The DNA here is from genome assembly GCA_019926035.1 of Melaleuca alternifolia. Classification (NCBI taxonomy): domain Eukaryota; kingdom Viridiplantae; phylum Streptophyta; class Magnoliopsida; order Myrtales; family Myrtaceae; genus Melaleuca; species Melaleuca alternifolia. The sequence continues at coordinate 240,982 of JAGKPW010003057.1, forward strand.
AAATTCATTCTAAAAAAACCTATTTCTAGAACGAGAATAGTTACCAAATGCACCCGATTGATACATATTAATGTTCCTGTCTGTATCTTCTGAATGAAGTATCTAATGGAGGCAAGCCAAGAGCACCATTGGGAAAAGCTCCCCTAAATGGTAATATATATTTTTTTCTTGGTCGAACTCCTAAAGGGTAATATGGCTAGTCAAATGTTTGCAAAAGATAACGCATTTCGGTACAATTGATTCTTGATCTAATAAATTTTGGTCTAAGGTTCCGTTAAGTCTATGAATGGTTTTATTGACAAATTCATCTAAACACCTTTAATATAATCCGGCACGCAAAGTTTGTTATTGTCCAACGCACTTTTTTCGTATGTTAAGGTCACCGATACTTTGAAAATTAAAAACTCTGCAATAAATGTGATGGTGCTCCGACACCACTCCTTAACAAAATCTTAAATCAAACATCAACCAATCAAAGTCCAAGTCTCTACTTTTATGGTTGCTTGCTTCTCATTTTTCATTAGCTTTAAGCGTACTTAATATCGACAACTTTGCATGTTATATTATCAATAATGATATGTTTTATGATGTGATAACACAATATCATGATTGATCTTTTGAGAATTAGCTGCTATCACGTGCACTTCATCTTTAATCGTCATGTCACACGAAATTCTTCACAAGTTCTCGTCTGAAAGCCGAAACCAAACTCCGAGGAACGGCTTCTTCGCGCAGTCGAAGAAGATCTGAGGTTAAATGTGTCATTTTCGCATTCCATTGTTGGCTTACCTGTTTTTGGTGGGTGCACTTTTGTCACCGGTGTCGTTTTCTCTTTTCGGATCAGCAGCCGACTTTTCCTTCTTTGGTCGGCTTGCTGACTCCCCATCTTTTTTCATTTTTTTCTTAGTTGTCTATGATCCAACCGACGAACATTGTGCATAGGGCCATTTGCTCTTTTGTCAAAAGAATAATGCACAAATGACTTGGTGGGGAAGAACTACGTGCAATGCAGATTGTGATTCGCTGTAAAAAGAGAGAGAGAGAGAGAGAGAGAGAGAGAGAGAGAGAGAGAGAGAGAGCATTGAAAAGGCTCAAACTTTCGGCTGGCATTTCCAATAAACAATCGACCCAGTTCTTGGCTTGGCTTGGCGAATTCGAGAGAGAGATTGATTGATCGATCGGTTTCGTTCCACGCTCTTGTTTTGGAGAATTCCCGGAGCCGTTCCATTGAATTTTCATCGCATGTGCAGGTCAGCGTCTCTTGCGTCTTTTTGTACCGGGTTCTTGATTTGAATTTTCAGAGGCTGATCATTGATTCCATGATCCAACTGTTTCTTTCGTCGTTATGATGTCCTTTGTTCTGATTGATGAATGATTCCGAGTGTTCGAGATTGTTGGGTTTCATTCGCTGGAAAATCTTTTGCCTTTGACGGTGTGATTTTTGGTGGTAATGTATTTTTGTATGACAGCTGCTTCTTTTTTTCGCAAATAATTGGTCTTCTTTCTGGGGCTTGTTAGTGAACGTTAAGCTTGGATATGTGGCGAATTACTTTGGAAGCTTGTCCTCTGATTGGACATGGGTTTTTTTTTTTTTTCAACAAAGAGTCAGAGAGAAGAAGGTGAAATGTGTGAGCAGCAAACTCTTTCCTAGTTACCCCTTTGGGAAGGTAAAGAAACTGTTCTTGATTGCCATCGAAGAAACTAAAATGAATACAGTTCTTTGCACTCGTCTTCTTTATCTGAGCAAGGAAATGGAATTACGAGAAGTATTGAGCCTGGTTGCCAACCAGAATCATACTTTTTAAATTTATGTTGGAGCAGAGTTCTGAAGAACTTTTTTTCAGCAACAGTCTGTCTTGCACACTTTGAATTGGTTCTTGAACTTGTTGTATTGGCCCATTTGTGTTACCTCCTTACAAACGTTCATAAATTGGCATACAACTATGTGTGAATGCTTTGCATGCACACTTCGAATTAGTTCTCGAATTTGTTGTATTTCCCATTTGTGTTACCTGCTTACAAATGTTCATACACGTGCCTAAAACTAATATGGGAATTCCTTGCATGCATCATGATATTGTTATGCATAGCATATACATCTATATGAGTTGCACACCATCAGAGGCATGTGCTCCTTTGTATGTGTCCAGATAGGAAGAACGGTGTTTATGCGTCACATCTTAACCATATTTTATACAAATGAGTATAGGATTGACATGCATATCTTTGCATCATTGAATAAATTTTTCTTTTGCTGATTATCACTTGCTGCAGGAGTGATCTGGAACCGAGCCTATTGATTTGTTTTTGGGAAGATTGGAAGTTCTATTCTTGAAGTCACTAGAATTTTTCTGGGCATGGCTGCTGGAGAAGTCTCTTATGATAAAATGGAGAAGATACCCCGGGGATTTGCAGTGGCTTTGTCATCAGCAGTTTTTGAATGGCTTCTCATATTTGTGCTCTTCATAAATGCCCTTTTCTCATACTTGATTACAAAATTCGCTTGTCATTGCGGGTTGCAAACTCCTTGTCTTTTGTGCTCTAGACTCGATCATGTTCTAGGTGATAAAAAGGTAGGATTTTATTGGGACATGATTTGCGGCAAACACAAGTCGGATATCTCATCCATGGTTCTCTGCCATGCTCACAATAAACTCGCTGATGTTCATGGGATGTGTGAGAATTGTCTTTTCTCCTTCGCTACAATTAACAAGTCAAATGCTGAAACATACAGATTGCTGGTGGGTAAATTGGGAGAGGATTCTAATGTTGAATTGGAAGAGAACATCTTTTCTGAGGATGATAATCTATGTAGTTCAAGCAGAATGCATTGCTCTTGCTGTAATGAACCATGGATTTCAAGAGGTTATGCCCAAAAATTGGTGCTTACGAAATCAAGTCGGGGTGAGTTTTTGGATCTAGATGTTCCCTTATCAGGCATTGTTGGATCCTATCAGTATAGGCTGAAGAAGAATGACAAAAAAACATTACAAGGAGTTCCTCTCCAAAAGGAACGTGGACTAGATTCCTTGTCTTATGTAGGATATACCAAGCTCAAAATCACGTCTGATACTGAGTCGGATGTCCTGTTTTCAGATGACGATGAAACTGCCATTCGGCATCCTAAAGGAGCGTGTCTCAAAGAAGAAACTGCAATTGGTTGTCATGATGAAAATACAGAGAAACTTATAGATCCAGCTTCGTTGAATGAGCGTTCTCCAGCTTCCCAAGTGCAGTTAGATGTCATTGAGGCTCCTGGTGGAAGCTCCGTTGCATCTACTACAGAACATGGCTTGGGTGACGTTAATCACCAGGATTTTGATAATTATGATACCAATGCTGCTTCAGCTGCTCTGCCTGAACTTATTTCCTTTGATGACATTCCTTCTGCAGCAAAGGACACCAGCACTACTGATGGAGCACATATAGAGAGCTGTAAGTTCTGATTCTCTCTCTCTCTCTCTCTCTCTCTCTCTGTTCTGATTCTCACTCCTCTGTGTGTGTGTGTGTGTGTGTGTGTGTGTGTGTGTGTCTTGTTTGTGCCCAGACGATTAAAAATGTTTATTGTGATATATTGTTCATTAATAAGAGACTATTTCATTTTGGATACTTACACTCATAACACTCTAGCTTGTTTTTCATCTATCCGTGAGCCAACTAAAATAATGGACAAATAGTGCATGTGCCTTGTCTGCATCACAATATATGCATCATATAATTTCTTCATCTTCTACTCCAGGAAATAATTTCTCTATCTTTTGAGGCATCTATTATATAAGCTGCAGCTTATACTGCATAATTATGTTTGTTTAACCTTGGAATTTGGAAAGAAATCACGGTATTTATGTCTGACTATAGAACTTGAACTCGAATGCTCTCGTCAAATTTTTTTCTTTTGGATTTCTAGCTGTTAAAGAGCTGGCTTATATTTTAATGAAATGATTTATTTGCACAGGTGTTATGGGAGCTGATGAAGATGAGGGAATGGCAGCAACTTATTCTGATGGAGTCATTAAGGAAGAGACTGACCCAATTGCAGTAATTGACAAAGCCGAAACAAATACTGTATGGACTGACCATATTGCACAGGCACCAAATTTTTTGGATCTTGGTGATGCGTACAAGATAGCTGTAGGCAACAGGGGAAGGCAGTTGTCCGGTGTTCTTACAGAGCAGTGGCTAGCCAAGGATTCTTCCAGAATTAGTGAAGACTTGAAAAACTTGTTCTCACAGTTATCTGCTGCTCGAGGGTTTGAGCAATCTGTAAATGATGTTAGTCCAAAAGTGTCTACTAATAGTGATGAATTTAGAACATCTGATGCTCCTAACTCAACTGCATTTCAGGTTCTTCAAAAGAAAATCTCGCTAGAGAGAAATGAGTCTGGTCTTGAGTCTTTAGATGGGAGCATAGTCAGTGAGATTGAAGGTGAAAGTGTAGTTGACCGATTGAAACGTCAGATTGAGCATGATAGAAAATCTATGAGTGCCTTGTATAAGGAGTTGGAGGAAGAAAGAAACGCCTCTGCAATCGCTGCAAATCAAGCCATGGCCATGATTACTAGATTACAGGAGGAGAAGGCAACACTCCACATGGAAGCATTACAATATCTTAGAATGATGGAAGAGCAGGCTGAATATGATATGGAAGCTCTGCAAAAATCAAATGACCTACTTGCAGATAGGGAGAAGGACATACAAGATCTTGAAGCAGAGCTTGAATTCTACAGGAATAAGTACTCGAATGAATCATGGTGTGAAAATATTACGGAGTCAATTCATTTAGAGGCCAGTAGTCATAAAGTTACTGAAAAAGCCATGGGAAGTGAAATTTCTGTAGAAGATAGTGGCCATGATAAATTTGACCATGCTGATAGGGTCAGCGGCGAAATCAGAACAGTTGAATTTACCGATTCTGCAATAGAGATTGAAGAAGAAAAATTATGCATTTTGCAGTTTCTGAAAAAGTTGGAGAAAAAGCTTGGCCTGTCTCCTAAGGACGGCAAAAATTTTCAGTTAGCTAATGGTGAATATTCTGAAATCAAAGGTGGTGACATATGCGATTCGGAGGAGCTAGACTGCAGAGCAGAGAATATTGAAAGTACTGGCGTGGAAGATAGTCATTTATCTGTGCCAGATGATGTTTCTCAATCAAACAGGTACTTAAGTTCCGAGGAGGGACAGGGTGCCATGCCGGAGAATCCATTATTATTGAGGAAGAAAGATGAGGATTTTGTTTCCATCGAGCAAACTTCTGCATCAATTTCTGGAGGGGATGAGTTGGTTTCTCTTAGAAATGAGGTCCTCTCTTTGTATGAAAGGTTGGAAGCATTAGAGACTGATCGTTGTTTTCTTGAGCGTACAGTTAGGTACCTCAGAGTTGGAGACGAGGGGCTTCAGTTCATTCAGGATATCGCTTCTCATTTGCAAGAATTACGGAGCATCGGGACAAGAAGTGATCAAGCTGTGCCTTGAGAATTGATGCTGATGGTTTGTAAAGGTAGGTTATGATACTAAAACGAGAAACTCTTCTTGTTTTAATGTGGCTTTGCTGATTCACCTTTTGATTTTGCTCCTTTTTGATATATTAAAGAAATCGGAAATTCTGGAAACAGAAAATTCTTGACTGTGAGATGTTAAATCCTGATTTTACTGAAGTTGTGCATTTACTCTCAAAAATTAGCCCTTTGTTCCTTGCCTCCCACATTTCGTCAATATCTTTGCAATATGGGCTGTATCCATAATGTTTCATGTGCTCTGTGAAGGAAGAGAAAATAATGATAGGAATTTGTGGCTTTATCAACTGATGGAAATGCTTTGTGAGTTTAGTTCTCTTGTGCTGAGAAGCACGGCATGATTTCTTGCTGTAATTATTGTCACAAGGCAAAGGTGATGTTGATTAATAAGCACTAGAAAAATGTTCTCGTTCTGTATTATACATGTAATCTGCAGAAAACACTGTTTTTTCCGATATAAATTATTTGAATCTGCTTTCTTCAGCTTTTTCGAAAGGTTTGACTTCAAAAATAACGTACAAATTGTTGGGATATGTGGTAGCTCTTGATTGGGTGCATATACCTCTTCTTTTGTTATCCATGCTGATGTATTATTCATTTTGTGTGTTCACGCATGCACATTTTACAGTTCTCAATTTTTTTTCTTTTTCTTTTTCTTTTTTATTTAGGGGTTGAAATTTCCAGTTCAGTTGGGACTTTCTTTTTGTGAGAAAAGATTTCTCTTATTGCAAAGGTTTAAGATTTTGCAATGGCTAGGTTGATGCATGTGTTTAACCAAGTAACTTTGTGGCTGTCGTACTTAACATGTTTTTTGAATCATTTCACATACAAACCATATAAAATTGTAGTAGTCCTCTGTGCCATGAAATTTCTGGGCATGGGTTTTCTAAAGCTCTCACCCTCTTATTATCTACCTTTTGTTCTTGCAGATGTAAGTGAAAATAGAATTCTGATGACCCTAGAAGCACAAATATACTATGGTCATAGGCTGGGGAGAAATGTCTATACAGATTCACAGAATGTCCACTCCTCTGGCATTGCTCAATGCAAAAGATCTCCACACAGTACATTGGTTGTTCTCTTAGATCCTCTCTTTTTCGCATCTTCTTTGCGTTTTCCATGATAGTATATGAAGAATGGTGAGTCTTCGCTTAGTTGAACCAGAGTTTGAAGATCCTTGCTTTTCCATGGCAGAAGAAGAGTTTTGAGCGGTGAAATTGTACAAGGGTTGATTTTCTATGTAGATTCAATTAAAACGATTCATATATTGGTTGACATTGGAAAGTCAGCTAGGTAATTTGTACACCGGTGAGAAAAGCGATTTAAACTGTATATTTGTTATCATCTCTAGGCTCTAGAGTGAAATGGGATGTGCCACTATTTTCCTTAGTTGCTTCTTGGACCTGTGAAGTACATTCGCTCATGTTCATCCTAAGTTTTGACTTATCCGAATGCGATGCTCATTGCTTTTGTCTCGTTGCATTAGCTACTTGAACTACCTTAATACTTATCTATATCGTGGTTAATAGCAAAGTTTGTTGAGTATAACTTGCTTCGACGCCCACTGTGTCTCAGAGATATTGTGGGGAATTTTCTTCGACGCCCGTTGTGTCTCAGAGAAAAGATAGGGAATTTGCTCTGTTTGCTCAAAGTGTTGCAATAGCATGCCCTGTCAAAATCCAGAAAATCCATTATACTTATGACAAGGGGACTCCAGCATCAATTTTTTTTCTTTTTTTTCTAGGTAGATTACAAAATTACCTCGAAAGGGATCAATCCGTGTCCTAGACATGTTTCGAGCAAATCAGACATGAAACAATGCCTTTCAACTCCACTATTTTTTCTCTACCTTGTCGAGGAACTGCACATTCATAGTTTACTAGCTCTCTACCACATGATGATGGGAAGTGCCAGAGTTATTTTCGAATGCAGCAGGGTCTTCCTGCGGTTTCACGAAACCTTAAAGGGTGGTTGGAGTAGCTTTTTACCTCATTTTCGTCTCGGTTATTTCATCGGCGCTCGGATCCCCGTGTGCTGTCAACAACCATCCCTGTTTAGTTGATTTAAGGGGATTCATGTGCTGCTTCTTCCTGGACAGCATCAAGTAGAAGGTCCTGCACTAGCTGAGAAGCTTAATGGGTCCTTGTTTAGCTACGAACCCAGTTCTTATAATTTGTCAGACGATGCATATTTATACTGCATATGCTTGATTTCGTTTAATGTAGTCCCTGAGATTTAAAGGAGAGAGTTTGAAGCTCCTTACACCTGAAAAAAAAAATTCCCAAGTTGCCAGAAGAACCAAAGTAGAAGTTCAGTTGTCAAGTTTGGCCAGTGTTAGGCATAATAAGACTAGTCTAGAAGACCGACGCGTGAAGTTACACGACAGACTTGTTGGCATAGACCTAATAGACAGATCATGTTTAATGCCCGATGATAGTTCTTCACATCATTTGATACGATGATTTCGTGAGTCGGTGTCCGGTCTGCTTAGCTAGCATATCATAGTTAAGAAGAAAACAGATTGCCAGCTACTTCGAGTCAACATTATGATTTGACCAGCAGCAAAATAATAGATAGCCATTAAGAACATAATGAAAACAGAAAAGCAAAGTCATACCTCGTAGCACATATTTCTCTTCCCACGACACCTCCTGTGTGCTGGTTTTGACCTTGTCACATTGTTTAGTCTATTAAATCCACCGCCCAACTTTTCGTTGACTTCGAAATTCAACGTTTTTTTTTTTTTTGTCTGACTTTGGGAAGATTGTACCTGGTGTGGTCAGCGAAAGCACCGGCTTCTTAACGCCGTTGCCCGAAGGGAGGCAAAAGATCAAAAGGTCGGATTTGAAAATTGTTGAACTGAGAATTAGGAAGTGGCCTTCCAAAATTGAGAGACGCTTATGAAAGGCGCCTTTATTTTGCGAAAAAACAGATGATTTATCAAGATTTATCCTTACAATGACCGCTTGCAAAAACGAATGAGCCGAAATATATTTACATTATCCAAAAAAATGTTTATACATAAATCATTTTCAACGATGAAAATACTTTATTTCGACTAATTATTTCAAGTAATATAAACGATTGTTTTTAGAATATTTTTGAAAAATGTTTTCTAAATCATTTATTTCCGCAAGATAAACAAAACCTAGGAATTGAAAACAAGAGTTGCATCAATGCTCCATGGAGATAAGGGCGTCTAGATTAATTTCAAATTTCTACTGTCAGGATTTTTGGTGATAATGATGTAGAGGTAGAGTTACCGAAGAACGCTATTTTAATAACGATCTGCTTTGTGGTATGAGTATTTCGTACGGTAACATGAATAATGATATTATTCACCTAAAGTGTATGTGTTATGCTAATATCTTATATTAGAAAGCATATCTAAACATAGTCATTCGTTTAGGAACGTGAAACTTATTGACCTAGATATTTCCAAAATTCACCGTATTCCCTAAAAATAGATGAGACTTTCCTAATTTTACCCAATTTATGCAATGAGAAGAGGAGTTGTGCCGGCCTCTCCCAAACATTCGAGGAAGTCCACTATTTCACTCTCTTTCTCCCTTCAAACCCCCAAAAATTCCTTCTGCGAAGAAAAGCAAATCGCTTGGCGCTGGACATTGAAGACCATTTCCATCGGAAAAGAAAGATCGAGCTACTTAAATAAGAGGTACCTTCCTCATGCATGCGTCACGACGGAGTCAAGTTATGAAATCAAACTCACAACTCTAAATTTTGATTGTAATCAAGTGACAGTCCATGGAAGATCGCCATGTCGAAGGGCATGGAGTCAAACATCATTCATAGGATGATGATTTTCTTTTCTTTTATGGTTGCTCTAGACTTTTTCAAGTTCCGGCTTTTGAAACCGCGGCCACTTGAGTCAACTCGGGCGATCGACGTCTCAACAAAGCCACTAACTTTGGCGTTGTATATATTCACATGCCACTACTTCTAATTCATTCATCTCCTAACCTAATCCTCGAAGGCTAGAAAACCCTAGTTTCATCTCCATAATGGGTCATGACCGTATTCATCACAACTCCACGACAGCGATCGCTTTTCTCGTTAGCATCCTCTTCTTTGTTTCAAGCAATCTCGACCTCACCCTCGCCACGAGACCTCTACCGGAAGAAGAGTGGTTGAAGAGCATTAGCAATGGCCGGGTAGAGTCGCTCCACAGGGGGCCTGTGCCGCCGTCGAGCAGCTCGTCCTGCACAAACATCCCCGGGGTGAACCACGGCCAGTGCACGTTGAGCAATATGGACATCGCTGGCCACGTCTTTGGTCGCCCATGGAGAAGCACTTCCCCGACAGCCGCTATCGCAAAAACATAGGACGACGGATGGTGAAGCTATGGGACAAGATTGAGCTCTCAGACAATCGATTATGGAGCCATGACAAGCATGTAGATAGCTAATTAAGCTAAGGAAATGAAACAAAGATCCAGTTGTAGTTTTCAACCCTTTTGGGTTCCTTCAGATTTCAACTTTGTCACGCTCTAAAGCGAATTAACTGTTTGTTCGTTGCTTCCTTCGATCATGTGGTGTTATGAGTCGGATAAAGATCTCCGTCCACGAAACGGTATGGTGAAAACAAATTAGAAAGGAGAAGGCAAAAGAACTTTCCAACCCGATATTGCTCTTCTTCCTCTTTTTTGCCAATTAAATGTTTAAACCTTTAAGACTTATATAATCAATTTTTGAACTTTGGAGAATTACTTTGATTAAGTCAATGTAATTCCAAATTCAGTTAATTAGAGTCGATACAACCTGTTGAAGTTGACAAGAATCTAATATGGACTACTTTGTGCCATTGTGGACTATCAACTAATGCATGAGCTTAGAAATATCGACGATGAAGGCCGCCGGACCTTGAGCAAGGAGACTTATTGGCACAAACATCGTTCTTCAGCTTTTCACGTTGCTCCAACGAACATGTAGTCTCCAATTAACTCGACTTAGAGTTGAAGGGATCCGAATAGCGAATTTAATCAGATTCGAGGACTTGAATAGATAAATCAAACTTTCGAGAATTTGATCCAAAAACAAGAACGAACTCAAATATTCAAAGTAAAGTTATACCCAATAGGAACGAAAGAATGTTGAGGTCTTATCTTGGGATATTAGAAAACTACTCGGATCAAGTTCGGAATTAGCACTGTCTTGTCCCAACTTTAGTGCCTTTGTAATGCTTAAATTGTTCAGTAAAAGAATTAGAAACATATTGACAATCTAAATATGCATTTTAACAAAAAAAAAATAGAGAAAATACCAATTACCCCTTCTCACTTTTCAGCGAAAGCTACAAAAAAAAAAAACTTGCAATCAATTCTCCTAATCTGAAATTCATAATATGCCTCGTGATCCCAGAACACAATGTCTATTTTTACATTATAAGGCTTCCTTCAATGGCGACCCTTCATCGGAGAAACATTTCTGTGGACCCGGGTTCACATGAATCGCATTCATCACAGCGAACAATCGTACAATCTCACATGCAAAGGGAGAGTTTAAATGATCAACAATCGACATAGATCCACCATGATGGACGAGTAGGCATGTAAGAAATTTCCCGGCCATAGAGTGAATGTGAAAACATCAGTTTTGCACTGTTCAATGAGTCCTGGCTTTCTAAAGGAAGCATTCAATACTCCATCCGCCGCCCAGCCCCGAAAGAATGCGCCTCCGCAAGTGTCGATTCCGTGGGGACACGAAGAAGATCATGGCCTCCCTCTTTGCCCCCCATTCACATGATGCAGCGCAGAGGCAGAGCCCCCCAAAAACAAATACAAGTACTTGCGCCCGGGGGGGGAAGAGATCTTGTGATTGCATTAAAATGGCAAAGAACGCAACATGTATTGTGTCATAAAGACTCCCTCTCCATCGGACAAACCCTTCGGTGCATCAGATATTCGTGAGCCCAGTTTGAATGCGCCGTTAAATGATGGTGTTTGGGTGAGATCTCACGCGATGTAGGGTTAATTTCCTTAAAGAAAAATCCTTGACTTGAGGTTCAATTCCAATTCTGCTTTGAACATTTTTTATTTTTTGGTCTCGAAAGAATCATCGACTTCTAAGTTAGTTCCAAATCAACTCGTATTATCAAAAACTATCATCGGTTCTTTGTACTAATCAATAGCAAGAGGCTATCGCCGTTCTATATAAAAGTGAGAACTGTAATGAAGATGCCGGTTTTGATTATGACCCTCTAATTGGACCTTCTATCAATAATTTTGAAGAAATAAGAGGCGATTTCTTTTTTTTATGCATGGGAAGATTCGAAACTTAAAGGGAAAGCCGATAACTTTTCTTACACAAGAAGATCTGATAGGATTGGACCTAAAGAATTTGGGGTTTTTCCAGGAAATATAAGCCCGTGATCGAACGGCGCCAAACAAGTCTCGCTCACATGCATCAGGTGCACGAAATACTTTCTCTGCTCCAATTAACAAATGCACTTTGGCCAGCTGTCGCCTTTTGTTCTGCTGCAGAAACCTAGTCACATAACGTTGGCACCCACTTCTATGCGCTCTAACTCCCACCGGCGATGGGCCATGCCCAATTTTAGCCTCCACTTTTCATACTTGCCAATCGATGCACGAACGTACCATGTCTATTATTAAGGGAGCGAGTTGATTCATGATTGAATCGAGACAGACAGTGAAGGGAAAATAAAGTTGGAAATGGTGGGACAGGAAGCGAAACAGCCACTCAGTCTTGTTATGTCAATAGCCATCGCTCAAAATGGTATGTCGAGAGAGAAAAAAAATAATTATGCAGAACGTTAGTCGATGAAGTTCAATGGGTAAACTGATTGATGTTAAATAGGCGTCTGCGCCGATTCGATGTGGGGATGTGGCGAGTAGCTCCCGAAGATGTCACGACGGAAAGTTGTGAATTTTGGCCATAGCCGATGTCTTTTCGAGACTTCTATAACACTTTATGCATTGTTTTGGAGAGTCAGAATGACGAGGCATTTAGGATGAGAAAGAGGAGTTGGAATAAACAATTGATAATTGGACTTATAAATAACGAAAGTGTGTACTCTTGTAAATTCAAGACATAGTAGAAATCGACTATAACGAAGAGAAATTTAATCAATTTGTTCTGAGAGAAGCCAAAGAAAAGGAAAGCAAAAGGAGTAAGGAAGAGAGAAACATCTCAATTTGGTTGATATCTTTCCATATACTCCTCCCTTCATCAAACTTCTTTCTTTTCTAAGTAATTATCAAACACCTTTTACATCTTTACCAAAAGAGAAATCAAACCCTTTCCATCATTCTCACATATCTTCGCATTGGCGCCATTCACCCTCCATCTATGATTTTTTAGTGGGTGCACTTTCTTTTTGTGATGTTCCCCTTGCTCGTCGCGAGGTATCCCTTCTCTCGAAGTTATGGAACCTTTTTTATCAAGTTCCTTAGAGAGAGTTGCATTGTGCCCCTAGATATTGTGGACCTACCAACCTATGTCGATTTTGGGTGTAGGTACCTTATTGTTGAAGGCTATTCTAATTTTTCTTATATGTATCACATAGTATTCGAATATCGTCTCGAGATATTTGATCTACCCTTCTTTTCCTAAAAAAGCGGGACAGCTTGAATTGGTGCCAACTTTCAACTAACCTAGCTCCCTCCATCCCTTTTTCTTAGCAAAAGTAATTATTGGTTTCCTAGGCCAATGTGTTGATCTAGTAAGAACAATCATAGGCTTTGAATTCTATCTTTTTCAGAGAATTAGTTCAGTCTTTCTACTTTCATTTGGTAGGTAATATCAATGAAACTACTGTAAAGGTTACGAATTTAATTACATATAGCAAATTGAAGAAATGACATTAGCTCTACATGTGTACTAACCCCCGATCAAAGTTCCTTTTCAGCACAAGACTCGTGAATTCACATTCCAAACTGTCTGGTGAATGTGATCAACAAATTGCACCTAATTAATATGTGAAATAAGGCAAGAATCAAATAAGCCCTTTCTTCACACGAACATAAAAGCATGTGGTGGCATATGCAATGTGTGAAAATAAGTAATTAAGGAAAGGAAATTATATTATGGATATTTTAGACTCCATTTATTTCGTGAAGATTGATAAAAATATTTTTAAAAATAATTATTTGTATTGCTTACAAAAATAGATTGACAAAAAAAATTCCGTCATGCATGAAATATATAGATGTGAATTTATAATAATTAATAATAATTTTCATTGACTAATATTTATAAATAATATAAGCAATTTTTTTAAATATATATTTATAATTTATTTACTTTTCACGAAACAAAAGAGCCAGGAGAAATAAGATACATGCTCACAACATCTGATATACTAATTGTACATTTAGAATCCATGAAAGTTTCACGAGGGTGCAAAGAGACCAATTTATTTCCTTCTTAAATTACTATTCTTACCTACCATTTGTACTATTCTTACTTGCTACGCAAGCAAGTAAAAAGAAAGTTTACAGATTTCAATGCACTATTTTCTCCCATCATAAATAGCAGTCGTTGCTGTAACTATTAAAAAGATTTGATTAAGCATAATAACTAGGAATGTTTTTTTTTTTCTTTCCTTTCCCGAAGATATTTAGAGGGAGATCGGGAACAGGGAGACGTATCTTCAAGCAATTATTGAAGTGGTGGGAGACCCAAGAGGAGGTGGGGGTGGAAGAAAAGGGCTTGTGCGAAGAACAAGAAAGGACTGACAAAGACAATAAAGGAGGTCGCATGGGAAGTTGCAGAGGGGGAAGGAGGAGGAGTCGTGTCGTGGTGGGGGCATCAGCAGCTGCGCCGTGGCTACGGTGGAATCGAAATTTTTCGTAGTGCGGGCTCACCGGTGGAGGAACCCCAACCACCCATCATGCTTGCTCCGGTGGGAGCATCACCTACCGTTCCTGTTCCTGTTCCTGTTCCTGTTCCTCTCATCCTCGTCGTCGCCGCCGCCGTCGTCCCTCCTCCAATGAGTCATGCCAAACACTGCCCGAACCGCTTGCTGAGCAGCCTGTAAAGCCGGCCACGGGATTTCCCGATGTGTCAGTCTTTCCTCATGCCGTGCGTAATCGATGCATCAGAAATCTAACGCATTTCTATATCAAGAAATGGATCGTAGTTAGACATTATATGCATGTTGTAATGTTGAAAAAGAAACCTGGTCGTAGTAATTAAGCCCATCATTTTATTTACTCTCGTGGGAAATCGACACTGTGCCAGAATTATTGCACCTCATATGGCCCAGTACCGAAATGTTAAGAGCGATATTTTCATTGTACAACTTCCAAAATCAATCTGAAAATTTATTTTAAAAGGGTGTCTATGGAATACCCATGTGTGAAGCAATGCTGAGACTTGCCTCGCTTGAAAGATCGTTCGTAAAAATTTAGCCGTCGTCGAGTTCTTCACAAGAGGGGAGAATGATGCATAACCAGATTTTCATTTAGGTTAAAATCTAAATTTATTAAGTTTTTGCCAAGTTTTAGCATTTTCCCATTTTCTTTTATCTTTGGGAAAAAGTCATCACCAAATTACAGTAATTACGACATTGTTTGTCATAATTTTTTTCTATAACGCTAAAAATTCCAAACTTATTTGTATGTGACACATTTATCCTCTGTCAAAATCCCATTAATAAGCATTGATATAAATTTACCTACATGGATGCAAGAAAATTAATAAGTTGACATAGTGCTCATGTGCTTTAAGTGAAATAAAACCAACACTATTTGGTTGAACAATCACCTTGATCGAAGGTAAACCTGTCACATCGCCTAAAGTTTAAAGTTTTTTATATCATAGGAATTTTTTTTGGAAATAAATGTGTCACGATAGGGCTTAATACCTTAGAAAAACCTCTGACTTTATGTCTAATCCCATATTTGTCCTAATCTTTTGTGTTATGTTAAAAAAAAGCAAACTTTATATCTAGTCTCAATTCTATTATTAACAACTTTTGTTCCATAAAAAAACCCAAGCTTTAGGTCCAATCCCAATTCTTCCTAAAAGAAATTACCTCATGAAAAATCACCAATTTTTACTCGGGTCAAAATTTGCCCAAATTAACCCTCTATCCAAAAATTCTCTTATAAATTGGGAAATGAAAAAGTTTTGAGCAAACTGTTTGAGCATCTTGAACCAAGTGCGTCGAGCATGAGTTCTCCTACCAGTGAAAGAAAAACTTTCGTAAGAATTAAGAGCAATTGAAGAAAGCCAATCCTAATTGCTCTAATTTTTTCTTAAATTTCATATGCAAAAGTATGTCCTTTGGGTTAACATGAAAAGTTATCTTCAAAAGACTTCTTTTCCAATGTAAAATTTGAGAAAAACACTAGAGCGATGAAACGAGAAATGTCGCATTGCCAAGGGCAATTTCGGACAGAGGTTTAATGGCCAGATATGGGACTCTAAGTCAAGTTGATTATTTTTATGAGACAGCAAAAATTAAGGTAGTGATGGGAGTCAATCCAAACTGGGTTTTTTTTTAATTAAAAAAATTGTGATGAAATTGGCATTAAATTAAAAGTGTAGGTTATATTATGAGAAGGAAAAAAGTTAAGGATATATTAGAATTAAAGCTTAAAATTGAGATTTTTAGGGCATTAGGCCGTCATAATGAATATGCTTTTGGATTTTTTATACCACACAAAAGAATTTAAAATAAATGTGTCACTTTGAACATAATATGGCCTTTTCCCTTTCCTTTCCTTTCTTGCTCTCATGTTTCTCCCTCCTTTCTAAAATTTCTCAACCATCTTCTTTTACACGCTTCCATCCTTTGAAATATGGGTTGCTCTTCTCTTTTTTGTAATGAAACAGGTACTCTCTTTATAAAATTAGGGAAGCAAAAGAATAAAATTAGAGAAGACCAAAGTTGGGTCAAATTCCGATTGGAACAAACCCAAATCGTGAAAAAGTTTCAATTCTATTTGTCTCCAAATTATTATTACATTTGTTATGATATCACTTTTTTTCTTGGTCCATGCGCGTTGCAAGGCTAACCGAGCGTCGAGATCTCTGTTGGTAGCTCGCTTTGGAACTCTAAGCAGGAATATCAAACTCAAAACTAAAGAATCGAACGGGGCAACTTTTTTTCTTTTTCTTTTTTGCGAGATAAGCAATTGGAATATAAATATAAATTATCTAGTAAAGCTTTAGGAAAAAAGGGTTTTCTTTTTTCTTATCTTTTTGCTTTGTTTCTCCCTTTGTGGGGGTGAAAGAAGACACCCAAACTGTTGTTCCCCACTTTTTGAGACACGAATTGGGGGCGTCCACGGGCATGGAGATACGTTGAGATGCGCAGGTTCGGTCGCTGTCATTGTTGGGTGGAACGCAACATGGTTCGTTCCTTCCGATGATCCTGTGGTCCAACACAATCCTCACCGTCCCCACCCCTTGATTTGACCCCATTTCCCTGCAGCATCCCCACCTCCTTCTCTCTCCCTCTCTCTCTTTCTCTACCCTCCAAAAAAACAAGATAAGATCTCATTTGAAGACGGCGAAATGAGGGTGGGACTATTTCCACGACCCTTTTACGGATCGATGCGATCTCAATTGATTGGGCACGATTTGGTTTCGAATGTACTCTGGTCGAGCCAGAGTGCAGAAGGGAGCAGTGCTGGTCGTTGCCCGTTTCTTTCTTATTCTTTCCTGGGATCGCTTGTTCCATCCTCTCTTTTCTTTGTTGACAATTAGAAAAAAGAAAAGAATTCTAAGTTCATCTTTGTTGAGAACTCTTTTACGGAGTAGGTTTTGATATCACATGTTTAGATACAAAAAAAAAACTTTTTAAAATAACTCAGCTGAGTGTTATCACTATGTCTTGGTAGAAAAACTTCCGTGATCCATTTTCGCCATAAAACTGTCCAACGCAGCCATTAGACAGACATTTCTTCTCGAATCGAGTACACAAAACCAACGTCATTATGAGGCACTTATTCCCAGAGATTTTAAAAAATTGACTAGGAACCGATTCATGGACAGACCCTCGGTGTTCCTTCTTCTTCTCGCGTGAAGGCGGGAGGGAGAAAAGCACCTCGTGTTCATAAACTTCTGATAGTTTCGGTTTACTCAAATCAACATTCCGTAACGAATTTCTTTATCTTGGCAATAGAAACAGAGGAGCTACTCGTGATTAACTAGGGTCGTCTCTTTTTTAAGCTTATGATTACCCAATGAATTTTTCACCATGAAAGAAAAAAGCAGAAGGAAACGCTTTTGCTCGAGCTCTTGTGCACGGCTGAGTTGAGGTTCGCTCTCGAGGTCCGTTCACGTCGTGAAAGGGTTTGCGAAGAGACAAATGCTGCCGATGTCTTTGGATCGATTGTTCGCAACAAATAAACAAAGATGGCACGCTAGAGAATGCGCACAATGGATGAAGTGCGGAGGTGCGTCTGGCGTTCTGGGCAACCGTGGAATGCCGCTCGAGCTTAAGGGAAATGTTCGATAGGCCGACCACGTCGAGTTATGCTCCATCGCCTCATAGTTGAATGATTATAACATTTTTTATTGGTAAAGAGTAGAGAGGTGGGTCGGAAAGGGTTTAGGTCAAATTGAAAATGAGTCGATCCAAATTGACTCATTTTATCCATTTTGATCCATTTCTCTATAATATAAATCTAG
Organism: Melaleuca alternifolia; assembly: GCA_019926035.1. Taxonomy (NCBI): domain Eukaryota; kingdom Viridiplantae; phylum Streptophyta; class Magnoliopsida; order Myrtales; family Myrtaceae; genus Melaleuca; species Melaleuca alternifolia. The sequence continues at coordinate 259,118 of JAGKPW010003057.1, forward strand.
TGAGTAGTGATTAATAACCCGACATAACCTACCGGATCTATATTTAATGATTTAAGAAAAGCTCATGCCCAAACCAAGATAAAAGTGCATAATAAGCAAGCTTGAAATCCAATGAGGGTGAGAAAGAGTGAAGAGAAAATTGCAGAGATGGATTGAGTCTAAATAAGTTATCAACCCATTTAATTTACCCGTTTATGACCAATTTACTAAATATAACTAACGCACATAATAACTCAACCAATAAAATATAGATAAAAAGAATAGGCATGTGATTTATTTTGATAGGTCTAAGATTCGAATGTCATTGCTTCACAGATCTCCATAAATAACACAAAGTAGATTTTTTGAAAGTAAGAACATTATCCAATGGATTACGGTGAGAAGTCGTTATTTGTGATGAAACATACGTTCTGCATCAGGTTATGAAGAAAGTTGTGAGTCATTGGAAAATATTATAAGACATCATAAACTAAAATATCCAAATCTTTATGGCATTTTAAAGTCCATTGCAAGGGAAAGTAGTAAGTGGGAAAATTTCATGAAGGGTTAAAGATTAAAACTATCAAGATATTTATGAAGTTTTTTGTAGACGATGCTCGACCAAGGTGAGGTCGACCTTGCCCAGTGACAGTGAGGTCAAGTCTTGCCATAGGCGGGCGAGGCTTGCCTCAACCAGTAGCTAATAGAGGTTAGCTTTGCTAGAGGCCCGCGAGATCAATTATCGAGGTCTATTGATTGGCTAGAGGAAGAAGGGCGAAAAAAAAGAATGAAAAATAAATCATCTAAAAATATATAAAAAATATTTTTTACAATTATTCATATCAGCGCCGATCATGTCACGTAGGACAGTCGACATCCATGACATCGATTTTTAGTCAAAATAGATCAGATGGTAGAATCAACATAAATGCAAAATGTTTGAGACTCAATTGGTAAAAATGTAAAAATAGACTGAATTGACATAGTTATAATAGATAATTTTTTTGATAATTCTCCAAATGTTTACAAATGTTATGATGAAACCTGTTAAGCATTTGTAAAATGTGGTAACTCTTTAGAAAACATGATAAAATATGAATTGGATATTACCATAAAAATTCTCAAGTCGGTACATAATTCTCATATTTACTCTCATTACCAATGCTTAACATGTTCATTGAGAGTGAGAGAGCCCAATTAGTCCTTTCTAAATCAACTAATGGCCTTCTTGCTGGGCTAGAGCTGCATCTTCGAGATTTATTCTTAAGTATCTCAAACCGATAGATCCATATGTATTAGATGTACCCCCAAATGCTCTATTAACAAAGAAAGAATCTTAGGTTTACCATAATTTTAACGTGGATGCGTCACAGGTATATCGGTTTAGGGCAAATTTGGGATGTTGTACTACAGGCGATGCTTAGGAAAACTGTTAAGACTTCGGCTCTCTTGGAGTTTTCTTTCTTAACTTCACTTTGAATTCATCTCTTAATGTGGTACTTGTAAATTCTAATTTTTTTTTACAATATTAGACTTTATTAAATATATTACAATGGGAAAAATTAGGCTTAATGTTAGAAAAATTTCCTGTCCTTGATCTAATACATAATTTATTTGAACCATGAGAAATAAGGGTTATGTGATACATAGTTTATTTTCCGGACTTAGCACAGATCAAACTTCTAACCACTTGGAGAGAAATCACGCGCGAGTGAAACTCCATCTAACCATACTGTCGTTTCAACGGTAATTCCGACTATGGGGACCCATCAAGCATCTTATCAATTTCATCAAGTGTGTCGGTCCTCCCGATCAGTGCACATGATTTAGTTGACGTTGTCTAGGATTGCCATAGCGAGAAATCGTATTAATATAAAAGATTCGAATCCAAATCATGAGAGTCTGACGTGTCGACGGTTGATATATTTATCGAGATCGAGAGTCAATCACATCCGTTGATCATACACTATGATTGCAATAAAAATACATAAATAATGTGGACTGATTCGATCCAGTGGACCAAAAAAGTGAAGTTGTCTACGGACGTGAGTCCTTTTGAAGTTATTTTATGAAGGGTTGTGCAGTAATAGCGGGGTTCAAAGATGCTGTCCTCCTCCACCAATTTCCTCGTTTTCCACCCAATCTCTCTCCCCCATCACGTGACCCTCCATTCTTGAGAGAAAAAGTCCAGTGAAGTTTGAGAGAGAGGGTGCAAAAGAACAAGAAGGCGAGCAAAACCCTTCAAAGCCTCCATCACTCTCCCGTGCACATTCTCACATAGCATCTCTCTCTCTAGCTCGCTCTGTGCTTGCTGTCTCGCTTTGGTAAATATCTGTGCATGAGTGGTTTTGTCACTGTTTCCTTCTGAACAGAGTAGAGAGACAGAGAGAGAGACAGGGAGAGATCAGGGGCATCTCCTTTTCCGCTCTGGTTTTTCCTCTGAACTGTTTCTTGAGAGAGGAAGTTAAGAGAGAGAGAAAGGGTGTGTGACGGTGGGTGTCTTGAAGGTATATATAAAGAGGGAGTCTCGAGACAGGTCGTTTGTTTTTAAAGAAATGCAGCAGCACCTGATGCAGATGCAGCCCATGATGGCCGCTTATTATCCTAACAACGTCACCACTGATCACATTCAACAGGTCCCCTCCCTCTCTCTCTGTGTTCTTTTCTTCCCTGTCCGTTTTCCCCCCTTTTTGTTCACTTCTCTTCTTCATTTTTCTCTGCAAAATCTCCTTTTTTGCTTGTGCGCTTTTGCTCTTTTTTCTTTTTTCCGGGGACAGCTTGTCATTTTCTTGCCGGTACTTGTTCGATTTCTTTTTTTTATCCTTAAAGCGTGTCGCAATATTGGGTATCTGCTGTTGTTGCGTCTGATTGATTTTTGCTTGATGTTTTTGGTGGGTAATCTGAGCTCTTGTAATCTATGCAACTCCAATCTATTTGTATTTATTGAGCTAGCTGAGTGGTGAGTACCGAGGTTAGTCTTGGTTTGGTATATCTCCTCATTTATCTGGACATGTATGTTTGTGTTTTTGTCCCTTAGACATCACTCAAGTTCTTTCTCCGGGTATAAGAAAAGGCGTAAAGAACCGTTTTTTTATTTGGGTACCTCAGATGATGGGTTTACAAGGCCGAAAGTTGTTGGGGGATCAATTTTTGTACTTGCTCATTAAACAGTCTTATGTTTTTGTGTGCGATTTTGATGTTAGCAGTTATCTCTAGTTTTATATATATTGTCGGCTAGGTTGCTGATACTTAGGCATCTGCTTGCGTGTGATGTAAATTTTAGCTGTCTCATGGTGGTGGTGATCGATGAACCGTTTAAAATATTTGTCTCTAGGGCTAGAAGATGTTTGTCTTCGTTCTTTTTGGTACCTATGCTTCACATGGTTCATTTGCACGACTTTCTCTGTTTTCTTGGTGCCTATTTCAATCACATGACTCTTTGCATTAACTTAGGGCCTTTCTTGTTTGGTGATTGACTGATAACATAGCATTGACATCTGGGACTACAAGATTAGTTCATGAAAGTCTACTTTTTCCTTGTTCTTGAACTAAAAAAGTACCTAGTTCTTCAGCTGGTTCATTCGTAATTTTGGCAGCAGTTCTTTTGAAAAGGCAAAAAAGTGTGTTGGTAGAAATAAATAAGATGCTCCCTAGTTCAGACAAGGCAATTGCTGGGGTTTCTCTGGATACTAAGTTTATTTAGCTAGCTGATTTACCTGGACAAGTTTTAGCCAAAATTGACAGATGACTCCTGAAACTCTGAGATGGCTGGGTTATATATGATAGAATTGAGTATCAGCCTCTCAAAGATGAATGATGTCCAAAGCAATAAAGATACAAGAAATAGTGAGCATGTTTGACTGGGATGTCATAGATGGTTAAGTCAGGACGTACATAGTACTATTCTTCCCAGTTACATCTAATATCAACGTGTGTTGTGCCTCGCGCGAATGCAAGCCCTTTTTCGACAAGTCAATGGATAATAAATTCTTATCCATCTTTTCTCGATAAGAACAGCTGATATTGCTTGGAAGATTTTGGGAATCTATCTGGCTATGAAACAATTGCATGTCAATTTTTACCAGTGTAACTTCCCTACAATTTCCTGACATTCTCCCGTGTCCTTTATTTTATCAGTATGGAAGTTTCCATTACATAAATTGGTTTTTATTTGTCAGTTTGATTTGCTCTGCTACGATTATGGTGCTTAACTTTGCAATATCTGGAAAATGTGCAGTATTTGGATGAGAACAAGTCGCTGATTTTGAAGATTGTTGAGAGCCAAAATTGTGGAAAGCTGAGCGAATGTGCAGAGTGAGACTTAAACTAGATTTCCTTTTAATTTTCCTAACGGTTTTGCTTATCTTTGACACTATAATTTCGCATTCTGCCAGCCACGTGTATTCCAGCTTGGGGTGCCTGAACGCGTTTTTAGTTCTGCACGTGTGAAACTGAACATTTTTTAAGTCTTTGTTGGGAGAATAATAGACTGCTATTTTCTAGATCGCTTCTTGTGACTTCTCATGTCTTCCTCAAGTTCTGTAGCTACCGAGTTTTATTACAATTATCATGCAAAATCGTGATGTAATGACTTTACAGATCAATTAGTAGGAGTTTTTTTTTTTTCAATTTTAACTATAGTTGCCATTTCTTCCCCATGATGTGCTTGCATTTTCACACATTTACTCTTGATAGTGGGTTCTTTTGGAAACATATTTATTTGCTTATTTTAACTTTCTAAGCCTCTCAAAATTATCCAGAATTCCCTCAAGACATTGGTTGATTGGTGCTCATCTGTGAAGACTGGGCCCCTCCATATTCGTGTTTGTGAATGTTTAAGTGGGGGGTTGTGTTTTTTCACACTTAATTATGATTAATACCTGAGTCGTTAATGGTAGAAGTAAGCTCACTTGAATATGGGATGCATGCTATTGACAATCTTTTCAGGGTTTCTCCATAAGTTGTGGAACTTTGGCCAATGATAATTTAGCCATTTTGGTTGCATTTTGCAGAAACCAGGCTAAGCTACAGAGAAACCTCATGTACCTCGCTGCTATCGCTGATTCGCAACCTCAGCCACCAAGTTTGCATTCTCAGGTCAGTACCTTTTCCTTTGTGAGGATTTCGTACGTAGGTCAATGCTTTTTTAAGGATATTGCAGATGAGCCTCAGGACTGAGAAAAGTAGATGTTTTGGTGGGTACGTTGGTTTCCTAAGAACTACAAGTTTGTTACTTTTGTTGTCTTACTGTGGTATCGATGTTGCATGTGTGCTTTCTGCTTGTTCCTTAAGGCTATGTGGAATGCTAGATTTTTAGACCATTTTCACTAAACATTATCATCTTGAGAGATCCTTTGAAGCATGTGTCCATTAAAGTCATGTGCATCAAATGTATTCTTTTTCGTGATATTCTGGTCCAGATAAGTTATTGTGCATTCATTGTACCTTTTTTTTTTTTCCTGATATTGTGGTCCATAGTGGCATTACTTTGGATAACATCCTGAGTAGCCAGTTATGCTTTGAGTCTATCTGTTCTCTTTCCTGTCTTGTGAAAGTTTAAACTATGATTGACACTCTTCCAATTCTCGCAAGATCCTCATTTCTTCCTTCTATATAACCTCAAACCCTTATTATTTTCGTGCCACAAATTCCAAGGTGTATCAGATTTGGCAATTGCATCCTCTTGGCCGTGGTTTGACAACCAGGGCATTGAGATTGTTCTCGCTTCTCTGCTCCAGAGTGTCACCATTCTAATTCATGATCTACTCCGCCCAATTTTACTCTCACTCACCCACTGTTCCCATCCCACAGTTTCCCTCCAGTACCATTGCACAGCCTGGATCATACTATTTGCAGCACCAGCAAGCTCAGCCAATGACCCAGCAGGCGCTCATGGCCGCTCGATCTTCCATGCTGTACACCCAGCAACAACCGTATCCCTCGTTGCACGGGCAGCTAAGCATGAGCTCCGGTGCTAGCTCAGGGCTGAACATTTTGCAGAGTGAGAGCAGCCACTCGGGAGGTAGTGGGGCCCTTGGAGTTGGAGGCTTCCCTGAGGGCTTGCAGGTCGGTGGGAGGGGAATGGCTGGTGGGAACAAGCATGATGTAGGGAGTAGCAGCTCAGGTGAAGGACAAGGTAGCGGCTTGGGCAGTGGTGGCCAGGGTGGAGCAGATGGCGGCGAGACCCTCTACATGAAATCGGCGGACGATGGTAATTGAGTGAGGGTTACTGCCAGACAAGCCAAATGGTCACTTTGTTTCGATCTCTGAACTTTGATGAGGTAGGGAAGCAAAGGGGGTAGAAGAACTTTGCTTCTTTTTGGTTTTTCTAGTTCCATGCAATGAATGTCTCAAATCTTGCAGTCTGTTCAAGAGGCAGGCCATGCACTTTTATGACAGCGTATAATGTAAATTTTGTAGGACAGATTTCGTGATGTTTGAGAAGTTGTCTGACCATCCATGAAATCCATGTGCTTCTTTTGACAGATCCAAACGATAATTTAGTTGCATAATCAGCTATCCCAACTTTATGACTCCATTAAAGAGTGACTTTAAACTTTTTATTAAACAATCAATCCAAGAAGCGTAATCTTTTCCACTGCATTGTTTTTTGTCATGTTATGCGTGTATGAGTTTTGAGCATTGAAAAACGCCACACATATTAAGTATGCTTAACAAATGTCTCGAGTTCACTTGTCAATAAAACTCAAGACTTAAAAAGGTCAAATTTACATACTCTTTAGATGGATGACAGCCTTGTTGTATGGATTAAAAGCTTAAGAAAGCTTGGATCAGCCGCTCCAAAAGACCAGCTTGGATGATTGTCGAAGCTAATCATGGTTCATTTCTTGTGTTTGCCTATGGAGTAACCGTTCTTCTCCTGGGCATAGCAGTTAACGCTCTCCGGTCACCTAATTCTGGATTTGCTGATTAATTTTACTTTAATTAGTCATCAGTGCGATACTGGGAATCATGAGAACTAGCTGCAACATCAATTAGGTAGTTCTAAGATCTACCTTTTCTTTCCCTCTTAAAGTACCTGTGGATATGCGAGACTGAGATACTCTTAAGTTCTCAGAGAAAAAAATGCTAATAGTTTTCGAAGTCCACTTTTTCTAATTTTTCTATCATGCATCCATTCTAACTAAGTTTTAACTGTGATCACTTTCATGATGGCCATATGTGTGTTTGGCTTTAAGCATTTTCCATCTGTTGTATGTTTAATCTTTTCTTAGTAGCGATGCGCTGGCATATATCCAACACAATCATACAAATGAGCATAATAACATCCCTAAGATCATAAGTGACAACTGTTATATGCTAAAACAGACAAAAGTAACATACAAAGTACCAATTTATGTCGATTGTACACACTTATCAATGACTTAGAAAATTGTCAACTTACGTGCTCACTACACGACACTTCGCTTTGCCTCTATGCTTACCACACGTTGAGACACTAGGAATAGTTTTGCCTCGTGTCTCAAATTCGTCCAATAAATATTGGTTATTCGCTTCTAATCCCTAAACTTCATGTCCTATCAAGTTTATTTTTAAAGAAAGAAGAAGGTACCTTTAATTTATTCTTATATGATAATAATACTAATTTTAACCAAATCCTTGTCATGTTTATATGCTTGAACAACACAAATTTATATCTAAATGGTGTAGTCTAGTTAACTGGACACGATATATTTGATTAAAAAAGAGTAAGCAGTATACATTATTTAGTTCAACAAAATTTCACACATACATATTTATAGGTTAATTTTAAATCCATCTTTTAAAATCGACTTATTCCAATGGGTTTTACTCTCAATCTTACATTTCAAATAAATTTTGAACAAAGGATAGTGAGACATACTCTCGAGTATCAATCTGGCCTTTGAGGATGAATTAAATTATCAATTAGATAGCACGAGATTGAATAAATAAATTCCATCCTTAGATGAAAATATACCTAATTTGTGAAAAAAGATAACAACATTCGAACTTTTTTATAAAAAAATTCCCTATTGCACGTCTATTTTAGTCAATTTTGAGTTTAAACTTTGACGTGAAATTTTATTGCGATTGCACAAATATTTTTGCAAAGTTGGAAAAAGCTTAATTCAAAAACCACTAGCTAACACATTGTCTTTACTGTTTGAGAAAATGACTCAAATGATTGATGAACTTTGATCTAATATTCGCCGTTTAGGGACTACATTAAATATCTATCGATAATTCAAAAATTACATCGACTAAATTTAAAATTTGTAGATGACATTACATGTTAAGTCAAAATTCAGGAATCAATATTATATAAATTATGGTTTTAGTGATTATATTATATATTGTGTCAAAATGCATTGACATTTGTTCTATTGTCCTTCACTGTATACTGTTTCTTTGGCCAGGGGGAACAAAGGGTTCACTTTCTTATTGACGAGGAATAAACGTACACTTCAGTTGATATCCACCAAGCCAAGAACCAGAGAGAGAGAGAGAGAGAGAGAGAGAGAGGAGATCCAGAAGGAAATGATGCGATACAAAGAGGTGCGCAAGTTTCCGTCTTCTCCTCCGTCGCTGCACGCACTGAATTCCCTCTTCTTTTCTGGGGCAATCTGCACACACTAATCCGAAACACACCCATTTGTGGTTTCGTGTTGCATTTCTTGATTCAAGACTTGATCTTGAGACTGCATTTGTCATTGTGCAGGAAACAGAAGCCAAGAAGGAAGCATTTAGGAAGTACTTGGAATCAAGCGGAGTCGTCGATTCGCTCACCAAAGGTTCCGAGCTTTTTAGAGGCTCTTTCTTCTCCTCGGAGTTTAAAGTAGATTAGATCCCTCGATGTGTTTAATTTATGTTGTGATGCGATGTCTAAATCAATAATGCAGTTTTGGTTTCCTTGTACGAGCAAAACGACAAGCCCTCTTCTGCAATTGAGTAAGTTCTTTTGTTACCTTTCAGTTTTGGTTTTGGGTGCTTGAGTTGATCCTCAGTTCTTCGCTTTGTTGGTGTTTCAGCACTTGCACAAATCATTTGAAGGTCCATTATTTATACGAAAGATATAAATCACCATTGCAAAATATAGAAATTTAACTTCATTTGGTTCCTGAATATGGGAATCACGGTCGTATATCGGTCCTTCATCGCATGCCTTGCGGATTGATGATTACTTCTCTGCTGAATAATAGCCAACTAGATAAATGTGCTATCATCTCTGAGTTGATCAGAGAAGGATCATATGTTTCGTGGAGTTTCTTTGCTTACGGCATGTTTATTGATGATGACTGCAACAGGTTTATCCAGCAAAAGTTGGGTGGTCCAACTGTGTCCGAGTATGAGAAGTTACAAGCTGAATTATCAGATCTGCAGATAAAGTATAATGAGCTTTTGGCTGCACACCAGGAAACTTGCAAGAAGGTGAAACCTGCGATTGAAACAACAAATTTTTTTTAATGTATTTTTATCTATAATTCCAGACTAATTAGCCTATTGAATTTTATTTCTGGAGGTGAATTTAGGTGCTGTTAGCTGAAGCATGATGATCTGCTTTTCTTCAGTGAGGATCTCGTTGTATAGATTGCATTCGGGAGCTACTTTATCGAAAGAGTTGTTCTCAGTAATTTTGGGAATTATTTAATCCAACATCCCTCTGATCTTGGCCAAATTGCAGAGAAATCCTGTATGCTTTGATAAATGATTGTGAAACCCCTATTGGAAACTTTTCAACCCATTTAAGTAGTAAACTGTGGAGGTGGCTTTAGTGTGCATTTTCTAACCCAAGTAGAGTGGAAATGCTGATATGGATCGATCTTCCATTGGTTTCTTTTAGTTTTTTTTTTTAAATACTTTGGCCGAAAAAAAAAATGCACCTCCTCTGTAATATGTAGATTTGAACTAGTCGATATAAAGGCTTTCAACAGAAGATGTGGGTGCAACTATGCAAAATGCAAGTGGTGTCATTACAATTTGTCATAGCTTTAGGGAAGTCAAGGTAATTTATCCTTTGAGGTTCAGAATTTCATTTTCCATTTCCTGGGTACCAAGGACATCTGCAGCTTGGTTCTCAGTAAGACATAATAAATATTTGTGGGTTTTATAACTGACATGAGAATCTAGGAAAAGACAGAAAAAGAGTTTTTGATACTGAGCATTTTGAGAATAACTGGAGATTAGGATTTGTGAAATTGCAAGGGAGATATCTGGACAAAGTAGAAAAACTTTAAATGTCATGCGCTTTTTCTCACTGGATTATCAAGTCAGTAGCCTTTGGTCTTTCTTTGATAAGTTTGACCATTACTCCTTCAATCTGTGGACTCCAGTGCTTATATGCTACAAGAGAACAAGATTTTAAAGGCCACTGCTGTTGTGAACAAATCTTCATCTCAGTTTTATGCACTAGGCAGCTTTGGTTGTCATTGCCAAGTGATACAAGTATTTGGGCAGACTTATTCTTGATCATCTCTTTGATAAGTTTGACTAGGAAGATGATTGGAAGATCCTCTAGCCTCTGTCACGAGTTGAATTACAGTGGCTTTCAGTTGGGAGAATTCTAAAGATACCTTTGATTCACTTACCATAGATTGCTGCTGTGTCTGTGTATAATAAATATGCTAGGGTACATCAGAAACCGAAGATAGCTACCTCCATTTACTGAACAATAGGCCACGGGAGTGAGTGAGGAAAATATCTTTCAGTGGTATGTAAGAAAGCACGTGTTGAACTGTCATCACAGTTTGTGTTCTAGTGCTTGTGTTTATGCTTTTGTGGTGTGAAATACCTAAAATTGTGGGTCTCTCTTCATGCACTTTTGTTCGTCATGTCTTATCTGTTTACTTATTAACACAGTTTGATGGGTTTACTCAATGTTCTTGCAGTTAGATGAACTAAAGAATCCACATAACATGGCTCCCACCAAGGAAACCAGTGATGGGGAGGGTTCAAATGACTCGCCGAATGAGTAGACTGAGTTCATCGAGGCATCATTTGTGGTAAAAGACAAGCAACAGAAATGAAGCCTCAAATGCAGCGTTTCATTCTCTATGTGAGCATTCTAATCTCCGTAAATACATTTGTTCATTTGTGAAAAGCACGTCTTCTTTCTGAATTCTGATGTTTGGCTGCCTATCTTAGTGCATTCTTCATTTCATGTCTATGACACCGCGATCACTCATGCAGACTGTTTCTGTCTATAATTATACTGCTTGGATGGGCTTGGCCGTTTTGGAGGTCTAGACTATATTAAGATTCTTACAAGCATGGCTCCCCTTGCCGTTGATTGTGATTTCTAAGTTCGAACAGATTTAAAATTCAGGAGAACCGACAGAGAAAGAATGAGCTTCTACTCATTTTGTTTCGTCTGTATCTTTGTAAGGATAGTGTATCGTAAGTGAGAACAGAAATACATCGAGCCAATCGAGGCTTAAGGCCAACCTTAGTCAATTGGAACTGCGACCATATAAACAGCTCATGTCCCTACATTGCTAAGAAACGATAAGTGATACGTAAAGATTTCCAATTCTCATGGACTGATCAACAACTCGCAAGCCTATGTACTGTGTGTGTCCAGATGGATGGATGGAAGAGAGAGAGAGAGAGAGAGAGAGAGAGAGAGCTTTTAGCTTTTGGAGTTACAGCCTAGAATGGCATAAGTCCTAACGGCACAGAGTCTCTACAGAGGACATATCCATGCTTCTGTTTCTTGCATACTTATGATGATCAATGTCCCTGAAAAGTGCGCGGAAAGAACACCGTGACCAGAGAAATCAGGATAGCCACAGTCGAGATCAAAGCCTGTACATCCATGAAGAAATTAATCGCATTCTGAGAAGCATTGCGCACTGTAGCAGCAAAACTTAAACGAGAACGAGATGCGGAAATTTGGGTTCGCTTCCTTACTGCAATTGCAGATGCGGCTAGTCCAGCTCTTTCCCTTGGATCTTTGAGATGGTGATTGCCAAAGTACAGAACCGTAGCATAGTACCAGAACGGAGGGAACGCAAACCCCAGGAGAAACCTGTCACATATAGTTCAAAATGGCGACAAACTATTCGTAAAAAGCCTTAGGCACGATTTAAGCTAAATTTTCTCAAAGATTCATAAAGTTGTGTCATGAGTAATCTATTGATAGACATCTAAGAAGCAGAAAAAATCAAGAAGGAATTCATATTTTCATCACTTTTTTCCTGAAGAGGTGTTGTATTCTGCAACAACCTATCGACAAAAAACATGCTTGTTTTCCTTACTAGAGACACGAGGGATATGCATTGAGCAATGTTTACTTCTAATTTTGTGAACAAGGATATTCTAACAGGTATGATAATTTTGAAAAGGTTCGAGAAATCACCTATTTGAAGTTGCATTCAATTATGCGATGGATGTAGCTAATAAAAGATAATTTCTCTGTAGATGACTGGATAAACAGCAGACTTGACATGAAACGTTGGACACAAGTTTGGTGAATGTCCAACTACCGCAGACTCACTTTATTAGCTTCGCATCAAGGAATCGACATTAGATAAAAGTCAGATCGAGAGTAAATGGATAAATTTTCTTCAAATACAATTAACATGAACCGGTAAATGATATGCGTGGATGTCGGGTTGTATTCTTGTGCAATGCATAGTGATTGTGTGTTGTCGTATCATGAAAGTCGAAGTAGATTCTACGAAGTGAGAGTAAGCAGAAGCAAGAGTAGCAAAATCTGTGTATGTTCAATTATTTGTCAACTTAGTCATTACTTGGAGTAGGCCAGATCAATTGATTGGTCGACGCCGGCAAACGGTTGCCGTAAAAATGGCCGATATAGAATCGGATGAACGAACTTACGAGAACCAACCGACGCCGCAGCCGAAGCACGGGAGAGGCTTGTCGAAGGGCGCCATAGAAAATCCCGTAGATGCCGGTTCCAGCAAGGAGAAATCCCTATCATCAGTGGGAATCGGGAGGCGCTTCTCATTTCCATGGCCATGCTCATCTGCAGAATAGAAAAAAACACAGGGTCAAAGGACGAGTGTCCGCACAGATCGTGAGAAGGTAACATCGAGAAACAGCAGGACAAAATGCTGCTTTTGTTAACTACTGATGCATGTACCGAACTCATCGCCAACCTTGTCCCATCAGCGTGACCTTGTCGCTCTGCCTGTCCAGGCTATCTTCCATGGCGACCCACAAAGTTCCACTGAAACACACCATGGGCTATGAAGTCAGAACATCATCAAAACACACACACACACACACACACACACACACACAGAGAAAGAGAGAGAGGGAGAAGCCACCAGAGTGCAGACACATAGGGGAAGAAAAGTGGGCCGGGGGCGCGTTTTGAAGTGGAAGGATTTCCGCCTCCATAACCGAAACAACTGTCGCTCGGTTGCAACGCCCAATCAGATCGATCCAGGTGTCGACCTGCCGGTGGAATTAGGAAACTCCGAAGAGGACATGCGGTTTGACCAATCGAATGCCAAAGACCTTCATCAGTTTCCTCTTCTTCTTCGTTTGCGGTTTCCCCCTCACAAGAACTATTTGCACTTTGGGTACTTTGGTAGTTTCAGGAGAGCTCACTTTTGGGTCCGTCTTACTTCGTTTTTTATTATGATTCTAGTCTTCGAACCATGCCACGACCCCGATTCGAGCTCTTATAAATCCTTGTTCTGTGATCGATAACATAGAACGTCGCATGTGTAAGATACGTTGATGGAAACTATACGTTGGGTCCTCAAATTTTTAAGGATTCTTCCACTTTGTTTGGCGGATGAGTAAGGATTATTATTTTCTTTTTGTGTACGATCTAGTTATATGTAATGCCACTTTTTGTCACCCCTAATGGTTAGAACCGGACAACTAGATAGAAGGCATTTCCTTGAACACAAGATCAAAGAATGTATGAGATTTTAAGGTTTCCATTTCATGAAATTTGAGAGAGAGAAACCTTCAAACTTGAATCTTGCATTACAATCAAATAAATAAAGTTTTTTTTTTAATTTCTTCCATGAAATTTGTGCCTTGAAAATTTCATTGACTTCTGATTTATGAATGGAAATGAATGAGTTAATGTATTATGATGCCGGCGCACGATAGACCTGATTAAATTGGCTAGAGAAAAAAAAAGAATTTTAAGAAATAATGCACAAATAATCCATGAACTTTTGCTTAGTATGTAATATGCTTATTGAAATTTTAATATAATACCTAAATTTAACTCAATGTGCAACGTGATATTTAAACTTTTATTTTGTTCAATATGATCCTTGAAATTTCCACATGTATTCAATTTAGTTCTTGAATTTTGTAAAAGTGCTTAATATCTTCCTTTTGTTAAATCAAGTTCATGACTACATTGAACATTTCATATAGTTCATGTATTAGATTGAACATGTGCTAAAATTTAAGGGATTTTATTGAACAATTTAAAGTTTCAGCAAAGACCAAATTGCACATTAGACTAAAATTCATGAACCACATTCTATAACTTAAAAATTGAGGGATTACATTACACATTTAGTCAAAATCTAAAGTTTATTTGTATCATTTTTTCGAATTCTAATGTTAAGACCATCTTAGCATCCTAGTAAAAGTATTAGTTATGTTCGTTTCTTGGTTTTAAAATCCCGGAATTGGTCTTTAGCATGGCTTTTTTTTTCTTCAAAAGAAAAAAAGAAGAAGGAAAAATCCAACAATTTCTAACTGATTTTATAAATGTTTTTCTGCTTTATGAAACGTTTTGCTTCACTCAAATATCATATTTTAAAAAATTCAATCGTAAGTAATAAACAAGATGATTAAACGATTGAGCTTAGCACAACACATCTCCAATTCGAACCACATTATCTCCATATTCATCAAATTCTAAGATTATATTCTTTGATCTGGTCGAGAGTTGAGCCTCGCCGGCTTATGTGCCCTTGGCAATTCATGTAAAATTGAGCATAAAGCCCGAATATCTCATGTTATCAAAAAATAAAAGTTGTAATATGTCCACATCGACCGATAGTAGATATACGTCGACATCTATAATCGGAACTCGGATTTCTTTTTCAGGGGTTAAATTATCCGACCCGATAACCCGTCGAGTCATCATCCATTTGGAATTACGGCAATTATGGCGTAAGAGCAAAAATAAAAGAAAAAAGAGGTGTAAAAAAAGAAGAAGAATCGTAACCGTCCATGCCAGGTAAGCCCAGATCCAACGGTCTGAAACTCACCACCCGAAACAAAACTCGGGAATACCGATTTCCTTCAGATGTTTATGCAAAAACAAATTAAAAAAAAATCCTCCAATTCGCACGCGCACAGTCTCTCTCTCTCTCTCTCGCGTCTCAATATGGAGCCCAACGACAACCAGCTCGCCTCGTTCTACCACCACCAGTCCTCCGCCGCCGCCGCCGCCGCCGCCTCCCCGGCCGCCGCGCAGTCGCCGACCAACGGGCTCCTACCGCCCGCATCCGCCTCCTCCGATGGGGGAGCCCCGGCGGTGTACCCACACTCGGTGCCCTCGGCCGCCGCGTCGCCGCCGCTGGGCCCGGCGAAGAGGAAGCGGGGGAGGCCGAGGAAGTACGGGACGCCGGAGCAGGCGCTGGCCGCGAAGAAGGCGGCGGGATCCTCTTCCTCGTACAAGGAGAGGAAGGAGCGCGCGGGGTTGGTCAGCTCTTCCCCTTCCCCCGGTCCGTACACCGGCTCTTCGAAGAAGTCGCAGTCGCTTGCTCTTGGTACGTCCGGTCCTGTTGCATTTTCCGTGGAGAAGTCTGTCTCGAATCCGTTGAATTTGTGATCATTGCTTAATTCGGTCCACTAAATCCATCTCTCGCTCGCGTGCACGAGCGTGTTGCGGTGATTACGTGTGAAATTCCTAGGTTTATCAGCTCATTTTCTGGTTGAATTATTCGTCACGGGAGCGCATACTGCGTGCTATTTTCGCCTCGACTTTATTTCTACATTGTGGAAGTCTCGCTCTTTATTCGTTGTATTTTTCCATAAATTTCTCTTGGAGGGGACTAAGTGGCTTAATGTCACCTGTAGAGAGAGTTCACAAAAGACCTGCAATACTGAAACTTACAATCAGCTTAAACATCGACATCGTAAATTTGCAGGCACTATTTTAGTTTTGTAAATCTATATGTTTAGCCAAGCAGGTCGGGTTTCCTGATGAGGAACTGATCAATGATGGTTCAGGATTGTGTGCATAGAAGATTGTCAAGCAAGTATCATCGGTTATTTGGCATTGCGAAAGCAAGATTTTTTAATGAATTTGAGGCTTTGTTTTGGCCTAGAAGTAGTGAGCAGGACTTTTGTAGATAGTCCTGTAGAAGAATAATTTGCAAATCATCTAAATTACTTCTGCAGGAGTCAGGGTGTATTTTGTGCCTCTTTAACAAAATAATGTTCCTACACCCGATTTCTGTCTTTTCTGTAGACTGTCTTTTTCACTTTTTTTTTCCCAAGAAAATTAGAAATGCTCCTTGTTCAACTCAACGTGCAATCAAGAAAGTTCAGTATCTTTTCTGTTACAGTATACCCTTTTATTAAGCCACAAGATTTTAGCCACAAGATTTTAAGTTATTTTCATATATTTGGTAGCTGCTACTTGTCGTATCTTACGATATCATGCTGCTGCTTTAATGGCCTTTTTCTTAATGCAGGAGGGAATGCTGGACAAGGGTTTATCCCACATGTCATCACTGTAGCCGCTGGCGAAGTATAGTTTCTCTAAAATCTGAATCTTTTTTTTTGTCATCTTTTATGCATCAAGGGTCTATTGTGAGCACTTATAGGTTCTTGCATTGAAATTCTACGTTATAAATAAGTTGAGGACGTCCAGTTTTTGTATCTCCAGTTCTATTCATTTCATGAGTGTGTTTTCTGGAGTTTATGTAAGTAATATATCATGAAATTTCGTATTAAAACACTATCATTGATGCTTTGCGTGTGGCGATCACTTGTGGTACGGAGCGTGCTTACATGGAAATGCTATCCCTTGTAATTAAGTTCTGAAGAGTGGGGCTTAAGAAGGTTCTCTGTCACTGTAGTGTCAATTAAGATATGATTAGTACATTGAGATGAAGTCTATGTTGTTGATTAACCTATGCCTCTTCATACATTGCTACCACCAACGTCCAGTAAGCAAGGGTACACATGTTAGTTCTGCTGTTTATTGGCATTTTCTACACGTTCCTGTTAAAGATGATGAATGAAAGATTATTTGAGACATGCTGTATACTTTGCTCTTATTATGTTTCGTTCTTACTAGACCGTCACCTTTTGCATGGCGTGAATAGATACTTGTCAATTGCTACGCATATCCTGTTTTCGTTCTCTATTCATGCAAGTGGTAAAACTGGACATTTGGTTAGATAAAATGGATCCTCCTTGGTATGCATGTGAAGGAATCCATAAGGTAAGGATCCATTGTCCTTTTATTTTTTTTGGATGGGCCTCTACATCAAAATTGTTTTTGGGTCCTGGTCATGTCTAAACCTGCTTCATAAGAAGTTGGAAATGAAATATAGGAAATAATTTTACCATCAAAGATTAAAATTTTTTTCCCCACAGCTATGAAAGAGAGCAACCATAAAGAGAGCAAACTCATGTTTTTAGCTTATGCACTGCATCTTACTCTCGCTGGAACACTAAGTTGATGCCTGTGTTTCACTTTTGGGCAGTGACGTTAACACCATTCTCAGTATAATCCCTATGAGAAAACAATGTTTTTCTCAGTTGTCTACCGGCCTCATGTAGCGAGTCTTTTGTGTATGTATATCTGATGGTGACTACTCTTAGTTTATCTTTCAGCAAAAACAAATGCTGACTGATTGTTAAAAAATATCCATTTTAAGGGAACTCTGCTTATGCTGAAGTTCAAACAAACATAAGTTACTTTTGATGGCCATTGCTGTCAAGTTTTGAAGTTGGGACAAAATTTTGGTTATCTTTATTTTGTGATGTTATCTTTTGAATTTTCTTGTAAACCTTATTTAGTGAATTGAAAAATCATTATCCATTGTTTTCAACCAACTTTATCTGCTCTATCCTTAAGGGTGTATGTTAACTTTAAAAGTGCAAGATGTTATTCCTAGATGTCATGCGCTATTTCTTGATGATGGAGTGTGTCTTAAAATCTGACAAGATCTTTTTCATTTGCCTCTGGCCATTACACTTTCTACCTTGTATATGTGTTTCAGAACAATTTCCAATCAAATATCTGCCCTTTTACTTTGCACCCTTTTTGAATATATCGATGAATCTTATATTTTGCAATAGGATGTTGCCCAGAAAATTATGCTCTTCATGCAGCAAAGTAAGCGGGAGATCTGTATCCTGTCAGCATCTGGCTCAATATCTAATGCATCGCTTCGCCAACCTGCCACATCTGGGGGCAATATTACATATGAGGTATAGGCATCTGTGTTTAGTCGAAGTAAGGATAGAGCAATTGCTTGCAATCTAATCTGGTCAATCGCATGTATGAACATGACTTCTGTGGGATGTAATTGTGTTTCCTATGCTACGTATTCTTTTCTTAACTTTGGGAAATAAAATGCCTTTAGGGTGTTTTACTCCCAACATACTACTCCTTATGCTACTTACTCTTTTCTTAACCTTGAGAAATAAAATGAATTTAGGGTGTTTTACTCCCAATCATACTATTCTAGCTTCTTTGCATTAGTATCTTAATTGTGATATACAGCATGTCAGAAAACGAGAGAGAAAAGGAAGCCAATGAAGTATCATCTTACCATAAATTGTCATGTTGCTTTGTTGAGGTTAGGTTCATCATGAAGTTATTAATGTCAGAAAAAATTAACGGAACATCAGCATTGTCAACATTTTTGCATCCTGCTTTACTGCAGGTTTGTGGTTTTTGGAGTTTGATGAGGACATTTGGGTGTATCAAACGAGCAGGGTTTTCACATGGGCCTCAGGATGTTTCATATTGTGCTATTTTGGCCAATATTGATATTTAACACCAGCATCTGATGTTCCAGAAACTGGTCGAGTGATATTAAATACATTAAATTACGCGATTGTTTGATTTGAAAATTTCCTTTTCGTAATAACAAATGGAATTTACAGTTGGTCAATAAATATTAAATTGCAACCTCTTTAGCTTCTTGGCTGTATGGTTCATCCAAGCAAGAGATCAAGGTTCATAATATGGTGAATGGTCTCATTAATAGTATGCGGCAGTGCTATGAATTCCGCATCTAGAGAATAATCTTCTATTGAGTCTTGATGCTGTGCGTACAACTATTCTAGGCCATACCATTCTTAATGATGATCTTAAAAAAAGATACAGTTGCTTCATCTTCTTACAAACTCAAGTCTATTAAATCTTATGATAAGTTCATACTGTCTTCTACTTTTAGGGACGGTTTGAGATAATTACGCTTTCTGGATCCTATGTGCTTACTGAGCTTGGAGGTAGGAGTGGTGGGTTGAGCGTGTGTTTATCCAATACTGATGGTCAAATTATCGGTGGAGGAGTTGGCGGACCATTGTTAGCTGCAGGCCCAGTGCAGGTATAATTATCTGCTTTTTAGCTACTAAAACGTGTAAATGCAACCAGACCCCACCTTAACTAATGGTAAATTGGTTACGTAGGTTATCATTGGTTCATTTCTGGTTGATGCAAAGAACAACACCATGAAAGGCAATGCATCTGGTAAGTTGCCATCACCTTTGCGTGGCCCATCACCTTTGAGTGGGTTTCGCTCTGGGGTTGAATCCTCAGTTGCGAGTCATTTCATGGTTCAGCCTGGGGCCAACATCTGACAGATTGATGACCTATGGGATTTTCTCGAGAACAACTTAGAGCAGTGCACATATTGATTTTCTCTGGACAAGGTGTTGACTTTGGGAGCTTGACAAGCACTATACTGTGTTGGGTATATCTAGGTGATAGGTTCTTTTTGCATGAGATACTGGAAATGATAGGCTGTATTTATCCTATCTGGCGTATAATTTCTACTTAATCTGTACAGATCCCAACCCCTCATCACTCTTTACATAGGTGAAGCTGATGCTTCTTTAAGTTTTACACAATTGAGGTGATTGTACGGTGGGCTGTGTTCTTTGTGCATATTATCGAAGAATCCTCTTATAGCCTCACTTCCTTGTGCATATTATTGTATTCTCCCCTCATAACCTTGCTTTTGGTGCCTTCTGGTTCTTTTGCATTATAAAGTTCGGCGTCAATCTGTTCTTCAAGCATCTATGCAATGTCTTGCTGCTATTTGTATCTGAAAATGGTTGCTTATTATCATCATCGGGACTCATATGGTCCCTTATTTCAGATGCAGATTTTTGTAAGTTTATTTTACTGCCCTTCTTTTTTGGCCTGCATCATTGGCTTCGTCTGATAATTACAATTACCTTTCTACTGCGGACTTGAATTTGTCATGTCTGCTGGATTGCCTAAACCAAGCTGCATACGGTGACGACACATATGCCCAATGCTACCGCAATGTGGAGTTGATGTCTATTGCTTGTAATTTCTGAAGGTACGCGATTTCTGTTCCGAAGATCAATATGAACTCTTGCACCAACATCTTTGGCTGGAGATGCAAATGAGCGAAGTAGTAGTGGTTTGTAGTTCAGGGAGGTGCTTTTGTTTTTTGACAGTGACGTCGATCCATGCCGTGCACAGTTGTAGTGGGTCCTCGTACCTGAAGCAGCTCGTTGTTTGTCTCGTCCCTGTTTCTTGCATTCGTCATTTTATTACCAAATGCAACTGATTAGTGACTATGAAGGGCGCCTTCCTTACTTATCCTATTGTCCAACACCTTCGTGCACTGGAGATATCTTCTGCCATTTGGGGCGTGGTCCTCTCCATTTATCTTTTATCTCCTATTCGAGGTTGCGTTGGAAGACGCAGCTGCGTGGAATTACATCTGAGGTTTGAGACATGAAAGTCCACTTTAGCAAATGACTCTGTTAAATCGGATAGAGATATAACCTGCTTAGGTATTGGCTACGTCTGAAATGTAGCCGTGTAGTGATGTGATGTGTCATAGGAAGTTGGGACTCGTATGTTCTGTGATACGTATTTCACAATTACAGCACTGTTATACTGATCGAGACAACTTCATGTAGTTACGGAATGCTTGCCAAACATCTTTTATAAATCGTAACATTCTAATGACTTTTGCCAAAAAGTCATATCGCACTGTTTATTTGTACCAAGTGCCCAGGCAAACTATAGCCACTGGAAGAGTAAATGAGCAGTATTTGGCACTTAATGAGAAAATGCGATTTCACTTAATAAGCCAATGCCCATATGTTTAGGGTTAGTCTTAATCAATAGGGATGTTTTGTCAAGAGTTTGGGCTCCCACTTGTGAAAATCAAAATTTAAAGTGACGAGAGTTACAAATTGATGTCGTTCTATCCATTCAAATTACAAACGTGATTGGATTTCGCGTTTGATGGAAAAGTAGAATTAAATAATTTTTCAAGATGCGTTTAAGTTAATGTTGAATTCTGATAATTTACTTTGTATCTTGCCAGCTAAACAACGAATAACTCCCATTTTTATTAAATATTGCTTAGAAGTATGATATCTTCGGAAAAATGACACGATTGTTTTTTGAATGTGGCCTAAATATGCAATGTAGTCTTAGAATTTTTAATTTATTTAATGTGATTCATGAACTTTTAATTCATTCAATATGATTCTTGAAATATCTATATATATTTAAACTAGTCCCTATATTATAATAAAATATTTAATATAATTTCTAAATTTAAATCAATTGAATGATTATATCGAATATTTTCATATAATTTAATAATTAATTTGAATATTTATCAAATTAAATATTATATTAAATAAATTAAAAATTTGTAAATTATATTATATATTTAACTAAAATTTAGGGATCAAGTCAAAATTAAAGCCTTTCGTACAATTATCTCTCGATATTTTATTTACAAATACGAAGGGTCTTCTTCTTCATCCTGCAAAAGAGTCTGGCAAAAGGAGAAAAAGAAGGAAGGAAGAAGAGGACGTAAAAGTTCCCTTTCATTGTTCAAGCTGCTCCGAGGTTTCTGCGTTTGTCTGTCGGATCCGAGCAGAGCCCTTTTCCTCTCTGCCCTTCCTCGTCAGTCTTGACATTGAGGTAAGAAATGGGCGAGGCGGAAGCAGAGTACTTCTCCAAGGACTTCGACTGGGACGACCTCAGAAACGATGTCGAAGCCGACCCTTCTCTTCGGCATCACTTGCTTCCTTTCCCACCCTCTGCGTCGGTACCTCCACCGCAAGACGTCTCCGACGCCTGGGGCAGCTTCCACGCTCGCCACCACACCGGCAAGTTCTTTAAGGTCTTTGCATTTTCTTCTTTCCCCATGTCCCAAGACTTTGGCCCTTTTGATTGTTTTTTATTTAATTGGGATGGGTTGTGTCCGATGTCAGTTGGGAACCGATTAGTACCCATTGAGTGTGGCTCGTCTCTGGTCTTGGCCACTCCTGATTCTGAAAGATTTCGTGTTTGTTGTTGGTAGGAGAGAAGGTACTTGTTGAAGGAGTTTCCTGAGCTCGTTTCTTGTGGGAAGAAGAATCCCAGGGTTTTGGAGGTGGGCTGTGGCAATGGCAGCACTGTTCTTCCCATTTTGCGGTAATCTTTCATTCTAATTTCCTTTCTTTTTGACACAGAGAAATGCTCCTGCATGTGATGATTAAAGTTGCAATCTTTAGAACTTAGAAATGGGGATGCTGTGATATCATATAGATTGCGTGTTTTTCTTGTAGTGGCAATGAGGATGTCATCATGTATGCTTGTGATTGTAGCGGTGAAGCTCTTGAGTACGCAAAAGAGATGCTCAACTCAATGAACGTGGCCTCAATTGAGGGTCGCTTTTACCCATTCCTTTGCGACTTCTCTCTTGATGGTTTCCCAATGTGGTTGGCTTGTGGTCCCTGTCGAGAGACTTCTCTACGCAAGCATTGTTGCTCTTCAGGTTTCTGTAATTGCTGATTTGTCTTGAGTTCCTACCATCTGTGTAGGGCTTGATATAGAGATGCGAAACGCAAGTTAACTTTTTTCTGTTCAGAAGGTGAAGAAAAAACTGAGTTGCCCTTGAGGGGTTCTGATCTGTCCAAAGATAGCCCTTGTGTTGGAGGTGTGGACTTCATTACCTTGGTATGCATTCTTTCTTACACACTTTCATTTTCTTTTTCTTTTTGGGGAGAGATATCAAAACTTACCAAACATTTGCAGTGCTTGCATGATGTCTCATGAAGGATTTGAATTAATGTCATATGCTAGTCCATGCAAGAAAGTACCATTTGAATTTCCATATTACAATAAAGATGCCAAACTTACTTACTAAAACATTTGCCTGTTTCAATCTTTCTATGATTCTCCACTGTAAATAGCAATGGCGGTAATGATTTTGAGTAATGCATACATTGTTATCCTCCATTTCTAATCTCATTCGAAAAACCATTCCACCTATAATGACAGTCACTCTCTGATTTCGTTCTGTCTTGTAGATATTCACTCTATCCGCGATACCATTTCAGATGATGCCAAAGGCCCTTGCCGAGTGCTTCTGTGTTGTAAAGCCTGGTGGATTGCTATTATTCAGAGACTATGGTAGGGGACATGCATATGCAGAATTAAATTATTGGGTTGACATTGATTCATGTGTTGCTTGTTTCTTAAATTTGATCGTAAGTCATGGTGGAGTTCCATAATTAACTTCTTGATGTCTGGGTGTAATGTATCTCAGGCCTTTATGACATGACTATGCTTCGATTTGAATCGGGAAAAAGAGTGGGATTCCGAGAGTACATGAGATCAGATGGAACTCGATCTTACTTTTTCTCCTTGGAGATTGTCCGGGACCTTTTCCTATGTGCAGGCTTTATCGAGGTAGACATTTATTTTAATGCTGGGTTATAGCACCATCTGCAAGTTCCATAGGCGATATATGAACTACATTTCATGAGAAAAGAGAGAAGCTTAAGTGTGTCACAGGTTGACTGTTGATCAGTAGTTTAAGAGAAGTTTAATGTTGTGATGGCCCCTGCTCTTCATCTGTCTATTTGAAGATGTTCTTCTTTTCTTTTTTCTGTTTCCTCATGTCTCTTTGTGCATGAAGAATGCCAAAATGCTCAACTCTACGGTGATTGTGGGAGAACTTTGAAAAGGCAGCTTTGAACTTTCAAAGTTCTTTCACTTTAAGCAGGTAGATAGTAGCCTTGGACCTTGCACTTCGAAAAGGTAGGCCTTGAAAGAGCGTTGGAATAATTTTAGCAAACATTAAAACGTTCAACCAAAGGACTTTGGGAGTCCTTTGCTGCTTTTTAAAGTTTGGGAAAACTTGTCCTAAATCTCCTGTCGCAGTAATGTTCAGCCTTTTCTTAGCAAATTTGTTCAGGAAAATTCCTCATGTTGACTTTTGCAAATTGCAGCTTGAGCTTGAGTACTGTTGTATTAAGACGCTGAACCGACGAAATGGGAAGAGTATGCGCAGAGTGTGGGTCCATGGGAAGTTTCAGAAGCCCAAGTAATCTTCAATCTGGGGACTGAAAGAAAGCTCTTACTTCTGTAGATATTTTGCTCGATGGCTCAAACCAATTCACATGAGGGGAACGGGCACCTGGTCAAACAGGTAACGTTTTGGAAGCCCAAATGATGATTTTACGCTCTCGTAAACTTTGCAAGCATTACAGTCGAGCTTGATTTGATATTGTGGCACATTCTGTGTCAGAAGGAGCATCAACAATCTGTTCATGGGCCCTTACCAAAAAAAAAGGAACAATCTGTTCATGGGCAGCCAAATGCCCTCCACCGTTCCTAATATAATGGATGACCATTGGCCAGTATCCCATGTCCAATTTTGCAGGTTCTGTTACTTCAAATGAACAGCTTTCTTGTCATCCATGAGACGTGCCATTTCTGGATGCACCATGTACCAAGAACAAGCGGCGGAAAGGATGCTTACCTTGACAAGGGCCAGGCCTCAAATTTCACAAGCTGCTTCTCAGGGAATTTATTAAGCACCCTATCCGTTTAGATTTCTGTGACAAAGCTCTTAAGATTCCTACAAGTTTGAGTTTTGTAAGTTTTTCGCTCTCTGATTCCAATTCTTAGTCCCCGTTTGTAATGTAAGCGCAGGTATTTCAATCCTATTGATTCCATCGAAGCATTCAGTTCATGTCTGTGTCGTGTTAAATACTTTCATAAGATTCATTAAACTTGATCGGGCATCATCCTGCTATGCCGGTTCGCATACAAGTAGTGCACAAGTAGTTAAGCTCATGGCCAAAAACCAAGTTTGGAAGGAGTCAAGGAGAATGGATTTGGTTGTACTTGTTCCTGGCCAAAGACGAATTTCTGAACAGAGATTCATTTGGTCCGGACATTTGCGACTCGCAAAAACTCTTGTTCCGATTGAAAGATCAATCTCAAAACGGGGATGTTCTTAATCTCGCTTCTGAAATTTTTTCGACATGGTAAAGCGTGGGTATCGTAGAATTTGATTTTGATGGTGAATTCTCTCGAGGCGATCCAACGGATCTGAAGTTATTACCGAGAGAATATGGTTGTAAGATGAGAAACATTTGAATTCAACTTTGACAGTTATGTCTGTCATGTAAGATATTTGAGAGATTACGTCTCTTGAGAATTTATAGCTGAGCATTCGGGATAGGCATGAATGTCATGAGTTTTCTTTCTGGAAAGATCTCAATGTTTCAAAGTGTCTTCAGCTTAATTTCACAACATGCAAGCGAGACATAGAAAGAGATTGGTAGATCGATGACGGACGATAACTACGTAATGTAGAAAAGATCTCATTGCAATGGGCCCATAGCCTCTAAGATATTCAGCCCATCAAGCCCGGCAAAAATCCTGCTGCTTCGCTCTCCTATAAACCTCCTCCGTCCACGGCTTAAACCCTAGCAATCTCTCTCTCTCTCTCTCTTCACTGTGACGCCTCTTCGTTGGTGCTTCGATTACACTTCGCAAGGTTCTCTCTCTCTCTCTCTCTTTCTCTCTTTATCTGCAGTTGCATATGCTGCTCCTTTCACTCTCTTGTGGCATCGCTCGTCTCTGTTCGTGTGTGAGTGTGCATGCTCTTTGTGTTGGGGTCAAATGGGAAGGAGAAATGCACATATCGAAGGCTTCCAGGCGATCTGATCCAAGCCTGTGGAGCTCAAAAGCTGTGCGACACGAAATCATCCATCTTTGTATGCAATACATCCTCTTCACGCCTGTTCTTTGGATTTAGGGGATTTCGAAGAGGTCGATGTACATTTCCTTGCAAATATCGAGACTGTCTTTTGTTTTTCACGTCTTACGTGATTGTCGCAAATAGCATTTGTAGTAATGGTTTTCTTCTTGTGTGTTTTTTTTTGGGTGGTAATAGGTACCCTGAAAAATCTGGGATTGACAATGCTGAGGTGAGATTACTCGAAATTCAGCGTAGGATATTGTAGTTGGTCAATTGGAACGGGATGTCTGATGTGCTCAGTTCAATTAGTACATAATCAATGGTCTCTCTTTTGGTTTATTTTTCTTCCTCACTTCCCATTTGCTGGTGGTTCACTGCCTGTTTGTGTATTCTTTGATGAAACTCGTCTATTCCGATGAGCCATGTATGGAATCTCTTCAATCTTGAAGAGAAGGAAGAGATCTCCGGAAATTGATTCAGAATATGGCTAGAGGAAAAGTTTGAATTTCAAGTCGATCTGCTGCTTCTCTTTGTTATGGTTTGTACTCCAATAAAATCTCTGAAGTACCAGTAGGTTGCTTTTCGGCATTGATGCAACTCTTGATTGGAATTTTGATTTGGAAAATTTGGTGAAAACTCGTGCTTTTCAAAGGTTGAATTTACAGAAATTTTTTTGTGATGATCTGAGGAAGGCTGTGGGTTAGCCTTGTAACTCTTGATTGGTCTTAGCTTAAGATGCTGACTCTAGTTTACTTGCGCAGAGGTTGCAGTTAGGAAGCTGTGGTTTGTTTGAAGAGCATGTCGAATCCAAAAGTTTTCTTCGACATATTGATTGGTAAGATGAAAGCGGGCAGGGTTGTGATGGAGCTTTTTGCTGACGTCACGCCCAAAACTGCTGAAAATTTCCGCGCTCTGTGCACCGGGGAGAAGGGGATTGGTGGATCCGGTAAACCACTGCATTACAAGGGATCAGCCTTTCACCGTATTATCCCAAACTTCATGTGTCAAGGCGGGGATTTCACTAGGGGCAATGGAACTGGAGGGGAGTCTATATATGGAATGAAATTTGCCGATGAGAACTTCAAAATGAAACACACCGGACCAGGAGTGCTGTCAATGGCCAATGCTGGACCCAACACCAATGGCTCTCAGTTCTTTATATGCACTGAGAAGACTACTTGGCTGGATGGGAAGCATGTCGTGTTTGGGAAAGTTGTAGACGGGTATAATGTTGTTAAGGAGATGGAGAGTGTGGGTTCTGATAACGGAACGACGAGGGAAACAGTTGTAATCGAAGACTGCGGTCAGCTATCGGAGAATTGATGGGTAACACTGTCTAGAAGGTGAATTTAAATACTTGTCTAGACTGCTTATATCACTGTGGATGAGCACCTTAAAATAAGTTATGATGCTGAAGCTTATGTCGTTCTTACAAGAACCCTGAAATTCCATGGGACTGATCGATGCAAGTATTGCTCGTCGAGATTATTCAATTTTGATGACGCAAAATGTCATGCCTAGATCATCGAGGTCTTTGTTGTTTATCAGAATGATGCTGTTAAGTTTGTGCGAGTTAAATCTTCTGGCCCTTTTTGGCTGGAAACAAGGGGATAGAACTAGCATTGAACTCTCTCAGCTCACGTAGATTTGCCTTGGCAATTTTACCAACCCTCTTGCCCAAAAAGACAAGGAAACGAATGACTACCAAAATACAACAGAAGGAACAAGAAATTAGTCGTGAATTGTTCCTTTCATTAGACCAACTCGCACCAACGACGCCGTGAGATTGCGTATGAAAGGAGAAGTGAAAATTTTTAAGGGAAAGGATTGGCAAAACCTTTAGAAATGAGATGTTTTTCAAAGAGCCAAACAACAAAAAGTTCCCCAAAGGGACGGTACACTATGCTAATCATGAATCATATAGGTCGAGGTTGGTAAATAGATGCTCCTCAATTTATGATGCCGCAAGATGGTGGCATATCCTGGCGATACACACCGTTGGCCTACGGCGCCGGCAGCACTGTCCTAGGACCTATGCTTCTGACCCTCAAGTCATCGCGTCGGAACCCTCGCATTGCTTGTTTCCACACTTTCATGCGAACCTGACAGACTGGAGCGCATTGCGGCCTTGCCATTGAAGGTGTTTGCAGAAGCAGCTCGATCCACAACCGCCACGAATAGAAGCATCGCCAGGAGCGACGACTTGCAAGTTGGCTTCTAGACATGCCTTGGCCGGATTGTGGATTCTTTGACTCCGGTTTATGGTGGGTCGTTCACCCCGGGTGAGTGTGTTGACTACAAAATGGCAAGTCGTAGTCGACCCGACCCACAATGAACTTTTGCTCTCCACCTTGAAACAGATCACGATCACCAACCCGGTGGACTTCATGAGGAGTGTGGAGAAAATTGCGCGTAGATGGTTGGAGAAAAGTAGAGAAATTGATAATATCGAATTAGTTCACAATTTGGTAATCTAAGTTCTGAAGGAGGGCAAGTCTAATTAGATCAGTCAATGAGTGCTCTTTCGAATCTCTTACCAAGAAGATATTGCACATTTTGTATGCTTTCCCACATGGTCCGTGGACCGGATTCATGCAAGTCTTTTTAGTCTTCTTGAATGACGTCTCAAGAAAAGTCTAGTAGGATTATAAAAATGCACGATGTCTCCCACTCAAAATTTATCTTGGGAGTCACGTCCGTCGCTTTATTTCCTTTCTTAATACTTGTAAATAGTGCACTTCGTGTGCATTCTTGGGCACTAAGTCATGCCAAAGTGTACGGTATGGGAAAAAAAAAGGTTTTAAACAACAAGAAGTGGCCTGAAGCAATTGCTCCATTGGATTTTGATCCACAAGTTTTCCTTTTGTAACGCATTTGGGGCTGATCAAGATTTCCTGATGAGTTCCGTATCGAAATCTGATGTTTACCGCTGGCTTGGAGTAAGAAGAAGAAAGTTTGTGAAAAGATGTAAAAGCTCGATACCTAAAATCTCAAGAAGCCTCTGTTTTCTGAAGCCGTTTATATAGATTAATACTCTGAGCGAACCCTCTCCAGAGAAGCGTATCAAGCAGTCAACCGGTCTATCTTGATTCAAAACCGAAGTACCAGTTGGTGCCTAAAACAGAAGTCATTACGCAAGTACGTGCTTTGCACTGATACAGCGACTGCGGTTGCGGCGGGGTGGGAGGTGGGGGATATGGTGGAGAGGAGGACTTTGATGGATGGGTGGAGGTGGCGGCGACGGACGCGTCACTCTCCTTAAGCTATGGTGAATCTCTCGGTGCGGATGACGAACTCTGCCAGAGAAATGGGGCTTTGGAGGTTCTCGTGCGGCTACATCGCCGGGCAAATGGTTTGTTGCAGAACCAAGCCATGGACCGAGAAGAAAGCAAGCAGACAAATATTGCTGAAATTCATTGTTGACAACCAGAGCTGAGAGACTCACAGCTTCGACCTTTATCAATGGAGGTATGCTCTTTGTTTTATCTATGTAAAACAGGAGTCCATCTCTCCTATGTGCTAGAAGTTGACATGGTCTTCTCTATGAAGATGTAAGAATTAGAGAGTGAATAGAAGTTGTTAAGTATGACTAGCATACCTCTCAGTTCTTTTGAATTGCCCTTTTATTAGATGTTGTCGAGCAAGCAAAAGCATACCAGCAGTCAAACCAGAGCTAGAACTAGCCCGACTCCATGGAATGTTATTTCCCTCCTTGACTAACTATTGCTCCCTGGAGATGGCGGTGTCTCTTGGCGGTTTGCACGGTTGACCTGTGGCGCCGGCGGCACAATACCCGGGCCTATCCTTCGGCCTCTGAAGAAGAAGTCGCGCTGGGTTATCTTCAGGGCCATACTCATCCTATGCAAATTCGACGCACCGCGAAGCATTCGAGTCTCGCCGTGGAAGGTGGTCGCACCAGCTGCTCGATCCGCAATCGCCGCAGATAGAAGCATCGCCAAGAGCACAATCGACCGAGCCTCCATTTGTTTCTCGCCTTATGCGCTCGAATGTTTCAAAAGGGGATTTATGAATTTGAATGGTGACAGCATGCAGTTTGGAGATGAGATACTAATACATGGGGGCATGAACCCCAAGTTCGCTTTAATAAGCGAGACCAGTAAGTCAAAGGGTGTTCAGAGCCGAACTTTTTGAAAAAAAAAAACAGTGCACGAACGATCTTTGCTCTCCACCATGCATTTGTAGTCAAAGCATTTGCAAATTCAACTCGCCAGCTGTTCTTGCCCGAACCTACCATGAACCGGGTGAATCACGATGGTCAGCCTAGAGGACTTTACGAGGTCCTATGACATTTAACGATCGTGACAGGTCTGAGTGCTTCGAAGAAACTGCACATTGGTGGCGCTTCACCCGCATGGTTAGAGGTCCGTCAAGGACCGTATCCATGCAGATCTTTCTGGTGTATCTGGATGATTTGCAAGAAAAGACCGGTAGGGTAACGAAAGCTCCAGATGTCTTCCACTCAAATCAAAACAGTATCACGTCCATCACTTTGTGACCAGATCCTTTCTCGATACCAGTGAATGAAGGCCTGTCTATGTGCATCCTTGGGCATTGGTTGAAATCTGATATTGAAAAAGGGTGCAAGTTACACCAAGTGGTCTCCTGCTAATTTTTGGTCCCCGTGCTTTCCTTTTGTTATGAATTTGGTTCCTATAGCAATCTCTAATCAAGATTTCATGATAGATTTAGTATTTCCATTCGACATAATTAGGAATTGCAAACTCTGAATCGAGGATAGAATTCTGGCGCTGGCGTGGAATGAGCAAAAAAAGAATTGTCGCGACACGGGTTCTTTTACGAATTATGAAGAAGGAGAAAATATTGGGTACCTGAGTGGTAACACGTAGGCGGTGCCTGAGTCCACTGAATGGACGCCACGTGTCGCCACGTGGAGAGAGAAGTTCCACATCGGGAAGAGAGAGAAACTCATTCAACTTCACACGCGAAGGCGCCATTTCCTGTAAAATCCTTTCACTTCCCCCTCAGACCTGTCCCATCATCCGTTTCAACTAATCCTCCTTCAGCATTATGACCTCCCCCTTTTTCTCTTTTTTCCAGCCTTCTCCTTTTCCCTTCCACGCTTGCAGAACCTCCTTCAATTTCCTCCTCCCTCTTTTTTTTTTCTCTCTCTTCCCTGTTCCACGCGACGGAGATCGGCGACCATGAATGGCGGCGACACCGACGAAGAAGAAACCCTTGGCTTTGACTGCTCGCAGAGCCCGATCTAGTCTCCCCTCCTCCCTCCTCCCACTTTCCCGTCGATTCCGACTGCTTCGCCACTCCGAGGAAGCTCTGCTTCGGGGGTTCCGGTCAAGAGAAGACGACGACGAGGAAGAAGAAGAAGAAGAAGAAGTCCAAAGAGATCATGTGAGTAAGGAGCAAGGAGAGCCCGTACGACTTACGTGTGGCTTCCTCACTGGGTTTGACTCGACCTTCGTTCTTTTCTTTAGGGAAAAGAAAGCGATGATTCATCCTCTTGCTTACCAGTAGAGCCTTTGACTGTTGGTTCTCTGTTTTATTCCTTCGTGCTGGTGAGAACCCATTGGAGGTCGACAAGTTGATTGTTTGTTCGATCCTCATTTGTTTGTGTTTTTGATGAGCTGTTTGATAATCGTTGGTTTATTTCCAATTTTCTGTAGCTTCGGCGGGAACAAATCGAAGGTGGAAATCGATTGAGGAGGTTGGCTAGGCAAAAGCATGACTCGCAACTTGTTGTAAAGAGTACACGAACCGTCACTAGCAAGATTGAAAATGGAGGATGTTGTAGCTCAGCTTTAGGATGTTCAAGGTGGAGCTTGGGATGATGGGCAAGTTCGTTATCGATCTACTCTTCTGGCATGAGCATGACCGGAGACATCCATGGGATTCCCATGGGAAATGATGTAATTTTTTATGGTTGGACTTGCCTATAGAACCCTCGTTCATATTGTAAAAGGGGAAAACCAAGGGACGCATAATCAAATTTAGTTCCCGTTTCATTTTTAGTCCACCATTTCGAATTGAGATACATTGGATTTGTTTCCCTGTTAATGATGTGTGGAACTCCAAATCGAATTTCCTGCAGAATTTTACACGTGCTGAGTTAAACTCTAGGCTTAAAGGTTCCCATCAAAGATTCCAACTTTACCTTCTTAATAAAATCAAGTTTCGTGCAATCCCCAGCCACAAGCGTTTTCTCAGCCCAAACGCACATTGCAGCACGCTCAAGAGTCTCCAAAACCTTAACTTTTCTTCCAAAGAAAACAGACGGCTCATCTTTTCGGCTTTAAGTCAGGGCAATGGTCGACTAAAGAAATCTAAAGTGCAAGGAAATCAATCACAGTGATGACGACATAATTAGCAGGACAAAATAAATGCCTGCGCGATTTGTTTAGATCGCTTCCAGTCCTCTATATCCATCGTCAATCTTTCTTTCTATTTTCAACATATAATATCGTAAAGATAAAGAAATTGTGCATTCAAGAACAGAGATCTTCTTGGTGGACATCTCCTTGGACTTCTTCTTCTTGTTACTCGTCGACAGATTTATTTTCTTCTTCTTCCTGGTCGCCGTCATCTCTTGACCGAAACCCCCGAAGCAGTGCTTCCTCGGAGTGGCGAAGCAGCCGGAATCGACGGGGAAGTGGGAGCGAGGGAGGAGGGGAGACCAGATCGGGCTCTGCGGGTAGTCGAAACCCAGGGACGAGCTGTCCGGGAACTTGTGGAGGAGGTAATGCGACATCACCGACTCCAGGTACTCCACCACCTTGCAGGCGTTGGGCGAGAGACCGAGGGTTTCTTCTTCGTCGGTGTCGCCGCCGTTCTTCGTCGCGTGGAACAGGGAAGAGAGAGAAAAAAAAGGGGAGGAGGAAATTGAAGGAGGTTCTGCAAGTGTGGAAGGAGAAAGGAGAAGGCTCGAAAGAGAGAGAAAAAGGGGGAGGTCATAATGCTGAAGGAGGATTAGTTGAAGCGGATGATGGGACAGGTCTGAGGGGGAAGTGAAAGGATTTTACAGGAAATGGCGCCTTCGCGTGTGAAGTTGAATGAGTTTCTCTCTCTTCCCGATGTGGAACTTCTCTCTCCACGTGGCGACACGTGGTGTCCATTCAGTGGACTCAGGCACCGCCTACGTGTTACCACTCAGGTACCCAATATTTTCTCATGAAGAAGAGGAGCGAACTTAGCAGTAATTGAGTGCCTTGTGCTTGAGCATTGCACTAGTCTGGAAGAGCGAACAACACATATTTCATCTGCAAATAACAAGCGATATAAAATCGAAGGACACACCTTCGTGATCTTCTACCAGAGCCAACGGGTTTTAATTTAATTAGACCAATTACACACGTGATTTCGAAAAGCGCCAAAGGCGATGACTCGTCGGAGTGCATACTGTAAAAGCGTCGACTTAGCATATCAGAGTTGATTCAAGAATGTCATAATAGAACAAGAAATAAACACATACCAGTTAACGATTCCTTTGCAGCCCGAATGGGCCGAGTGGCGGCGTTTTGAGCAACAGTGTTGCATAGCGGCGATGATTGGATCGGGAAGGCATAGATTGTGGATTTTCGGCTGAATAGAGCAATCACAGACTGACTTGTGATTTTGGTCAGTGCCAATTCAAGTAGTGTGCTTTACGCTTGGTTTTATTTTTCACTTTGATTCACTGAATTTCCATGCGGATCGAAGCAATGGAACTAAAAGTTATTCATCAACGAAGCATGTCTTGGTTTACACACACTACTCAAGACAGAATTCGAGTATCCATACTAACCAAACCATAAAACGACAGAAGACGCAAGTTGGTGCCCAACTGAACTAGAAATCACCGCACATCCATGAAATCACATACATGCTTGCGCACTAATATGGCGACTGCGGTGGCGGTGGGGACAGTGGCCGGGAAGGCGGCGGCAGCGGCGGAGGAGGACTATGATATTGGACGCGAATGTTGTGATTGGGAGGAGGAGGCGGCGGCGATTGGCGTCTCGCTTTCCTCAGGCTATAATAATTCCCCTTGTATGGATATTGAGCTCCGCCTGACTCATAAGGCTCCGGAGGACCCCAGTGGGCTACATCGACCCCCAGCGCCCGGC
This sequence comes from Melaleuca alternifolia, assembly GCA_019926035.1. Taxonomy (NCBI): domain Eukaryota; kingdom Viridiplantae; phylum Streptophyta; class Magnoliopsida; order Myrtales; family Myrtaceae; genus Melaleuca; species Melaleuca alternifolia. The sequence continues at coordinate 293,358 of JAGKPW010003057.1, forward strand.
AAGTGACGTGCCGCAGAAACAAGCCTGGGATCGAGAAGAGAGCAAGCATACAAAGGATAGTGAACCTCATCGGTGAGATAAGCCAGAGCCGCGAGAGTCGCGACTTCGACCTTTGTCAATGGAGGTGGTGCTCCTTCGTGTATGTGCAAAACTTTGTGTTCTTCTTACCTCATCTTTATAAGAAAATTGTTGTTCGACAGGCTGTAATCCAATCCCCCTCTCCAACGGAGTGTTAAAATAATAGAGGTTGATCCGGTTTTATCTATGAATATGTACGAGAAAAGAGAGACAGATTAGCTTGATGAGCAAGCTTTATATCATGGTTCTAATCTTTTAATGCAACTTGATACGTAGAATATAGAAATGAAAGTTCTGTATAGTTAGTTCATTGCCCACGGTATCGTGAGTGGTTCTTCAGCAAGCACCAGCATGCAACTTATCAAACCAAAGCTAGAGTAAAGCCAACTCCATGGATTGGCTCCCCGGAGATGGCGGTGCAGTTTCCTGGTCGTACGTGCTGTTGGCCTTTCGCGACGGCGGCACAGTTCTCGGGCCTCTCCTTCGAACCCTGAAGAAGTCGACCCGAGTTATTTTCAGGGACATACCCATCTGATGCGAATTCAACACACACTGCAACGCGTTTCGGTCTTGCCATTGGAGGTTGTGGCAGCACAAGCTGCTCGATCCACAACCGCGGTCAACAGAAGCATCCCCAGGAGCACAAGTGAACGACCCTCCATTATTTCTTGCCTGCTCGTGAATGTACTTCAAAGGTGGAGATCATTCATGCAGCTCGACCGGGGATGTTGTTCATCTGGGAATGTTATGCTTGAAATAGCGACCATTCAAAGGCAAAACTCGGAAACACTTCAAAACAAATATCAAAAAAGTCTTATCATATTTATTTCAATTCAGTCTTAAATCTTTCAATTATAATAATTTTTTTCCTCGAATAATTGTACCAATTGCACCGTAAACCTTTTGACAATTTGTTGATTTGGTTAATTCAATCAATTTTGACTTGAAATTTGCTCACATTGACATCAAATGTACAAGATTGTTGCTGACGGGTATAAAATTAATAATTTTTTAATATATATCATTTATTATTATATATTTTTCTTTCTTTGTTTGTTTTTAACTATTATAGGCATGTGAGGTTGCCTCCCAACCATGGCTAGCCACAAGCAAGGGCCAACAACCCTCGCCTAGTCTAGGGGAGGGATTCAGAGCCCTTGCTAATTGCCCCCTCACCTAGATCCAAGCAAGAACAATGTGGCCTTTGGCCTAGACTAGGCAAGTGTGCCGCAATCCTCACTAAGTAGTAATTAAGAGTCGTAGCCCTCTCCTAGATTTGGACGAGGGCATGATGCATTGGCAAATCATTAAATTTGTGAAGTTTGTTCATCTCAGCATCAATCGTGTCATGTAGGACATCTAGTATCTATGTTAAAAGTTTCCGATCAAAGTTGATCAGATAGATTACATTGACAAATCATCAACAAATTTAGGATTTAAAGTTTGGAAACGAATTAGGGTATACAATGACAAATTTAAGACATCTTTTACTACTTTCCTTCCCAATACATGCATCGCGTTACTTTTATGAATCAAATTTGCAAAGCGATTTCAATGTCTTCAGCATTAATGGCGTGCATGTGCAGTCCAAGGTCAGCTCATCGATTGGTACACAAGATGGTCTTCTGTCCACCCTGCATTTTTCAGTCAACCGGTGCTTGAAGTCAACTCGCCTGCCGTAAGGAAAGGAGTCAACTCATCGATTGACCATTGACTTGATTTCCTAAGAAACGACTGTAGCTCCACCATGGCGTGCGGCCACAATACCCAACTCCACGGCGGCATAAAAGGAAGACGCTTACTCAATCTTAGTGTCATCAGTCCACTAACAATTTTGTTAACGAGTGCTCGAGGTATTCATCATGGTCAAATCACCAAAGTTTGCAATCCCCTGTTTGTTGCTTTAAAAGCATCGAATTTAGTTGAAGTTGCAATCTTGACTCGAACATCTTTTGTCTTATCAAAAAGAACATCGATTTTCGGTCGGCATCTGTATTTGGCCCCCTCCATCAAGTTTCCGTCGAGTAGCATGAGATGATACCTCGAATCTTTAACGATATCATTGGACGGGAACTTGTTGAGGTCAGATTTAGGATACCGTTCAGAAGTAGGGTGTTTTTTTTTGTATATAAAGGAAATGAAGAAAAGTTTGTGTCAAGACTAGGGCATTATCTAAAGTCAATACTTTTTTGTGAGAGAATAAAATATTTAGATGGAACTAAGACCAAACTTGAAGTTAGTGCTTTTATAGAGAACTTGACCTATATAATCGATAATCTGGACAAAAGATGAAAAATCATTTTAAAACATGTTTAATAAATGTCTTGATAGTCACTTGTTCATGACCTTTTAATCAGACTGATGCACATTAAACATGCAAGAGGCTCTACAATTTAGTAATTTAAGTTTCGAAGGTGGACAAATCTAATCAGATCGGTCAACGAGCGCTCTCTTGAATTACTTACTGTGAAGACATTGTGCATTTTATGCTTTCCCCACATGGTGTGTGGATTCATGCAAATCTTTTTAGTCTACTCGAACGATGTCTCTAGTAGGATAATAAAATTGCAAAATATCTCCCGCTCAAAATTTATCTTGAGAGTCACGTCCATTACTTTATGGAATTACGTCTCAATACTTGTGAATGACACAATTTGTGTGCATTCTTGAGCACAGGTCATGTCAAATAGTTGAATTCTTGTACGGTATGGAAAAAGGTTTTTAAACAACAAGAAGTGGCCTCAAGCAATTGCTCCAATCGATTTTGGTCCATACGTTTTCATTTGGTAACGCATTTGGGGCTGATCAAGATTTTCTGTAAGTTCCGTATTTCCATATGACATACAACGAAGACAATTGCTATGCACTGAAGATCGATGTTTACCGCTGGCTTGGAATAAGAAAGTTAACAATGGAGGAGAACTAAGGATGTCTTTAATTTTGGTTGTCGTGCTTTTTGTTGGGTGACAAATTTGATCTCCGAACTGATTTTCGATCATGATTTCGTGATAAACTTTGCATTATTATCCGAATGCAGCCAAACAATGCTAATCAAGGGTCGGATGTCATCGTCTACATTCATTTTAACAAAACCTCCATTCATCATGATATGACAGATATATAATTCCATCGGAAGAAGAAGAAAGGTTGTGAAAAAATGTAAAACTCGATATCTAAAATCTCAAGAAGCCTTTATTTTCTGAAGCCGTTTGTATAGATTGATACTCTGAACGAACCCTCTACAGAGAAGTGCATCAAGCAGTCAACAAGCGTATCTTGATTCAAAACCGAAGTACCAGTCGGTGCCTAAAAAAGAAGTCATTACACATCCATGGGACATTCGTGCTTTGCACTGATATAGCAACTGCAGTTGCGGCGGCTGCGGCTACATCGACCACCAGCGCCGGGCAAATGGTTTGTTGCAGAACCGAGCGTTGGATCGATAAGAGAGCGAGCAGACAAATATTACTGAATTTCATTGTTGATAACCAGGGCTGAGAGACTCACAGCTTCGACCTTTATCATTGGAGGTATGCTCTTTGTTTTATATATGTAAAACAGGAGTCCATCTCTCCGATGTGCTAGAAGTTGGCATGGTCTTCTCTATGAAGATGTGATCATTAGATAGTGAATAGAAGTTGTTGAGGATGACTAGCATACCTCTCAGTTCTTTTGAATTGCCCTTTTATTAGATGTTGTCGAGCAAGCAAAAGCATACCAGCAGTCAAACCAGAGCTAGAACTAGCCCAACTCCGTGAAATGTTATCTCCCACCTTGACTAACTATTTCTCCCCGGAGATGGCGGTGCCGCTTGGCGGTTTGCACGGTTGACCTGTGGAGCTGGCGGCAGGATACCCGGGCCTATCCTTCGGCCTCTGAAGAAGAAGTCGCGCCGGGTTATCTTCAGGGCCATACTCATCCTATGCAAATCCGACGCACCGCGATGCATTCGAGTCTCGCCGTGGAAGGTGGACGCACCAGCTGCTCGATCTGCAACCACCGCAGATAGAAGCATCGCCAAGAGCAAAATTGATCGAGCCTCCATTGCTTCTCGCCTTATGCGCACGAATGTTTCAAAAGGGGATTTATGAACTTGAATGGTGAGAGCATGCTGTTTGGAGATGCGATACTCATACATGGGGCATGAACCCCAAGCTCGCTTTAATAAGCGAGACCAGTAAGTCAAAGCGTGTTCAGAGCCGAACTTTTTGAAAAAAACAGTGCACGAACGATCTTTGCTCTCCACCATGCATTTGTAGTCAACTCATTTGTCAAGTCTACACGCCAGCTGTTCTTTCCCGAACCTACCTTGAACTTGAACCAGGTGAATCGCGATGATCAGCCTAAAGGACTTTACGAGGTCCTATGACATATAACGATCGTGACAGGTCTGGGTGCTTCGAAGATACTGCACATTGGTGGCGCTTCGCCCGCATGGTTAAAGGTCCGTCAAGGACCGTATCCATGCAGATCTTCCTGGTGTATTTGGATGATTTGCAAGAAAAGACCGGTAGGGTAACGAAAGCTCCAGACGCCTTCCACTCAAATGAAAACAGTATCACGTCCATCACTTTGTGACCAGATCCTTTCTCGATACCAGTGAATGAAGGCAATCTATGTGCATCCTTGGGAATCGGTCGAAATCTGATATTGAAAAAGGGTGCAAGTTACACCAAGTGGTCTCCTGCTATTACCTTAACCAATTTTTGGTCCCCGTGCTTTCCTTTTGTTATGAATTTGGTTCCTATAGCAGTCTCCAATCAATATTTCATGATAGATTTAGTATTTCCATTCGACCTATTTAGGAATTGCAAACTCTGAATCAAGGATAGAATTTTGCGCTGGCGTGGAATGAGCAAAAAAAGAATTGTCGCAACACGGGTTCTTTTACGAATTATGAAGAAGAGGAGCGAACTCAGCAGTAATTGAGTGCCTTGTGCTTGAGCATTGCACTAGTCTGGAAGAGCGAACAACACATATTTCATCTGCAAAGAATTACAACCGATATAAAATAGAAGGACACACCTTCGTGATCTTCTACCAGAGCCAACGGGTTCTAATTTAATTAGACCAATTACACACGTGATTTCGAGCAAAAGCGCCAAAGGCGACGACTTGTCAGAGTGCATACTGTAAAAGCGTCGACTTAGCATATAAGAGCTGATTCAAGAATGTCATAATAGAACAAGAAATAAAACATACCAGTTAACGATTCATTTGCAGCCGGAATGGGCCGAGTGGCGGCGTTTTGAGCAACGGTGTTGCATAGCGGTGATGATGGGATCGGGCAGGCATAGATTGTGGATTTTCGACCGAGTAGAGCAATCACAGACTGACTTGTGATTTTGGTCGGTGCCAATTCAAGTAGTGTGCTTTACGCTTGGTTTTATTTTTCACTTTGATTCACTGAATTTCCATGCGGATCGAAACAATGGAACTAAAAGTTTCTCATCAACGAAGCTTGTCTTGGTTTACACACACAACTCAAGACAGAATTCGAGTATCCATACTAACCAAACCATAAAATGACAGAAGACGCAAGCTGGTGCCCAACTGAACTAGAAATGACTGCACATCCATGAAATCACATACACGCTTGCGCACTAATATGGCGACTGCGGTGGCGGTGGGGACAGTGGCAGGGTCGGCGGGGGCCGTGGCGGAGGAGGACTTTGATGGACTTGAATGTTGTGATTGGGAGGAGGAGGCGGCGGCAATCGGCGCCTCGCTCTCCTCAGGCTATTATAATTCCCCTTGTATGGATGTTGAGCTCCGCCTGACTCATAAGGCTCCGGATGACCCCAGTGGGCTACATCAACCCCCAGCGCCCGGCAAGTGACGTGCTGCAGAAACAAGCCTGGGATCGAGAAGAGAGCAAGCATACAAAGGATAGTGAACCTCATCGGTGAGATAAGCCAGAGCCGCGAGAGTCGCTACTTCGACCTTTGTCAATGGAGGTGGTGCTCCTTCGTGTATGTGCAAAACTTTGTGTTCTTCTTACCTCATCTTTATAAGAAAATTGTTGTTCGACAGGCTGTAATCCGATCCCCCTCTCCTACTCAGTGTTAAAATAATAGAGGTTGATCCGGTTTTATCTATGAATATGTACGAGAAAAGAGAGACAGATTAGCTTGATGAGCAAGCCTTATATCATGGTTCTAATCTTTTAATGCAACTTGATACGTAGAATATAGAAATGAAAGTTCTGTATAGTTAGTTTCATTGCCCACGGTATCGTGAGTGGTTCTTCAGCAAACACCAGCATGCAACTTATCAAACTAAAGCTAGAGTAAAACCAACTCTATGGATTGGCTCCCTGGAGATGGCGGTGCAGTTTCCTGGTCGTACGTGCTATTGGCCTTTCGCGACGGCGGCACAGTTCTCGGGCCTCTCCTTCGAACCCTGAAGAAGTCGGCCCGGATTATTTTCAGGGACATACCCATCTGATGCGAATACAACACACACTGCAACGCGTTTCGGTCTTGCCATTGGAGGTTGTGGCAGCACAAGCTGCTCAATCCACAACTGCGGCAAACAGAAGCATCCCCAGGTGCACAAGTGAACGACCCTCCATTATTTCTTGCCTGCTCGTGAATGTACGTCAAAGGTGGAGATCATTCATGCGGCTCGACAGGGGATGCTGTTCATCTGGGAATGTTATGCTTGAAATAGCGACCATTCAGACGCAAAAAAACATTTCAAAACAAATATAAAAAAAGTCTTATCATACTTATTTCAATTTGGTCTTAAATCTTTCAACTATAATAATTTTTTCCTGGAATAATTGTACCAATTGCATCGTAAACCTTTTGACAATTTGTCGATTTGGTTATTTCAATCAATTTTGAATTGAAATTTGCTCACATTAACATCACCCGTTTTACATGACATAACCGGTGATGACATATATAAAATTAATTTTTTAAATATATTATTTATTTATTTATTTATTTTTCTTTCTTTGTTTGTTTTAAACTAGTGCGGGCCTATGAGGTTGCCGCCCCATCATGGCTAGCCACAAGCGAGGGCCAACAACCCTTGCCTAGTCTAGGTGCGGACTTCAGAGCCCTTGCTAATCGCGCCCTCACCTAGATCCAAGCAAGAACCATGTGGCCTTTGGCCTAGACTAGGCAAGCGTGTTGCAGTCCTCACTGACTACTAATTAAGACTCGTAGCCCTCTCCTAGATTTGCGCAAAGGCTTGATGCATAAGCAAATCATTAAATTTGTGAAGTTTGTTCACATTAGCATCGATCGTATCATATGGGACATCCGGTGTCTATGTTAGGGGTTTCCAATCAAAGTTGATTAGATAGATTACATTGATAAATCATCAACAAATTTATGATTTAAAGTTTAGAAACGAATTAGGGTTTATAATGACAAATTCAAGACATCTTTTAGTACTTTCCATGCATCGCGTCACTTTATGAATCAAATTTGCAAAGTGATTTCAATGTCTTCAGCATTAATGGCGTGCATGTGCAGTCCAAGGTCAGCTCATCGATTGGTACACAAGATGGTCTCCTGTCCACCCTGCATTTTTCAGTCAACCGGTGCTTGAAGTCAACTCGCCTGCCGTGAGCAAAGGAGGATATAGGAGGGGATTCAGTTGACCATTGACTTGATTTCCTTAGAAACGACTGTAGCCCCACCATGGCGTGCGGCCATAATACCCAACTCCACGGCGGCATAAAAGGAAGACGCTTATTCAATCTTAGTGTCATTGGTCCACCAACAATTTTGTTAACGAGTGCTCGAGGTATTCATCATGGTCAAATTACCAAAGTTTGTAATCCCCTGTTTATTGCTTTAAAAGCATCGAATTTAGTTGAAGTCGCAATCCTGACTCGAGCATCTTTTGTCTTATAAAAAAGAACATCGATTTTCGGTTGGCATCTGTATTTGGCCCCCTCTATCGAGTTTCCATTGAGTACGCATAAGAGCATACTCAAATCTTTAACAATATCATTGGACGAGAACTTGTTGAGGTCGGATTTTGGATACCGTTTGGAAGTGTGGTGTTTTTTTTTTATATAAACGAAATGAGAAAAAGTTTGTGTCAAGACTAAAGCATTATCTAAAGTCAATATTTTTTTGTGAGAGAAGAAAATAGTTAGATTGGAATCGAGACCAAACTTAAAGTTAGTTCTTTTATAGAGAACTTGACCTACATAATCAATAATCTGAACAAAAGATGAAAAGTCATTTTAAAGCATGTTTAATAAATGTCATGAGAGCCACTTGTTCATGACCATTTAATCAGACTGATGGACATTAAACATGCAAGAGGCTGTACAATTTAGTAATTTAAGTTTCGAAGGTGGACAAGTCTAATTAGATTGGTCAAGGAGCGCTCTCTTGAATCTCTTACTGTGAAGACATTGCACATTTCGTATGCTTTCCCCACATAGTTTGTGGTTCGAGGTGGACCGGATCCATGCAAATCTTTTTAGTCTACTCGAACGATGTCTCTAGTAGGATAATAAAATTGCAATGTGTCTCCCACTCAAAATTTATCTTGAGAAGAGAGCGAGCAGACAAATACTATTGAATTTCATTGTTGATAACCAGGGCTGAGAGACTCACAGCTTCGACCTTTATCATTAAAGGTATGCTCTTTGTTTTTTTTGGTAAAAAATACTAAGGTATGCTCTTTGTTTTATATATGTAAAACAGGAGTCATCTCTCCTATGTGCTAGAAGTTGGCATGGTCTTCTCTATGAAGATGTAATCATTAGATAGTGAATAGAAGTTGTTGAGTATGACTAGCACACCTCTCAGTTCTTTTGAATTGCCCTTTTATTAGATGTTGTCGAGCAAGCAAAAGCATACCCCCAGTCAAACCAGAGCTAGAACTAGCCCGACTCCATGGACTGTTATTTCCCACCTTGACTAACTATTGCTCCCTGGAGATGGTGGTGCCGCTTGGCGGTTTGCACGGTTGACCTGTGGCGCCGGCAGCACGATACCCGGGCCTATTCTTCGGCCTCTGAAGAAGAAGTCTCGCTGGGTTATCTTCAGGGCCATACTCATCCTATGCAGATTCGACGCACCGCGATGCATTCGAGTCTCGCCGTAAAAGGTGGTTGCGCCAGCTGCTCGATCTGCAACCATCGCAGATAGAAGCATCGCTAAGAGCACAATCGACCGAGCCTCCATTTGTTTCTCGCATTACGCGCACGAATGTTTCAGAAGGGGATTTATGATTTGAATGGTGATAGCATGCAGTTTTGGAGATGAGATACTAATACATGGGGGCATGAACCCCAAGTTCGCTTTAATAAGCGAGACCAGTAAGTCAAAGCGTGTTCAGAGCCGAACTTGTTGAAAAAACAGTGCACGAACGATCTTTGCTCTCCACCATGCATTTGTAGTCAGCGCATTTGTCAAGTCAACTCGCCAGCTGTTCTTGCCCGTACCTACCTTGAACCGGGTGAATCGCGATGGTCCGCCTAAAAGACTTTACAAGGTCCTATGACATTCAATCATGACAGATCGAGTGCACACATGAGATGTAAAAGAAAAAAGAATTCTACGTAAATGATTAGAGTAATACGAAGACATTGATAATATATATCAACTTGATGAATCGATCGTGAGAGGTCGAGTGCTCCGAATGTAAATTCTTCAAAGATACTGCACATTGGCGGCGCTTCACCCGCATGGTTAGAGGTCCGTCAAGGACCGGTCCATGCAGATCTTTCTGGTGTATTTGGATGATTTGCAAGAAAAGACCGGTAGGGTAACGAAAGCTCCAGATGTCTTCCACTCAAATCAAAACAGTATCATGTCCATCACTTTGTGGCCAGATCCTTTCTCGATACCAGTGAATGAAGGCCTATCTATGTGCATCCTTGGGCATTGGTTGAAATCTGATATTGAAAAAGGGTGCAAGTTACACCAAGTGGTCTCCTGCTAATTTTTGGTCCCTGTGCTTTCCTTTTGTTAGGAATTTGGTCTCTATAGCAATCTCCAATCAAGATTTCATGATAGATTTAGTACTTCCATTCAACATAATTGGGAAATGCAAACTCTGAATCGAGGGTAGATTTTCGGCGCTGGCTTGGAATAAGCAAAAAACACTTGTAGCAACACGGGTTCTTTAACGAATTATGAAGAAGAGAAGCGAACTTAGCAGTAATTGAGTGCCTTGTGCTTGAGCATTGCACTAGTCTGGAAGAGCGAACAACACAGATTTCATCTGCAAAGAACAACCGATATAACTTAGAAGGACACGCCTTTGTGATCTTCAACCATAGCCACTGGTTTCAACTTAATTAGACCGATTACGCTAGTGATTTTGAGCAAGAACGCCAAAGGTGACGACTCTTTGGAGTGAAGACCATAGAAGTGTCGACTTACCATATCAGAGATTCAAGGCTGTCCTAATAGAACAAGAAATAAAACAGACCAGTTATCGGTTCTCTTTCAGCTGGAATGGGCCGAGCAGCAGCATTTTGAGCAACAGCGTTGCGCAGCGGCGATGGTTGGATCGGGCGGGCATAGATTGTGGATTTTCGGCAGAAGAGAGCAAATACAGCGTCTAGTGACTTGTGTTTTTGGTCAGTGCCAGTTCAAGTAGTGTGTTTTACGCTTGGTTTTACTTTTCACTTTCATTTACTGAATTTACGTGCGGATCGAAACAATGTAACTAAAAGTTTCTCATTAACGAAGCATGTCTTGGTTTACACCCACAGCTCAAGACAGAATTCGAGTATCCATACTAACCAAGCCATGAAATGACAGAACACGCAATTTGGTGCTCAACTGAACCAGAAATCACTGCACATCCATGAAATCCAATACATGCTTGCGCACTAATACGGTGACTGCGGTGGTGGTGGGGACAGCGGCAGCAGTGGGTACAGTGGCGGAGGCGGCGGGTGCCGGGGTGGAGGAGGACTTTGATGGAGGGGAACGTTGTGAATGGGAGGAGGAGGCGGCGATCGACGCCTCGCTCTCCTCAGGCTATTATAATTCCCCTGGTATGGATATTGAACTCCGCCTGACTCATAAGGCTCCGGAGGACCCCAGTGGGCTACATCGACCCCCAGCGCCCGGCAAGTGACGTGCCGCAGAAACAAACCTTGATTCAAGAAGAGAGCAAGCATACAAAGGATAGTGAACCTCATCGGTGAGATAAACCAGAGCCGCGAGAGTCGCAACTTCGACCTTTGTCAATGGAGGTGGTGCTCCTTCTTGTATGTGCAAAACTTTGTGTTCTTCTTATCTTATCTTTATAAGAAAATTGTTGCTCGACAGGCTGTAATCCAATCCCTCTCCTAATCAGTGTTAAAATAATAGAGGTTTATCCGGTCTTATCTATGAATATGTACGAGAAAAGAGAGACAGATTAGCTTGATGAGCAAGCTTTATATCATGGTTCTAATCTTTTAATGCAACTTGATACATAGAAAATAGAAATGAAAGTTCTATACAGTTGGTTCATTGCCCACGGTATTGTGCGTGGTTCTTCAGCAAGCAAGAGCATGCCACTTAACAACGGATGGCGGCGACAATCGACAGTTGCGGACTTTTGGGGAGTTGGGTGAGGGAGAAACAATTTCTTTTTCTTTTTTTTTGGTAAAGGGGAGAAACAATGTCTTAATTTATCATTCTGGAAGAAAAATCACAAATTTTCTATTTCCGATTTCTTGACAAAACTTATTTTTGGAATAAAAATTTATTCCAAAAATAGAAAAAAGAAATTCTCCTACCAAATAAATTTTTATTCAAAAATGAGTCCTGAAATAGAGAAACTCATTTTGAAAAAGAAATCATTGCCTATCATGCGGGCCCTTGATAGGAAAATTTCTTTTTTCTATTTTTGGAAAGAATTACAAAAATAGGTTTGGCTAATAAAATCGGAAATGTAAAATTTATGGTTTCTTTTCCAAAATGAGAAATCAAGAAATTGTTTCTCCCTCGCCCAATTCCCCCAAAGTATGCCATCGTTGGTCACCGCCACTGATTACCGCTGTCGCCAGTTATTGCCGTTGTTGGTTGATCACCGTTCATCAGCAAACAGGTTGCTGCCACTGTCACCTACTACCCCGCCATCAAAGACTGGTCACCATCACCACCGTCACTGTCAATTTTCGACCATTGTCGGTTATCGCCGCCGCTTCCTCCCATTGCTAGCTGGGCGGGTCACTGCCATTACCGTCGGTTGCCATAGCGGCCGGTCGATCACCATCACTATCACTAGTCACTGCCTAGCTAGTCACCACCAACACCGCTGCAACCCGTCGGTTGCCAGTGGCTAGTCACCATCACTAACGTTCGATCGATCACCACACATACCACCAGTCGAAAGGAAAAATCTATTTTAAGAAATAGAATTTTTTTTCGATATTAAACAGATTTCTATTTTTGAAATAGAAATTGTTTTTTTTATAACCGAGATGTCTGGGTCAGCTTGCGCGCACCTCAACTATTTCTCGGGAGAGACTAGCATATCAACTTACCACCATGACCCCCCACTTAAATCACAAGCGCTTTCCCGGGGAATCGAACCCAAGACATCAACGAAGCCCGAGTTCGCCTTAATCAGTTGGGCCACCCATAGGTAGGTTTGAATTAGAAATTGTTTGTGCTTATCAAACGTATTTTTTTCCTCATAAACTTATTTTAACATAGAAATAAAAAAATCTATTTCTATTTCAGAAATCAATTTTTAGCTAGAAATCCAATCATATAGGCCCTTATTCTATCTTGGAGGTATTTATCATGGTCAAATCATCAAAGTTTCTAATCCCCTATTTATTACTTTAAAAACATGGAATTTAGTTGAATTTGCAATCTTGACTCCAACATTTTTTGTCTTATATGTTTTATCTACATCTTTATTTGGGTCCCTCCATTGAGCTTCTACCAGGTACACATGGGATGATGCCTTGAATCTTTAACGATATCGTTGGACGGAAACTTATTGACGTCAAATTTTGGATACCGTTTGGAAGTTGGGTCTTTTTTTTTATTTTAAAGAAATGAGAAAAAGTTTGGGTCAAGAGTGGGGTATCATCTTAAGTCAATAACTTTTATGAGAGAAGAAAAGATTTAGATTGAAATTGACATCGAACTTGAAGTTAGTGCTTTCATAAATAACTTGACCTATATAATCAATATCTTAAAAATGAAAATTTATTTTAATGCATGTTTAATAAATGTCCCGAGAGTCACTTGTTCATAACCTTCAATCGGACTGATATACATTAAACATGCAAGAGGCTCTACAATTTAGTAATTTGAAGGAGGGCAACTCTAATTAGATCTGTCAACGAGCGCTCTCTTGAATCTCTTACTAAGAAGATATTGCACATTTCATATGCTTTCCCAGATGGTTTGTGGTCCGTGGTGGACCAATAAAATGGTAGAGCCTACTTGAATGATGTCTACTTGAATGATGTCTCTAGCAGAATAATAAAATGATACGATGTCTCTTTCTCAAAATTAATCTTGAGAGTCACGTCCGTTACTTTATGGAATCATTTCTCAATACTTGTGAATAGCGTCCGTTACTTTATGGAATTTTTTCTCAATACTTGTGAATAGCGCAATTTGTGTGCATCCTGGAGACAAGTCATGCCCAAAGGTCAAATCCTGTACAGTATGTAAAAAAAGTTTTAAACAAGTGGCCTCAAGCAATTGCTCCATTCAATTTCGGTCCATGCGTTTTCATTTCGAAACGCATTTGCGGCTGATCAAGATCTCCTGATAAGTTCTGTATTTCCATATGACATACAACGAAAACGATCGCCATGCACTAACGATCGATGTTACGGTTGGCTTGGATTAAGAAAATTAACAATGGAGGAGAACCACAGATGTGATTAATTTTGGTTCTCGTACTTTGTTTTTCGATGACAAATTTGATCTCTGAACTGATTTTTTATCATGATCTTGTGACAAACTTTGCATTTATTATCCGAGTGCAGCCAAACAATGCTAAACAAGTGTCGGATGTCATCGTTTACATTCATTTTAATAAAACCTCCATTCATCATGATATGACAAATATAATTCCAGCAAAACAAAAAAAAAAGTTGTGAAAAAATTGTAAAAACTCGATATCTAAAATCTCAAGAAGCCTTTATTTTCTGAAGCCATTTATATAGATTAATACTCTGAACAAACCCTCTACAGAGAAGCGTATCAAGCAGTCGACAAGTGTATCTTGATTCAAATTTGAAGTATCGGTTGGTGCCTAAAACAAAAGTCATTACACTGTTGGCTCACTACCTAATGAATTGCAAATCCAAAAGCTCAAGCCCACATGACATGGAGAAATAAGGTTTTACTATCTTTAAGATAACAGCCGCAAAAATAGCGTTATAGAAATTAGCGATAGAATAAGAAAGCAGAAAATCTGAGAATAGAGAAATATGTGATTATCATCAAACTGACGTCAGGGGTCAATATATGATCCAGTTGAGCTGAAATTTTGTCGGCGCATTCTTAGCACATCTTTCTCGAATCTTATCAGTTTGATTTTCTTGAAGCTCCCTACATCAAGTTTTTTGCGGATTGAATTGAATTTGCATATTTTGTGAAATTTATCCTTTATCCATCGTGAAATTTATGTGTTGCCAAGAATGGTGTTCTTGAAGTTGCTATTGCTATGTACCTTTAAAATTAACTAGAGAAGGACATTGTTCACCCAATTTTGTTGATAGTGAAGATTTCTGGGTGGACTCCGAACCTGTAGTTTTTCATTATGATATGAACAAATATAATTCCAACAAACAAAAAAAGGTTGTGAAAAAATGTAAAAACTCGATATCTAAAATCTCGAGAAGCCTTTGTTTTCTGAAGTCATTTATATAAATTAAGGCTCCTTTCATTTCACGGAAAATAAATTTTAGGAAAATATTTGTCGAATTTTCTGTCATTCGTTTCACGGAAAATAAATAATCAAGGAAAATATTTTCCACCAATGGTAAAATTATCTTCAAAAGTGGGGATTTAAATATCGCGGCCTTTAACAGCATGCTTCTACCTCGCTCAAGGTCGGCGAGCTGGCAGCTTTTGATAAACGAACACCGGAAAATATTATCATTTTCCAAGAAAATGATTTCCTAGAGAAATGCTATATTTTTCGTGAAATGAACGGAACCTAATACTTTGAACGAACCCTCTCCAAAGAAGCGAATCAAGCAGTCAGTCAGCAGCGTATCTTGATACAAAACCGAAGTATTAATTGGTGCCTGGAACAGAAGTCATTACACATCCATGGGACATACGTGCTTTGCACTGATTCAGCAAGTGCGGTTGCGGCGCGGTGGAGGTGGGGGATATGGTGGAAAGGAGGACTTTGATGGATGGGAAGGTTGTGAATGGGTGGAGGTGGCGGCAACGGACGCGTCACTCTCCTTAAGCTGTGGTAAATCCCTCGGTGCGGATGACGAACTCTGCCAGAGAAATGGAGTTTCCCGTGCGGCTACATCGACCGCCAGCCGGGCAAATGGTTTGTTGCAGAACCAAGCCTTGGATCGAGAAGAGAGCAAGCAGACAAATACTGCTGAACTTCATTGTTGATAACCAGAGCTGAGAGACTCACAGCTCGACCTTTGTCAATGGGGGTATGCTCTTTGTTTTATCTATGTAAAACAGGAGTCCATCTCTCCTATGTGCTAGAAGTTGACATGGATTAGATAGCGAATAGAAGTTGTTTAGTATGACTAGCATACCTCTCAGTTCTTTCGAATTGCGCTTATATTACATGTTCTCAAGCAAGCAAAAGCATACCACCAGTCAAACCAGAACTAGAACTAGCCCGACTCCATGGAATGTTATTTCCCACCTTGACTAACTAACGCTTCCCGGAGACGGCGGTGCTGCTTGGCGCTTTGCACGGTTGACCTGTGGCGCCGGTGGCACGATACCTGGCCTTTAGCCTCTGAAGTAGAAGTCGCGCTGGGTTATCTTCAGGGCCATACTCATCCTATGCAAATTCGACTCATCGCGATGCGTTCGACTCTTGCCGTGGAAGGTGGTCGCACCAGCTGCTCGATCCACGACCGCCGCAGATAGAAGCATCACGAAGAGCACGATTAATGGAGCCTCTATTTGTTTCTCGCCTTCCGCACGCGAATGTTTCAGAAGGGGATTTATGAATTTGAATGGTGCTAGCATGCAGTTGTGGAGATGAGATATAACATATGGGGCATGAACCCAAGTTCGCTTTAATCAGCGAGACCAGTAAGTCAATGCATGTTCAGACCCGAACTTATTGAAAAAACAGTGGGAGAACGATCTTCGCTCTCCCCCATGCATTTGTAGTCAACTCATTTGCGAAGTCAACTTGCCAGCTGTTCTTGTCCCAACCCAGCATGAGCCGGATGAATCACGATCGTCGGCCTAATGGACTTCACAAGGCAATTCGTGTTGCATCCCTGGGTATTGGTCATGCCAAGTGTTCGAACACTGATATTTAAAAAGGGCGTGAATAACACCAAGTGGTCTCTTGCTGTTGCCTCAACCAATCTTTGGTCCCTGTGCTTTCCTTTGTTATGAATTTGGTCCCTGTGGCAATCTCCAATCAATATTTCGTGATAGATTTAGTATTTCTATTGGGCCTCGAGGATAGATTTTTTGGCGTTGGCGTGGAATAAGGACAAGAAACAATTGTAGCAACACGGACTTTTTTTACTAATAATGAATAAGAGAAGCGAACTTAACAGTAACTGGGTGCCTAGTGCCTGAGCTTTGCACTTCTCAGGAAGAGCGAACTACACATATTTCATCTGCCAAGAACAACCGATATGACTGAGAAAGACACCCCTTCGTGATATCCTGCTGTAGCCATTGGGTTTTAGCTTAATTAAAGCACTTACACATGTGATTTCAAGCAGAAGCGGCAAAGGCCACGACTCTTCGGAGCGCGGACAGACTACAAAAGTGTTGACTTACCATATCAGAGCTGATCCAAGGCTGTCCGAATGGAACATGAAATAAAACATACGGTTATCGATTCCTTTGTAGCCAGAATGGGCTGAGCGGCGGCATTTTGAGCAACGACGTTGCATAGCGGCAATGTTTGCATCGGGCAGGCATATATTGAGGATTTTCGGCTGAAGAGAGTAATCACAGCGTCTAGTGACTTGTGATTTTGGTCAGCGCCAGTTCAAGTAGTATGCTTTATGCTTAGTTTTATCTTTCACTTTCGATTCACTGAATTTTCATGTGGATCGAAACAATGTAACAAACAATTTCTCATCAACGAAGCATATCTTGATCCATACATAGGCAGCTCAAGACAGAATTCGAGTATCCAAACAAACTATGAAATCACACAACACACAAGTTGGTCCCCAACTGAACCAGAAATCACTGCACATCCATGGAATCACATACATCTTGTGCACTAATACGGCAACTGCGGTGGCAGCGGGGACAGTGATGGGGGCGGCGGGGGCCGTGGTGGAGGAGGACTTTGATGAAGGGGAACGTTGTGAACGGGAGGAGGAGGAGAAGGCGGCGGTGATCTACGCCTCGCTCTTCTCCGGCTATGGTACTTCCCCCGGTATGGATATCGAACTCCGCCCGAATCATAAGGCTCGGGAGGATCCCATGGGGGTACATCAACCCTCGGCGCCCGGCAAACGACGTGCCGCAGACACAAGCCTCGGATCAAGAAGAGAGCAAGCATACAAATGCTAGTGAACTTCATCGGTGAGATAAACCAGAGCCGAGAGAGTCACGGCTTCTACCTTTGTCAACGGAGATGGTGCTCCTTCTTGTTTGTGCAAAACTTTGTGTTCTTCTTTTCTTATCATTTTTTCCTTTTCTTTTTGTGGGGGGAGGAGAATATTGTTGTTCGAGGGGCTGTAATACAAACTCCCTCTGCTACTCTGTTAAGATAATAGAGGTTGATCCGGTCTTCTCTATGAATATGTAAGAGAAGAGAGAGACAGATTACCTTGATGAGCAAGCTTTATATCATGGTTCTAATCTTTAATGCAACTTGATACATAGAATATAGAAATGAAAGTTCTCCATAGTTAGTTCATTGCCCATGGAATCGTGCGTGGTTCTTCAGCAAGCACAAGCACGCCACTTATCAAACCAAAGCTAGAACAAAGCCAACTCCATGAAATTTCATTTCCCATCTCGACTAGAAATTGCTCCCCGGAGATGGGGGTGCATTTTTCTGGTCGTACATGCTGTCAGCCTTTGGCGGCGGCAGCGGCGGCGGCGGCACAATTCTCCAGCATATTCTTCAAACCTGAAGAAGTCGGCCCGGGTTATTTTCGAGGACACGCCCATTTGATGTGAACTCGACACACCGCGATGCGTTTCGGTCTTTGCCATTGGAGGTTATGGCAGCACAAGTTGCGGCAAACAGAAGCATCCTTAGGAGCACAAGTGAACGAACCTCCATTATTTCTTGCCTGCGCGTGAATGTACTTCAAAGGTTGAAATCGTACATGCGGTTGGACGAGGGATTCATATGGGATAGTTATGCTTGAAATAGTGACCATTCAGGACGCTTGATAACGTTTTTATTTTGAGAATAATTTTTAAACATAAAATAGTTTTTTTCTATTTATGTTTCCAGGAAAAAGTTTTGAACAGAAGAAAGCGTTTAGTAACTTAACAAATTGAAGCATAATCCCGCGTCAATTGTCGCAAGTTGACTTCTACAGAATCATAGACAGCCTCACAAGAATCGCATGTTACAAGCCAAAGCAAAATCCAAGCTTTGTAAGACAAGGAAACAAAAGGCGCACTCACGAAAACTCTAGGGATGGGCAAAGAGATAACGTTCCCCTTCCTAGTGCATCACGCGAACATAATTTGCCCTGCCACCGCCATGCCACCTGCGGGAAGGTAGGGTGATGGCGTTCTAATCCTGGGCATGGCGGGGACAATCGGTGCCCCGTCGGACACCACACCTCGCAATCTAACAAGCCCGCACACAAAGGGGGAACGAGACTCACCTTGCTTTTGACGGAGAATCGGCAAGCTAGGGCACATTGAAGGCAAAGACGAGCTGCGAACTGGAGTCAATGAGCCGCAAAAGAAAGAAGGAGGTGGAGTTAGGGTTGCTACAGATAGTGAGTGAAAGAAAGAGAAAAAGATGTGACAACGAGAGAGATGGAGCTGTGCTGCTTCAAGCCTAGTTGCCGGGGGCAGCAGGCGGAAGTGGGAGGTCGACATAAGAACTGCGATGGAGGCGAGGGGTTCCTACGGCGGAGGGTAGGCGATTGCACAAGCCAACTAAAAGGAAAGAAAGGAGAAGAGTATGAGAAATGGAGGAGGAGGCTCAGGTTGAGAGAGAGAGAGAGAGAGAGAGAGAGAGAGAGAGAGAGGATATGTGAGAGATATGAGAAACAAATTTTGAGTTTTTGTTCTTTTATCTCTTAAAAAGTGTTCCCGATAATAAGAAATAATTTTTTTTACTTCTTATTTGTGTTCCACATTTGTTCTCGGGAACACAAAAATAGATTTTTTGTTCTTGAGAAAAAAATATAAACAGACATGTTTCTGTTTTTTTTTTGTTCTCCAGAATAAAAGAATAGAAAGTTTTGTTTCGAGGATCAAAAACACAAAAAAAACAAACATGCTCTAATACTCTGAAATAATATAAAAAAAGTCTTATATTTCTTATATTTATTTCAATAAAGTCTTAGATTTTCAATTACAATTATACCAATTACAACATAAACTTTTTAATAATTTATCAACATGATTAATTCAACCTATTTTGTTCCAAAATTTGCTTACATGGACATCAACCGTCTTATGTGACACAATTAGCACTGGCGTGTACAAAATTAGTAATTCTTTAATATGTATTCTATTTTTATCATTAATTTTTCTTTTTCTTTATTTTTTTAACCACTATGGGCCATTGAAGTTGCCACCCTGACCATGGCTAGCCACAAGTGAGGCCCAATTCAGAGCCCTTGCTAACCGCACCCTCACCCATATCTATACAAGAACAATGTGGCCTTTGACCTAGACTAGGCAAAGATGTTGCAGTCCTCATTGACTAATAATTAAGGGTTATAACCCTCTCCTAGATATGGGCAAGGACCCAATGCATTGGCAAATCATCAACATTGTGGAATTTGTTCATATCAACGTTGACCGTGCCATATAAGATAGCCAATATTTGGGAATTTTTGTTTTTATCAAAGTTGATCAAATGGACTACATTGACAAATCATCCATAAATTTAGGATTCAAAGTTTAGATAATAATAATAATAATAATAATAATAATAATAATAAAATGCCGTAACTTCCGGCAAAGTACACAAGATGGTCTTCTGTCCACCCTCCATTTTTAAGTCAACCGGTTCCTGAAGTCAACGCGCCCGCCGTGAGGAAAGCAGGATATGGGAGGGGATTCAGTTGACCATTGACTTGATTTCCTAGAAACGACTGTAGCCCCACCATGGCGTGCGGCTATAATACCCAACTCCACGGCGGCATCAAAGGAAGACACTTATTCTATCTTAGTGTCCTCGGTCCACCAACAATTTTGTTAATGAGTGCTCTAGGTACTTATCATGTTCAAATCATCAAAGTTTGTAATCCCCTATTTATTACTTTAAAAGCATTGAATTTAGTTGAATTCGCAATCTTGACTCAAACATCTTTTGTTTTACAAAAAAAAATATCGATTTTTTATCGACATCTTTATTTGGGCTTGATGATACCTCGAATCTTTTAACGATATTATTGGACGGAAACTTGTTGAGGCTGGATTGGAAGTTGGTTTTTTTTTTTTACGGAAACGGCAAAAAATTTGGGTCAAGATTGGGGCATTTGTCGATACTTCTTTGTGAGAGAAGAAAAGATTTAGATTGGAATTGGGACCAAATTTAAAGTTAGTGCTTTTTTTTAGAGAGCTTCGCTTATATAATCGATGTTTTGAAAAAAAGAATGAAAAGTCATTTTAAACCGTGTTTAATAAATGTCCCGAGAGTCACTTGTTCATAACCTTTAATCAGACTGAAATACATTAAACATGCAAGAGGCTCTGTAATTCCTCGTAGTGTAAGGCAAAGCCTCACGAACGAATCCCATCTGATAACGCCATTTTTGTTTTTCTGCATAACCAGTGAGTCAACTGCATGGGTTGGTAAGGCTCGAAAACCATGTCCGCCTTCCCTTTCGAAGGTCAATCTCCGGAAGTTGCAGAGAAAACGATGAAGGAGAGAGTCAAATTTTGTGGGTACGTCAAACTCTCAGGTCAGACGATGAAGCAGCAAGAGCAAAGGAAGCTCCGCGGACACGGACGGGCCACCAACTTCGCGACGGCTGCTTAGTGAAAAATGGTGGTCAACTGCTCGACGACTTACAAGTTGATGAGATGCTTTCCAAAACTTCGCAATACACAGTGCACTTTGCTTGAGGAGGGGGATCCTTGTAAACCTGTCATCTTTGTCCAACCGGGCGTCGCCGGATGTTTGGGGTTCGAGGCGCAAGCTCGCCGCTTGCGCCGGTTATGGTAGCTGGAAAATGACAGTGGCTCGCGAAGTGGCAGCAAGGAAGTAAGGGTGCGCATGGTAACGTTTCTGTTTCTCTGAATTTCTGTTCTTTTGTTCCCTGGAACAAAAAAAGAACAGAAATCCGTTTGGTAACGCCAACTTGTTTTTTTGTTCCCGGGAATAGAAAGTTGTTCCCGGGAATAGAAACAAGAAGTAAAAAAAAGTTGCTTCTTGTTCCCGAGAACAATTTTAGCAATAAGCTAATTTTCTTTTTTCTTGTTTTTCTTTTTATCTCTTGCATTTGTTGATCGCCGCTTGCCCACGGCCGTTGCCGGTCGTCAGCCGCTCACCGCCGGCCGCCGCCAGTCACCGATCGCCGCCGGCAGCCGCCGCAGGTCACTGACCGCCGCCGCCGGTCGCTGGTCACCGCCGGTCGCCGGCCTTGAGCATTAAAAAGAAAAAAATTATGAGTCATACCAAACGCATTTCTATTTCAAGAGTAGAAATTTTGTGTAATTACCAAACGCCTTATTTTACTTAGAAATTGTTCCGGGGAATAGAAATAGAAAAGAAATGTTTCTGAAAAAAAACTCTTCCCAGGAAGAGAAATGTTGCCATGCGCACCCTAAGTGGCCATCGTTCTGTCTGCCTAGAAGCAAGATCTGCACCGGAATGGAACCTGATCTTCTAGCCCTCGTTTCTGGACCTAGAAAACGTATAGGAGGCTGGATTTTGGTGTTAGCCTAAGGTGTGGAAAAGTACAAATAGGGAGACAGACAGGGGCATGGTAGATTTAAACTTGGGACATCCTAATTCTGATATTGTGTAACCACTGCTAATTAATGAATGCATGGTTTAATGTTTAATTATTCTAATACTTCCGTTCACACTTAATCTGTTTTTTTTTTACCTAGTAATAATAGTGAAAATTTGTAACTGGCGAGGAAAATGGGGTTTGAAAAAAATTTGAAATCGAGATATCTAAGTCGAATATCAGATGAGATTTTGCAGGATTCCTGCTGATTATTCAAAAAGTTTCAACTGTTAAATGAAAGCATGATTTCATATTTAATTATTATAATACTCTCCCTGAAGCTTAGTATGATCTTTTTGCCTAGTATTAAGCATGAATATATTTAATTGGAAGACAACATATGAAATTAAGACCTCCGACATCATGTAAAATTTTGTGTGATCATCGTTGACGGTTCCAAAAGCTTAAGTTATTAGATAGAGACGTGATCTTAATTTAAATAGTATAACATTCCTCGTTATATGTATAGTGGACTTTGACTTTATTAAGTTTTAAAATTATAAATTATAAATAATGTTTTTATCTAATAATTAAAGTTTTTCGAACAGCAGCACACAGTGATGACACAGAATCTTTGCTGAGGCAGGGAGCGTTCCTTCTGGTGGTGCTGTTCATCGACCTTTCCCGTCCCTTTTTGATTACCTCCACTAGCTTTTCTCATCTGCCCCAAGACACTGGCATGTCTAGTCATTCCTGACAGACGATGGTTGGATACGGCTCTACTTCTCTCCCTTTCTTTCCAGGCGAGCGCATGAGATTCTTCTCCGTCGCAGGAGGAGATTCTCAGCTTCCAGATCACTTCCCGATGTCGACTTCTCAACTGGGCGTGAGCTCGAAAGCTCCAAGTTCTTGCTGTTTTTCTTCTCAGGAACAGTTTCATCAGTCTCACCTGTGGAACTGAGCGGAGCTTACCTGGTTCATTTCCTTTCCTTCCTCGTTCACCCCGCCCAAGAACAGCCAGCCAGCTCGACCGACTTCATCTCCTTGTTTGCCGATTCCACGCCATCCCTAAGTGCCTTCCCATCCAATCTGTCTCCACGTCCCTCCACTTGACTTCCCATCATCGATCTGCCATGATAAAGTCTGCTGTACTCATCACATCTCTCTCCAACCCCACGAAAGGAGAACAAGAACGGAATAATAGCGTACATAATCTGCAGACTTTGACTTAAATTTATAATATGGTCTATTGTTGAACACAATCTTAGAACATTTAGTAATTATTTAGCCTAATCCATAAATTGTATGAAGATATTCAACATTAACATTCCATTGATTCAACTACATTGTGAATAATGAACGTTTTCATATAGTACAGCGATCGAATCTGATATGTACCAAAAGGTCAGATATCATATTGATTAAAATAAAATATAATAAGCTACTTATGTTGTTGTTTTTTTCTTTCGAGAACCTCACCTACCATCCATCAACATCCGACGGAACCCTCCAAGCGAAGCTCGGCCAATTAGGGCTTTCCGCCACGGAAGGAGCCGAGAAGAGGCCTAGTCGAAGAGGGATTAAGGGCTAACCACAGCGGCTTGATTAATGAAGTTAATTGCAAGGGGAAAGGATTCAAATCAGTGTTTTTGACTCTCTTAAGCGCTTTTGATCACCTTCTCTAATCCCCGCACGCCATATGAGCATTAACATGGAGCGCATAAAAAAAATCGCCTTTTTTCAAAAAATCATGGCGAGCTGCGTTAGTCAATAGAATAGAATAAAATAAAACAAAACCGTCGTGGGATTTTTAAAAAAATCAACCGCCCAACTTGGAAATTGACCGAAAAGCCCCTGCTTAGGTCAGTCCTTCCCTTTCAATTTCAGTCGGAGGAAGGGGAGGAGGAGCGGCTCTTCCTTCTCTTTTTCCACTTTCAAAGTTTCTACACATTTCGCCAAAGAGCCAGGCCCTCCCCCTCCGGTGCCCTAGCTTCCGATCGGCCCCTCCGTCGCCGCCCCCCCGCCGCGGGCATGCTCGTCTCTCGCTCCGCCTTCGCCTCCGCTCTCCACCGCCCGAGCCGCGTCGGCTGATTCGTTGCGCCTCTTTCGAGACCCCCCCGAGCCGCCGGTGCGTGCGCTGCTGCTGCTGGCGGCGGCGGCGGCTTCGTCGTTTTTCTTCCGGACTCTGGGGAGGGATTTTTGTTTTTGTTAGATGGAGCAAACGGTGTTGGATGACATCATCAACCGGCTTCTGGAGGTTCGCACTCGGCCCGGGAGGCAGGTCCAGCTGTCGGAGTCGGAGATCCGGCAGCTTTGCGTGGCCTCCAAGGATATCTTCATGCAGCAGCCCAACCTGCTCGATCTCGAGGCGCCGATTAAGATATGTGGTAATCCCCTCTTCTCGCCGCCTTCGCCTTCGCCTCGATTTCGTTTTGGTTTGTCTTTGCTTCGTCTGTTCATGTATCGGTGCTGCCTTTTGTCCTGCTTCATCATTGAGCTGAGTAGTGTTTCGTCTTTGTGAGATATTTCTGCAGTTGACTCTCTAGGGGTAGTTCAGTTCGGGATAGTGG
Organism: Melaleuca alternifolia; assembly: GCA_019926035.1. NCBI lineage: Eukaryota > Viridiplantae > Streptophyta > Magnoliopsida > Myrtales > Myrtaceae > Melaleuca > Melaleuca alternifolia. The sequence continues at coordinate 318,204 of JAGKPW010003057.1, forward strand.
TTAAACTGGAAGAATTGGAATAAGTGTTTCTTTGGTGGGCTGTTAAAAAGCGGCATACTCTGTTGGCTCTGTATTGGATGCCTCGTTATGCTTCCTGACATCAGTGGATTCTGTGTTGGGTTGCATTAGCATGGTGAATGTGTGCTTTGTCCAATTTGTAAATATTTTTGAGTGATTGAAAGTTGTTTGTTCGCAGGAATATTCTTCTTGTTTCCTTTGGAACTTGTTTCTTTCAAATGTCCACGGTGAACTCTGTACTTGTCCTGTGCTTGCTCCTGATTTGAAACCTTTCGACGGGTCTTGTCATTTGGTGATTTTTCTTCATAGATTGTATTCTTTGAGCTCCTTTTAAATTTAATACGTTCATTGTCACTTCTGGTGTATCTGCCTGAATATTTACGTTTAGTTATATCTTCCACTGTCCTGTGGATAGGGTGACAACAACTCAAATTTTGCGTTTCCTGTATCGCTTCATTTTTCTTCATATGTTAGTATTTTTTATTGTCCATAAATGCTGCCCGCGTGTATGTATATCCTTTATTATTATCAATTTGATTACCACATGGCTGATCATTAAAAAAGTCAAGTATGCTAAAATTTTCCTTATGGAAATTCAGAGGAGGGTCATTTGGTGTTTAGGTACTTATGCTATAGAGTGTAATGTATAGAATGAGAGAAAGCAGAGATGAAGCTTGAGAATATAGATATTCAAAATAGAAGGGGGTGGAGAAAAAATTAAGCCTGACATATAGAGTGGTTCTGCTTCTCCTCAAACTCACAACTGCTCATTCTTTGCTTGATTGGTGGTGATATTTTTGGGCGAAGATCCATATTTTTTCTTGAACAAGCATAGCTAGGAATTACTGAAGCACATAAAATGATGGTCATAATAGTAGATTACCCCTTTCTAAGGTGGCTTCGTTTTTAGCTAACTTTCGTAGCAATGGCTGCAACTTTGTGAGCACCACAGGCAAATAGGCCCCACAGAGTTATCAGTTTGTATAGAAAATTCAAGATTTTTCCTCTGATTCTCATATCAGTTTCTCCATTTGACATTCTTATACTCTAACCATGAAAAGAAATTGATCAAGTTAGCTGAACTGAACCAATTTATGTTTCACTTGCATTTTATCAAATATTTTATTGATATTATGTGTTCCAATTATATTTAAGCTATGTTAGGATGGGATGGAGTTTCTAGGTTGTCTGGTTCTTGTAGAATGCACTTGACCAGTTATACCACCTCTTTAATCTATCGAGAAAAAAAATTGCTTATGCTAGTCTGTCTGATTTTGGAGTGAATGGTCGGTGTTAATAGTTTAGGCTTAACTTTCATTCTGATAAATTAAATGCGCTGTTGTATATGGCCCTGATTGACTTTCTATCAGCAGCATTTATGCTCTGGTGACTCTGTGAATATTCCTTTTTTTTTTTTATATCGTTGCTGATGGTGAGAACTTTTACAGTTGATATGTTAAGTCATGCTTTGAAATTGTCTCTTGATTTGGAGCTTATTTTCTGCTAGTCATTGTTTCATTTATTGCTTGGGTTGTTATTTCTTTTTCGGATTGTATCTTTAGGTTTAATTCTATTCTCTTGGTGGAATTGAACTGCTTCTACTGAAAGCTCGTATTTCATTCAGCATGGTCTATTTCATCCTGTAAAGAGTTGACAGGAGTTCAATGATAACTGATTAAAATCCTTTGAAAAAAAAATCTCATAGCTACCGAAAGAATATGGCACACTTTGGGGAGTGAGCTGAGTCGAACGTTTTTTCCTTGTCAATTAATATACCCACTGCTCTACCGACTTTATCGTAAATCTCTTTTCTGAGTATTTATTGTAGGGCAGTGACATCCTGCTATTTTCGAATAAGATCTGTAGATGCTGGGAAAGGTGCAGCTCTTGAGTTATTTTAGTTGGACTAAACAAAAGGATAATTCTCAGGGTGAAAGATTTGACATGACTCAGAGTGGGTTTCCTTTAAATGAAAAGAGTGAGCTACTCAATTGTTTATCCTAAATTTGCACTGAGAGATACAAGCTATATTAACGAATATATTGAATTTTCTTACAAAATTGTTTCGAGAAAATCACTTTTAACTTGAAGTTTGTTTGAATCTTTTATGCATGTTGAGAGATTTTTAAGGCCTCAACAGTGGATATTTATCACTCTGCCATATGCATATCCAAGGTGGTAATTATGTACTTATAGGAATAAAATAACTTGTTGATATATAGCGTGGTCTATCTCATAGCATAAGATGTATAATCCTTTGCATTGCTCAAATTGAAATCTTATGGATAACCTTCGGACTATTTTCTTTTCCCTTAAGTCTAAAATGTTTGGAGACTAGCGCTCTAATTAAGAAAGTGCTTAGTTGGCATTTGGTGATAGACGTTTAAAATGGATGCACAGATCTGACGGGTGTAATTTGGCAAAGTATAGTACGATACAACTCCATCTTTATATGAATAACCTAAATGGGAAAAAAAAGGCACTGGAACAATCTTTTTTGAGCCGGAAGTTCGTACATTTGCAGAATAGTAGAAAGAAAAACACTCAGCAAAACCTTCAGTCATATTAAGGATAATAATCTGGTAGATTGTTTGCTATATGGTACGTACAAATGTTCCTTTGTAGTCACCAGATCATTGACTCTATTTTGTTCAAACTCCTGCCTTTTTTTTTTTTTCTCTTTCCTGAGCATATTGTGTTCTTTAATCCATCGTCTAACTTTGGAAAATCTATTGACAAGGAACTGTTTTTCTCGAGTTTCAGGAGACATTCATGGACAATATTCGGACCTTTTGAGACTTTTTGAGTATGGGGGATTGCCTCCTCATGCCAATTACTTGTTTTTGGGGGACTATGTGGATAGAGGCAAGCAAAGCCTGGAGACAATATGTCTGCTCCTTGCATATAAGATTAAATACCCCGAAAACTTTTTCCTCTTGAGAGGAAACCACGAATGTGCTTCTATAAATCGAATATATGGATTTTATGATGAGTGCAAGAGAAGGTTCAATGTCAGGTTGTGGAAGGTTTTCACGGACTGCTTTAATTGTCTGCCTGTGGCAGCCTTGATAGATGAGAAGATTCTGTGCATGCATGGTGGTCTTTCACCTGACTTGCATGATTTAGACCAAATTAGGAACTTGCAGCGTCCCACAGATGTTCCTGATACTGGTTTGCTCTGTGATCTTCTCTGGTCAGATCCTAGCAAGGATCTGCCGGGCTGGGGCATGAATGACCGAGGAGTTTCATTCACCTTTGGGGCAGACAAAGTGACAGAGTTTCTTCAGAAGCATGACCTGGATCTTATTTGCCGCGCTCATCAGGTTTTCCCCCTCCCCGTCACTGGCTTAATTCATCTTATGCATTCTACTTGAACAGTTTCCACCCTCTTCAAGCTTTTCAAATGACTTGGACAATCACTAGAATATCCTATATCTAGGACTTTTCCTGTTTTTCTTCTTTTTTTCCCCTCTTTTACCTTTCGTAGCAATTTATGTCACTGAGTTGTGGATGCTTTTGGTGCATGCTTCCTTTGTGCAGTTATTTGGTGTGAGTTTTTTGGAGGGAGGCACTTATTTTTTGATCGTGTCTGGTGGTCTTTTCACCATTTTGTTTGATTGCAGGTTGTGGAGGATGGCTATGAATTCTTTGCTGACCGGCAACTGGTGACTATATTTTCAGCACCTAACTACTGTGGGGAGTTTGACAACGCTGGTGCCATGATGAGTGTTGATGAGACCCTGATGTGCTCTTTCCAAATACTAAAACCAGCCGATAAGAAGCCAAAATTTAACTCTGGAGGCATGACAATGACTCCTATCAAGCCTTTGAGTTCACCCTCAGGAGCCAATGCTTTTGGCAGCACGACAACTGCAAAGCCTGGAAATACTCCAAGTGGCGTTAAGGTTAGTGCGATTATTTAATGACACAGAGAACTTGATGCCTTATATTATATTCAACCATGTAAATATGGGCATTAATGTTATAGTCTTGATTTTCTGTTATATGTAGCTTCAACCTTGAAATTCCTGGTCCTTGGGTTAGGCTACCTGAAATTACACAATTGGAATGAATTGGTAGTTGGCATAGGATATACACAAATTGGGAGATAAAATCTTTAAGCAATGAATTTGCAAATAACTTGGGAGTGGAACAAAGGCATATGTTGAATTAGAATGACAATCTGGTCCTGTCAATCTGATTGGCCTGCAATTCTGTGCCATTAGTTGGTGCTACAAATAGAGTTAGGAAATAAGTGAGGGGAATAACTTGGTAGTTGGCATATGATATACACAAATTGGGAGATAAAATCTTTAAGCAATGAATTTGCAAATAACTTGGGAGTGGAACAAAGGCATATGTTGAATTAGAATGACAAATCTGGTCCTGTCAATCTGGTTGGCCTGCAATTCTGTGCCATTAGTTGGTGCTAAAAATAGAGTTAGGAAATAAGTGAGGGCAAAAGATAGCCTTAATCATTTTTCTATAATTGTGTCTTTGCTTTTTTTTAATTATTTTTTTCAGGAAGCTCAAGAATGGAATAGTATATTTGACCTTGAATTGAGCATTCTGTAAATAGTACTGCAAGTATACTGAGTGCTTACCCACAGGTGAGCAAAAGAAAGGTAACAAAGCAGAAATAGAGTTTTATGACAATTAGGTACCTGATCTAGTCAAGAATCGGAATGTGGTCCCTCCAATTGCTTCACAAAGACAATATTTAGGCAATGAGGATTGATAAAGGGCCACACTGACAAATCTATTGGCAAATTGTTTTGGCATGTTCTTACTTGTACTGATAGGTTGTTGATGACAAATCAGACTTCTTGCAGAAATCTTTGATCTGCTTGGAATTAGTTAGAAAATCTTCTTTTCTTTATTGAAAAGAACATTTCAGATTTTTAGCTATGAGCTATTTCTCTTTGACAGATATATGGGAGAATATATCAGTTTTAAGGACAACAGCATGAAGTTTTGGGAATATAGTCTTCAAACTCGTTAACTAAACTATCAAATTGATTGTTCATTTAAACTGCTCCTCTAGTAGAACCTTTGTTGGTCTCACTCACACGGATTTCCAATCTGATATGTTTGAATAAAAAGATCCGAAGGAAATTTTGTCTCTCACGGATTTATAATATATCTACATATATATAGATATAGATATATCGAAGAAAGCTTGTTCGTGATATTTCCATCGTGCACGTTGCTATCACTTACTTCGTGTGTAGATGGGTACAATGTTGGGAAGTGAACATAAACAAAGAAAGTATTATCGTGATTTTGTATTCTGCATGGAACTCGTGACACGTGTGTTTGCGTCAATTGTCCTGGTTGTGTAACTGTTCTAGACAATTTTTTGCCAACTTCTGTGGATGTCAACTTTGAAAGTTATGTTTGTCTATATTTTGTGAAGCCTATGTTGTATTGGTCATTCACATGGGCTTCTTTTTCTTTTTTTCACTTCAAGATATGAGAAATTAAACGATGTGGCTAGTCAACAGTTGCTGTAAAGCTTAATTAGAGTGGGTATATTTCACATGCTTCTTTCTTACGTCATTCCTGTTTGTATTTCTTTACATACACCATGTTCATCTCTTGTGTTATTTTTCAGTCTTTCCTTGGTGCAAAAGTATGATAAGTAGGTAGGTCGGTGGAGAGGCATTGAAAGACCTGATGAACAGAGCATGTCAGGATTCCACGCAGAGGAAGCTCCAGATCCTTTTAATTTTGTCCAAAATATGCTGCATTGTAAAGAAGTGGGAGGGGAAAAGATATTGTTTTCCTTGATATAAAGCTGGGTTCAAATTTTGGAAGGCGGTAACTCCTTCCGCCTCCTCTTTGTACGTTAATAGCTGCCTCAGTTGCTCGTAATTATGAGAATTCCACTTCAATATCTCTGTTATCTGTGATTGAGGCTGTGAAGAATGTGATTTTGTGTCTTTAACCTCACTTGAAGAACCTGCTTGGAGTTCTCTTCTATCATTTGACAGTCTTTTTCTTCCCGCTCGAATGTGTTTGCTGATCTGCTGGAGTTCTGCGTTTCTGCTGCATATGCTTTTCTAGCATCAACTCTTCTAATGAGATCTGGGTTTCTGGTTGTTTGCCTTTGATTGTATGGTCTTTTCTAAAGAGAAGGCTTCTTTTATAGTTGCTCATGTTCGAGAAGCGGATGATAAACGATTATACCACTGTTACCGTCATGGTATGTCGGGGCTTCTTTTATTAGCCTGAATTCTATTATCAGGGCGGGAGAGAGCTGCATGAACTGGTACTCCCTTGGCTAACTTGTCGAAGTAACTTATTTCCTTTTTGGTCATCACTTGTCATCTTTTTTTTGTTCTGCCAAAATAAGGTACCAACTTAGCCACTCTTAGAACTTGTCATGTTTGGTCATGCGCTTCATGATGTGCATCAGTTTGTATTCTCTATTCAGTTCACAGGGCATCTCGATGAGGGTTGATCCTTCGGCCGGTGCTTTTCTTTTTCTATTGTAATTCATATGATGCTATCATCTTGGCTAAGCCGGCTAAATATTCGCCACGGAAAATTATGTGATCGATTAGGAAGTTGGCAAATCGAAATGTGATTGCAGTAGGAGATGCACATAAGCTCCGTGCGAAGTATTTGGTACGAGGAAAATGTCTGATGGAACGGCGATTCATATTGTGCCGTGATGGGATCATGTTCATGAATCGTGTTAAGAAAATATCATTCGCAAGGATGTCGTCGTGTTTGATGGCCGGTTCGTTTTAATTTGGCCAACGCAATTAGCATAATCCATGTGAATCTGCAGTCTACAAGGACGTCAAGTACGTACAAACTCCAAAAGATTAGTACAAGCATGGTGACAGGACTTTTCTGGTGCAGAGATTCATGGGGTGTGGCTCCGTTCCACGGTGTTGTGCCAGCCCTCGTTCTATCTAAATCCCGGTGTTCATTAAAAATTGCAATGCATGAACACTTCGAACTTTTCTTAGGATAACTAAGAGAGTACATGGCACGTTTAGAAAACTAGGTACTGATAATACCCAAAATTTAAATTATGTTTGATATTCTGTAGCCACACTTCGCCTATACGCCTAGGCCTGCTGGCATTGTAAATACGTTTATGTATACGTACGCTGTTATACTCTTTTATCGCCTGATATAACATGGGATAAAAAAAAAAAAACATTCGCCATAAATGGAGTTTTCCCTTATTTTGTCATCAAATGTGGGTTGATACAGGAGAGTTTTGGTTCACCATCTGAAAAGAAACTTAGTTTACAAATGTGTCATATGATGAAACTTAGTTTTTTCTCGCGGGGTTCTAGCTTAGCTCCCAAGCAATAGTAAGAGCTCATACATTTTCAATGAACAAAGCATATTGACCTCCAATGTAAGACCTCCAACGTAAGGATATATTGCCATTCTCGATCTGCCTTATTTCCTAAGAGATGCTTACGAGCTTGTCATAAAATCTAAAGTTGTTCCACTTTAGCACTACATCCTTGTTTTAGGACGACCAGAAGTCGATATCTTTCATTTTTCTTTTGAATGCCCAACTTATATAAATATGTCTAAAATTCATGAATTATCCTATGAAATTCAAATAACCCATGAGGCATGAGCAAAAGCCGAGGTAAATGGCCCAAATATAAATCTATTTACATTCGGTGATTCGGGGAAGCGAATCCGTGCCGTGTGCTAGATCCATACAAAATCCCGGCACTCCTTAAGCACTAAACCAATATGCGGAGGATAATTTCTTTTTTTCAGTTGTAAACTTTAATAAAATGCTATCATTTATTTCATTTCCCTTAGTGGTCCAATGCAAGTCCCTAGTCTATCCTTAATTTTTGTTTCTTGTCTTCTTTTTTTGTGGACAATTTATTGTTGATTTATAATCTATAGTTTTTTTTTTTGGTTAGGTTGTCACATGGTAGGGACCCAATCTTGCGGTTGGAAGTTTGGTCCATGTTGCAGGCTTTAAGATTGCGATTTAATAATACGTTGACAAGTACGACTTATCACGTGATACCCAGAAACATTTATCATGGCTTTGTCCATTCCAGAGCGACAAGAAAGCCCCATCTTCTGCAAATTCATCTTTCATTGATGAATCTTGTTCCAGAACTCAGTTTTGGAATAAAGACCGAGATAAAGATTTAATTCAATTTCGTCCCCAATTATAACTTTTATTATTAATACGTTTGATTTGATAGATATATAAATCTTTGTGATTAAAGGTGGGAATTCGGGTGAAATTGAACAAAATAATTTGTTTGTGGAGAAATCGTGGCAGCGGGTCATGTGTGGGCACCATCATGCACATGGGGATTGAGAAGAAAATAGTGTTTTTTTTCCCCTAATAAGAGGGAGTCAAGGTCCCCCTATTACTCCAAAATGGAGACCATTGATAAGCTATCGACACTGTAGATTTGAACGGAATATTGAGATTAAATTTACAAAGAGCTTTCTCCTAAGTTAACAAATCTTTTTCGTACCAATTATGTCATCGATTCCGCCTTCCTGTGTAGGGCACATAGTGTATTTCAATACGTCTCTATAAGAGTAAAGTAAGAATAATGTGCAAATTTAGGGACTAAAATGAAGGACCTACCAAAGTTAAGGGACTGAAATCTTAGTTTCTCGTCCTTGAGTTTTTCTTAAATCTTATTTAACTTGGGATTAGAGACCTAGAATAAGTCGATAAATAACACAATTACCTTAAAATGAACTTTTGATAACTTATTAGAGAAGCATGAGAACATGAGGATCGGGGACTTATCAAGGAGAGATGAGAAGAGGAATCATCTTATCACCCACAAAAAATATTCCTATATCCTTAGAGTCTATAAAAAAATCCACGTGTATTTAAAAGGTTACAAGTACAAGTAAAACAAAATACATATTTAAATCATACAATATTCATGTTAATATGGCTCTCCATAACTCTTTTTCGAAAAGGTAAAGTACGAGTTCTAGATCCCACCAATAAAATTAAATAAACCTGCCCTAACTTAAATATATATATATATGTATATATATATATATCTGTTATTTAAGTATTTGGCTTGGGATACGCGTTGCTTAGACAATTTAATGATCATATTTATTATAATTAAATTTATGTCAGGTGTCACGTGGGAGGACCCTCGTCTGTTGGTAGCTTGGCACGTGTGGTTGGCGTAGTTGGGGGTCAATTATTGCGTAACAGATACAATTGATCTCACATTAAATATTGATACTTTGATATGTACGGCTCATCAAACATTGTTACAGAAATTACCATCATGGCTAGAGCGACAAAAAATTGAAGATTCCACCAAGAAAATGTGAATATTAGGTCACAGATCAGGACATTCTATACGAAATATAGTTAAGTTCTAAACATAATTGCCACCAATCCTTGAATCTTTTGTGACTATCTTGAACCATTTAAGTTTCTCATAAAATCACGAGTCGTTTCAATCATTAATGCCTAAATCACGCATCAAATCTCCATCGTCGATAAAGCCCATGGGAGATTTCAAGATAACATGAGTCTATCATAATAGATGATATACCAAGATAACATCCTCGGGTTGATTTTCAAATATCCGAATCTCGACATCTTGATATATGCATGGAAATTTTTAGGTGTGAATTTTCGCTGAAATTGTACACTTTGACCCTTCTAAACAGGTACCAAGTACCTGATATTTTCTCTGATACCATCCTTGCATATATCACTCATATAAAGTTGTGGATATCTAGAAATAAGAGTGTCTCGAATGAAATCAATAGTCCAAATTTCATTTTACGACAATACATGGTTAAAAAATCCATCTTCCATAGATGACTTTTTACATTTACTCAAAGAACTTATCGCATACTTAAGCGACCATCGCAATATATTAATTTGGGGATTTCAACATCGATTTTTGCATCATCCAGAAATTGAGGGATGTCAAAAATTTCAACAGAAGAGCAGGATCTTTGAGTTTCAAGAAAACAATCGAAACTAATAATACAGAAGTAGTAAGATTCCGATGATCAGAATGGTAAGGTTTTAAAATTTTGAATTCTCATTCAACCAATGAAAAGATGATGAAATGATCAAATGGAATATTTAAGAGATTGCAATGGGCGAAACTATGACTTAATAATAAAAAGATTCTGATTGACTTTGAATAATTAGGTTCAGAATTTATGATTTTTCTTCTTCCAAAACTCGGGTTCCTCTCAATTCCACATAGAATATTCGAGTTTTATACTTTTGATTGGTCTCATAATCAAATCACACGAGTGACAATAAACAATAGCCATATGAGACCGAAGACTAGATTTTTGTCTCTTAAACAAAAAACAAAAAAAAACCTATATTTCTTTTGAGTAGATTAAAAGTTTGTAAGCCAACCACGCTGGCTAAGTTGGGATGATTAGTCCCTTTCCAATTTACTTTGCGTTCAAAACAAGTTGCTTTGAAAAAAACAGTTTTTCTCCAGGCGAACATGAGCACAGATAGCGTATCAGATGGGGGATCATAAGACCAAACCCCGCGTGGTCTGGTCTGAGAAGTTGAATTCAGTCAAAATGAAGACTTCTCTCTCTCTCTCTCTCTCTCTCTCTCTCTCTCTGATTGTGAAAGTTGCACGGTTTGATAAGCTATCGACCCTGTTGAGCTCGCAGGTTTCACACTTGATCTCTTCTCTGCTTCGGTTTCTGAGTTTTGTAAGATATTCCAGATCGACAGCTTCATGTTTCTTCCTTGAATCACGCCGAGCTTTTTGAGCTCACTGCATGACGCACACCTCCCTCTAGATTTCATGTTGATTATATCTGTTAAGATGCTTGAGAGTGAGGGAGAGTTTGGCGTGTTCCCATGGTTGAGTTAATTACACGTCATGCTTTCTTCCAACCTTGTAGAAAATCCAGGAGATGGGAAAGGCGTATGTTATGTGCTTACGTGGTAAGCTTCTTGCATTGAATATGCCATTGCATTACGACCTTGATTTATTAAGATGATGACACAAATAATCATTAAATTTTGATTTAATATGTAATATGATTCATGAACTTTTGATTTGGTTAATGTGGTCCATAAACTCTAATTACATGTTCAAATTAATGTTGAGTGTAATCGCTAAACTTAAATTAATGGAAGAACAATATTTGACATTTTCATAAATTCCATGAATGAGTATGAATATGTACTATAAGTTTATGAACTATACTGAATAAATTGAAAGTCCATATACCATATTGTGCATTAAGTTAATGTTTGAAAATTACATTCAACAAATTAAAAGTCTGTGGACCACATTATAAATTGGATCAAAGATCATGAAATGTTTGTGTCATTATTCTTTTATTATTTTTTTCCCTTTCCATTCTTTTTCTTCCCCATGATCGACTCCGTTGAAGAAGACTTGCAAATGAAGAAAACTAAAGAGGTTCATTCATAGTAAAGGGTATAGAAAAGAGCATATCCTCTTCTTTTATGCCTCCCATCGGAGAAGGCACTCAATTTTTCAACATCTTCTCTACATTTTCCACGCACCAAACATCAAAAGAGCGGGCGTACATGTCAAAGAAACAAAGTTCTTTTCCTACTACACGTTAAAGCTATCACCGTAAAAGCAAAAAAGAGTGACAAAGCACTCATTTTAGGGACTTTAATGAACAGCACAATAAAGTACGTGGATCACATCTTAGTCTCTCTTAGGAATAGATTGTTTTGCGAAAAATGAAATACTTCAACAAACATTTAGAAATAAAAAAAACAATTGGTTTTGCCTGTATAGGTATGTGGAAGACAAAAATTATTCTTCGCTCATTAATTTTCACAGACATTGTGATTTTTGAATATTAACTCAATGTAAAATGTGATCATCGAACAATTGAAAATGATTTCCCAAAAAACATATATTCCTTTATCACATAGGTTTTAGTAAAACAAATGCCCTGTAAATGGAACATTCAAGAACAACTTATACACAATTATGGGTGAACCTATATTGATTAAAAAAGGAGTTTCAATTGACTTTCAATCGTTAAATTTGAATTTTCTCGTGATCAAATCAGGCAAGTAATGATAAGCAATGAACATACGAGACAGGGAGACCTTGGACGTTAGGTTTCTTGAAAATTTTTCTTTTCGAAAAAAGTAATTCCTACATAAGTAAAATCTAATGATAAATTGAAAACATAACACCTTTATAATGCCTTCAACATACATGGGAGACCCACAAGAAAAAAAAAACCAAAAAAACAAAACATTTCGAAACCTGAATTATGGCTACTAGTTCCTACATAGAAATAGAAAAACTAAAAAAGAAAGAAGGAAACTAAATGAGTTTGGCTACCAACTTTAGATTACAGTCGAACGATTAATTGTCTTTTTGCAAAAGATTAGGTGAATTTAGCTATGTAATGGAGTAGAAATAGCGCCACCTTTTACCTGACGTTCCAAGTAAGTTGCTAAAGAAAACATTAACTTAATCCTGCGGTGGAAAACCACCAGATAGCGTATCAAGTGGACTATAAGGCACGACCCCCGGTGGGTCAGGGAAGTTGAATTCATTTTGGCCCCAAAATTGAACGTAAAATTCAAAATGACGTAAAAGTCAAAATGAAGACTCTCTCTCTCTCTCTCTCTCTCGAATGTGATTGTCAAAGTTGCGACGTTTGATAAGCTATCAACCGTGTTTGGTTGGGAGGAGGGTTTCACACTCGATCCCTTCTGTCCTTCCTCACTTTCTGAGATTCCTAGGATATTCCAGATCGACAGCGCTTATGTTTTCTTCCTTAAATCGCTCTGAGCATTCTCAGGTCATGCATTACGCACGCGTCTCTCCAACCTTCTTGGAAGATGCTTGGGGACGGCGATGGCATATGCTTTGTGCTTCCCCAGCAAGATTCTTGCATTGGGCTTGATGGGATTGCGTTGCCTTTGATTGATTCCCTTTCAAAGTGGAGACACTTTGAATCAAAAGAAAGCATTCGGTGATCTTATTCCCTCAGAACCAAATTACCCCCTGAGTGAGTACTTTCCAGGATTGTGATCTCGTGAGAATCGAGGTTGCGCAAAGTCATAAGTGTCGACATAATTATCTAATGAATCGTCACCGAATTCTTCGTAATCAATTCATTTCGTTTGAATCTGCTAAGAAATTAATCTCTTATTTGGATTCTATTTCTTTAAGATCGACACGTAATGAAAAACTACCCATCCACATCCTCTTAAGATTATGTCCTCTACTCATCGATGAAATCATATCATCCTACCAAACGGAATTCACATCGTTGAAGTCGTGTTGCCTAATCATTCTTATATAAAACCAAATCGATGTCCCATCACAATGAAATGATGAACCCACCCTCCTGTGCCCCATCTTCCCATTTGAGACTAGAACGGCGCTCCTTTGATTCGAAATGCTCCTTTCTTTTATTCTCTCTCTGCTTCCTTTCTTTAACCCCTCGATCGACCCATTGAAGAAGACAGACTTGCTAATGAAGAAAATTAGAGAGGTGCGTTCATAGTAAAAGGGCATAGAAAAGAGCATATCCTTTTCTTGTATGGCTCCCATCGAGGAAGGCACTCGGTTTTCAACATATTCTCTGCATTTTCCATGCACCAGACATCAAAAGAGTTGGCGTACATATCACGGGGGGCAGCACATGTTCTTACAAACTTCTCATAAAAGTTATGAAAAAAGAAAAAACAAAGTTCAGTTCCAACTACGTGTCAAGAGTGAAAATGTACTTCAAGCTGTCACCGTAAAAGCAAAAATAAGGACCAAGGTCCAATTTAGGGACTCGATTAAAACAGCATACTAACATACAACCGCGTCTTAATGACTCTTAGAGTATGATTGTTTTTACGGGCAAAAAAAGTGCTTTGAAAAAAAATATTATTTGGAAAATGATATAGTTTCATGGATGATAAAAAAATATTTTTCACTTATTCAATTTCGTAAATAATATAAGAAATCATTTTTTGAAAATGTTTTTAAGTCATGGATTTTTCACAAAATGAACATAGCCTTAATTTTAATTGATTTGGAATGAGTGATAAAGAAGGTGAATGAGCTGATCTATAACATTATCACCCAAGCTCCAACACGTCTTGGCGATCCTTACTAAGCCTAAAGAGAGCAAGGAGGTGCCTTGAACACTAGGCCGTACTTCGATAACTTGTTAGTGAAGCACGAAAACAAGAAGTGGTCGACTTGTCATCAAGGAGGGAGATGAGAAGAGAAAAGAATCGTCTCGTCACTCACATTAAAAATAAAAAAAAACCCTAATTTCCTAAAACCCCCCAAAAAAAATTGTTGTGCATATAAAGACTACAAGTACATCACGTACAAATAAAAAAAATTTATTTAAATCATATCGATCTAACTTTCTCTCAATAATCCATTTTTGAAAGGGTAAAGTACCAGTTCCTAGATCCCTCCGATAAAAATTCAATAAACCCGATCTAACTTTTTTCTCTATTTTTTATTTAATTTATTTACTCAAAATTTTAATTAATTAATTAATTCTTGCTTGGGACACAACTTTCCTAAACAATTTGCGATCATATATAATTGTCATTAACTTGAGTAAGGCGTCACATGAGAGGACCCCAGTCGGTTTGGCACTTTAGCACAAGCGTTAGGCATGAGTTTGGTGGTTAATCATGACACAAACGACATGATTAATGTCACAGTGCATTACTCTCGGAACCTAATTAAACATCGACACCCTGACAGAGAGACGAAAATTGAGATTCCACTCAGAAAATGTGATAGTGAGGTTCCAAGTTCAAGACACTTGATAAGATATACAATTAAGTTCTAATCAAAATTGCAATCAACTCCTAAACCTTTTCAAGTCCGCTCACTGATTTTTTTAGCTTGTTCATCCATAGAATCAGCGATCTAAGATCCACAAGAAAGTACATCTAGTTTTTTGTTTACAAATAAAAACTAACAATTTTTATTGGAAAAAATTCCTTTGAAAACTTCTTTACTATACCATGAAACTTTTAGTGAGACAAAAAAATATCCTAAATGGGATATTTAAGAGCGATCTATACAAGATAATGGATGAACATTTGATGGATTAGAAAAGAAACTTCAATTGACTTTCCATAGTTAAATTTTGATTGAAAAATACTTTCTTCTATCATGAAATTTTCAATAAAACAAACACACCTTAAATGGGATATTTAAGATCAACCTCTACATAATTAGGTGAACTTCGATTGATTAGAAAAGAAATCTCGATTAAATCTAAAATTTAGTGATTTTTTTTTCTTTTTTGATTTGTTGCAAAACTCGGGTTCTCCTCTCAATCCAACATAAAAAATATTCTGAGTCTTAAACTTTTCATTAGTCTCGTAATCAAGTCTCATACGTAATGATCAAATAAAAACCACATGAGATTGGAGATGAGACTTTTCATCTTCTAAACAGATTGGTGAAAGTACGGCGCTGGCTAATTTAGGATGACTAGCTCTTTTCAATTAATTGAAAGTTCAAAGTAAGTTGCTAAAACCAAAAAAAAAAAAAATTAAGTGGGGGGAAATGAGCAGAATCCTGCGGGTGAAAATCCCAGATCGCGTATCAGGTGGGTTACGAGACGGACCCCCCCATGTGGGTCTGTCAAAGTTGAATCCAATCGCCTCCAAAACTTGACAAAAAGTCAAAATGATGACTTTTCTTGTCTTCCTTCTCTCTCTCTCTCTCTCTCTCTCTTCCAAATGTGATTGTCAAAGTTGCGCCGTTTGATAAGCTATCATACCATGTTAGGTAGGGAGGGGGTGTCGCACTCGATCTCTCTCTCTCTCTCTCTCTCTCTCTCTCTCTCTCTCTCTGTGTCTTCAGTTCCTGGAATTTGTAAGAGAGTCCAGATGGACAGCATCCGGCTTTCTTCCTTAAATCGCGCTGAGCATTTTGTGGTGAGGTCATGCACTACGCACGCATCTCCACATTTTTATATTTTACGAAGATGCTTGAGAGTGAGGGAGAGTAGCTGTACTTTCCCCCCAAACTTTCCAGAAGATCCTGGGAGACGCCGAAGGCATATGCTCCGCGCTTTCGGAGCAAGAATCTTGCATCCGGCGTGATGCGCTTGCATCACCTTGATCGATTCTCTTTTCAATTGAAACATCTGAAAATTATAGGAATAATCGGACCAAAGCATACCCACTTGGGAAAACAGAAGAGAAAATCGATTTGATGTTATCAAGATGAAATGACTAAGCCTAACTCTCGAATACACACAAAGAATGCCATCATTCATGTATGGCGATGACCATAACCTTTTTATTTGAGTTCTGTATAACCTTTCAATTAATCACTTAAGTTATATCCCTATGCTTGAGAGTCATGGGCAACAGTCGATTAAACCCGCTTATCTCCACCTAATTTGGGCCGAAGATTTTGCATTCCTTCGATTCAAGATACTCTCCCTTTCTCCTTCCTTTTCTCCATTATTGATTTATTAAAGAATACTTCTAGAGAGAGCAATTGGGGGACCGGCCGTCCATTTTCCAGGAAAGGGTCCAGAGACGTCACGTTCACCGTAACAGGGCATAATAGAGCATATGCTCTACTTTATGCCTCGCGTCGAACAAGGCAGCAACTTTCCGACACGTTTCTCGACGTTTTCCACGCACCCTAACGTACGCGCTCTTAGAAATTCCTCACGGAAGAAGAAGAAGAAGAAGAAGCAAAGTAGGATTCCAACTGCACCAGAAGGATGATGAAAGGAAGAAAAAGAGGGATTCTTGATTCCATTCATTACAGAATACACAAAAAGATGCAAAAAAACACAGTCTCTCTCTATTTTGGACTAAGTGGCTTTCTCACTTCCTCACTCTCATGGGGGAAAAAGAGAGACGGGGCGGGGAAAGACGGGGCAGGCTTCTCAAAACCCCCTATTTACCTCTTCCAGAACACCAGACAGAAGCCTCCACAAAAGTTCAAAAAAAAAAAAACTAGGAACAAAATTGAACAAAGATGAAACGCTGCAGTCTCTCGGCAATGACATCCAGGCGTTCTCTCTCTGTTCCTTAAAAGTCTTGAACACGATCCATCTCGGTCTTGTAGAGTCACCTTCTCAAGCAGAGACGCAAAGCAGGGAAAGGTGTGATGTGGTGATGAATTTACAATGGGCAAAGCGAAAACTGTGGCGTATTTACAGGATCCTGCCACTACCTCCAACCCAGTAGTCTAACTTTTGCATTCGATTCAGCGGAGTAGGGTCCTTCTCATTATTCAGGTCAGATCAGCTAGGGAGTTCGGCTCGCCTCCATTGAGAATCCATGGGTGCCCTGCGTTTTTGCAAAAGAGCAATCGCTATTCAGTATAAAGCAGGAGGAAAAGAACATTCTGAATATCAGATGCCATCGCTATCACTAACAAACTACAATGAAAGAACGGTTGCAGCATCTTAATTCCGCTCGTCACTATTATTCCTCTGACAATCAAAATTTCTGATCACATCAATCTTCAAAACCCAAATCCCCTAGCTCCTCTTCTAGCATCGGATCGAGAAAAAAAAATCAAAACTTTCTCGCCAATTTGGAAAAACAAGACACTATGCAAACTTCGAAAAAGGAGAAACCTACCGAAAAGTCATAATCACCACCCAAGGAAGAAAGAATTGAAAATGCCGATAAAGTTCTCATCTTTTAATCCACAGCCATCTCAAAGCCCGCAAGAAAAATCAGAGTTGTATCACCAATTCAGAACCAGAACGCACAAAACCCAAACCGTAAGAAACTCAGGACGACCTCTCCCCGATCTCCACAAGAGAGAAAAAAAAATCTGATTCACAGTCACAGATCACCCTCTAGTGATTAACTGAAACCCCACTTGAAACAGAGCAGAGGGGGAAAAGGGGGAACAAAATGGAGGACAGAGGACTCACTCAAAGCCTGCTCTGCAGAGAACCGTCTGTTAACGTCCCGGCATATCATCTTCCTCAGTAGATCCTTAACATCCGCCGACACCCCTCTGAAGTGCTTCGTCGGGAACCTCAGATTTCCCCGCACCACCTTCTCGAAGATCTCCTCCACCGAGTCCCCGTAGAACGGAGGCACCCCAGACACCATGATGTACAAGATCACCCCAACACTCCACACGTCCACCTTCTCGTTATACTCTCTCCCCAGCAGCACCTCCGGCGCGACGTAGTACGGCGTCCCCACCACGCCCTCCGCCGTCGTCCTCCCCTCGCCGCCGAGCCAGATCGCCGACCCGAAGTCGGCGAGCTTCAGGCTGTTGCAGGAGTCTAGCAGCACGTTGTCGGGCTTCAGGTCGCGGTGCACGACGTGGAGGCGGTGGCAGTGCGCGACGGCGGAGAGGAGCTGCGTGACGAAACGGCAGGCCTCGGACTCGGAGAGGGGGCGGTGGGCGACGAGGTCGAAGAGGGTGAGGCGGTCGCAGAGGTCCATGACGATGGAGAGGGAGGCCGGGGAGTCGAAGGCGTCGACGATGTTGACGATGTGGGGGTGTGGGGAGAGGAGGGACATGATCTTGGGCTCGTTCTCGAGGCAGTCGCGGTCGGCGGGGTCGTCGGAGAGGAGGGACTTGTCGATGACCTTGCAGGCGAAGAAGGCGTTCTTGGCGGGTGAGAAGCAGCGGTAGATGGTGCCGAAGCGGCCGCGGCCAAGCTCTTCCAGGAGGTGGTAGCTGCTCTTCAGGGCCTCGCACATCTTGGGTTGGTGCTCTTCTTGTCTCTCTCTCGCTCTCTCTCTGGCCTCCCTGTCTCGCTGTCTCTCTCTTTCTCGCTCTCTCTCTCTCTGTGGCGTACTGCGTTCGTTTCGTTTCTGAGGGATTTCGGTTGGAGTCTCTGTTTTTTATATGGGAGATTGGAATAAGGTTGGGGAATATTCGATGGGAGGGGTTTCCGACGGAGATTTACCACGTTTTTGGGAGATGGACGGCTGCGATTTGACTTTATTTCTCTGAACGGAGGAGGGTTTTTTGATTTCCTAGCGTAATTATTTGGAAAAGAAAATTTGTGGTTGATGCCGTGAGAAATTGAAATCACTGTGTCATAAAAACCCTAAACTGATGCGACACAAATACAATTAATATTTTTTTGTATCTCGAAAAAAATCTAAACTTATATATATGCAACGTATGTATCTTCAATTTGAGTTCTATTGATGATACTTTTGTTATATTAATATAAGTTTAAATTTTTTCAATGAATTTCGAATATCTATATCATAATGGGCGAGTTTAAAGATCTTAGTAAGATAAATACAAAAAAGTTCAATATATTTGTATTATAACAAGTGAATTTGAGATTTTTAATAAATTCAATTATCATGAACAAATTTAGAGTTTTTACTGACAATAAAAAAATTGGGGTGTTTTGTCTCGTAGTGGAACATAGCTTGAATTTTTTCGTGGGTGTTACTCCAAAATATTATATAGGAAATAGATGAGAGTTTTGAGGTTGAATTTTGAATTGGCGTTTCCCAAGCGGAGCGCAAGTGGAATAGGTTGACTTCGTTGCGAACCTCCACCACTAAAAAAATGAACGACGTGCTATTTATTAGATTATGGAACTAAGTCCAATTTGACGTATACAATTTGACCTTAAATCATCATCCCACACGCGCATGATTTTTCAGTCGATGAATCTCTCCTCTCACGAACTTGACAAAGGAGTCTATCGTTTTGAGAAATACACTAAATCCGATATTAAAATGTATCGTCTTATAAGGCGAGGGTTGGATCTCCATTGGTCGAGCAACATGTTCTCGTCTTATAAGCTTTTTTCGGACATCCATGTAAGTATTTTCAGAAATAAATTTATCAGAAGAATCGAACTAGCAAAATTTTAAAAAGTTTATGATTGAAATGACAAATGTGCAATAGATTTAAGACTGTTTATACCATTTTGCCAATGAACCTAATGCCCTCTTCCCTTTCTTCCCCTTTCTATTGGAATTTAAAAAGCCTTGGTTTTCTGGGTGGCAAGGGGACCCCTTGCTCTTTGTCTCTCTCGTGCTGGGATTTGGCGCAGCAAAATGGCAGGAAAATCGGGTGGAACCAGGAATCTATTCGACCTCAGGAATCCCAAAGCCTTTGCCACTGGGTTCGGGGAGGCACCGCTTTGCTTCCAAGGCCGACCATCGCACAGCATTCTCATTTCCAAATTTGAGCAATTAACAAAGTTGTGTATTCTGTGACAAGTTAAAAAGCAAACTGTGCTGTGATGAATTATTTATTGCATAAAAATTCGTGTATAGGCAATATCGAAGCACATGACCGTCTAGCATAAGCTAGTTTTATAGTAATTGTTGCTCCTTTCGAATTGGACGGATTAAATTGGCCAACTTAAATGTTTATTCAAACTATAAATTAGTGCTCACTTTGCATGGTTCTCTCTTTAGATTTTCCTAACTAGTCTTTAAGTATTAAATCCTTATATCATTCTTTAATGTCCTTAATTTTTTTTATTAGTAATAGTAGATTCTATTGTGATTTATGTAACCGAAATAATATTATCTGTATATATAAAGAATGATTATATAGACTGATATTTCAAAATACGCCCTTCTTGGTATATTCTCTTATACATTTAACATCAAAAGTTTTGCGAAGAGAAAACTCATTCCATTTAATTTAGTGCCTATAATACCAAAGTTCTTTTTTGCTATGATATATCATATTAGATTAGATTAATTTAGAGATTAAATTAGATTAGATTTATTGTTTGCCATAGAAATTTGAGTAATTTGGGTAGGCCAGCAGATGCATCTGCAATTTGATTTTCACATTTTTCGTCTATTGCTTTGATATAAACATCTTATTATTTATTTTCATAATTTTTTGGTCTTTTAGTTACTTTTCATTTATAAGCAAGAATTTCAATTCATAAAAGATCACTTCGGACTGCATCTGTTACAACTCCTTGAATTCTCAACAAACAAGAGAATTTAAGATCCGTTAATTTGATGAAAACTACTTATAGGAAAATGTCAAATCGCACTTTTCAGCATCTGATGACGGAAAGCTACTTGAGCGATCATTAATTGAAATTGTTTTCCATGCATAGAAATAAAAAAATTAGTATCGGAAAAAACGACTTTATCATTCTACTAAAGAAAGAAATTATTTTCCCCGAAATCGATTTTTAACGGCACAATGTGCCTTTTAAGGGATTCACTTATTATTCACTAATATAAACAAACAAACAAACATCAGAATGGTTCACTTTTTTTTATCAAATTGAATTTCCTGAAAACATTTTCCAGTTACAGAAAGTTCGTAATGGAGCAAACAGACTCTGGACCTCAAAATACAACTCCATCATCGCACATAAATTTCCTCAAATCCCCCAGTTTTGATTTGAAAGAAAAAAGGTTATATGAATCCAATGAGATCTTAAAAAATCTTTCGGAATCCACTTAAAAAATATGAAGTTGGTAGGATATGAAGTGATCAGATTTAAGAAATCCTCTAAAATTTTCTTCGATACTATGAGAAAAAAAAGTGGATTTAAGTACAAAACAGATATATCTTATCCTAAAGATTATATGAAGGGTACATTATATTATTGGACAGCATCCACATTTCGAATTAGAAAACTTCATTTGGCCAAAAGGTCTATTCATTAGGGCCACCAAAGAGTGACCCTTGGAGTAGGGCCGACAATTCGTGTTCACGGTCTGAGTTCAGTGTATATTTCTGTCAAGTTGTGTAATAGCAAAAATAAATAAATAAATAAAGGCTTGTGTGATAGGAAAAATCATATTCTTATTAGCATGTTGAGAAAAAAATTTGGGTATTTTAAATTCACGTCACTTTCGCATTTATCAATACTAGTTATTTAATCGTATAAAAATGAAGGTAAAAAAAAAGGAAGAAAAGAAGAAGAAAGAGATATAAAAGATAAGAAAAGAGAAAATAAAGAGATGTAATTGAAGATGACGTGCTGGTGAAGTAGACACACATTACCTCTAATGTTAGTTATTCCAATCCTGAAGCGCCTGTTACCCAAAAGAGAGTGATATAGCTCTCCCTTATTCCTCAAGCGGCAGTGTGCATGGTTTAAGGGGGTCTGGTTTCATCCCGAAATATGGAACCAGTCCTCTATCTCTAGGACTGGGGACCAGACCGCCTAATCCTAGATTGGAATGGTTTTTAAGAAATCTAATGGGACCAGCTAGGAATCAGGAAAATTCAAAAAAAAAAAAATTGAGGTTTTTACTTTTTTTTTTTAAAAGTAATTTGTTAAAGTTTGGTAAAGATTAAAACTTAAGAATTTTAAACTGAATTCTTTTTACTTTTTTAGATCTTTTTTTACTAAAATATAAAAGAAATTATCAGCTCGTTTGGCCCTCCTAGGAACCGAGAACTAGACCATCCGGAAACCGATTTCACTTTTGGGAACTAAGGACTGGAACAACACGTCCTATCCGGTCTAGTTCTTAGCCAGTTTTTGGTTCGGGCGGTCCAAGTTTCTTATCTCTAACCATACCTCTTCGCTTTCTTTTTGTTTCTTTTTCAAAATAACATGACCAATTCCCGATTTTGCACAAATAAGTAAATGACAAATTAACCGATATGTGACAAGTTACATGTTGTTATAAATAAATAAATAAAAAAACTTGCTGACTATGTGCTAGCATTGATTTTAATGTGCTACATACACATAGGCGGACTTAAGAGATTACTAGACTGTCGATAAGATCGAGTTTTAGCTTTAATGTTATCGGATATGTATAACTCGCTATGACGTGCAAATATTCCAAAAGCACGTAAATCCTATCTTTTTAATTATGAACACTAATCAACGGGACAATAGAGACTATAGATATGGAATCACCAGATAGATCAAACTCAAGTCGGCTTAACCACTAATTGATTAAAATTAAAATGTTTAGAGTGGGCCGTGCCTCCACTGTTAGGTTGTCAATTGTTAAACATATCCACAGTAATGTACTTCACTAGATAATGGCGATGTCCCTTCACTCAATCATGATGTCGATCCAACCAATTGCAAAATTTCACCCAAAAGTTTACTTTTGGCCAAGGAAATGGAAAAATGAACAGAGAAACTTTCCCTTTGATGTGGTCGATATAAGCCAAGATCAGATTAGGAATGACACGAGTGGGACACTCCGAAAGACATGTCGGCCTCCTCCCACTAAAGCAAAAGTGGCCACTGGTCTTCCACAAACCTTGAGTCTCTCTTTTATCCTTTTCTATTTCTTAACAGGGTTAACCGTAATTACCCTAAAATTTATATAAAAAATAAATTAATATATTTAGATTACATGAGAAATAATTATTGTCCGGATTGTCAACAATTCGATGAGTAAACATTTATTCTCATGTGTAAACCGAATTAGAAACGAAACAAAATTTGACAAACGAGCACCCATATGTAGGGGTGAGCAACTTGGACTGCTTGAATCGGGAACTGTCTGGATCTAACCCGCATCCTATTTTCAAAAGTGGAATCGATGCTCGGACGGTTTGGTTCCCAGTTCCTAAGAGGGTCGGACCGAACTGATAATTTTTTTATATTTTAGTAAAAATAAGTATGTAATTTAAAAAAAAATCAATTTCATTTTATATTAATCTTTAGCCATTATTCAAAGTAAAGAAACTCAATTTTTTTAGAATTTTTATTATTATCAACAAATCCCATTATAATTCTTAGGAGCCGGACCGGTCCGGTCCTGTTCTGTCCAAGACTAGGTGGTCCAATCTTTGATCCTAGATATCATAGATCGGTCCCATCGGTGTGGTTCCTGATTTCGAGGAAGAACTAAACTGCACTGAACCACGCACACCCCTACTCACATGCAATTAAAGTTATTGCTAAATATTATATCGATAGATATTTTTCTCACATTTTGCTTTTTGTGCAAGTGGGTCAAAACTATTCTTTTCTTATTTTCCCCCACCTTTTCCCGCTTTACATGTAGAATTGTTGTCTAAAAAGAATGAAGGATTCAGGGTGCATGGAATCTGGCAAAGGTATGCAGGCAAAGCTTTTTGTAACTTCAGACAAAAGCCGAGGTCGCCGCTTTAAGTATGCCGGACATTGGAAGGTACAGAAGAAGGACAAGTGAGGAGGGGACACACAATCACTGATTATGAATCTGACTTTGAAAAAAGGTTGTTCGAGCCATTTCAAAACCACTTATAATCAATTTAAATTTCGTTTCTTTCATAAAAAAATTCAAAAAATGATTACTTCACTTATAAATATGAATGAATAAAAAATATTATCGTCATATACAAAATTATTATTTTTAACATAAAGTTGATGTCGATCATGAAAGATAAAGTTGATGTTGATCATGAAAGATATAAGTGATCAATTATGGGAATTTATTTTTCAAGATTTTGTGAAACAAATGAAATCTTCATTCGATTTTTCTTCCACCGACATCTAAATTTTGACTAATCAATTAAATTTAATTGCATAAGAAATTTGAGATTAATTAATTATTTAACCCCTAAAAAGTTCGTTAAATTGCATATCATATAGTTTTGGAAAAATGTCACCAAAAACCCTAAACATTACCCCATGTGACACATTTACTCCAATTTTTTTCGTGTAATCAAAATCCTTGAACTTATACTCGTGTGATATATTTATCATTTTTTTGTGTGTCAGCAACCCTTGTTGGCGCAAGTTGTAGCTCGCTGGCCAAAGTGGGTGAGGGGTAAGTGTGTCACGAGAATATAAGTTTAGGATTTTTAGTGTCATAACAAAAGTTTGGAATAAATATATCACACGAGTACAAATTCATAAAAGATTTTGGTGGCGCAAAAAAAGTTTGGGATAAATATCTCGCATTTGGTGTAGTTTCCATTTTTTGGGGATATTTTCCCAATAGTTTTTAATTGCATAGATATAGTTCATGCATTCGCATTAGATTGGTGGCTGTAAACAAACCTATATAGTCACTCAGCTCGCACCTCAAGGATATTCAGCTAGGTGCTAGGTGAAGAAGCTGAAATTTCCGCACTTAATTTGGATGATTTGAACTTTAACTGAATTGGATTTAGCCCATTATTCTTAATGACCATGCTACTAATTAGAATAGTCCATGATAGGGTCGAGACCTGTCTCATCCAAGCTCGCAAAACTGAAATTTTCGACTAGCCTAATGTGATAAGGACCTTGGCCGAAATTCAGCTTCGAATTGAAGATAGTTTATTGCAATTTGTCTCTCCAAGGACTCTATTGAAAGTCAAACGAATAATTTAGGGTCAATTATGCGACTAATAAAAATATGAGGTCCATAGTAACAGTCGCTGTTGTCTTTACATAGGCTTCTATAGCCGAAGGATTTTCAGTCGGCTCTCATAATTTTCAAAAAGAAGCATTAAGAAGCAGATTACCAAAGAGCCCATGTGAACTTTTGTCAAATTAATACCCATTAACCTTTTACACTTTGTTAAATAGTAATTCAACTTGACCTCAATGTTAATTATAATTGTTGTTGTTATTAATATAATTCTCAATATTTTTTATATTATTGTATTATCAAATTATTAGCACGTGATGAACGGAATGCACTGTCTTATGAAGTCCAGCTCAGAAGAAGAACGCATGCACGACGAAACATACGCCCACTAGAGGCCCTCCGCATGCATGGAGAAGAGAAAAAAACGTCATCATGCATCTTCTCATTTAATTATCCTTTTCTTTTTCAAATTTGATATGAATTTCTGAAATTTGATCTATATCATTTTATATCCAAAGACTTTCCTCTCGCGATCAATCGTAATCGAAAATGACTCGAAACACGAAGCAAATCGATGCACGTAGCTTGCCTTCATCTTCATCACAAAGGATAGAAAAAATGAAAGGAGATTTGACTCTTGTGGGGATAGATAGATCCATAGATAGAGGAAACAATAATTGAGTATTAAAATTTTCCAACAACTTTCTTCTTTTTTCTTGCAATAATTTTAGGGTTAGTCAGATTCTCTATGATGGGGAGGATAATGCCCGCACGATTATGTCAGGGATGACTAAGAATATATCTTATTCTTGAAATAGTTAAGGTAAGAGCATGCGCAATGGAAGACAAGTGTCATGGATGACTAAGAATCTATCTTATTCTTGAAATAGTTAAGGTAAGAGCATGCGCAATGGAAGACATGTCTCATGTCACTTCCAAGCATTTGGCTACGGTTGTCCTCGGTTTCATCTTTCTTATGAAACATTGAGTAGATGCTACCAATCTCTGCTTTGGTCAAATTATTGCCACCCGTCTCTATCCACGCATGCCTACCTACGTCATGTTGTGCTCGCATGGAGAACTAAAGAAGAATATGGCATGTGATGCGAACCAAATTCAAAACTTGGATTGTCCAACTAATCCGCACGTATATATGACACAAATAATCTTTTTAGTGGTTAAGCCTTACATCTTGGTGGGGTTTTCTTTTTGCAGTGGGATACATTCTTAGGCTTTTATGGTGAGATTGGCAATCGCAAGAATTGCTTCAATTTCACTGGACAGAGAGACTATCGCTACTTCCGAGTATTTAAAAGTGCAATTCATATCGACTTATCGAGTTAGCATATTTCCATATTTGTAAAAGCATAGAAAACTGAGATGGCCCTTGATGAGGAAATTGCATAAGGGCGCTTTTGCGGATAATGTCATGGTCGTGGTGGTGAGCAAACTCTCTTGGTGGTTGCGCGGAGGACTGCCACCCTCTTTGAGGCCTCAATGTTGTTGTTTATTATATGTGGTCACGTCAATACATGTAGGTAATGTGAAAAATATGATGATCAAAATACCCAAAAAATTGAAATTTAAGGACAAAGTGAACATTGACAAAGAATACAGAGAATTTTTCATATGGCCCCTAGATTCAGATACTTCAAGCTTTCAAAGTAAGAATCTATTTATTTCAAGGTATTATATCAAGAGTATGGATTTAAAATATAAAGAAAAGTAACTGACGCAAGACTTTCCTCAATTTACACTCTTTTTTCTCCACTAATATTTTCGAGTTTCATCTTCCTTCTCTATCATTACTCGGGAAAATTATCAAAATGAACCTAAATTTATTGTAATCATACCAATTTGGTCATAATATTTTTTTAATCAATTAAGTCATAGACCTTTTGCATATGTATCAATTTAGCCCATTCGATCAATTTTGATTAGCTAATGCCGATGTGAATGTTGACCAGCACTAGCTATCCAATCGACATTGACATAGACAATTTTTAATATATATTCGGTAATTTTTTTAATAATTTTATTTTTCTATTTTATTTTATTACCTCTATTTTCCCTATAATGGCCAGTAATTGGGTGAGGGCCGCAAAGCCCTCGCCAACTATTGGTGATGGTTGTGGCCTTGCCTGGCCTGGCCTAGCCTATGGTCCCTATGGCCTCCTCTTGATCTAGGTGAGATCGATGAGGGGTTGGTCTTGCCCAATGACCGATGAGTAAAGGAAGAAAATAAAAGAAAAAGGAAAAAAATAAAAAATTTATAGAAATAAAATGTTATAAAAAATTGTTCATGTTAGCGCCAATAATTTACAACACTTACCAAATAAATGTCTCCTTCAGATGACAGTTTTATCTTATGTACGCCTATTGATTATGACTTCCTTTCATCTGGATGAATGTATAGGAATATAGTGTTTTTTATTCTACATTTTGATGCCCGTTCCACTTCATTCCAAGTGCTTATACATCCTATTGTTTATGAAGTACCCATTACCATCTTGTTGTCTTTAAAGGCAGAATCTCATATAAGAGGAAGTGAAGGATATAAGATTTTTATCATCTTAAGCTTTGTTCGGTCGCGAAAAATATGACGTCTCTAGAAAATCTTTTCCAATGAATTATTTAAAAAAAAATATATTTTGGTCTTCAATTGGAACTTGAAAGTGAACTAGAATATATTTTCCTTCGTTCGATTCTTGATTTGATTTTCTTACTCTCTTTCTTTCCCCCTTCTTGCTCAGCCTGTCGCGGGTGACATCTAACACAAAGCAAAAGATAATAGAATTGGATCCTGTTAAATATTTGAGAACAATGAAGATGCCATATGCCACCACCCTAGTTTTGGATGTGTTGTTGGTAGCTTTGAGGAGTCCAATGATCACAAATGGTGTGTGTCATGCTCATATAATTAAATGTACATGGACCTGGCCAGAATATACCCCATAAGCATCCTCGACAAGTGTCATATGACTGATCATAAATATCATAATAATACAAATGATTAGGCCATGAAAAGCTGCAGTTGAGTAGAGTACGTGCGGTCGCTCCGAATTCAAAACCATAGGATCAATTGGGCAGGAGAAGATGACTCCCCAGGTCGGCGCCCTCTGTGTTCTTGCAGTAAACCGTGAGATTCCTGTTCAAGTCCAGATAGTTACTGATATGGACATAAGTAGTTTGGGACGACACCTCACGACCAGGTTGCAGCAGCAGAAGGATAGCTAGACATCATCAATACCATTTGAAGTCTAGCAGACGATTCCATATTGATCCATGACAAAGTGTAGTAGGGAGATTTGGACATTAGGCGGTCGTGAACATTTTCATTGGTAGATGCGGGACTCGCAAATGAGATCAAAGTAAATTTATAATGGACCACAGACACTCAAAGAAGGAAGTTGAATTGGATTTTTACCATATGCTTGTGGTTTCCTTTAAGAGTCCTTGGTATCATCCTAGTAGTGTTAATCCTGGAAGTGTTAATATTTGGTCCTTTTGAATTTTCATTCAAGATGATTTCTTTCTTATTTTGTGACGTGCATCTCCTATTGAGAAAAATTACCCAAAATCCTAAATCTATTAAAATTGCCTCAACTTAATCTTGAAGCTTTCCTTTATGCCAATTCAGTCTTACGTCTTTTGTAAATTTGTCAATTTAGTCACTTCAATTGATTTTAATTGAAAATTGCTGACGTGAACACCAACCTTCTTACAAAGCACAACCAATGTTAACTATATATATATATATATATATATATATATATATATATATATTTTAATTTCAAAATTTCGAATAATTTTATTTGTTTTCTTTTTCTTTTTCCTTCTTCCTCCACCATTTTCTAGTCCTTGACAATGGCTGGCAACTAACCAAAGACGAAAGCCGGCAAGGGCGGCCTCCTCGAAACCTAGGTTGGAGTCAAAACCCCGATATTGATTTTAGATTGCATTTTGAATTGGGGTTCCATGAGTGGAGCGAACATTGGATTAAGTTGACTTCGCTTGCGAACCTCCACCACTAAAATATGAATGATGTACCATTCATCGGACGATAGGAATGGGCCTAACTTGAGGTATAAAAGTTGACCCAAAGTATTGCATGACCGTATCATAGATAGGAAAAGAAAATGGGGCGATCTTCGGCGATGAATAATTCCCTCTCAAGCAAATTTTAGTTTGCTTATAAATATAAGAAAATTTCACGTGTCCCTCTCTCTCTCTCTCTCTCTCTCTCTCTCTCTCTCTCTCTCTCTCTACCTTTCACCTGTTTTCTCAGTAGCTCACAAATCAAACGATCTCTCACTCCTCTCACAAACTTGTGTAATGGCATGATCTATAGATGCATGATAACATTATTTTGGTTACAAGATAGAATGAAATAATGCTATATATAAATTTATCTTTCTCATAAATAATATGAACGATTGGCAATTTTGCATAAGTAAGTAAATGAACTGATTAACCAAAATCTGATCACTTACATGTTATTTAAAATAAAAGCTTAGCCAATTTTAAGTTAGTATTGAGTTTAATATGCTATCGAAACATTTTATGTGGACCCAAGAAATCACCAAATTGTTGATAAGATCGAGTTTTGGCTTAATATATTTTAAAGACATGCAAATCCTTCCTTCTTGTTTATGAGCACTAGCCGATGGGACAATATAGCACATATAAATAAAATGTCGTGATAGATCTAACTTGAGTTGGCTTAAAGACAAGTTGGTTGAATTAAACGTTTAGAATGGGCCATGCCTCCACTATTAGGTTATCGATTGTTAAACACATCCATAATTTCGTACTTCCCAAGATAATAACTGTCCCTTCACTCAATCATGATGTTGATTCAACAAATGACAAAATTTAACCAAAAAGTTTGCTTTTAGCCAAGGAAATGGGAAAAAAATATTTCCCTTTCATGTGGATGATATGTAAGCCAAGGCCAAATTGGAGTTGATATAAGTGGGTCACTCCCAAAAGCATGTCTACCTATCCCACCAGAACAGATGCCCACTGCTTTTCCTTGAACTTGGACTCTGTCTTTATCTTTTATCCATTCCTCGATAGTAGTACTTGTCATTAACCTATAATTTATGGACACATAGAAGTTAAGATTACATCAACGTCGTGAGATTTCTCTATCATTAATGTGACATCCAGAAATTCTTACATTAATTAATAGTATATAGAATGAAGGCAATGCATGTCCCGGGTAAAAATTCTAATCAAATTATCAATATGGTAATAGAGAAAGGCTAGAATTGTATTTTTCATACCCATAATTTTTGGAAGATAATTCTGTTAGGGGGTTAAACTAACGAAGAGATAGTTTTTGGATTGATTATCTAGAGTGGCATCGGGGCAAGTAACGCCAAATTGGTTATTAACACAAACTAACGCCTTATTAGTTTACGTGTCGGATAAGTGGTATATTGGAAATCTACCGAGTTGAATCTCTTCTAGCATTCGGTAATTTTTTGCTGAATGTTTTGTGGGTTCGAAATATTTTTTTCATACTATTAATGTTTAAAACAGAAACTATTTTTATTATTACGTACTGATTTACTATATACATTGACAAATTATCAGCCAATCTACTTTGAAATGATAATGATAATGATATGATCGAGCTAAATGTTATTTTTTTATTGGAGCACCTCTCTCTCATCCACAATCAAGTACTTTAATTCCAATCATCATTTTTTTACACCATGGCTAACTATTCTTATCCATTTGTACCTTGTGTGAATTTTTTAATACATCACCCTACCTTGATTGTAAGGGCCACTACAAGCATTTAGGTTTAAAGCTAAACCTTGTCCTTAAAAAGTAAGAAATAGAATTCCATTTCACTCTCCCTTCTCTTTCATTCCTCACTCTTTTTGAAGCAAAGGTGTAAGTCCCATCTTTGTGCTTTTAAAGCTTCTAAATCAAAATTCCAAAGTCCTTTACGAGGTGAAGTTTCAAGTTTCTTGTTTCATTTATTCAAACTAATTTTGTTGCTTATAAAGTATGAGAGTTATTAATTTGTGTCATCGACTATTTTCCTTTGAAGGTGTTTAAAGCTTTGCTTTAGTCAAGTCATTCTCTTTTAGGTAAGTGAAAACTCTAAAAGTTAAGTTAGATTGATCTACTTAGTAGTCTTGACTCGGTTATTTGATGATCGCTAATTTTAATTTGAACTTGGATATTAAGTTTGAGAATGTTATATCCATGAGAAATCATTATATTTGTTTGACTTGAATCAATTAGCTTCTACATGTTGTGGTTGCGGTTAATCAACTCTATGAGATTCAGTTGTGAAAAAAGAAAGTGGAAATGGTGAGATTAAATCCAAAATTTATATTTTCTTGGTACGACTAAGTTGCTGATTTATTAGCAAAGTATTATCGATTATTGAGTTGTCTATTTTATGTTGTTGACTTTTGGGTTGTTGATGTCCACATGGCTGATTCTCTAAGAATGTCCTCACTTGCTTGCATGAAAAATAAAAAGAGGTATACATCTTATTATCATTACTTGGTATGTAATCATCAAAAGGGAAAGGCAATTATATTTCAAAGGTAAATTGCGGGAAAATATGTCATATAACTAATGTCAATTCTTGAAACACTTACTGATCTCGTTGTTGATGGAGATCATGTGATTATAATGTTATAATGTGTATTGTTGTTGAGTGAGAATATAAATAATAAAAAGTTAGCTCTGTTGCTCACATTTCAGTAGTGACAATGCCCTGAAGTTAGGATGTCTCGTAGAATCGGGATGCCTCGGCATGGGGAGACCTAGTCAAGTTGGGATACCTTGGAGTCGAGATGCTCTGGAGTTGAAACGCCTTTTAGAGTTAGGATAAAATGAGATGAAATAATTGATATGATACATAACTTTGTGCATACATGTCTATCAATGAACTAATCGATGATTATCTTGTATAACAATGCGTTATGTCATCTGCTTGCATTCAAGTGAATAATTTTGTGTGATATTGTGCATGGTTTCCATCGACATAATATGAAAGGTAAGACAGTGCGTCCATCTATTTAATTGTCTCTCATAGTTATCTTTAGAAGTGGCAAAATGGGTCAAAGACCCATATTTTAACCCATATTATCAAATATGGGTCATAAATGTGTTAGTATAAAAAGTTAGTTAGGTCTAAAATAGGTCACTTAACAACCTTATTGGTTTTAAATGGGTTTTAAATGGGTCATAAATGGGTTGCATAATTAATTTTAAGCATTATTAATAAATAATATTAAATAATATTAACAAGGCATTTTTAGACTATGAAAATTCGGATATTCTAATTATTTTATGTTTTAAATTTAAAAATTTGATTATTTTTATTTTCCATTATTTTTCCGCTTTTTCTTTCCTTTTCTTTTTCTCCTTTTTCCCTCTTTCTAAGTTGGTCGCTGGCTAAGAGGCGAGGGATAAGCTCACCAGACTTCGATCACTGGAAGATGAAAAAGCAGAAAAATGAAAAAAAAATAATTATATTTCGAAAAAAAATTAAAAAAATTATCAACAAATAGTATTGCATAAATTTATTTTAACAATACATTTTAAAAAAATCAACAAGCAAATTTTCTTGAACTTGGTTAAATATGGAAGTATTTTAATAATACGGGTCGGGTCGGATATAGGTCGGGTCGGATATGAGTCATTATATTAACACTACATGAATATGGGTCAAAATGGATTAAATGGGTCAAATATGATCTGACCCATATTTGACCCGACCCAAACCCGACCCGACCCACCCGTTTGACGCCCCTAGTTATCTTGTATGTGCTAGGTATTGTTGAGCTTTGCATGTGCCAAGTTGAATAATAGGATGGATCACAACTCATTTTTTCCGACTTTGTAGGATGGATTACCCTCGTCTACTATGGTCAGGATTTCCTATATGTTCTAGCTGCGATTACAATGACATTATTGTACCAAAATCATCAGTATAATATATTAAAAATAGTTCTATTTGTCGTTGATATGGGAACATCGGCGGTGAGTTAATTGTATCATTGGGGGGCTTCGATGGTTCCTCTGATTTCAATGGCAACGGCTTGCCGATGGACGAGGTTTGCTGATCTGTAGCGCAAGAGTTCAAGTGCTTCTTTCATAGACCACTTGTAGGGCTTGGACTACAGCGTGCTATGAAAGTATAAACGAGACTTGCACAAAAGTTTTGATATGTTAGTTAAGGTTAAATGATTTATTCAACCGAGAATATTATTTATTTATCGGAGAATGGAAGTAAAGTTAAATTCTATGTTCATACTTAAGGTTTAAATTGTATGAAAACTCGGGTAGTTACAATCAAAATGTCCAACCAAAAGAATTTAATTCGCTCTCATGTGTAAGTTGAATTAGAAACTAGTTAAAACCGAAGTGAAATTGATAAACGAGCACCCCATATGCGATAAAAGTTGGGGCAAACTTCGACTCCTGCATCATGCACATATGTATGAAAAGCAGGTAAGTTTTATATACATGAAACGTGGGATACCGTCGATCCCTCTCTCTCTCTGTCTCTATGTGTGTGTTCCTGCGTTTGTATATCTTCCTTTTTCCTTTTTCCTTTTCCATATACCTACATATATTAGATTTGCCTTCACAATGCTAAGTATCAACAAGAGGAGGATGAACGCGCTTACCAATTGAACATCCCCTAGGGATTACAGTTCTCTCTTATTTAGGCCTAACGATTGCGACTACCTGTCGTCTTAACGACAGTATAGGAATATAGTGTTTTCGATGCTGCGTTTTGATGCCCATTCTACTTCATTCCAGGCGAACAAAAATCCGATTGTTAATGAAGATCCCATTACAATGTTGTTGTCCTCAACGGCGGCAGAGGCTCATATAAAAGGAAGTAGTGGATGGAAGTTTTTTTACCGTCTTAGGACTGAGTTTTTTGGGAAGAATTACTAAAAGTGTTAATAGACACCAATTGCACTTCATGAATTTAGTCCTAAATATATCATTTTGCGTCAATTTAATCATGAATCTTTTCACTTTTTACCAATTGAGTCTTAAATCTTAAACCTAAATAGCTTATGTGAGCGCTGACTATCTCACCTGGTACAATTAATGCCGACATTGATAAATTTTTAATATTCTTTTGTAATTGTTTTGTTTTATTTTATTTATTTTATCCTTTTGTTTTTGTTTTTGTTTTGCCTAGCTAGGGTCCAATCCAGTGGCCGAGGGATTTGGAGACCCTCACCAGTCATAATAAAAAAAAGAATGAAAAGAGAAGAAAAATTTTAAAAATAAATTATTTATTAAAAATTATCTAAATTAGTTGGCCATGTCATGTAGGACACCGAATGTCCGTATCAGTAATTTACTACATATTAAATGGATTGATTCAATTAGCAAAATGTGAAATGTTTAGGATTAGATTGAAACAATTGAAAGATTTAGGACTGAATTGGTGAAAACGTGCTCAGATTAGATTCATGACCTTTTTGATAATTTTCTCGAACCGTTGGAGCTAAAATGGCTAGACCAATACGATGAGAAGGACCAGTCGTGCTCGGTAACTAATTTATTGCTCGTGAGTCTCCGGTTTACACTTCCTGTGATCAACTGTGAACCCTCATCCCCAGATCAAGCATGCCTAAAATGAAGAGCACCATCTAGTATCCTACACAAAACAGAGGAGAGCAAAGAAAGAAGTGTGATCTTATTATCAATCAGATCACGTTACAGATCCGAACACATCAAGACGACAAATGCCTCACCCTAGGTAGCCCAGTGGTCGCAAATAATTGTCTGGGCCACAGTATTATATCAAGACGACACATGCCTCACCCTAGGTAGCCCAGTAGTCGCAAATAGTTGTATGGGTCACAGTATTATAAACACATGGACCTGCCTCCGTCACAGTCCACAAACATTTTTGGCATCGAGGAACATCCCTTTGCTGCACATATATATCGTAAGTGCGAACATTATTCGGCCACTGAATGGTGCAGTGCCACACGGTATCTCCCTCGTCGTTGGGGTCGAATTGGAAAGCATAGTATCGATTGCGCTGGAGATTTACGATACCCGTGCGGGCGTGCCCCAATAGGTTCGTGCATTGAAGCGTGAGAACGTCGGAGGACAAATTATTGAGGATCTGGACTTCGACTTGGGACGACACCTGGCGACCAGTTTGCAGCAACTGAAGGATGGATAGCAGCAGCACCATTTGACGTCTGGCAGATGACTACATATCCACAGTCTCTCTGTGTGTTTTAAGAGTGATCTTATGACAAAGTGCTGGCAGATTTTGACATCAGGAGGTCATGAACGTTTTCATAGATAGAAGCTTGACTCCTATGGTTAAGTTGTAATAAGGGACCATACAGACGCTCAAGAACGGAAGTTAACTTGGAATTTTACCATATACATGTCGTTTCCTTTTAAGAGTCATGGGTCTTATCCCTTGTAGTGTTAATCTTGGGTCCTTTTGCAATTTGAGACGAGATGTCTTTGCTATTTCATGATGCACATCCAATATTTGAGGGAAACTATCAAGAACGTCCCAAGTGTATTGGAGGATAGAGAAATATCTATATTGAAAAGTAAATGCTTATTGCTAGCAAAAGGCAAATGTTCGCGTGGCCTAATGGATAAGGCGCTCGCCTCCGGAGCGGGAGATTGTGGGTTCGAGTCCCACCGTGAACGATGAATTTATCCCTTTTCTAAAAGCAATTTTGGTTCTTTTTTTCTTTTTTTTCTTTTTTGTATCTCCGAAACAGATGTTTATAAGTTCTCGTTTAATGTTAATGCAAAACTTATTCCGTGAATTTTGTTCTTGAAGATTTTGATAAACAAAATCGATACGAAGATACAAAAAGATCACTCTTTGTTCCACACCACAAATCCAAAACACCTATTCGACACGGCCACAAAAGAAAGGAGCTCGTGAATTTAAACTTCTATGCCTCCTTCCTATAGCGTCCTGGCCGTGTTCTCCAACTGATGACCATCTCCTGCTCTCGCTAGGAGACTGTACCAGAACTCCATGTCCTCGTCTCCCTTGATGCTCAGAACTCTCTGCCCACCGCATCGCAAGTCCGCCGTCTCGTCGGGAGATGCCGGAAAATTCGTGGCCGAACCCACCACGAGGTTCCTTTTTGCCTTCGTGAACTTCTGGGCACGAGAAGACGACGCAGCTTGCGAGCTGGTTTTGGTGTTCGCATGAACCGCTGCCGAGGGGTCCGACTCCGATGACGACGTCGTAGATGATTCTTGAAACTTTTGTGTCGGTGCGGAGGTTGGATTCTGGAATGAGTGATCGAGGGTGGCGCAATGAGTTGGGCTTATGCAGAAGGGAGATGAGTTGGGTAGGCTGTGCAGCATCCGTTTCTTCAAGTGAGTGTGCCAGAAGTTCTTTATTTCATTGTCCGTTCGCCCCGGTAATCTCGAGGCTATGGTCGACCATCTGGAATTCCAACAACCAAAAGCAATATGGATTGAGAAATGGGAACTTTAAGATTGGACAAACATAGCTAGAATTCTATTGTTTTCCTCTACTGAGTGTCAAAATATTATTGGTGAAACCAATATCGATGAGTCTCTAATCAACACCACACTGTAAAATTATCGGAGGAAAATAAATTATTCTTTGTAGATCCCCAGTTTTCATACTAATTTACTAACTTTTATTTGTATAGCTTACTAAGGCTTCGAATTTGCTAGCTTTTATGAAATTATCAATCTAGATTAGGGTCATTGTCAACTTTTGCTAGATTAAACTACCAACTAATTTTGAGTTATAAATTCTTAATTTGAGTCATTTACCAATATTTAATATCTTTCTTAGTTTACCAAATATCCGGATACCACTTAAGACATTTACTAACAAAACTGAGCACACTGGATTTCACAAGATACTAAAAGCTGCACCTCTCGAGATTGAGGTTTACATACTCACATTAAATTACAAAGCTTCATTTATATCATTGTTTCTGAGAATAATGCCATGAAGATGAAGAACATAATATCAGAACACAAGGACTTGAACAACTCTACATGCATAGACATGTAATTACCTGTTGCCGAGAACTTGATGAAGCTGGATGATGGTGTTTCGTTCGTCGTCGGTGAAGTTCCCTCGTTTCACGTCGGGTCGCAAGTAGTTCATCCACCGGAGTCTGCAACTCTTCCCACATCTGAGCAGACCTATAAAAGGTATATAAAGGTTTCTTAACAGTTCCATAAGCTGCATCTCTCACACCCCAATTCAACCTGAAAAAACTACACTCCGAAATTCTTTCCAGTTCTTTCTTTGCAGGTCTATACAAGTATATGGATAAATACCTGCTTGTTTAGGAAGAGCACGCCAGTTTCCATGACCAAATTGGTGGATGTGAGAGATCAGGATCTGGTCTTCCTCTGGAGTCCATGGCCCTTTCTTCATCCCCATCTTCTCACAACATGGTGTCCTCGTCATCGCCCTCTCTCTCTCTCTCTCTCCCCAAAGAGACTACTTGCTGACGATTGTCCAGAGCTCTCTCTCTCTCTCTCTCTCTCTCAGGAGACTACTTGCTTACGATATGTCCAGAGCTCTCTCTCTCGCTAGTCTTTCACAGTACATCACCATGTGGGTATTTGTAATTGCTATGAATATCACTGACAAAAAACTCTCTCTCTCTCTCTTCCTTTGCATAAACCAAGTGGTATCTAGGAAATGTGTTTGACTGTAAACTTTAAAGCAAAAAGGAGTGATGTCATGATTCAGGCACGTGCACTTTGTTCAATTTTTTTCGTGGGGATCTATTCATTTTTTATTTTCATTTTAGCTATACTCTCACTGTCTCACTTCCATCATCCTTCGCGGTAGCTTCTGCCCTGCTAAGAAGTGCAGTCTAACCTTTTCTTTTTCGGTGGTCAATATTTACGGGCGTCGGCAGAGAGAAAATCGTGTCCAGCCGCCCGTCCAATAGTCTCCACTCATATTTGGAATATGGTACTGATTAACCTTGTCATGTGTTACGTGAAATGATCTCTTCCCTTGCTTTTTTTTTTCTCGTTTTTAACGTTGAAAATGCTG
The DNA here is from genome assembly GCA_019926035.1 of Melaleuca alternifolia. Lineage (NCBI taxonomy): Eukaryota > Viridiplantae > Streptophyta > Magnoliopsida > Myrtales > Myrtaceae > Melaleuca > Melaleuca alternifolia. The sequence continues at coordinate 356,477 of JAGKPW010003057.1, forward strand.
TCAACACAGCAGAAAAGGATAGGAATGCGTCATGCATGATCGTTTATCGACAACGTCGGTGGAATGTATTCTTCATGGTACCTGAATTTACCTATTTTACCGAAGCACACTTCCTCGAAATTGTATTTTAAGGCATTCTTGCTGACGATCGAGCGCGAGTTCTTTTAGAGGCGATGAAAAACTAAGTTAAGGCCATTTTTACTGAACCTTATGCATGCTACTTATGTTGAGTTAGTTTGTATATAAGTACTTATGTGCAATTGAAAAGCTTGAAAGGATATAATCAATTACTCGAAATGACTCAAATGGAAGATCTAAATCAACGCAAGAATTTTGTGTTTTTGCTATGGTATTGCCTGATACATGTGGGATAGGGAGGCAGAGAAGTGCTTGTCAAGAGAAAAGGAGAAATTCCAATGAAGGTTTAAACAAGCAATTTGCCTTCGATTGAGTTTCACTCCGTAATTATACTCTATCCAATTCATCAAGTTATTTGATAAACCCATTTTAGTGCGACTTTTCGAGCTAGCATTTCAGGATTACTAAAGTCAATTTCGTGCGGACTCTTTGTCCATCTTGGTTGCTACACACTGTAGTGGCAAGCTCCCTTTCTGTCTCTGCTTTTCGCAATTGAATTGACTACTCATGAAAGAGTCCCTAGAAACCAAAACAAAATAATGATTACTCTTTAAATCATAAAGCAAAGGAAAAGGGATAGATGAGTTGTCCACTAATGAGAACGAGGTGTCCGGTTTGCTTAATGCCCTAGTGGATAATTGTGCTTATTTCCCCAACTACATAGAAAATATTTGGGTGTTCTCATTCCATTAATCACCTTGTTGAAAACTAGTGAGCAGTCCATCATTTGAGCTGTCATATCACCTTATTTATATTTTAATACTACCTCTCAATGCGTGCAGCAACGGGCGAGAGTCACAAAAAAGTTCGAACTTGACACATTTGCCTGTAAAAATGGGTAAAACTCTGCTGCATACGAAGTAGAACAGTCCACAAATAATTAAGGGTCCAAAAATCCAAACTGAATTACTCGTCCAAATTCATCCAAACTAATTTTTGTATCACAAAAAATCTCAATCCGATAAATTTGCTAAATTTTGCTAAAAATCTTCTACAATCTCTAATTTTGTCATAAGATTTTCATATATCCATCACAAGTATACCGATTTAGGATTTTTTGAACTACAAAAATTAGCTCGGGTAAAGGTGGCATGGGTAAATCGGTTTGAAATTATTTAGGCATGGAAGTTAGTTCAGGATAATTATGGCATGAATATACTGATATGGAATTTTGTGTAATATGAAAATTAGTTTGGATAAATGTGACACGGGTAGATTAGTTTGAAATTATCTATAACACGAAACTTAGTTTGGAAAAAATACGACATGGATGTCTCGGTTTGGGATTTTAGGTAATACAAAAACTAGTTTGGATAGACGTGGCATGGCCTAAACAATTTAAAATTTCTTGTAACACAAAAGTTAGTTCATGATAGGTATGATATGGATGTACTAATTTGTGATTTCGTGTGATGCGAAAATTAGTTAGGATACATATATGGCATAGAGGTACCAATCTGAGTTCTTTTTTTTTTTTTGGTACCGATCCTAATTTTAAATCCTGTTATATCATATTCGAAGAAAGGTTCTGGTTCTCTCATGGTTCGAGCTGCAATGGAAGGGCTTATATATATTATCCATGGTAACATCACCATCCCAAATTGAAAAGATCTTTCTAATTAATAAAGCCGTCTATCTTTAAAAAAGAATATTAAAAAAGAGAGAAAGAGAGAAAAGAAAGGTGCTGAAGTCAAGCTGAAACCCATTATGACCCAAATCTCCTCCTTTGGCATGCTCTAAGATTTTAACCTTGACTTATAGCTAAACAAACCAATTGAATGACGCCTTCGTCGTGTTACATAGCTTTTTAAGCAACTTTTTATAAAGGCAAGATTCTGTGCATGATCCGTCACCCCTCTTTGCCGCCGGCCCAAGTAGACTCCAAGCAATGCCTTGGAGTATTTAAAAGTCCAAAAAGGAAAATACATTGTGGTTAAATAATCCAAGTTTCCGTCTTATTTATCAAGATAGACATGGTTTGGTGCTTTGGAACAAGGCCAGATAAGATTCGCTCCACCTAACTCTCTCTCCTTTTGCCTTCCCAAAGAGTGACTTATTCTTTGTGCGTGCTACGTTTGGCCATCAAACTTGAGATGTTCTTACGTTTCAGAAAGGATGTTTCTCTTGTTCGTCTGTAGGACATCTAGTTCAGTTCATAATACAAGAATAAGTAGATAGGATAGAGTTTTAGGGTTGAGGAAAACCATCCCGAGTTTTATTCTTCCTAAACTATTATTCGCATTAGTCTTAGAAGGAATAGTTTTATCTCTTAACTTCGAGCTCGTGCGGGCTGTCTTCTGTGGTAGGAAAATGAGGGTGGGGGTGTTGGGTTTCAGATATGTCGACTCCGATCCCATATTGCCCAAGATTGGACTGCTGCCTTGGCAAATCATTTTCGTGCAACCTCAAACTAGCAAAACGTAGTTTGCATGAGGTTGTGGCGGAGCTGCCACTAGGGCGAGCAATATTATGTTGACGATGAGCCTAGATGAGTTGCCTTCGGTGGTATTAGAAACCAAGGTACGGGGTTTAGTGTTTTAGGTAGGTCGTCTATGATCTACATTGCTCAAATTCAGGCTATTGTGTTGATAGATAAGTCTCACGCAATCTTAAGTTAACACAGCGGGTTCTATAACTCTCTAAATGCAAATGAGTGGTGACTAGGGCAAACACGATTATGCTGACAAAGGTTTTCCTGTGGCTTGCCTTCAATTACATACTAGAACCACCGTGGGATGTTGGATTTATATAACTTTGATCTCACATCATCCAAATTTAGATCGTCGTATTAAAGACTAAGTCTTGTTCAACCTCGAACTATACAATGCGATCCACGAGGATGCGAGTGAGCCACGTCTAAAGCTGATATCATCTTATCGATGCCCTGCCCTAGCAGGCTTCCCTCGTCCTACTAGCAGAAGGGCCTTACGTGTATTTTTGTATCCCTTTCTCAAACACATCCAAATAATTTTGTCGTTGACCATATAATAGTTGGATGTTACGTTTCTGCACTAGTTTTCTTATCAATACCAAGTGACAAAACTTGCTAATAGACATCGGGTATCAAAGCACCCACCAAGCATTCCATGGATTTTCGTTTAAACATTGTTAATACATTTTTTTTAATAATAAATACTTAATTTCTTCACACAAAATCGACTTGAATGAAAATAGCATGATAAGTACTATTGTGTATAGCATAGTTTACTGGCATGATAACTCGCTGAGGGAGAGAGGAAGTGCCAATTTGGATGGTCTTAACTGTTCAGTATCCTTCTTTAGCGTGGCATCACATTGAGCCAAATATGAAGAATTGAGGTACTTGAATGAACAAAACAAAAGCCTAAGTACTCAATCGGGTGTAACAAACAATAAAGCCAAACTTAATCATTGAAATGTCTATAGTAATTGATAAATGTGAATAATCATAAACAGTGATATGCATTTCAAATGTAGGGTCCTACGATTAGCTTGCTACACCACTTCAATCAGGCAATAAGATACTTCTTCAATACGTACAACATCAAAACGGGCTACCTTAAGAAGTCCTTTAACATTTGCGACATACTAGATGTGAAAGCATTGAGATGTACCTTCATAGAGTTTAGGATTTCATATATACCTAAGTAATAGTTTAGAGGCGCAAATGAAGTCATCTTGAATACAATTTTTTTTTCCGGTCGCCGCTGTGTATCCTTTGTTTTTTTTTTTCCATTAAGGATTTCCAACGTTAGCAAACTAATATCATCAATAGGTGAACGTTACACTTAGGCCGGCCAATTTGACTCATGCGTTGTTACCAATCGGGCGAAGCCGTCACTGCTGACTTACCAATCAAGCCCAAAGCGAGCCCAAAAAAATGAGGAAGAAAAGAGAAAATAGGCCCAAGACCAAGCCCAAGACCAATCCCAAGCCCACTCATAAGTCACAACCCTCCTTCGTTTTCTGATCAGTTTCTTGTTCGTCATCTTCTTACGTAGCTCAAAACCCACCCACCACCACCACTCTACGTCTGCAAGGAAATGGCGACTTCGATGGCGTCGTTCTCCATAGCGCCGACCCTGCGTCTTCCTTTGAGACGTCACAAGTGAGTAAAGCCTTCTTTTTTAGCTTGATTGCGGTAATGATTGGCTGTCTTTCCACCTTGATGGAAATTCTCTGTGGGGTGGGCAGTAAACTCGCCGCCATTCAGTCCTCGCGGGGGTTCTCCAAGACGATTCCATGGAGAATCAGAGTGGTTTGCGCCGCTTCTTCGTCCGCAGCTCCGGGAAGTTCCAATCCGAACGCGGACTTCAACCCTTACGAGGTTATAGTGCTGCTATTTTTCAAGTGTCACTTCTCGCTAGCTTTGTTATTTCACGCAAAAGTGTACTACGAATGGTCTCTGCAATAGGGCTTTTCATCTGTTGAAGGTTTTAGTGGGCAGGATTACATGTGATTGTGATCTCGATACGATTTCACGTAATTCTAGCTTTTAATATGATTCTACAAATCTCGCGAGCTCCATTATCAATGGTTACTATAAATGGTGAAATCAGTACAATTGAAGTCCTTTTCATTTTTTCCTAAAAACTTCAAAACTGGATAGAACCGGCCACGTGATGCAGACTCCTGCCCGCATTTATTTTCTCTCTGGCGTGTTTGTTGATCATGAATCTATCAGAGCCGTACTTTTTTCTAATTTCTCGTGTATCTGCATAAATTTGCAGTAGTAGGCCTGGTTTCACCTTCTGCACTGCATTTTGCATCAGAAGTCTCAGATTTTAGCCTTTGCCCTCCGTTTTGAAACTATGTTCCTCACTCCAGACCCTTCCCTGGTCCTAATCTATCAGAGCCTTACTTTGTTTCTGGCTTCTTGTCTATTTGCATAAGTTTGCAGCAATAAGCTCGGTTTTGCCGTCTGCACTGCATTTGGATCAGAAGTCTTGGATTTTGGCCTTTGCAGTGCGATGTGAAACCAGCCTTCTACTCCAGTGCCTTCCTTGGTCATCATTTTTAGTATTTAACCTCCGGTCTGAACCTCTTATTGGAGATAGATTATGATGCTTGACCTCAGTTAACAGGAATGTGGTGGGACCTTAATAAAAAAGAGAAAACAATGAAAAAGGTCACATTCAATTTTTTCATCACCTAAACAAATGCAACTAACAGAAGGACTTAATTGCAATATTTGAAAGTTTTTGATTTGAAAACATTTAGGTGTGATTTGAAAATTTTTAGAATTTGATTGCACAGTTACAATTTTTAAGGTTTCTGGTGGACTTAGCATTTTGCTCATTTTTCTTTTTATGTAATGTATGTTAATTCATTGTTCTTGATTCAGGTTTTGGGCGTGAATCCCATCGAGGGATTTGATATGATTAAAGCAGCATATACAAAGAAACGGAAGGATGCAGAGAGAAGAGGTGATGAAGCAGCTGCTTCCCAAGTATGTCTCGATTTTATTTGAGTTGCCATCAAAATTTTGTAATTTACTTATTATATTTTTGGTTATTGGAAATTAATAATAATTCAGCTGGAAAAAGCATATGACAAAGTGATGATGGCACAGTTAAGCAACCGGAAAAAGGGTGTCACATTTGGTTCTTTCAAGGTATAGTAGCCATTGTTCACATACTGTATGTTCTCTGTTTGTTTAAAATGCTGAAGTGAGAGAGAGAATTTATGTGACTCTTTTGCTCGATTGCTTCTAAATAGGTAGCGAAGGATATCAAATATGCTGATAAGCAACCTGTTGTACCGTGGGGACCAAGGTTTGTTTTCATCATTTGATTAGGGATTTTCCCTGTGAGGAATAGGTTATTGGTGGAAGAGCTTCCTTATCATTGTATTCGAACTAGATAAGTGCACTTAAAGCTTTAAATCTTATGTGCTGCATGCAATTAAGTTATAGAACTTCTTGATGAGCAAGTGAGTCCTAAAACTTTGAAAAGTATGGTCAAGTCCTTATGTTAACTCTGAAAATTAAGATGACAAAAATCCTACATATCCACGCCACGTATTATTTCTGTCAAGGTTTTTTAACAGAAGAACTCTCATTGAAATTTCATCAAAAGTTCCTGGACTCGATTGCTTGCCACACAAAGTATCTGTTGACATTGGATATATCGATTGAACCACTATCACTTATTGAATTTCTTCAGGTTGTATTTTCCCTTGGTACCACATTTACTTCTTTTTCCCCCATCCCTTTCCTCCAGGTTCACCAAGTCTAGTGTACAAGATATGCGCATCAACATGGCCATATCTGCTGTTTTTGTAAGTGCCCTTTTGGCTGTGGTGTCTGTTCTTTAGGTTGATATAAGAAATGACAGATCTCTATGGAGCAGTTTATTGCATAAGAAATGAGTGAGAAAATGTATAATGGAATAATCTTTTCACTTATTGGATGGCACTTTTCATGACATATGGCAGGAGCCATACTTAATAATGCATAAGTAAGGCAATATTGTCTTTGTTAAAGACATTTGAAACATTTGTTTTGGTTTCAGATTTTTTTTCCCTCCCTGAAGGCCACTCTTTGCCCTCTGATATTACTTCAGTTATTTAATTCGAGTTAGCAACTTGATTTTCTGCAGACAGCGTGGATCCTAATCAAGCGGAATGCTGAATATAAACCATTGCAGTTTTTAGCATTTGTATTTGTGTACCGGATCTTTGAGAAGTTGAAATCGTTTGAACCTCCTGTTTCACCAACCTTTACAGTAAGTTTCTTTGTAAAGCTTAGATCTGCCTTTCCACCTTTTCTTTCCATCATCTGAGTTAGCTGCACTGTATATTTGGTTTACTTTTTGTTTGTATGTGCTACTGACCTCTGAAAATCTTCTCTTAGGTTAATGTTGTTGGAATCACTATCTGTAATTATTGTTGCAGTTTCTCAGACAGTTGACTTTATATTGACTGCAGGAAGAGGGTGAGGAGGATCCAGGGAGAGGGATTCGAATGGGAAAACGGCTGCTTAGGTCTCTTGCATTAGTTTTTGGCTGCATTGCATTCTCTTCTCTGGTATGTATTTCATGTTTGTCTCCTTTCTACCTTCATCTTATGCCCCAAAAGATAGATTAGTACAAGCTATACTTGGAAGTTATCCACTTCTGAGGGAGCAATTGTCAAAGGTTGCAGTTTGACTTGTCAGGAGGTCCTGACATGTTGAGACAAATATCCCTCAACCCACGATTATATTAAGAAACAATAACCACTGTGCTGAGAGTTCCAACCAAAGATCCTGGAATAAAGGCAACCTTGGATACTGTGGCTGAGACAAGCAGGAAATTTAGCAAGCTTAATCTTTATACTTATGTTCTATTGAAGTAGATGATTGCTCTATGATCATTTCTTCTGGGCGAGATGCACCTCCAAAGATTGGCGAAGTAAGTTTTTGCCATCGATAATATGGTCTTGGATGAAGTTGGAAATGTTGGTGATGTTTCTCCATGCTTGAAATGATCTTTTAGGACAAATTTGTTTGGAGAGCAATGGTGGGACCAGTTGGGAGAGGCGACTCCTGCTTAGGTTCTAACCCTGGAGTTCCACTTCCAAGTCTAACTGAACACCTATTCAAACTCCCTCTTACCTAGCTAAAAGAGACGATAGTGACATTATTGAACTTAAAGATAGTGCATTGACAATGCTTACATGCCTTCTTCCGGGTCCCCAACCATTGAGTTATTGATTATGGATTGTCTTTCTAGGAGTAATCGTTTGGTTTGCTTTTCTATAGCATTTAGAATTATCTTTGTGCTTCAATCGAACAACTCAATCTTACTAATGGCTTTGCATTGTATGTTTGCAGGCATTTACTGGTCTTCTGAACTTGATAGAATATGTAGGCAGTTATATACCTGCTTTTCTTTACAATAACCAGGTACTGTTTTCTTCTCTTTATCCTGACAATAATTGTGATGGGCCTTGTAATGCATCTTTGTTTGGGCTACATGGACCCTGGTTTTAATCCTCTAGAATACGATTTTGACTCACATTAGACCTATTAAGTACTCTAAGGTCCTGCATATGTTATATTCAGTTAGTGAACATCCTTCACTAAGCTGGTACGTTAACAAATAGATTCAATGCTCTACTACATTCTGATGAATACTACTGCTTTTCACGATTATTTCCATGTTCCTCATGCCCATCTTTGTTTCTATATGTTCCAAGTCTTTGATCGTGCTTTCTGAAGAGAATCTATGGATGTGCAGGAACTTATAGTCACCACTTCAACGGCGATCTTTCTCTACATAATGGCATCATATTATAGATGACAGACTGACTTTGGTGAGAGTTTCACTTATATGTTGACTTGGACTTTAAAATTTGCCAATTGGGTGTCCTTTCACTTCTTTTTTGATTTGTAAAATTTTGTATTTTATCACTTAAACAGGCATCGACCACATTAGTTGCAGTGCCCTCTCAATCTTTCGAGGATCAAACTGAGAAAATTTGTTGTGGTTGTCCTTTTTTTATAAGTAAAAAGGTGGGGAGCACAACTAGCACCACAAGTATCCCACACTCGCTATGGAATGTTTAAAATCACCATGGCAGGGAAATGTGGGAAAACATCTACTTGCAGCTTATCAGGTAGAACCATGAAGGAGGCGGGACATTATGGGTTGTGTGAAATGTACAAAACAACCTGGGTTTTTTTGGATAGGCAACTTGGACCTACCTGGTTTTTTAAGCTTTGCTTGGGTTTTTTCCCTATGCTAAAATGATTTTTCTTTTGGGAGCGAGGCTGCTTCTGTATTTATCGAGTTTGAAGCAGCAGAACTACATATAGGTCAGTTTTAACTAGAATGGAGCCCAGCCAGAATCAATCCGGTTTTCGGCCTTGAAAAGAACCTATTCAAATAGACTGATTGAGGTTTTGATCATCTTTTGAGTGCTATAATGTGCGGGTGTGCAGGTTTCAGGCGATGGGATCTGTCATACTCTTCAACCAGGCGGCCGCCCATGTCCCAAGTTCTTGAAGTCTTAAAGCTACTGTGCCAACTCCTAAAATCGCCTTATGACACATTATTGTCACTTTTGTGGAGACGGTAGGGGAGATATACATGGGAGCATTTGCAGACTTGGAAATGTTGTGAATCAATGTCAAGCTGGATTAGATTTTTCAGCAAATTGAACAGAAGTACAGATATCTTTGGCTGTAAGGGTTGACATGAATTTATATCTCGAATTTGAATCTTGAACCTGAAAACATGAACTCAACTTTTATTCCACTTGCTTAGATCTGGGTTCGAACAGACACGATTCATCGTGGCTGCTGATCATGTTGGATCATTGATTGGGTCTACATAGTCTTACTCCTTTGGCTTTAGTTTCAAGGAATGAGGATTCTCATCATTGAGTTAAAAAAAAAAAAAATAGAGGTGTGCTAATGTAATGGTCTTCATCACTCTCCGGAGTGCAGAGGACCTCTTGGCCAGACATCCCGGTCAAATAAAAGTTTCCGAGATTAATTTACAGCCCTTATGCAACAAAATGCAATGAAATCCAAAAGCCTATCATTAAGGCTCTGTTTATTTTGTAGAATATGAATGATTTGAAAAATATTTTCTTAAAAATGGTCATTTAGATTTTCTATAAAAGTGAATGATATTTCATCGTTTGCGAAAATGTTTATTCTTAAATTGTTGATGATAATGAAAACTATTTTCATAGATTATTTCTTTCAAGCGATATAGAATATCATTATTAAAAAATTATTTTTTATAATATTCATTTTTAACAAAATAAACAGTATTAGTACAATATTAAAAAAAAACCTATAGCAAAGAAGTTTAATGTAGAACCCTTCCCTGTTCATTACGAATGCCGGTGAATTGGACTATATTGAGATTCTATCTTGACCAAAGCCCTACAAATGTATAGTTAATTTTAGTCGTTGGACTGCGGGGCACTAAATTATTTAGGTTATTCGATATTTTATTTGTCGATTGATGTATCCAGATATTTAAATTTACAAAGGATCTAAATTAATTAAGTTACAATCTCTTGCATATTTAAGTGGGATGCATCTGAATAATAGGACTAACCTGTTTTGAGGTTAAAATAGAGGCAAACCTCCCAAGTCCACCTCTTTGCAATCTCTAAGTACGATAAGGTAGTAAGACATTGCAGGCAATTTGCTAGGGGAATATATATATATATATATATAATTATAATTCAATACCTTAATAACTATACAAATCTAATCGTATGAGACCACTTCAAGCCCACTTAGCAATGGCATATGAAGAATTATTTTGATAGACAAGACAAATCTTTTCATAACTATCAGTTTCAAAAGATATAAGACGAGACAAATCGATTTTGTTAAGTGGCAGTGCAATCAAATTATGATGTCGCATGCTATTCCTCACGACAAAAGTAGCCTCTGCTAAACCATAGCCCAAGGGTTCTTTTTTTTCACCCCCACTAAGTCAATAGACGGAGAAAAGAACAGTTAAAAATCCCCATAAGCCTTTACCTTGCCACGTGTCGACACGTGGTCACAACTAGGTTTCTTTCTAGCTATTGAAAAATGACAAATGATTCGTGGTTCATGATATGGGAATCGACATATGATCATATTGATATTTACCAAAAAGTTGAACATCCGATAATAGAGAATAACATTATGTTCCTCTCATTGTATGAACTTTGGAATCTCGATTGTGCGCATTCTTTTGTTGAAATTTGAAATATGTTAATGACATGGTCTTTGCTAGCGAGAAGCTGATGGGTTTTGCACGAAAGGAGGCCAACACTTCTAATTCAATATGTTTAATAAGTGGACGTACTTGTCTTTATTATTGAGTGATCGATAAAATTTCACGAGATTCTTAATTTCTTCATAATATCTGAGTACTGTTAAATTGGATTACATTAATCATTGAGATTTAATTCCAATCGTAAGTATACTAATCTTTACAACAACCATAATATTAAGGATCGACATATTTCAGGAGCAAATGCGGTTTTGGAGGAGTATAACTGTAGAAATAGCTAAGCTATATTATTGTGGCAACAAGCAAACACTTTCCAATTCATAGAATAAGATTGCTCCTATTGAAACTACTACCTAATAGCAATAGGATAGCTTGTTCACGTTCATGTAGCTTAACTTGACCTTCGCCCTTCTCTATGTAAATAATCACTTATCAAGATGGGTTGTATCTTCGTTTAACATGAGCAGGTCTTTTTTTATGGTTCAATTTGTAACCTTTTAAGGGAAAGTACCGCAAAATTAGAAAAAAGTGGTCCTTTGATTTGCTAAACATAAACAGCTGCTAAAGACATGGGAGTATAAATAAGTACATTGGATTCTGCTCCATGTTTACTATTTCTGGCACAAAGCAAACTCACCACCTTCGGGTCATCAACTTCTTTTCTGGGAGTCCAATCCTCGCGAAACCTTATTCAAATGATCGAGATTCCAGATGAGGGGATTCAATCCCTTACTTCGAGTGGAAAAGTTGAAGTGCTCCCCCATTTTAAAATGCTTTTTGTTCCTCAATCTTTGCGAAAAGATATGGTCCGAGTCTTCCTTTTCATGGTTTGATGATACTGTTGACAATCAAAACCTAGTATTGCACTTTCCATTTAACCGTGTCCGAAAGGAGACCCCCGCTTGTCAAAAGCGTTCTCAACAGAAATGCTTCAACGGAACTTCCAAGGAACCAAAAGAACGAAGTAAAGAGTAATGCTAGATGTATAAAGATTGATGTACAAACTAATGGGTCATACAATACATGAGTATTCAAATGACAATTCGATAAGAAGTTATCAATTTCATTTTGTAAATGTATTTTATCAAATGGTCTTTGCATCCTAATATTTTCGAACAGTATATGCAATACTAGAGAACGGTCTTGTATATACAAGCTATGTGCATTACTTGATCCAAATCAACACTTCACAAACCATGCATGACTTTTTGCCATGCCTACTTACTTCCTTCTTCCTTACATTGTTGGATAAAACTTGGAAATTACCCAGCAAAGCTATGTGTGATCTCTAGGTGAGACCTCGCATCAAACCCAGGCAAAGCGCCATCTTGTGGCGCATAAATTCTTATGTTATATTTAGATAGAACAATTGGTGTGAGACTCTTGATAAGCATTGAAATTATAATACAAACTTCTAGTCGTTGATATCGTGATTGATTGGATTGACCAAAATGACTATTGTATAGTTACTTGGTGAGCTTTTGATACCAGATTATCTCTTGCCCACTTGATTGATGATAGTTGATGACAATATGGATAGTGTTACTTTATTTAACTAGATTTATTGTCATAAACTGCATTCAAACAAAATCAATCTATTTAAACCACAATCACGAGCAAGTGCACATATATACTTTCCAAAAATAAGGGATATAAGAAGTTATGCCGTCGAGATCTATCTAGTTCTAAATATCCTTAAAGTTCCTCCATTGAAAATTCGATATTACCCCAAAAAGGTAAAAAAAAAAGTAAGGGATTTATTGGTCCTCTCAAATCTTACCGTATAGTCACCATGATGCTAAGACTGGCAAGTACTTTGTTGAAGAAGGGCAGGCAGTTGAACTAAAGAAGATAAGACACCAGAAGGCCTGTTGAAAATACAACTATTCCCTTCTTCTCATTTGGTTTTTAAATTTCTTAATCACGACTTCCTCCTTAAAATCTTCACTATCTAGCGCACAAAACCCTGATTAGCCGCGCCTCTCTCTCCTTGCTCCCTCTCCAAGTTCCTTTCTTCACTACAATCCAAGACCTTGCGGAAGACTCTCTCATCCTCTTAAATCAACCACTACTTACACTAACTTGTTTTGGCTTACTTGGAATGTCAAGTTCTCTTTCGAGTGGATTACTCTCTTCCTCTGTATATACACATAAGCGTCCTAAAACCGTGTGTAATACAATGAGTATCCTCATGCTTGATACAAGTCAAGTGCTTCATTAGTCTCTCTCTTAAGTAGAACAAACTACCCCTCTCCTACATTTCATTGTTATGGAACCAATTCCAGAACCAGATCGTCCCATCTATCACCACCATGATCATCATCACTCACTCAGCAACATGGAGACTCCAGTTAACACCATCACCAGACCAACAACCACAGATTCATCATCTTCTTCAACCCTAAGCCGCTACGAGAACCAGAAGCGCCGGGACTGGAACACCTTCTGCCAGTTCTTAGGGAGTCACAGGCCGCCGATCCCACTTGCCGCATGTACTGGCATGCATGTTTTTGACTTCCTCCGCTATCAGGACCAGTTTGGGAAGACCAAGGTGCACCACCAGACTTGCCCCTTCTTCGGCCTCCCGAGACCACCTGCCCCGTGCCCATGCCCACTTCGCCAGGCATGGGGCAGCCTCGATGCGCTCCTTGGACGGCTCCGAGCCGCCTATGAGGAGAATGGCGGGGACCCTGGGGCAAATCCTTTTGGAGCTAGAGGTTTGAGGGTTTATTTGAAGGAAATCCGCGACTATCAGACCAAAGCAAGAGGGGTTAGTTATGAGAAGAAGCGCAAGCGGCCCAAGGAGAAGGAGCTGTCGCCACGATGAGTTCTCTCTTGCTCTCAGTCTATTTTTGGAGACAGCATAAAACAAATAACCAGGCGAAAGACAACATGTGATCAGACCTCAAAGATATTATGTGATCCAATATACTCCGATATCATCAGCCTTCTTCAGCTCGATCTCTGTCAATTACTCGGGAAAGACATGGGAGTCTTATGCTGTAGACCCTTGATGTGCAAGCCCTATATTTGATCTCAAATCTGTCGTGAGTCCTCTATGTCAACATATACCAAGTAATTTCTTCATGCTTTCAATTAATTTGGGTGTTAAAACTGCTGAAAAGATGTGCTTCAAGTCTTTATTAGTCTTCGATGAGCCTTTTAGTGCCGTCTCTGTAGATGTTTCAATGTGTGATACATAAATAATATATGTTTTACTTCGTGGGTATATTCAAATTATTGCAATTTGAGCAAGTACTTTGCAGAATTCTTTTACCCTCCTGATGCTTAGAATTTGGATAATGTAGCCAAGAAATTACGATGGCACTTCATGGTACGATGGCACTTCATGGTAGGTTTCTGGTTTCGATTCCTCTATTGCCAAATGACTAAGAGAAGCAAAGTTTTCCACAGAATATCTTCTTTGAGATCATTCGCTCGCTTCATATCTAATCAACCCTAGATTGAGATAAATCTGTTCAACCATGTCAAAGCAAGCTTACAGGATAAACGACTGAATCACAAAAGTCATAAGCAGCAATTGCTTTTTCTCTGGTGAGCTTAAGAAGACATGTAGTCATTTTTGAATTTTCTTTTTGGTGGTATGGACCATAATATCAAATTGCTAATCATCTTTCTTAAAGGCAATTTTCTTCACTAGCTGCAAAGATTTGTTAATAGATTTACAGTTTAATGCAAGTTCAAATAACTTTCTTGGTAAGATCTGTTTGTTGTATCCTCTGGAGGGGCAGCATCACCCTATCGCCTTCTTAATTGGTTGAAATCCAAGAGGGGATGAAAATTTTGAGGTCATCAAGGTATCTAGCTGGACTTAGCCTCCCTTAAAAACCTAGTATTCCATCATGGGCAACTAAACATTATATCATTTCTCCTTTTTGAGAGAAGTGCAACAATAGCCCTACACATTTTAGCATTTAGTCGGTTGAGTTTAAAAAGTACTTTTATTGGCTTCATTACAAACAATTTACACATTCATCATTGGATGGTGAATATGTAGAAGAATTTGGTCATAAAACTAATTCCAAACACACCATTCACATCTCAACCTTCAAGCCATGAATGTGTAAGTTTTTGTTTACACCAGCAGTGGACCTAGCGATAATCTTGAAAATTAAAGCTGTCTATTGGATCCTAAACCTTTAAATGAGTGTGATCAAGTCCTAATCTTGTCATTGTCGACATATTACTGTTAGAAAATCACATCATTTCAGGCTTTCTCGAATTAAAGCATGATTTTGATCACATAAATGAGTAAAACTATTCATGAATTTCGTTCAAAATTGAGTGAGAAGTGAGAAATCCGGTTCCAAGAGCCAAGTGGAATATATCGTGGATGTTTTGTGAAACTTGGGTTTCCTTAACTACTTACATGAAACTCAGGGAGAAACATTTCATTGGGTTCTCATAATCAACTTCTACACCCAATGATCAGCACAACCCAAGTATTAATTCTATTCCTTAATTGTGGGAAAAACAATTAACTGAATACTCTTTGTTAATTGATATGATTAATCTAATGACCGAATATTACCGATGGTGAGATTAGTTTTTGGTTGCACCTAAGTCAAGATGTTTAGGACTCAATAGATAAATTTAGAACATTGAGGACTCAATCAACCAGCGCCCAAAACATTTAGGACATCTATTGCATTTATCCCTTCCTTGTTAATCCAAACAACCAGTGCGAGATTCTTCTCCACTTCACACCTTATATAGTGCCCTCAGCATCTCCCATATGAAGTAGTATTCCACAAACAAACAAACAAAAAAGGTTCATTAGTAACTTCAGGTTCTGCATCGACTCATCTCAGATTAATCTATAATCACATATATAGTTTAGCATCAACAAATTGACCTATGGACCTGTAAGTCGATTTCGTGTTTTGTAGTGAAACAGCATGCTCTCTGAGAATGATCACTTCTACCCAGAGACATGTACCAAAGTGACAAAGGTCAAATGTCAATGAAACACTAATTTGGTGGACTTAGTACAGAACCTAATCGACTACATCAAACGTTAAGGAGCATGGGCAGAATACGAAGCTTTAATGCACTAGACTGTTGCAAACTATATGAGTATGGTACATGTCGCTCTCATTTAGTTACAACTTGAGTGTCGACATACAGTTGCAGACGACGATGACGCAGCTGATACATATTAAAATCAGCTTTTCAATCCAATAATAGAACCTTCATGTACCCCCTAATCGTAATTAGGACATAATGGCGTGAATCGTTATTGCAGTTCTAAATTGCCACATGCTGTGCGAATCGAAAAGCTTCAGAAAACTTACAGGAAGAAGAAAGAGCAATAATCAGACATCAGATAGAACTGGGAGAAGAAAGCTTAGCTGGTAAATCTGACAAAATGCAACTATTGACAAGCCGCACAAGCACTTGCGTTTTCCCTATCCCTTTTGCAAAGTGTTAATCTGTTCATTGTTATTGCAACTCGTGCCTCTACTGAATTTTTTGAAGGGTACTTCAATTTATGTGATGCAAAGCCATCTCATATGAATACAACAGCACGAAGAGGCATTGATGAATTGATTTTGTTTCTTGTTAACCCAATGAAGGAATTTCTCTTGACAGCATTTAACCATTTTAACTTCAAGTCGCAACCTAATTTTCTCGCCATTTATCCCTCTATGTATAGGCGTACGTGCATTTGCAAAAGTATACTTGCGTGTGTGCAAGGGTTGGGTGCCCCAAAACTAGGGACATTATAAACTTAAAGAGAAAATTAGGGGAGTCGGATGAAGAAGCGCAAGTTGAGATAATCTTTTATCATTGTCTGCACCACATAGAAATTTTTTTTTTATGCCTTCAACGGAGCACAATAATTTATAATGTACCAATGGCTGTCTAAAAAATTATCGAAAAAAAAAGCAAGTAATTTTATTGAGTTTAGACGAAGAAAGTGCTTTCGATCACATAAAGAGCACACATTGGTGCTATTAAAAGTAAAGTTGCTATAGAATATCCACCTCATGAAATCGGCTTTCATTAGATTATATACATATACAAAAGAAGCTCCCACAGGAATTAATTTTTTTACCAAAAGGAAAATTGATCTTTCACTTTTGATTTGTTTAATCAAGGGCTAATATCATTAAAAAAACACAAATAACCTTAAAAAAATTTGTGTTGATATAAACCCTAAATTTGCGCACTGTGACACGAGTTCTCTCAACATTTTTTTGTCACAAAAAAAATCAAATTTGCTCATGTATGACATATATATTCTTTAACTTAATTCCATCCATTATATTTTTATAAGTTTAGAATTTTTTATAACACAACAAAAAATTTGATTGTATTCATTCTTTTAATATTATCCCTCTAAGCAATTCGAAGAAAGTTCCTAGGTTTTTGCTTCCCCCACCACTTGTACTAGTCGATGCTCATCAAGCCGTAATTAATTCAAATGAGTTCCAAGATTAGCAGCATGATGATTGAGATTGCTCTTATTTTGGCTCCTTTTGGTCCTTATTTCTATTTCCAACTTTATTTGTTTGTTTGTTTATTTTTATTTTTTTGGAAAGTGGAGTTCGCCAAGTAGAAAAAAGTGAATCGAGTACGAGAAAACACGTCAAATAAAAACATTCCGTACGAAGATCCCCCGCAAATTCCGGTCAGCGAAGACCGGACACCTGGCTGCTGACACGTGCGCCTCACCGTGTGGTCCCCACGGTTAGGCCGGCCCACGTGGCCTCGTACTGCATGACGGAAAGTTGCCGCCCACAAGAACGGAAGACGACAAGTCTTAGGCTTGGCTTTAGTTATAATCATTTATTGTCAACAACGTTAATGACAATTAGAATAATGATAATGATAAAGGCCATCGTAAAACACAAATTACGTCGTTGTCGAGCATTTAAACCAGTCAAGATATATTTTTCTAACACCTAAAAAGAACTTACTATCGTTGTGCAAATCAAATTTAAATATCGAATTTTATGTCTCTACTAATATATATATATATACGAAAAAATAACATAAATAGCAGTAGTAAGGAATTATATATATATATATATATAGTAGCAAATAGCTATTTTTAATATACATCAGTTATACACTGCAAGTATCATACAAAAATAATTTACAGAGAAACTTAATATGATAGTGAAATAATCGTTCATATGGAATTTATAATGTTACTTATAGTTGAAGGATAAGTATGGAAAAAAATGACTTTTAATTCAAGGACTTGATTGCAAATAAAAGATTTTAGAATTAGATATTGCAAATCGAAAATATTTAGGGACTTTCAACAATTTCATCACAAATTTTAGTTTGGAGAAAGATTACAAGAGCTCCCTTCTCTTATTCTATTTGACTAATTACTGTCAAGGAAACGTAGACCGTAACGACTATTATTGATCTTGAGAAAAGAAAAGTTGTTGGAATCATGCTGTCTTTAGCAAGTAAAACTGGTCGATTGAACTGTTAAATCAGAGCCAGTAAAATGACTGAGATGGATTAAAAGGTCCATAGTGCAATTGCAGGAATTTATTTATTTTTATCCCTCAGGTGTATGCATATTTGCAGCAATATTCTGAATTTTCTGCATACTCAGTACTAATTGACCCCTATATCATTGTTGTTAGTGGAGAACAGCCGTCGGACCGACACCCGTTTTGTGGGTCACTTTTTGAAGATCTTACGGAGGATCATGAGAACGACACTACGCTTCTCTAGTGCCCACCACCCCCCAACCGATGAACAAAGTGAGGAGATATATCCAATTGGAAACCTTTTCAGATATGAAACCATCCCCACTCCGGAGAAAAAGTTGAGAAACCCAACGAAATGCAGAATGAATCATGGGTCTGGTTTTCAATGTTGCGTACTATAGGACCCGCCAAAAGTTGAAATGCAGAATGAATCATCTATTCCATAGGGAGAAAAAAAAAAATCGACATATCGACATCTTGCAATTCATGGAAGGTTAAGAATGTGGCGAACTGACCCAACCACTCTAAAAGTTCGCGGCACCGACGTATATGAAACTGGAAGGAACAAAGAACACCCGTGCTTGTTCTTCTCTGATGGACAGGAGGGTGCTGATCGAGATCGGAACAGGCAGGTCTACTGAATAAGCTTGTCATTCTTTCAGGAACCAAAAATAAATCAATGAAGGTAAGCTTGAAACTCCCCCCAAAAACCCGATCTTACGTTGTTTCGAAAGCTTGAGCAGGATGTCGACTATGTTGCAGCTGAACCTGGGCTGTATTTACAGTGTCAAAAAACCAGCATTACCAACTTGGGTTTCCAATCCCCATGGATCAGATTGAAATGGATCAGCTGGGCCGCTTAAGGATCTCGTCGCTAAGGAGTGTAGTTAACAAGTCTTGGTTAAGAATTGACCTATTCTGGTTTAGTAGGGTGTATAGGGAGCGTAACTCCTGCAGATCGGCTTTCCTGAAAAGGCCTTTGAGTGCAGACCCAACCTCAACCGGCTTGACATGGTTTCCAGTGGCATCTGCACTGCTTGCTTCCTTGTTGATCCTGTTAACATTTTCTCCGGCATCTATCGACGAAGAATGCTGTGGAACATGAACTTGAGGCCGCGAATAGGGTCGGGAAGCCCAATAGTCAATGCAGATTCTATTATGATCCATAGCCTCAATAGCCTGCGAAGAAATGATGATGTTACGAATTAAGAGTGCTCCAACGGAATTAAGATCACGCCAATAAAGAAAGTATCAGAACCAAAAAGTTCATGAAGTCAAAAGTATCTCCACGTTCCACTTAGTTCCGGATGACAGTAGGACGTTCTCTTCTGCATACTTGTCCAACAATGGATAAAACATCAACTTATCCTAGCCTTTCCACACGAGATAAGATTATGCCACTGGTCACTATATTCAAGTTCTTTTTTACCAGGTTCTCTTTTTCATAGACCGCAATTGCTCAAAAACTACACTTCTCATTTTTTCAGTTTTTGATACTTCAAGGATACCCCCAACACATAAGCATTGGTGTGAGCTTGATGCACGTGATAACTCACAGTTGTTCTCTCCAAATTTCTGGCACAATAGTATAGCAAGCGGCTCTTAACCTCTAAATGCAATCCTCGCCAAAATATAAAAGCACCAAAAACCCAATGATAGTCCAGGTTTTAGTTCAAAGAAATTGAAATTCCTATAACCTAGTACCTGCACAATAGCTGGTGAAGAGAAACCAAACATTTCAAAGCCATCAAGACTGCCAGGAGGCTGCAGAGGCGGAAGGTTCATCTTTCCCATTCTATGTTGCTTTGTGATCTCCTGATTTAATCGTTCTCTAACCATTTCCCAGCACTTGGTAGGCGCAACATGAACAAAAACCTCACTCTTGCAATGTTCCAAGGAAACCTGGAAGAGAAAATGGAGAATTTGAGTTACAGAAAAGAACACATTGTTACTTCAAAATCAATATGGACATCCACCATAGCTTTCTAACCAACCTCTAAATTCATAAAAACTATTCAAACAGCCAGACATAATCAAATATGATCACCAGTGTTACAGTTCAAATGTAAACATATCTCCCCTCCCGCCTTTTTGCTGATAAAAAATTGTAACATATACTGCTCTCTAGAGCACTTGGAAGCAAAAAGCCTACCAGAAATCTGATAATTCACCTTTTAATCAAAACACAAACCACAAAAAGACTTTAAGAACCTTTGGAAAATCAACAAACAGGCCAACAATAGGGAGAGGAACAATAGAATCCTCAATCATAGGTCGTATAAACAAGTTAAAAGCACAAAAGCCTTTTAGCTTTTCCTACCTAACAAATTATTAAAGCTGAGAGTAAGATCATAAAATATTTATGATAATTGAAAAGGATTCAAAAATAGCAACACGGCAATGAGAATATTTTATTTCACTGAGTAATACTACAATTACCATAAACAGAGGTCCAACTCCTCCACCATCCAGGATTTCAGAAATGTAGAAACACATGCTTGCAGGCTCTAAAATGTTGATGTACCTAACCCTGCTTCTAAATCCTGAACAAAAAGAAGAAAGAGCAACTTCATTTGATGATAGAATAGCTAGCAATAGTATTTATTCAGCAGATGGTCCACATTACCATACCTTTGGGAAAAATTGTTTGGCTATTACTCCATGACTTTCCAGGAAGCACTACTCCAAAATCCAGAGGCTCAACGTTGCAGTTGATCCTCCTCACTACCTTAGCAATTCGAGGGCCCTTCTGGCGGAAGTATTTATCCAGATTGCTTTGAGTAAAAGGTGTATTTCCTGCGGAATCTGCAGTGTTATCCACTACATTGCAGGTGACATTGCTTCCGCCTTTCTCTTGCTTTTCATCAGCACTGTGTTTTTCACTGCTACTTAAAGGAGAATGCTGTAGGTAGCCCTCTGCAGTGGCAGCTTTAGAATTCTTGCTGTTGTCATCACCTTCTTTTGTAAATAAAGAATCTTCAGCATGTCTAGATTCTAAACTCAAAGAGCCCATGCAAGGAACAGATTGCGAACTGGGTTTTTGATTTCCATCTTTCCCATTCAGTTCATCACTAACAGATGCTGATGCAGAAGCATGCTGCTGACCCTCAGATGACAAATTTCTTTCCCCCAGGCTGCTAGATAGTGCACCAGTCATAGAGGTAGTGGTGCCTTCTTTCTGAATAGCACATGCACTTGCCTTCTTGTCAGAATGAACCTGCCTCCCCAAAGAATCTGCTGTCCTTTCAGAGGATCCTTCTTTTGTTACAAGTGAAACTGACTTTTCTGGCTCCTCACCTTCATCATCACTCAAAAGAATAATATTATCTTGTGTTAAAACTGAAGATTTTTTAGCTCCAGATTCATCTACAGCAATCATCCCATTGCATGATCCATTTTCCGGAGACACCTGACAATCTAGATGATTTGTTGCAGGAGAAGAATTGTTTGGTTCTTCTTTTCCAAACTGGTGGCCAGGATGCACTTTCTGTACATCAAGTGCATTATGAGAAGTTTGTGATGTTTTCACAATTCTCTGAGACAGATTTTTCACAAGTAGATCTTTCATGTAAGTGATTGACATTAGTGCATTTCCTTCTTTTGGCACAATTCCTTTACTGGAACTTGATATGATACCATTGACCCCTGGTGCTTGCTGGTGCTCTTTTGAAACATAAGAACTCAGAGCCAACCCAAGATCTAGCCTTGCCCATCTGTATATAGCACTTAATTTTCCTTCCAATGCCTCAACAAGGATATTTAGTTCATTTATGTCGTAACGAAATAAGAAAAATCTGGAACCCCCAGCACATGAGCACATATGCTTTGCATGATTCAAACAGGTATATTTGTCAGGAGAGCAACGACAACCCACTGCAGAAAGATGCAGATCAAAGGAACACACAATGCACTCCCTCTCTGTAGTGGCGTCAAAAGTGTTCTCCATCTTCACTGCCTGTGAGATTTTACCAGTAGGTTCCCTCTGCACTTGCTCCATCTCAACACGTGCCTGACCAAAGTTAAACGGGAGTCAATGAATAAACAAGCCTGCATGTTACTATTGCCACGAGAAATACCTTGAAAGTTCAATTTAAACTATTTTAACAAGCTTATATATGCTTCAAATTCACAACTATTCATTCTTCCTCACATGCTATATGAACCCAAATCACCTACTCCAGGCAAAGATGACAACTATTGTAGTTTCCTAATCTGAAAAGGAAAGCTTAATAACATTTCTTCCAGTTGGTAAGAAAAAAATCAACATTAATGGCAAAGGCAGAACTTAGAATCACCTTGAATGCTTTTGCTAATATTCCATCCCTTCCACAGGCATCTTTCCATCTTAAATTATCAGAAGTATTCTTCTTCAGTAGATTAAGTTCCCAATGTGCTCTAACCGCTTCTCTAGCTGCACCGAGCAATAGCTTATCATGAGAAACTGATGTTTTTCTTCCTTGCTCACGATATAGCTCTACAGCAATTAGCCCATGGGGCAACCAGTCAATAGGAGCCACATTTACTGCTTCTGCACAATTAAAGCCACAGTTGAACCCTGAATGATATGCCCGAGGAAAGGTCAGAACAAACTCTCCAGGATTTTGGATGCAACGATAAACAGGTACTCCCTCAGATTTAAGTATTGAGGGTGATAGCTGTGTAACCTGCATTCAAAGAAGAAAGAACAATTAAACATTGTAAAAGAGAGAAACCTCTCCCACAGACATGCAGTGCATTTAAAATAGTTCTCAGCCAAAACTAAAAGGGTTGCTCTTAAAAGGTGTAGTGCTTTGTCCCCACATCTTACAAGGAACTTCATTCTGCAATAAAGCAATAGATGTTGCAACATGCCAAAGTTTCAATTAATTGGTTGTGATTCTGGGGTAAAAACCAAGGAGCCAGCAATCTGCAGTAAGTTTCTACTGGTAGCAAGTAAAAAATAAAACTAGCTACAAAATTAAGTTATTTTAAGCAATGGCCGTCTATTACAAAAAGACAAGTTCAGATACCAAAATTAACCTATTCAGGCTTCATGTACTCAAAAGATGCATAGACTCATTTTGGACACACACTACAGCATTCTTCACACCTTTTGTTTTCCCCATAAACAGCTTGGACATTATATTCATTGCGGCTGCCATCATAATAGCCTATCAATTATGTGCAGGATATGATTTGCCACAGAATCAGCGCAGGAAAACAAACATCAGACAATTAGTTGACCAGCTACAGTCAATACAGATCCAAAAGGTGACAATGAAAAACAGTCTCACCAGCTTATGCAATAAGTCAGGTTGTTCTTCAAAGAGATCTGGCAGATGCTTTCTCATAGCCTCCTCCAGCTTAACAGCATGTGTCCCAGGAACTCCATACCACATCTTCGGAGCACCCCAATGCATGTAATTTAACGAGTACAAGTGATGATCTTCAACATGCTGTTCTCAATACATGAAACAGCAACAAGAACAGATCAGCAACCACAATGTCAAAAAGCACATGAAGTCATAATTCTGCAACAATTGAGAACAAAGCAGTAATTAAATATTTCTTAGCTGAAACTACGGGAAAGGGACTTTGGAGGCTGTAACTTGTCGTGAGAGAGAGAGAGAGAGAGAGATTCATACGAATATACATCATACTGAAAGTGCATGTATTACTTGGAAAATGTAAGATGCTCATGACAACATGCTTCCACATGGTGTAACATATGTAACTGAAGCTGCATTTTGATCATCAAAGTAAAGAAAGGAAGATATATACATACCCAACAGAAGGAGGAAAAGCACATCCCTATGTACAACCAAGGCACCAGAACACCAGATATGTCACTGCTTTCATAGGAAAGAACGGAACCAGGAAGCCTAGGAAAGTTGTTGAGGTTCCACCCGGATCTTACATATTGTTCTTCAGAAGCTGAAATAGGCAGACTTGATGCTTTGGGAAACCCACTGCCAAAAGCCCCTGTTTCCAAATCAGCACCATAGAGCACCTGCAATATCACAAGCATCAGTTCAATAGCACAGAACACCAAACATGGAGGAGGCAATAAGGCATATTAAAATGAACATAGTCAAGACTAAGAATAATTTGACAAGTTCTATGAACATATCATACCTCAATTTCCTCAGTAGGTTTCTCCACCATTCGCCAGTACTCCCCCTCAATATCATCAAGTGAAGGCTCAAAATAACCCGGAAATGGAGGCTGGCTATTTTCCAGTGCATTCGTGTTTCTATTGCTGGTAAAGTATTGGGTTTTAAATTCTTCAGCATATTTCTGAAATGTGTCCAGAGTGAACTCAGGACCAGGTTCAAACCCAAACCATTCACCTTGACAAGATGAAGAATCACCATGACACAAGTTAGTCCCAATTCCATTACCACAATCTACACCGTTCTTCATACATTTTCTCCTCTTTTTTCTCATCTGGCTTTGAAAAAGGGATGTCTTTCGCATTGAATCTCGATTTTGAAGTTTGTCAACCCTCTGGACTCGAGTAGCAAACTTCGATTCCTCCCAAATGCCTTTTTCCTTCAGTGGACAGGGTGGTGTCCAGGATGGTGGAGGGACAATGCGACAGATTCCATATTGCTCTGCTCTCGGGCGTATGGCTGCTATGTACTTCAAAGTATCTTCAAATTCCTGAAGCAGAAGGTTAGCATTTAGTACACTGATAGAAGATCTCAGTTATAAAAATATTACTGTAGATATGTAAAGCATCCATTACTAAAACCAATACTAAAAGAGCTAGTAGGAGTAAAAGCAAAGGGAGAAACCTCCTCAGTAGGGTAGAAGACTGGGGCGTCCTCAAGGTTAGGCCGTCTAGCATCTTCTGGGCGCCATTTTGCACACACCTATCAGAATACAAAACTTGTGAGCCTAATTCCATGAGGGGAAAAAATGTATCAGCCAATATATGCTGAATAGAATCCATTTCAAGGTAGTGCATCATCTATCACTTTGCCTCTGATCAGTAAAAGGATTAATCTCTATCCATCTTTTCATGGGCTGCAGAGATGGGGAATGTCAATGTCAATATTATCAGAATTGTTAACTGTAGAGGTGGTTTGCCCCCACAGGTCTATCTCATTTTCGATAAGAAGCATAAACATCCAAGATCACCAAGCTGCTCATGAAGAAAAGAAGAAGGGAAAAGGAAGGTTTAATTGATGATAAAACCAAACCTTCTGACATGTGCTACATTTTGGGCATCCACGAATGACACCCTTAGGAAGAGAGGTCTTTACAGGAAAAATCTGTGACAATGGACAAACGTGACTACTTGGATTAGAAATAGCACATTAATAAGGAGCACATGACAACTCCAAAGAATAACATCAAGAAAATTCAAGAGGAAAAAAGACTAACCTTCTCACAATCCGACTCATCATCTGAACTGATACCATGCTGGCTATACTTGCTCCAAGATCTGCGCCTGAGTGACCGTGTGACTTTTTTGACATCGTTATTTTCAACTTCAGTTTTTAGTTTCACTGACTGCAACTCAGAAGCACTTGCTGATGTTGAGCAGCTGCTCAAGCTCTCACCATCTTCTTTAAAATCCTCTTTCCTCTTTAGAGTAAATGACGAAAATGCCTCAAAACCTGGTGGAACTGATGGAAACTCCTCGTTCTCTTCTTTAACGCAAATTCTCATGAGTGTCCCCATCATTTTCTGAACAGACAAAGTAGACAGAATCGTCAAAACACTTTATATAGACAAAGTATATAGCACGTGCCATTAAAAATTAGCTCACACAATTGATAAGGATTTGATCTGTGCTACATTTCAATTCCGAGAAGAAAAGCAAGACAGTGATGCCCAAAGAATCCAGCTAAACTAACAAATGGGGGTACCTAGCTAATACATAAAAAGAATAGTAAAAAGGGTACTCAAATTTGTAGAAGGCAATAGACTTGAAACTAAGCAGTACGCTGAACTCACTAATATTCGAGCTATATGTGAAAGGTAATGAACAGAAAATGTCATTCAGATAAAGAGGTTCTCCATCTTCAAACATACCCCAGGTCATTGGCACACGGAAAATCAATATGCATGAAATTAACAGTAACTATGACAACTGACAGGGACAGTCTCTACAGAGATATAGAAACTCATGTTTTATCTAGGAAACATAAACATCTTCACAACCATGCAAATAGTGTTTATTCATCAAACAAGCCGATATTGATTCTTTCCAAATCTATTAGCTTAAAAAGTGTCGTTGCAAAGAGGAAAAAACAATCGACTAATCACAGGGAATGGCAGAGGCATCGGCCCCACCAAAAACCCAGAGTGGCATGAGTCAATGGATAAGTGTTCCCTTCGGAGTCCCCTTTCCACTAAGTTATACCAACTGCTATCTCACACCAAACCTTAGTCACAACAACCTTAATTAAGTTAAGCAGATATTATTTTCTTTTTAAGAAAAGACATTAATTAGCACGCATGAGCTAACATAGTAAATCCAATAGCTACCATTATGGCATGCAATCTTCATTCAGTGCTAGAAGTTTAACCCCAATGCTAAGCACACTCCAAATACTAGTACTGTTTCTGCTCACAGATATGACAAGCTTCACAAGATACTGTAATCATGTCTCATTCATGAGCTCTTAAGATTTAATCAAGCTTAGCTAGCACTAAACTTCAGCTAGGAGTTGCCCGCCGAGTCTATCCACATCTATATCAACTTATACCTCTAGCTCTGTCATATTGAGGCAATCTTCAGGTACCTTACTGTTACATGCAAAGAAACTGGGAAAGCTTAGCAATTGCTTGAAATGCTGTTATCTTGCTTCCAACAGGGAATTAAAAGCACAAATGGTTTCTTGAACATCATGCATTTAGTCAAAACAACACTGTGAAAGAAATGGTATAGTCTCCTCTAAAACACCAATAGAGATAATGAAGCAATGCGATAAGTTTATATCTTCCTAGAGCCACCAGTGACATGGATTAAGGTACTAGCAGAGGATGTGGATGCATCAAAGTGCTAACACTTTCCCAAAAGTTACATAAAATCATCTCAACATACTTGATTGTCAATTTCCCATGAGATTCTAAAGCAGCATTCAGGATCTGCAAGCAGGGGCCATGAAATCCAATTTCATAGATAAGAAATATAATTTTTAACCCAAAATACCCTCAATGCATTGAACCACAAACAAGCACTGCAGAAACTTCTAAATTTAGACAAGCTATGAGATACAATCCTACCCCCACTGATACCCCGTCAGATCAGTTCAAAGAACATGAGCATGAGCATCATGAGCAGCATTTCACAACATATTGTCCTCGAATTGACAAAGAAATTTAGGTAAATCACAGTTTGATCCTAGGTCAAATCTCAGCAAAATTAAAAAAAAATGAAATCAGATTTTATTCCCAAAAATAACCAGCGAGCTGATGTCCATCTTACGTTGTCATGATCCAGAGAGTCTCTGATTTTGGAGTTGAGTTGGCAGGAGCAGCTACCAAAACCTAGATTCCATCAACACATCCCAAGATTCTCATCAAAAATCCCAAACATAGCAACCCCAAGTCAAACAAAAAGACACAAGGGCCTCAAAACCAGAATTAAGCAGATCTGAACCCTAACCCTAACCTTTCAAAGACGTGGCCAGATCGGTGTTCCCTCTCCGCTGCTGCTAGAAATATTTATGTATATTAAAATTAGGTCAAATCCCAACAAATCCCAGATGCCAACAGAGACACACGCAGAGAGAGAGAGAAGACCCTGAATTCTGATCTGGGAAACAACAACAAGTGAAGAAACCCTAGACCCACCAGGAGATTTGGGGGAAGAAATCAAAGGACTTTCCACACAAGAACCAGATCAGGAGCCAACCCACCAAAGAAATATCCCCCCCGGACTGATTGGTGATGCCTTTGAAATAAGGGCAAAATCGGGTACCTCAAAATTTGCCGGTCACCTATGATTCATCACCCAAGTAAAAACAAAAGGGATTGAATTTTTTCTATCTTTCTTAAAGAAAAGAGGGAAAGTGGGGAAAAATTCGATGAGGATAAGCGTGGTTCTTGCAAGTTTGTGCGTAGCCTAGCAGCGCGACGTGCCCAAATAAAAAGTTCTTCTGCGAGATTAGTTTGTCAATAGAAACATTATCTTTATTACGGGGGAAGGGGAGGACGAAGCCGAAACCATGATAGGAAAACACGCAACGAGACACAATTAGCATGTGGAAAGTAGGGGGTCGGTTTCGAGAATAGGGGGAGGAGGCGGGGGTAGTTCGGTAAATGCGGTGGGGAGGGGAACTGTGGGCTGTTTGGTATGACGATTCTGGAAGCGTCGGCGAATTCCGGGGGCGCGCACCGAGAAGAGGGAGGAGGAAGAGGGGAAGCGGCAGAGGAGGCGTGGGCGGCGGTCGAAAGCAAAATGCCGGCCGCGGCTTGCCGCAACCGCAATAATGCCTTCGCTTTTTGCGCGTTTGACAGCTCAGCTTCGGCCGTAAGGAAATATCAGGGAGGAGAGAGTGCATGAATCACACGATACCGTCGGATCAAGTGAGGACGAGTCTCGGTTATGGACCGTGAAGCACTTGAGTTAACCTGCGGCGGGATGCTCCACGATCTAAAAAGAGAAATATTCGCATGAATATCGTGCTTGTAACCATAATTCGCCGCTACTTTAATCGCGGGGATTGTGCACATCGAGAGATCTGACGGTCGATATCGAGTGTTAATGATTCAACGACCGCGGAAATGTAGAGGGCCCCATGCCTGATGGGTCGAGTTGCGCTTGGGAGAAATTTACCTTGATGACTTTGAACCTAGATAAAAGACTTTTGACTCTCTAAATTTTCGCTTAATGTAAATATCGTCGTGTAAGTAGAGTACATTTGAGAGAGCTAACGTATAAAATGTAAAATATGTTGATTTTTTTCTTGTAGAGAACTTTTTTCATTTTCATGGGTTTTTTGGTGTGTGAAGGCTATCAAGTATACCCATGTTTATAGTTTCTAGACAATTACATAGAAAGGAGGAAAACATGCTTTATGTGGGGTTAGGCAAAAACGACAGAAGCATTACAGGTCTGCTTTCCCTCAGGTTACGGTCTAGGTACGGGCTTACCATCCAATATTAAGGGATTAGATCAAAATCGGAGTTACAAAGTTTTCCTGATGGTCTTCTAGGTATTGTGTATATTCCTCAAAGGATGATATCTTATATCGCAATACGTGTCTCCGTAATTTGATAATTGATATAAAAAAATGACATAAACAATTCATAAAATAATTGATGTATCCTTGAATTTTAATTCGATGTCTAATGTAATTTATATATTTTCAATCTATTTAATGTGATATTTGAATCTTTGTACATATTGAAAAAAATTCCATGAGTTATAAAAAATATTCAATATGACCCATGAATTTTTTGTACATATTCAAACTAATCCATAAATAATATAAGATTGTTCAATGTAATCCCTAATTATATGAAAATATTCAATGTAATTCCTAAACTTAAAACAATTAGGAAATGACATTAAATATTTTCATATAATTCAGGGATTAGTTTGAATATGTATTCGTTTAGGAGCCATATTAAACAGATTGAAAATTCATGTTGAGCCAAAATTCAGGACTCATATTAAATAAATTGAAAATATAAAAAATAACAACGTACATTTTGCCAAAATTTAAAGACCATTCGTATCATTATAATGTAGAATGATTGACATGTGATTACCTTAACAAAAGTGATCATCAGAAACCAACGCGATTTGGCCATACCTGATGTCGAAGCATTCTTTGAAGATGTTGAAGGCCATTAATGGTTTCTTATATTTTGAGAGTACTTGAATAGTTTTGGATTACCAGAGTCCTTATCAATTGCAATTTGTCTTCTCAAAAAGTCAATGTCTAGTTTCTAGGAATTTATTAAGTTCTCTATTTTCTAAGAGTCTTTTGATTTACTCAAGTTTGGAGGGTTGTTCCTTACTCGCCTATAAAAAGATGCTACCATGAATGAGAACGGCAACTACTATCAATTGAATTTTCAGAATTACTTTTGGAAAATTTTTCTAATTATCGGTTACCCTGCGTCACATTAATCCATTAGTATTTCATTCATCACATTCACTAAACTATGTGAATAGGAATAATCATAAAATCCGTGACCGAATGCATTGACAATAGAGATTATTGAGACGCTAGTAGAGACATCACGTGCCATAGAGAATCTCCTAACTTAAGCGACCACCACTTGTTAATCGTTACTGCTCCCCCCCCCGCCTTTTTTTATCTCCAAACTATCTATTGCTCTTTTTTTCCTGCACGTCGCTTGAATTTATATGCATAAATTTTCTGCGTTCTTTCTATTCTGCTTTCATTTCTCGCAATATTACCTAATCTTACAAAAATCTTGTGATTAAAAAAAAACAAAGAAATCACTTTCGGCACATCTAAGAAACACCAGTAGCAGAAGTCCCTATTGTATAAGGACTGGTTCTCAGAAGTGGGCAAATGGCTTCGTCAGTTGGATTCTCTTGTCAAAGATGTAGCGACTGGTTCTTGGAAGAGGTCTTACGTCCGCCAACTTGCTCTTTCATTAAATAAAAGTTAAGCACGGGGACAAACGCCATCGATAATTCCAACCTGATCTATTCATTCAAAGGATGATGATCAACCCCTAGAAAAAAGGCCGGATTTCCGGAGGTTGAATTTGCTGCAGATATGACCGAGTGAAATTACCATGAACCCAAAAAAGAAGTAGGAGAAGAACGTTGTGAAATCTGTTTGAATCTTGCAGTTAGATAAATAGTTACTCTCTTGCTCTTATGGCAACACCCCTTTCATTGATTAGGGTTCTTCCTCAAAAACCATTTGAAGAGATGCGCAGGCCATTAATAAAGGAATTGGACCCCTAACAAGAGGGTTGAGGTTGACACCTGCTCTGCCATCACAAGAATGGAGATGACAGAGAGCAAAACATGCAGCTCTACACGCCAAAGAGCAACCGCAACCTACGATGCTCATCAGTGCCAATCTCATTTTTAAGACCAGGACAGCTCTTGAATCTATTCTTGGCGGAACTAGATAGTTTTGATTTCATTAGACATCAAGAATTAGTATGGTGAGATTCAGCTACTAGTTTGACAGAATATAGTTGCAATACCTTGCTCCGTAGTCAATTAGCAAAATACACTTTAAAAAAATAGATGACACCAAGATTTAATGCTTGGAATACTGAACAAGCTGATAGATCTAGTACTCCCGACAGAGCAACTATTAATCCTCCCCAAATTGGGAATTTTATCAGGTATTACTAACCAAGAACTAAAGCCAAATCTTGGCACATTAGGAGAGAACCACACAAGTTTGTGGCAGTCAGCAATAGCATTCTTGTTTCTGACAATATTCGAAGTAACAAAAGAATCGAGGCAATCAATTGAAGAAGCTGAGCAAACAGACTTTGTCTGCAGCTGAGGAACTAGGAAAAATCACACCACAAACGGCAGCTTGGATGGGAACCAACTCTTCGGATCTAGCAGCAGGCCATTTCCAATGAGAGTCAAGAGAATAGCCGATCCTTTGGCCTGCAGAGGAAGAGACGAGTCATAAATTATGCTCCTTGGCAATGATTCTGGCAAGGCCCCCGGTATGGTGCCACAGTCAAACCAAAGAGAAGCATTATCTCCATCACCCCCTATTTGTAATGTGGGTTCAAAATATTCCCGACTTTCTTCCAAGCAAAGTAGCATCCGGTTTACAGTCAAAATGATGGCTATAGAGCCAGGGAAAAAATAAAGGCCACGCCTCAAGAAAATACTCCACAATCACTTTGAAATTGAAGCAAGATTTCACAAGTCCAGTCTTCAAATGACAAGGCCTCCAAACTGCTTAGCAGGACAGACAGTGTCCCATCTAACTTTTGCTCCCTTTATAACGTCATGATCTCCCTTCCAAAGGAAAGCTCTATATTTTTGCTCAGCCATTTCAAAAACTTTCTTGGGCAACAAAGAGAGTCGACACTAATATTTAACCAGCTGATGAATAACAGATTTTATAAGCTGAAGTTCGATGACATATGAGCGTCTTTTAACCCAAGCTTTAAATTTTGTTGTAAGTCAGATGTTTTTACGAGAGGCTTAAAATCCTTGTCTGAAAGTCGTCCAGACAATCCACAAATACTAGAAGAAAGAATCAGACAAGAACATAAGGATGGCTGATTGGTCATGCCCTTTGCTTTGATTGCTGCATGTCAGACAAAAGGCATTTCTTAAAAGCTTAAGATATTAGGCGATGTGCCAAGCAATATACATATTACATATAATGTATAACTTAGCACTCCCCTTGCGTAAAACTGATCCTGTACTCATGCACAACAGAATGTTGACGTAATCATGTCAACAAGATAAGCAGGAAATGATAACAAACAACAGGACAGACGAGAAATTTTAAGCCATTGACATGTCCTTTGATACAATTCTAGAAATGAACAAGCAGAATGCAGACAATTTGCGTGAAGTTTAACAAAACAAGTAGAACAATATGCTAATCCTTCAGGAGAGATTTTTTCTAAATTCTGATTATACCCCATGATTATAAAACAGCCTGTCAAAAGATACAGGAGAAACAAATCTACCCACCCTTTAAACTTTGCCAACCTGCGACTGCAGGGCTATGCATCTTTGATTCCATGAAGCAGAATAGGAATAGTAATCAATATGAACAATGGGCAAAGATTTCATTGAGTGCCATCTGGAATGCGAAACGCCTTCATTTGTTGTCTGTACTCAAACTGACTAACCATTCTTTAATCTTGGATGGTGAGTAAAATGCTGGAATGGAAGGGTTGAGGTGCAATACTTCTGTTTCCCAAATAGATTTCAATGTGCGTCACAGTGTGATCAGACATGAGAAGATTGCCTGTGGGGGACTAAGTACCATCTCTCGGTAAATGCAGACAGAAAATACCAAGTTCCTTCCACTTCTGGTGAATGCTGCAAAAGTAATTTTTGCATATCATAATCAGCGATACAAAGGAATTTAGTCAGGTAGAATCCACAACTTAGTAAATTGTGCTCAAATGGAGTTCCTGACTGAAACAGGAAAGAGGATTGACAGCACCTAACTGCCATTAACATAACATGAACTTGCTCTATCCATCTGAAGTTCCGAGCTACACTCTTCCAATGTAATGTGACTTTCAAACGTTTTCGAACCTGCCGTTGCTATTTATCTATCATATATGTCCAGACTTTAGATTCTTCTAGTAAATTGAATATCAGGGGAAAAAAGACACTTAATGAATAGGGAAAGAGAACATATACATACCTATCCCCTTGAGTAATTTGAGAACCAACTAATCATGGAAAGAGTTTCCACAAAAGTCAAGATCTTAAGAACAAAGCCTGCAGTGGCATCTGCCTTCATCTCTACAATCAGGAGCAATCTCACATCCAGGGTCCCCCCTCAGCATCTTCTCCTAGACTTCATACCAGTGAGGCAATGTTGAAGGAAGGGTATATAGACCTTTCCATAGGTCGCCAGGTCATACCGACAATATTCACCCATGTAAATCCAATGTAATCTGCAAGGCAAGCAAGAGTAAGAGAATCTTGGAGAATGAGACTGAACGCAGTGAGAACAAAAGAATTGGATGAGTGCAGAAATTGGCTAGAATGCAAAAATAAGCTGAGAAATCCAAATTCAAATGCAACGGTCTGTTAATAAGTGAGGGTACAATTGACAACGAGTAGAGGAAGGGTAGTAAATAGCAGAGCTCAATACCTGATTTTACTGAAATATCTAGGCATAGGAATCTCATGATTGAGGTGCAGACAAGGAGGGGAAGGAGACCATGATGAAAGGGGGTATTTTTGACACCCACTAGTTATGAACAAAGGCTTCAGCTTACCAATCATCTGCCAAATCTACCAAAATTCAAAGCACGACTTTTAAAAGTAAAATAATTTTTTCGTATAAAATACGAAATAGTTTGATAATTAGCAGAGTATATTTGAAAGAGCTTGATAATGTGTGATAAAAGGGCCGCCGCAAATTGAATGGTTTACACTTAAAGCATGGGATGACCCATCTGGACATTTGACTTATTTAGAACAAATAGAACATGATTACCCATTCTAGAGATGCAAGATACCATCTATTTGAATCTGACAGAAGATTACTTTTCTCACCAGTGTGACTGTTGGGCAAAAATGTTACTTCACCTTCACATCTACACCAGTTTTTCTGGCAATAATCACGGCTGTTGACGTGTCCAATAACAACCCGTGCTCCACCACTCCGTCCAGCAAAGATATCTCCTTTCCTGTGGCAGGACCATACTTAATTGGAGTGTTGAAACACAAGTCTACAATATAATTGGAGCTGGCTGACATAAGGCTTCCCACCTTCATTCGACCGTGTAGCTTTGCCTCACACGCTCCTTCATCAAACAACTCTTGAAGCCTCACCTATCAACATCACAATGCCCAAATTGATCGGCTTCTCACAAAATCAAGAACTATATAGTATCATGACAAACCCCTGCTTTTCAGGAGTGAAATCCTCCACCGATTTCGATCATATCACAAATATGACTACCATGTATCGACAACAGTATTGTCCTTGAAACTACAGTTAACACGGAACTTCTATTCACAACATCAAAAGGCTCTTGCTTCTGTGTGTTCAATACTGCAAGTAAGCAAAACCATCTGCTCACAACTTCACCTAATTGCTGACTTAGAAAAATGAAAAATAGCCGAATTTCAAGTTTTTTTAAAGACATTCTTCGCAACAAGATGAAACGTCTAAGGCTAACCACATCGAATCCATCCAAGAACTGAATCCACAACCTGGATGCTCCCAACACTCCATCTTAACTCCGCTAACCACAATGACAATATCTAACCCATCGAGGAATGGAGATTTCTAGTACCTTCACACATTTAAGAACCCATTTGACGATCGAAGCTGTCCTATGCTCATCTTAAATCCACCAAGCTATCACTTCCTAGAGCACTAACTTCATAATTATGGGAAACATAAAAGAAAAAAAAAATGCCATTCCCTCACCCCCCCCCCCCCCCCAACACCAAATTTCAATGCAGAGTTACCCTAATTCTTAAACTACTACTGACATGGCTCAATGGACCAATCTAGTTCAGTATTGAGACACTAAGAACGCATTGTCCTAATATAATACAAACATATCATGAGCCTGGATTATGAAAAAAAGTTGCCATGGAACTGGGGATACCTTAGAAATTCCCAAGGATTGTGTATGCCTTGGGGGAGCCAAAAGAGAGAAACAACGCCGTCGCTCCTCCTGCAACTCTCTTCTCTCTCTCGCTCGCTCGCTAAAGCATCCAAAATTGCTGCACTCCAATTGCCTTGCGAGCTCTTGGATCGACGAATTCACAGCCACATCTGCAGAATCAGCCAGCACAATCCGAAGGAATCAGATAGGTTCTTCTCCGCACCCTGCCATCGTCCATGAGGGAAGGCTCTGGTGGTGTGACACACATCGAGGGCGCCACAGATGGGGGATGAGCGCCGGGGGACACAGAGGACGCCGTGGGGAGAGCCCGAAGGAGCAGCGGGACGCGAAAAAGAGGGGAAGATCGAGGCGGAGGTCAAGGCAAGCACGACGGAGCGGAGAGCCAAAGCATAGGAAACACATCTTTTCGACGCCCAAAAGCTTCAGCTTATCAATCCGCTAAAGAAAAAAAAACAACAACGCGTTTTCTAAGAGCCAGGCTCAGATAGTTATTATACCCGGAAACCCAGCATCTGCAGGAGTAAGTAAATGGCAGAGAGCAATACCTGCTCTTGATGAAATATATGGGGGCATTAGAAGTATTCATGAGGTGGAGACGGCAAAGGTGATGGAGGTGAGGATGACGGGGCGGAACCAGGAGAACATCCTTGGGTGGAACCAGGGGGACATCCTTGGGCGGAACCGGGAAGCCGGCAGGTGGTCCTCGTCGCTACCATCCCAAAAGATGAAGAATAGTGGTCATCTGGGAGGGAAGGCCAAGAGGAGATCAGCTTACCCATGAGCTACTGCTAAAAATGAACACCACACATTTTTAAGTAACGTAATTATTTTTGGGTCTAAATTTAAAATTGACCTCCTTTTCAAAAGAGACAGGCTCGGATAATCATACTCCCCAATCCAATTCAACTCGCAGGATGTCGTGGAGGAGAGGCCAATAGCAGCCGGTCCCTTTCGTGCATCGCTCCTTGAGAACCCCACATCCACTTCCAATCCAGAGTTCTTCAAGAGAGGGAGCGAGGCCATCCTGGGGCAACTCCCTCAGCTTCAGGCAGTTGTAAAAATATAATTTCTGGAAAGAGGGATGAAGGCCATTCTGCGGCAACTCCTACAGCTCTGGGCAGTTGAAGAAATATAATCCCTGGAGAGAGGGAGGAAAACTGCTGGCCAGTCCTTCCACCTAACTTCCATTAAGATGGCATGAACTTGCTCTATCCATCTAAGTTATGAGTTACACTTTTCCGGCATAATTCAACTTCCAAACTTTTTCAAACTTGTCTTTGCTGTTTACCTATTATATAAAATATGTCCTGATTTAGATTCATCCATTGGATTGAACATCAGGGAAAAAAAGCACACTTATTTCATAGGGAAGGAAACGTATACATACCTATCCCAGTGAGTAATTTGAGATTCAATTTATCATGGAAAGAGTTTCCACAATAGTCAAGATCTTAAGAACAAAGCCTGCAGCTGCGTCTCCCTTCATATCTACAATGAGGAGCAATCTCACATCCAGGGTCCCCCGTCAGCATCTTCTCCTAGGCTATACCAGTGATTCGACGGTGAAGGAAGGGTTATAGACCTTTCCATAGGTTGCCATGTCATATCGACAAACCTCACCAATGGAAGACCACTGTATTCTGCGAGGCAAGCAAGATTAAGAGAATCTTGGAGAATGAGACTGAGCGTAGTGAGAACAAAAGAAATTGACGCTAGAATTGTAAAAATAAGCTGAGAAATTCAAGTTCAAATGCGACAGTCCGTTAATAACATCCCAGAATTTTATCACTTTTTTTTTTTATGGATCATGAAATCATGGGAAGCATTTCATGGAGAGGGGAATTGATGCCAAATCTGAGGAGAGAAGTGACTACAAGTAGAGGAATAGTAGTAAATGGCAGAGATCAATACCTAATTATAATGAAATATGTGGAGGCATAGAAATCTCATGATTGAAAGTGCAGACAAGGAAGGGAGGGAAGGAGACGATGATGAAAGGGGGTACTTTTTAAGACCCCACTAGTCATGCCCAAAGGCTTCAGCTTACCAATCATCTGCTAAATCTGCCAAAATTCAAAACACAAATTTTTTAAAGTGACATGATTTTTGGGTCTAAAAATACAAAATGGTTGGTTAACGATATCTATTCCGTACCCAGTCATCGTCGAAGAGGGAAGGGTCCGTCGGTGTAGACGGAGAAGACGCATTCTCGAGGGCGCTGCAGATGTGGGGGGGATGAGCGGCGAAGGACACAAAGGGGACGTCGCGGGAGAGGCTGGAGGAGCGGGGTGGGGCGCAACAAAGAGGGGGAGATTCGAGCCTGGAGAGCCTGGTGGGGACGACGGAGTGGCCCGGAGGAGTTTAACCCCCGAAAGCTTCAGCTTCCCGACCTGCCAAAAAAAATTGAGAAACGCATTTTTTTTAAGTTGACATAATTTCGCCGTTCTACCCAAAGAAGAAGAAGAAGAAGAAAAAAAGGCAACGTAATATTCGGGTCTAAAATACGAAACAATAGAGCCTGGGTCAGTTATAATCATTACCCCAATTCATCCAAAAACCAAACTCGCGGGATTTCGCGGAGGAGGGGCCAATAGTAGCCGGTCCCTTTCCTGCATCGCTCCTTGAGAACCTCACATCCAATAAAGATCTGGAATTCTTCAAGGGAGGGAGGGAGGCCATCCCGGGGCAACTCCCTCAGCTTCGGGCAGTCGTCGAAGTATAAACTCCGGAGAGAGGGAGGGAGACTGCTGGCCAGTCTTTCCACTTTCCCCATATCTTTAATATAGAGAAGGAGCAGAGAGGGAGGGAGCGGGAGCACAAGATCCACCCCCTCTCCCACTCCCCCCACGCTGCCGTCAATAAGTAAATTTTCAAGGGAGGTGAGGGGGGTAAGCCACTCCCTCACCGGTTGCTTCATATTCCCGCATCTTCTTATCAGAAGTTTCCGTAGCTGGCGCGGCAATCCTCCATTGGGGAAGCGCGATACTCTCACACCCTATAATCCTCAAATCACATAGGCACGTAAGTCGATGCAACTGATTAGGTAATGTAATACTCTCACAATCTTCAATATGTAGTTCACGGAGGCACGTAAGTCGATGCAACTGATTAGGTAACGATTTTATCTTCGGCCATTTCTTGAGCACAATGCTCGTGATGCTGGGAGGAAGAGGAGGGAGGCACTCCAGCTCCAGAGCAGGACCTCCACCCAAACGTAAGGAAGTGAGATTGGTGAGTGTGTGCAGGCCCTCGGGAAAGCTTCTTAAATTCTCGCAACCCCCAATTTGAATCTCTTGAAGCGAACAAAGACGGTCTGCATTTATCTCCGCGAGCGACTCCACTCCCTTACAACCCATAATTACAAGTTTCTTAAGGGTCGCTGGTACAAATTTACCCTCGCTGAATGGAGAGGCTCCCAGAGAGCCGCAACCGAAGACTCTTGGTTCTTGCAAACAAGATGACGTGCCACCGTGGCTATGGCTATTGCTGCTTGGTTCATTCCGATGAGTCCTTGATCCTATCGGTAAATATTGCAACGTCTCACAGTTTCTAATAAATAATGATGTCACCGACCTCGGTATACCTGCTTCCGGGAAGGACACCAATTTTGGACAGTTTTCGACACTCAAGTCTTTAAGAGAAGAGAGCACGTGCATCTTGCTTGGAAGCTTCTCTAAATTGTTGCAATCCCTCAATTTCATAGTCTCCAAGTTGCCAGGTAGCTCTAAGTCTCCTTCTCCAGCTGCAAAAGATATCAATTCAGGACATTTCTCGACGACTAACTTCTTGAGATGAGCGAGAATTCGAATTACATCCATATCTTGCCACAAGTATAATAATTCATTACAACTGTCCATCTTCAACTTTTCCAGCTTGATCAAAGAGCTTGTAAACTCATGATTTAAGCAAGTTAATTCTGCAACATTTTGTATGGCAAGATCAATCAATGATGTCAGGTTTACCAAACTCTTCAGCATCCCCTCATTACAGTGACCAAAGTCTAATTCCTTGAGGGATGGAAGGCTAATGATAGAGGGCGAAGCATCCATTCTAGGACATGACTTGATTTCGAGCCTTATGAGAGAACTCAGCTGACTAGGCAATCTTCCATTCAACATAGGACAATCCTGAATGAGGAGATGCTCAAGACGAGGGAATACAACTTCTTCTCCATCACTGGCACAATGAGACCAGTCCTCCCACACCGGCATGTTCCTAAATTTCAAAATCATTAATAACGGGAAAGAATTTTTAGTTCCATAAAATTCATACCCGATCTTGCATATTGCATTTAAATCTTCGATGCAAAGTTTTTTCAAAGAAGATAGCTGCCCAAGTGGTGGCATTGTTTTGGCCCTACAACACCCATGTAAACGTAGATGCACTATGTTAACAGGCGATGGATTTCCCAACCATGACGGGAATTCTAGGCCACCATAATAGGATATTACGAGATTTTCAACAATTGGGGGAGGGCGAAGAGATTCAAGGACGTCCTTTTCAAGCTCTTCATCCCGATAATTTTCGAAATCGTCGCACCACTCCATGGTCAATCGGCTTATTCCCTCCTTCGTGCACAAACCGGCATCCGTGGCATCTCCGGCTTCTTGAACCTTATGCAAATCAGAGATGCACAATTCCCCTCCAAGGTTCTTTAAGTTTTTTAACTCATTCAACTTCGACCCCTTTTCCGTGCCCACTACGAACTTCGTAAGCATCTCAAGACCCACCAAATTACCTACATGTAGCGGCATCGCTCTTAAGCTCGGAGTGTCAGCAATATCTAAAAATCTCAAATTGATCAGTTTCTCCATATCTTTCGGTAATTCAACAAGGCGTTCACATCCCCGCAACATCAAAGCCTCTAGGTTGTACAACACAACAATCGACTTTGGAAGCATTTTAATATTAGTGTACGACAGATTAAGGTGCCTTAGGTGCCTCATATTGCCTATGCAATCCGGTATCTCACCGATATAATAGTGAGTTAATGAAAGTACCCTCAAGTATCTCAATCTCGACAACAAATCACATAACACTTTCTCGGACAAAGAGGACCAACAATTAGCTAATGATACGAAGCTCCTAAGTCTCTTCATTCCATGATATATCTTCAATCTTTGTGCCGTAGTGAAAGAGCTGGGAACGAATGAGGTGTGACGAGCTAAAGATGCATCATTTTGATCACCCTTAGAGTCAAGCTCTCCTGAGCTAAAAAAGGTTACACCAGCAACTAGCTTTGCCAAGTCATTCACAAGATCGTGCATCAAAAATCGTGATTCACTACCAGTAGATTTTTCAAGTAACGATCTACATACTAGCTCATTGAAAAATTTCAAACCTTCATGCCAGCAGTCCTTTCC
This sequence comes from Melaleuca alternifolia, assembly GCA_019926035.1. Classification (NCBI taxonomy): domain Eukaryota; kingdom Viridiplantae; phylum Streptophyta; class Magnoliopsida; order Myrtales; family Myrtaceae; genus Melaleuca; species Melaleuca alternifolia. The sequence continues at coordinate 397,418 of JAGKPW010003057.1, forward strand.
ATTTTCTTCCACCAATAAGCCTTCAGCAATCCACCAACGAATCAACTCATCCCGTTCGATTTCAAAGTCCTTGGGAAATATAGCACAATAGGCAAAACATCTCCTTAGATTTGAAGGGAGATGGAGGTAGCTAAGTTTCAAGGCTGGAAGGATGTCATTACTTTCTTGTGGTAATTCCCAAATTTTGCTCTTCAATATAACTTCCCATTCATGAGAACTGACTCTAGATCTTAGCAACCCAGCCAAAGTGTTCACAGCTAATGGCAACCCTTGGCATCTTTCCACTATCTTTAAACCTAAATCTTCAAGATCACGATGATGATCGAAATTTTCGACTCCAAGAGCATGGAATGCAAACAAAGTCATGCAAGCCTCTCGTGACAACTGTTTCAAAGTATAGGGTTGAGCATGGGCAATTTTAGCAACGCAGTAATCACGAGTCGTGACGATAATCTTGCTTCCCTTCGCTCCCGATTGAAAAGGCTTCAATAGGAGAGTCCATTTTCCATAATTCTCGTTCCAAACATCGTCTAAAACAATAAAAAATTTCTTCCCCACAAGGTTTTCCTTGAGCTCATTTTGTAGCCAATTCAGGTCCTTACCTTCACAAGACAAATGCTTGCATGTTGTCTCTAGGATATGCTTTGTAATAGCGGGCACGTCAAAAACATCAGAAACGCAAGCCCATGCTTTCACATCAAAATAGGCTGTGACTTTAGGATCATTATAGACTTGCTGAGTCAGAGCCGTCTTCCCAATACCTCCCATCCCTACAATGGGAATGACCTTTAGATCCGCAGTTGCTTTATCGTCCGCTTCTCCGGTCAGTAATTTGAGAATATTCTTTTTATCATCCTCCCTACTAACAAAAGTAGCCTCGGTCAAATTCGTAGTGGAATCCGGCTTATCCTGTCGGCGGTATCCTGATGGCTCCCTGTTATTCTCTCTCAGGCTCAAACTCTCTTTCAGAGTTATGATGTTTCGTAATCTGCTGTCCATCTCTTTAATCTTGGATCTCATTTTGCAGTCGAACATAAATGCACAGGAGCTCGATCTGAAGCAACAAATTGGAAGAAGGGATTGTACCTTGCTACAGCCGGGTTCTGCCTTGGACTTGTTTTCCGCGGATTTTGTGGCAAACTCATCAAGCAAGTCGTCGATATCATAAGCCAAGTTCCTGAGATCTTCGAGCCACGGCTTCACGTCAGGATCGCCACGCAGTTGCCTATCCTCTGCATCATACAGCACCTTGTCGATCCTGAACAGCAACTTCTCCCATGTCTCCAGCGACTTACGGATCCCCTCACGCTGAGCAAAGTCGAGCAGCTCACGAGAGGCCAACCTCTCGAACAGCACCGGAAGAAGGGCGCCAAGAAAGAGCTCAGCGATGGGCATGGCTAGGTCGGTGAGCGGCAGAGGATTAAGCGAGAGTGCAGGGATGGTCTGAGAAAAAGTGTACGGAGAGGAGAGGAAACAAAAGTTGTTACGTCCAGGACAATAGCCTCAAATGATGGTGTGAACCAAAGACCCTTTAAGCATTATAAATACTCTAGTTAGATTCGAGATGGCTTTTGTCTTAGTGGGCATCTCTTTAATCCAATTACACTGGAAAAATGGACTTTGAGGCAATGATCCGGGTAATTAGATTGATCGGATGGTTAATGTTGCATCACATAGGTCTTGCCCCTTTTGATGGCCCATGTTCAATTTAATTTGTATACTAAGTTCACTAAATATTTGCTCTTGCCCAATACATTTGATCGACGGTCAGAGTAAATAATGGATCGTTAGAGAGCATCTTGGGTCACTTGTTTGGCTTATCTAGTTTCGAATATCAAATTACAAGCTTCAAGCTTAAGTGACATGAGAGCTCGGCACATTGAAAGCTGCGAAATCTCCGTGGTTGCTTGCTAATCATAGTTTTAGGGACTTTTAAGCCGATTAGTACTAATCTTCATTACATAATATTGGATGACTAGCTAATGACCGTAATGCGGCATGATTCTAATTTAATTTGTTGACCGCATATGATGATAGAACCTTATGATCAGTTATGGTTCATCAATAGGTAATAAATTACATTTTTCTGTTTTAGAGAGCTTGATTTGTTGCTTAGCATAATTCATGTAATTATCCCATTGCTCATCTGTAGACAGCCTGTGTTACAGTTGGAGTTCCATGACTACCGTGTCTGCTAATATGACATTTAACATTGTCACGGCATGTTCAGCTTCTTGGGAGAGCACTCGCAGAAGTGGACGGGACAGCGTCTGCCATCTTCCTTGTACCGTCAAGTGATGCGAAGTTCGTTGATTCTACTTGAGGTAAAGTATGGGATATGTCTCGCCAAAAGATGTCCAGCATCGTTTCTTGCTTCATGTCTAAGCAAAGGCGGGTAGAAGCTTCAGCTTTTCATCTGGTGAGCTGCCTTTGGCGTGCAGATGGAAAGATTCCTTTCGGGATTCTAACGCAGAACTAGGTCTGCATGGCATGTAGCTCAAAGGCAGAGTCAAGGAAGCCCTATGAGAATCACAACTTTAGTACGTGGGAAGATAATGCTCCTCTCCCGTCAAACGGCTCCATCCAACCCCTAGAGAACTTAAGGGACGAAGTTATTCCTCAGCTTCTTTTTCTCCACCAAGTCTGCGTGCTTCACCCGCGATTCCCCTCTATTTGGTTCTTTTGTTTCCTTCCACTGATAATGGCAGACAAGAGGCACATTTCTTTCTGCTAAATGTTCTAAAGCCGTGCTGGCTGCGCTCATTCGAAGCTTGCGATAGAGCAAACTGTGTCTGTGAAGCCAAAAGGACAAAAGAAAATGTGATTCACGGTGGTGATTTGGACCTCTCATTTTATTGTTGAGTTCTTTTTTTTTTCACAAAAAAAAATCTTATTCTTAAGTCAAAGCCAATAATATTGTTTGTCTAATAAATCCAATTCTTGACAAGAAAATGATATTTCGAGTCCATGATTAGATAGTATCTATGAATCATACTCAAAATTGGTCAATGTTAAATCGCTAACATGTCACGTAAGATGGCCAGCAACAATCAAATTGCCACTTCAGCAATTTCAAGAATTGATCGGAATGACTACACTAGCTATCAACGCAAAGATTTCTAATTATATTGGTAAAAGTCAAAGATTTTGCGAACTCAAGATCATCTTGGTCTTCTCACGTCTCCCACGCCCATATGTTCCTTCATTTGGACATAAGTAAGGTCCACGGTCCACCACAGTTCTTTAGAGAACAACTACGTCTGTTTTTCCCTTTTGCCGTTTTTCCAATGTAACGATAATGTCGAGAATCATTTGCAGTAGCAGCAACTCTACACATTGCCACAGTAATGTACATACTCCCCTCAAGTCTTTTTGGAGGACAATGGTGTCTCCTTGTCCTTTTCCGGTTTTTTCTTCCCAAAGTAACAACAATGTCACAAACCATTTGAAACTAGGAGAATTAGGGCGTTTGCCTTGGTCACACCGGCCACAGAAAAGATAAGTAACTTTACTTAGACAATTCAAATAAGAGTCTGAAGTGGTGTAATTTTTTTAAAAAAAAAAGACTCTTGAGTGGAGTTAATTTTTAATAAGTGCCTAATTCATCACCCAGTCATAATGGCATGAGCATTTTAGTGAAAGCCACTTTTTTGGCTTATTCTTTTTTCACTTCAGGCGCTCATTCGAAATTTCCTAATGTTCTCTTACACTTATGACCATGGCTTGTTTTATGACCATCACTTATTAGAAAAATAAAATACATTTTGGGTGATTATTAATTAATCAATCAATTTTTATATAACTTATGTTCGACTGTTTTTCTCATATAGACCAATTATTTTTTTCATAACTCGCAGTCACAGGTGAGGTTGCCTTGTCAAGATTTGAGCAAGGTCAACCTTTGCCCTTGGCCAGCAAAGCAATGGTGTGGTTGTAAGAGGGTCGCGACCCTTGCTAGCCGCTAGCCCTCTGTGATTAACAAGCTCGCCAACCATAGTGAAGAAGAAGAAGAAGATGATGATGATGATGATGAAAAAGAGAAAGGGAAAGGAAAGGAAAGAATAAAATTAAAGAATTTGAAAATATTTTTATTAAAAAAATTATCCATATTAACACAAGTTGTGCCATACAGGACAATTGACATTTCTGTCATCAATTCCAATCAAGATTGACTAGATCAATCACATTGACAGATTGTCAAAATGTTCAAAATTGAATTAATCAAGTTGAAAGATTAATGACTAAATTAGTACAAATTTAATAGATTTATGATTTGTTTAGTAATTTTCCTAGTCTAGTATATTTTTTACTTTTTATCTATTGCCATTATTATGAAACATGGAGTCAGTTCTTAAGGAAAGCATTGATTTTACTTGAGTATACACAATATCCCTACCTAAAAATGACCAACTGTTGATTATAATCAAAATCATTGTGTTCCAACGATTTGAAAATGCTTGACAAATCATTCAGGTTACACACCCTTCCCATTATGACAATTTTTCAAGATTATTCATTTAATGAGCTCTTTGGCTTGCCTTTCGTGAATTGAAGGTATATGATGGGGGATTCACTTACTATGGTGGGGACTAGTTTGCCACAATCTCATTGCCAGATGATATTTAATGACATGTGAAAGAGAGAGAGAGAGAGAGAGAGGTTCATTGATGATGTCAATCTATGTGTCCAATTGGTGCAATTTCAATTCGAATCCAAGTAATGCTAATTCCAAATTTACAATCAAACTCTTTGGTGACCGTTCCAATAACTTCACCTCACTTATCCGTCACCTGATTTTTATTGGACTAACATTAAATCGAGAGTGCGACATTCTCGCGACCTCCCCGAAGGTGTACCACATAATGATTAGGTTAATGGATTGCTAAATTTAACTTAACTCGAGCTCTCCCAAACTCATACCAATTCGCGACTTAGGTTTCACTTTTTTAAATATGCCAAATTAATTTCAAAAGAAAGTCGCCACTAATCTATTTACGGTGGGCCGATTAGAAATCCATGTAAAATACTGAGAGTCGTATTTTACCCCTACGAACCAGAGATTTTGAATTCGGGGACTTGAGAACCTATTTTCTTTCTTTTCAAAAATGACTTGCAGGCAGCTTGAATTGATTTTTATTCCCTAACATGCACGGTGACCATGCGGGTGCGCAAATTATTATTTAAATACTCAAGGAAAGCAAACAATGAACAAGGACAAATGATTTTTTAGGGATTTTCACTTTTTATATGCAAATTATTCTAATATGTGATGCATGTGATGAAATGTGTCTAACCTAACATGCTCTAAAATATGCGGCCCTAAATTAAACTAGTCTACATGACATGCTATTTAACTAAATCAATTAAATGACATGCAAAAAGGCATTTTTTGTCATTTTCTTATTTATTAAATGAAATTTGAAACTAATTAATTATAAAAAAACTAACCTAACATGATTCCTAGATTTCTAAATGTAATGATATGAAATCCAATGCAATTCCTGAGTGACATGGTGTATGATTCATGCACCTAATATGCAAACCTAATATAAGCATGACATGCATATGAATTTTTTTAGGTTTTTAATATAAGCATGTAATATTATCTAATATGCAATCTAATTTAAACATGCAATGCGATACTACCTAAATGAATCTAACATGGAAAATGTAGTATAAACTAACATGCAATCTAAACATGGAATGCCTATTTTTTATTTTATGAATTAAGAAAAAGAACTAAATCAACAGATCGTATCTCAAGCATGAGATCGGATCGGCCGACTTTCGTGCAGTCGCGAGTCGTATCTCGAGCGTGAGATCGAATTGTGGACCAATGCACAATAAAAAAATCACAATTAATAAAGCCTATCTTCTAAAACAAAGCAAATAATAAAACAAGCAAAGAAATGCATGAGCAAATCAATAAATCAGCACAAAGGAGAGATCTTTTTTACTGCAGAAAATGTTTTTATTTTTTATTTTTTATTATTAAAAAAACGAAATTAAGAAGGAATAAAATAAAATAAAGGAAAAATGGACTGGTCCGAACCGAGTTGGGTTCGGACCAGACCCACACGTCGGTGAGCCCGTGAGGGGGCTGGACTGGGCCCGTGATGGGCTCGGTCCATCTTCCTCTCTCACTTTCTTTCCTTCCTTTTTTTTTTTGGTTTTTCTGGCCCTGTCTACTTCTTTTCACGCATGGGCCTTTTTCCCTTTGCTTCATGTGGACCTGCAAGTGACAAAAACAAAAAGAAAACAACCAAGCTATCTACACACGCACAGCCCAAACTCCAAACCCCAACCCAACTCGCGTCAAAACCAACCCCTGTTCATCATCTTCTTCACCTGCAGACTTTTCGTGGGTACGAGCGTGCAAAGCTTGCTCTACATTACCAGACGGCGCAGGGCCAAATGAACGACCGGCTCTCCCTCAGCTCATCCGTGTCGAGCCATCACCAACAAACGATAAAATCATGCGAAACAGAACAAAACCAAAGGAGATTGACGCAAATAATTCAGGTAAACAGGAGTTAAACATCATCAAGCTCGGCTATTAAATTAAAACAATGCAAGACCTAAGCTTATAATGCAAGAACAGAAACAAAATCAAGCAAACATGAGGCTTGGAGAGCAACCGAATCAACGATTACTTCACTTGATCTTTGAAGAACGCATTGAAAACATGAACAAGGCGGTCACAAAAAAAATAGAGACAAAACGTAAAAACTCCCCCCTACGTGGTTCGAGAATCACGTTGAGCCCGGGCGTTTGAGCAAACTTGAGACGAAGCGGTGCTCAAACGTGCTCTTATTCTCGGCCACGATCCTCGGGAGAACTTAAACAAGCTAAATAATCGTGGAACCCATCGGCGAAAAGGGAGAAAAATCGTAGTCGCGGGCCGTCGGGGATGATGGAGACGTCGCGAATAAAACCTTCCCTCTCTCTTTTCCTCTCTCCCTCTCGCCCGTATGCTCTCTCCATTCTTTACTGTGTCTGTGTGTCTTTCTGTTTCTTTCTCCTTTTTTTACTCCAAAAGTCTCCGTCCAGAAGTCCCCAGAAGCCCTCCTTTTATGCTGGGTAGATGGATATCTCGGTCAAATCCTTAAGATTCGACCGAGATTAGGATTTGACCGAGATATCCACTTTATTTTCTTTACTTGTTCCTTTTATTTCTTTTCCTCTTTCATTTGCCGCACGACTTGGACGTCTCCTTCAAGCTGGGGTAATGAAAAATTCGATCAATATTAAGAAGATTTGATTGAATATACACAAGTATTTGGCCAAGGTTGCAAATTGCAATGTTCCCAATTTTGCCGATTACGCGATTTTTATGCGCGGATCCACTTAAATCTGCATGCAAATTATTCCTAAAACTAAATGCAATTTAATTAAAAAAAAATTATTGTTAAGGGACCAAAGAAAATTAGGTGTCAACAACATTGATCACGAGCATATTACATGCACAATCTCTTGATTTTTGGATTCTGGTTCAACCCAATTAAGATGTACTCAAATGTTGAGATGAAAGTTCAATGATATATACCAAGACACTTAGAGGTGCAAAACACACCTAGGCACAATAGGATTTAATGCCATATTTACCCATGTTGGCTTGAGATTACCATCACACTCCAGTGGCTTCATTCATTGTGATACTTAAAGCATGCCCTTTGATGGGATCAGTTGCTAGATACGTGGGGTTATCTCCCTATTTCTTTCTTTTAATAGTCATCTCTAGACCCATCAAGACGCGTCTAGAGTCCATTTATTAACTCAATCTTGTCGAAATACTTCATAAATGAGTTGCCCCAAATTTGAGGAGCCTAACCATCATGTGTTCTAAGATGAGAAGTCGAACATAATTGAGTTTGAATGGGTCACATTGCAAACCCGTTTACAGCCTATCTTGAGAAAGGGCTTGATGATTCGAGCAGCCCATTCCAAACCCGGCCCACTTCCACCCACAAGCCCACTCGGTCTCTCGTCCTCCGCTGGCAAGCTGATCTCTGTGAAGTCCATGGAGAATAAAGCCCGTTCGTGTTTCTCCGCCTTCTGTTGGGCTCTTCAAGATTGATTTCACCAAAGTTTCGGCTTTCTTCAGCTCTCAAATGAAGCGAGAAGGCAAAGTGAGAGACGAAGCAGGTCTTGTGGAACTCCATCGTCAGTAGCAGAAATCGATGGACCGAGCAAAGCAAGAGCAAGGAATCGTAGAGGAATTCTCCTACTTAGGGCATGGCGATGTCCGGGGCCAGATCAATCGCGACGGCCCTCCTCCACACCCTTGATGAGATCCTTGCAAAGCGGTCGATCATCTTTTCGTGCACTTGGATTGAGAAAAACGGAAAACTGCAATCCCGTTGGATCACAATACGATCACTCCCGATCCAGACATATCTTCTTTCTTTCATGGGATACGAGGTTACACCCTCGCCTGTGCGCTCAATGGCACACACAAAGGGCATTCTGAGTATGTGAATATTACATCATTTTAAAGGTAAAAGAAGACGGTGTCAATACTACAAAAATGACCAAACTTTTTTAATCAATGTGATGTCGATAAGAAATTCGGTATTAGGCGATTGTAACAATCGGCGAGTCATCAGCGACAAAGAAGCTTTCCGATGAACGCAAATATTAATGATTGATTGCGACGCCAGTGTAAAAGCTCGATGTTGAGCGATTGGTCGATAATTGGTGCTTGACCTAAATTTTGTTTGTGTCTAAAGTAGAATTGAAGATGACAAAGATGACGATTGAGAAGTTATGAACGGTTAGACATGCAATCTTGGAAATACAATCATGGAACCTCTCCAAAGAAATAGCTTAGTAGCAACACTAGCTACCCTCTAAAAGTTTCAACGGTTCATAAATAATATGAAAAATGCAATCATGAAGTGCCATCATGAAGTGTGATCACGGATATTACAGTCGTAACTTTTAATTGAAATATTAATTGCTTGAAAGATGTTACTTTGTGTAACAGGATATATAAACCATATTGAATTATTGTAAAAATGCTCTCGATCATCGGACAATCCATATACCTCCTTTTGAATTTATCAATATAACTCTATTTTTCCCTGCATTTGTTTTTGTTTAGAGCAATTACTTTTAGCTCTTTTTGTTCTTGGCTACGCTCAGCACTTCTTGATTCAATAATAATGCGGAATCCGACTCAAATAAAAACCAAAGATCCGCCCTTAGGTAGAAAGTATTTCGTCGCGCGCATAGTCATTCTCAGCGAAACGGGTACATAAATGCTCAATTAGCCAAGACGGATATGCTCTTATCTTAATTTCATCATGCATATGGCCTCTTTGAGCGTGGTAAAGTGACTAGTTAGGTTTAATTCGGCGATTTAAGATTGCCTTGAGTGGGTGATGCGCACTGACATTTTGAAAGAATCTTGCATTTAATAAATAAGTAGCAAGTAGAAAGATGAAATCTCCATTGCCAAATTGAAGAGATATATGCGATTGTAATTAAAGAAGTTCTTGTATAGCTAAGGCTTTGTTTGTTTTACGAAAAAAATTTATAAAATATTTTTCAAGAAAACGAGAAATTATTTTCCTGAAAAATGATAATTTTTCTGGTATTTGTTTGGCTTATCGATCTCGAGCGAGATTGAGACACGTTGTTAGATACTACAATATTTAAATATAAACGAAGCAAACATAGGTGTCTTTTTTATTGGTGTAAAATATTTTTCTTAATTATTTGATTTTTTGTGAAATAAGCATTGAAAAATTGAAAAATTATTTTTTTAAAAATTATTTTTCATAAAATGAACGGATGTCTATATATGCAGATTTCAGCTGCACGGTGACGCGATCTTAAGCGTCCGTCCGCGACGCCGGGGAAAGGTATTGTAAGAAAATGTCGAAACGTTTTTCCATTTTCTGAAACATTAATGTTGGGCACGTATCAAAACAAAATGGCATGAGCCGGGGAGAACCCTAGTAATCAACGTCTTCTTGTACTCATCAACTCGCGGGCTTCTTCTCTCTCCGTCTCTGCCACGGTGACCGAACACAGAGCACCGAGCGTTCCATACCCAGTTGCCTCCGGTGGCGGTCGATTCTGTCGCTTCTGGTAAATATTTGAATGTTTAGCTCTCTGCCCCGCGCATGTCTACTGTCTCGTTGGCGTCCGGTGGACTTTTGAGAAGCTTCAGGCGGTTGAGTTTTTGATGGTTAGGTCGGTAGGCGGTGGGAATGAGAGTGGGTTTTCGGTCGAATGTTCTGGGTCGTCATGGCTTTTGTTTTTCCTTGAATCGGCTGATACTAGTTGTGCTCTTTTTCGTCATGTTGTCGTGATATTTGCCACTTGAATGATGGAGATTCAGTGTCTTCTGGCATGAATTCTGTTCTCCTGATTTAAAAGCGGTTTCGTTCATTTATTGTATATTGATTGAAGCAGCTTTTATGGTAGATAGACGGAGAGGTGTGATGGGTTTATCATTATCTGATGCTGTATTTATGATTCCGGGCCTATCATTGTTCTTTTGCAGAAGATGGTGTTGTGATTCTGTTTCCATTGGAATCTCGGACGAATCATCGTCTCCGAGGTAATATAGAGCAGTCACGTCTGTACTTTTACCCGGTGCTTTTCACCTCTGAACTTTGACGCGATACACGGGGAGGCCTGAAGTTCTGATGGGTTGAGCAGCTCAGAATATGCCGTAAAATTTTGTTTCAGCTGAACTGTGGCTCTTTATGGTTTGTCAAACTTAAGAGAATTGCGTTGTAGAAGATATGGGTTTCGCAGTTGCCCCACAGAGTTCCATGGCCGATGCATCTCTTCCACATCTTCTGCATCGGAATTCTAAACAAGCCAGCCGAAGTTCTGGACCTTGTGGTATTGATTGCTTTTCAAGAGAGACAGGATATGCTTTTCGGACAAGTACCTCGATTAAGTGCGAGTCTAGTTGTTGTCTGCGAAATGGTTATCTCAGTCTTCGAAGAAATGTGGACTCTTTTCAGTGTGGAGTCTTACAAAGAAGCTTTCGCACTTATGAGGAAGATGACATTGACCAAGATGAGTCGAGTTCAGAAGGCCATGAGGGGATTGCTCTGAGGGAAAGCAGTGTGAAGACGAATTCAAGGAAAACTTCCAGCTTGTCGCGGCGGTCTTCAGATGGTTCATTTGTCGGAAACGATGGGGTAACCAACAATGGGATTCTTCTAAATCTCTGCAGTAGCGGGAAACTGTTGACTGCAGCGCTGTTGATAGATGTCATGAGGCGCCGAAATCAAATTCCCCACTTCCCTTCTTGCGTAAGCTTAATCAGAGGTCTCGTGAGAATCAATAGAATAGAGAAAGCTGGCAAAGTCCTTAGAGTCATGGTCTTATCTGGTGGGGTTCCTGATGTGATCACATGCAACATGATGATTGGTAGTCTTTGTAAGAAAGGGCTCTTTGAATCTGCTGTCGACCTCTTAGAAGACATGAGCTTGAGTGGCTGTCCTCCGGATGTCATAAGTTACAACACTATCGTCCGCTGCATGTTTGACAATGGTCGTTTTGATCAGGCTATTGGTTTTTGGAAGGACCAATTGAGGAAGGGATGCCCACCTTACCTGGTCACCAATAACATCCTTGTTGAGTTAGTATGCAGGCACTGTGGAGTTGTGCGTGCCCTTGAAGTTTTGGAAGACTTGGCTATAAATGGCTGTCATGCTGATATGGTTACCTATAATTCGCTTGTTAATTTTACTTGCAAGCGGGGGAATTATGAAGAGACAGCTCTAGTTCTGCATAATCTTCTATCTCATGACATGGAAATTAGTACCGTAACTTATAACACTCTCCTTCATTCTCTTTGCACCCGTGGCTTTTGGAATGAAGTAGATGAAGTCCTTACAATAATGAGTCAGAGTTCACGTCTTCCAACGGTTGTTACGTACAATATTTTGATCAATGGTCTGTGTAAATTTGGATATCTAGACCGTGCAATTGACTTCTTTAAACAGATGGTTCAGAAAAAGCGTAGCCCCGATATAATAACATATAACACTCTTCTGGGTGCTCTTTCTAAAGAGGGTATGGTGGATGAGGCCATTCAACTACTTCACTTTTTGAGTGGCACTAGCTGTTCTCCAGGTTTGATCAGTTATAATGTCGTCATTGATGGTTCGGCTAAATTGGGTGAGATGGGTAAAGCAAAGTCATTATATGACGAGATGATTGAAGCTGGGATCAATCCTGACGACGTAACCAATCGATCTTTGCTTTGGGGGTTCTCCCGAATGGATTTATATGAGGAAGCTATGGATATTTTGCATGAGATGAATAGGAGAAATCACAGAGTTGGTAACAGTGCATACAGATTCCTGATCCATGGACTGTGTAAAAATGAGAAAGTCAGTTCTGCAATACAGGTGCTGGAAAAGATGATATCAAGTCAATGCAAGCCAGATGAGACCATCTATTCTGCCATAATAGATGGTGTAGCTGCTGCAGGGATGACAGAAGAAGCCCATGAGTTGCATCGAAAACTGATAGAATGGGGTGTTCTTTCTCAAGAGCCAGTGTTGACTGGGACTGCATTGTAACTTGAGCCTTAAGGTGTCTCTGTGCTCTCAGATAGCCATTTTCTTAAGTGAAGCTGCATAGCATGTGAGTTCCACCTCAGCCATTTCTTCGTCCTTAGTTTACTGTTTCTTCATAGTGGCTTGTCCTATCCTCCTCTCTTTGTGGATTCCATAGATTTTGACCAATGTTGTTCACAAACTATCCCTTCTGTTGTCTCTCTCGCTGGTTTTGTGAGCCATGAAATTTTGATGGTAACTGCTTATTCAAGGGAAGCTTTGGCCTAGTCCTTCCTCTGATCGCACATTTTTGTAACTGTACTTCTAGGACATCTGTCTGGGGACTTGATGGTCCAAGGATTTTAGTGCATGGCCAAGTCTTTGAACAAGTAAGGTGATGGTTGCCTTAATTCTTTTTAGATATAATACTGTGGTTGGTGTTTAAACTAGTTTTGATGATGAGTAATTACTACTCGTGCATGCTAGCTTGTTCCCCAATTCAATTATGATGGACTTGGAAGCATGAAGTTACTGCTATAGGATGCTGAAGTATTTTCTGTTTGTGTTGATGATATCTGAGTGTTTTATGGAGAAATCAATAATTAAGGGGAAGAATTCATCTCTTAACTAGCATCTTAGTTATTTAACCATCAGCTTCTTACTCAACTAGCTTAATTATTAGCTGAATCTTTCCCCACTTACTGTTATTTTACGACAACCCATATACAGTGCATACCATGCTTGCCACTAGCTTAAGTATGTAGATTTTCAGATAGTTTTTACAGGAGGGACCGACTTGGAGAGTGGATCCCTAGTGTGTGCGGTACAATTTTCTCATGATCTTGCTCAATGGGCTAGAGATAAGGAGAGTGGATCCCTAGTGTGTGCGGTACAATTTGCTCATGATCTTGCTCAATGGGCTAGAGATAAGTCTAGCAGATATGATTTCTTTCCTGGTTTTTCCGTTACAGATGTTTGGATTGGTCCAAATGTCAATTGCCCATTGATCAAAACCTTGCCATCCATCTTTTTCCGAGTTGCCTTGAATCAAAGCCGAGTAATTTTGCCAAGTTAATTAAGTTCAGTACATTTTCGTGCTGCTTTGTTTCGACCATTCTAGCTTCTTTTATCATCCTCTTGTCGTATCTCTATGAACCCAATGTGATAGTGCAGTCTAGTTCGTGCTAGATAGTGCAGGAATCTTGACTAGTATATTGTGTTCTTTAGCAAAGAGATTGGAGTGTGGATTGACCAAGGACAATGGAAACAAAGGCACGTACTGGTCAGGATTGCGTTATATAATACTTTCGAAGGCCATGTGACTGTCTGTCTTGATGTACTTTCAACCCGATAATTTTCAATACGGATTCCTCATATAGCTAAAGCTTGTTGCATCGATCATTTCCTTAAACGCCGGACTTACATTTGATCAAACGGTGCTGGCTGGAGAAAGCAGGAGCTGTTTCATTTTCAATGCATCCAACGACAGGAGCATTCCGCGTCGAGTCGTCATCCTCTACTGGATTTTCAGAGCTGATGGCGAACATTTTGTGGACTGAGTGGTGATGTCGGAGTAACCGGCCACCGGTTTTGGCCGCTGCCGATGAACGGCGTGCGGTTATGTGAATTGGGCTTCCCCGGGAGACTGGGTTGTTATGAACTAGAATTGTGCATACATACGACTCGCATAGGCTTCGAACTTGTCGATGGCGGCGCTTTAAATTGAGCTGTACAACTTACTGCCCATTGATTGCGTATTTGAATTGCGGGGCTCAATTAAGAGGGCGATCGTTTTTGGAAGTGACAACCCGAGTTCGATGGGGGATTTGCGCGAACTAGAGCAGATAATATTTAACACGGGTTTCGAGCCATGCAAATTGGTTTCAATGTGGTTTTGACTTGTATTTGATCATCGTAAAATGGCGTTCACCATCATCAAGGCGGTGGCAAATGGGTGAGTCGGGATAGTTTGAGAGAGTCATAAATGATATAATTTAAATTGATTTTTATCAAACAATTTGTGTGATCTATACACACGGGACTAACTCACTTCTAAACCAAACTCACCAAGTAATTTGGTATAGTTGTGATGATGAATCGAGATTTACAAAACAAAAATAGACTGTCTAGGGTTGGACTCTTCTTCAGTGTCAAGGTTATGAGTAAAACACTCCGGGTTTCGAGAAAAGGGAAGAAGAATGAGATCCAATTCAATTTGGTTTGACTTTCGATACATCTAACGAGGTTAATGTAATCGATTTCGAGTCTTGACCTAATTTTTTTTATTTAATATTTACATTTTATTTCAATTCAAAACTTTCGACGATGACATAATCAACGAGACATCATTTCTAAATTTTTAATAAAATGAAGTTTTACCTGTCTTAGCTTCGACGGAGCCATAACTTCTTGAATCTCAAACTAACCACCCTCGCCGTAGTTGCGCCGTCCACCTGCTTGAAGGGAAGCGGCGCCGGGGTTCGACCCGCCTTTCCTTCCGGGCGGAGGCGCACGTGACCGAGCACGCGCAACGCGCCTTCTTCTTGTTCAACCGATTTCTCTCCATAATCAGGTGCCCATAATTCTTTTGTTTAACCCCCCCGAAAGAGATTATCTTTCCCAATCGATTTCCCCAGCGAGCCTGCGGCTGCATCGATCCCTAAAACAAACAATTCTCTCTCTCTCTCTCTCTCTCTCTCGCTTATTAGCCTCTCGTTGTCTTCTCCAAACATCTCCTCCTCAGCTCAACACCGGGAGAGAGATAGAAAGAGCAAGCGCGAAGCGCGAGATCGTCACCCATCCCGCCATTGAAGATCTGGCGTATCGAGCTCGTGGAATCCTAGCTGCCTCTGCGATTTGCTAGCTGGGCTTTTCCGAGCTCCCGGAGCTGAATCTGCGGCTTGTTCTTTCGATCTCCGCCTCCTCTCCCCGCGAGAGAGAATACCGCGTGCTGCGGTCGGCGTTTGGGCTTGGATGAGAGGTTGAGAGGTCGGAGACTCGACCAGCATGGAGATCGCCATCGGCGAAGTGGCGTCCTTCGAGACCGACCTCTTGCAGCTCATTGAGGTTTCCCCACCGGCTCTGAAATCGAACTCCGATTTCGTCGAGAAGATCTTCAATCAGTGGCTCTCGCTCCCCGAGAGCAACCGGCTGGTACTTGTTGCTGCCCCCCGCCTGGACTGAACCGAAATCTCACGCTTTAATTTGCCGTTTACAATGCATCGCGAGTGTGCCTTCGCTTCTGATTTCTGTGTTACTTTACGTGTGCATTTTGCTGTTGATTATGCATTTACTTACATGTCTTGGTTGTAACTTCTTGTTAGGGATTCTTGGTTGGTAAATGGGCACGTTCCAACTCAGAAATCACCTATATTTGATAGCATTGATGAGAGAAGAAATCATCTTTTTCAGTTCTTACCATCTTATACCAAATTCTTTTTGTTAGTCAGGCATTTTATAGAAAATTTGCTTTGAAACTTGGAGAAGCTGTCTTGGACTATGGATTGTCTAGTTTCGGATGATTATGGAGGAGTCTTCTGGCGAATGAGTGTTAAAATCATGATGATGGTTCTTTTATGCCTTGGTTAGTGCTGGGTTAGAACACAAACATTTTGGGGGCAATTTGAAACTTGGAGTTTTTTTGTTATGGAAAAAATGCTGTATGTATAAGTTCTAAATAAAAGTTACAGTTTGGGAATTGGAAACTTGTGTGAGACATTTTCTTTTGGCAAATGACGGTGTTGTCATTGAGTGATTCGAATTTGATTTCAAAGAACAAAGAACTGATTAGGCATTGTGCGTCATTTGATTGTGAGTTTCTTGTCAAGTCATGCATTTATTAGAAAATTGGTCAAAAACTTGGAGAAGGTGTTTCGGAGTACTGATTGATGGGTTTATTATGGATTATTTATCTTATGAAAGACAGTGTCGGGCTTCTAATGGTGGTTTCTTCATACCCAAAAGACAAGCATGATTTAGGTTAAAGTTGCCTGAAGGGATCTAATAACTTCGAAAGATTGTTAGTATCCAATTGCTAGTCTGGGACTCAAAAATTGGGGTAAAATAGTAGGAATTAACCTATAACATATTTATGAGCTTCATGCTCAAAAGCTATGGTTAGAGAAGTGAAACATTACGAGGAACCTTTCTTTTGGAAAACTGTTGAAGTCTTCATTGAGTAGATGCGTACTTGATTCTCGAAGAAGAATGAGCTGATACGAGTATTATGCATCATTTTGTGGCAAGTTTCTTGTCAAGTCATGTATTCATTGAAAAGTTGGATCAATACTTTGGAAAGGTGTCTTAGACTATTGGTTTTTGAACATCTGTTGGAATACTGATGGTGGGTTTGTTCATGCCTTAGTCCAAGCACATGCTTGGTTGACATTAAAGATGCTGGACATAAACTAAATACCATCCAAAGTCACGGTTATCTACCTATGAGTATGGGATTCAAATTTGGCTTAGAGTCTCTTAAAATGAAAGATGATTCTATAATTTTAACCCAGTGGGCGAGACAACTTGGTGAGGTCGAAAAACTCAGCCAGAGGCATTAAACTATCAGGCTTGATGTGCTTTTCTGATAATTTTTCTAAGTTCTGTAGGCAGAATTTATCTTGTTCATCTTCACTCACTAGAGTCTAATTGAATGATGGAGGCAACATGGATTTGCTATGTATCATAAGTACTACTAATGAGATCCAAATAATAAAGTCGTGACATTCTCCGTCTAATTCCTTCTGTGCATAAAAAAAGGAGACACAAACAAGAATTCTTATTGCATCAAGGATGGAAGGAGATTGTAACTTTACAAAGAGAAAAAATAATCATACTTTGAACTGTTCAAGTTTATTGGTGTACAGGTATGATGAAAAATAATTCGAATTTGTTGTTATGAAAGAAGAACCCTACCATTAGAGGGTATAATGACTTGAGATGAGCGATCATATCGAAACAAGAGTAATGAAATTTATACCAAGAACGTTCTACTAATTGGTGTATAAGTGATTCGGCAAATTACAAATGCGCCTTTGAACATGTGGGTCTTATTAAATGTAGAATAAAGTTCTGCCACATCATTCAGTATACCCTTGCTGTAGATGGGACTAGCATTGTCCTTAAAATATTATTCCGGTATTCTCCAAATTTAAGAAATCGATGCCTTATTTAGTGACTTGTGCTTCTTTTTTAAGACCTTCTAGCAAATTTGAGATCATAATAAAATAAATTTACAAGTCCAGAAAAAATGAGACTTTGAATTGACAATTGATATCTATATCAACTAATTATAATTGTCATTTGGCATGGAGCCTCAATGATGATAAGTCAATTGCTCTGCGATTAAGTTGCTCTCATGACTTCTGCAAGTTTTATGAAAATTCTCATTTCTTGTGTATGTTTCCCAGATGCTCGCATTGAAAGCTTTGTGTCTAGCAGACATGATTGATTCATTGATAGCAGAGGACAACTTATCAATGACTCTTTTCGTAGAGAAAAAGGAGATCCTTAGCCAAATTGATTGTTGTGTTAAGCCTTTTGAACATGTTTACAAATTCGTGGACCTTAATGTGTAGACCATATGAATTTGTTGATAGTAGACCATATGAATTTTTGTCTCTCACATCCACAGTCAATGAAACCTGACAATGTAGGAAGTTCAAAGGGGTTTGATTGTGGGATGCCTGAAGAAGTTGCTTTGATTGTGCAAGCTGGTGCTAATGTCATTGCATGATATCGGATACTTCCTTGGAGATTAGCTGCTGTTTCTGGAAATTCTTAACTTGCTTTTGATTGAACACAAATTGTCATAGTTACTGGCTCTCTGAAAATATTAAAGTAGAAGGCAAGGATTTGCATACATGCATTCTTGCTTTCATGATCTTGGGTATTCTTTGCGTAATCTTGGATATGGTGTCCCATGTTTTTAGAACTTTCCTTTCTCTGTGGTTTCAGGTGACATCATTGATACATGATGCAAAGGCAGGTGCACCTCTAAATGCTCCTGGGAGCTTTTCGAGCACCAGTGCTACTACAGGCAATTCATTACCTTCCATGTTTCCCTCTGGAAATGCACCTCCACTTTCCCCTCGAAGTACATCTGGTTCTCCTCGTATAATGAAACAGAGAGCTGGCCCTTCTAATTTGGGTTCTCCTTTGAAAGTAGTTAGCGAGCCAGTTACGGAATTAATACCTCAGGTTTGGGAGATGCTAATTTATTCACATGTATTCTTTGAGCATAGCTGAATAATTTCCCCCCTTATATCTAAAAGTAAGTTGCTTTTGATGTGCATAATTGCAGTTCTATTATGAGAATGGCCGACCGCCTCCAAAAGAACTGAAAGAGCAATGCATATTGAGAATCAATCAATTCTTTTATGCTCACTCTGACGGTTTGCAGATAACTGGTAGAAGATACTGTTGGCAGTCCTATTATCTTTACTTGTGTTTTCTCTGCCATCTGTAATTCATTGCTTTATCATTTCCTTGATATTTCAGACTTCAAATTAATTACAAGGGAAATTTGCAAGTTGCCATCATTCTTCTCGACATGTCTTTTCAGAAAGATTGATGTTAATGGCACTGGCTTCATTACGAGGTCTGCATTTTGTCGTTATATTCTACCTTTTCCTAAATTAAGTTCTTGCTTGGTGATGTGGGTAAGGGATGACAGTGGTAATTTGTGATAGAGTCAGACGAATATCTAGTGATCGTGATGGTGCTGCGTTTGCTAACTTGTTCGATTCTGTCTCTTCTATGGTATGAACAAGCTTCCAGTACTGGAAGATCACCAATCTTTACTGCATGTTTCCACATTCTAGGCCTAAGCATGCTGGTCAATTTTGGATTCTGGCTCAATCTTTGTACTGGTTTTCCAATGCTTACAGTTAGAGCACCTTTATTGTCCCAGATTCTTTACTTGCTCTCCTCCAGAATTTGCTGTTTCTAAATGTCCCTCTACATACTTGTCCATGGGTATTTATGTCAACTTTGCTTTGAGAAAGAAGTAGTTGTACCATAGCAAACCTGAGAATAAGGCACTTGGTAGTCCTTGTGAATTTCAAATTATTTGTAGTAGTGTTTCCTTTGACTCCATTCTAATATGATTGTCTATTGGAAAGTTTCAAAAGAATCACTGACTATAGATTTTAATCTTCTGGAGAAAGTGATGCAGTAGTTGATTGCAATATCGGTGGCTTCAATTTCGGTACAATGCTTCCTCACTATAGCAACTACGAAAAGCACTGATGTTCATTTCCTAAATTAGTGGTATATGACAGTGTTGTTGAGAAAATAAATTGATCACTCTCAGGCCAAATCCTCTTCTTTAACAAGGAAAATGATAATATACTTAATTTGCTCAGACTAATAACCCACTTGGGGCCCAACTTACCTGAGTTATGGTCGGTAAGTCCTCAAGAATGCTATTTTTATGATGCTGCACTTTTTCTCTTTTATTTAACTCTCTTAGTTGCATGGTCTTTCTAATTGTCCATGGGTTTATTCATCAGTCTTCTTCAGAGGCCTCAGAAATACGTTGCAAAGGGTATTTTGAATACCATTCTTTTGGCTACCTTACGCTTCAGTTACTTAAGTTCTCAAAGTACCTTTGTTCCTGATTTTTCTGAAGCCGTCAACTTCATTCGAATTTTTGGGACTATGGCTTTTTGACAATGGGAGGCAATAGTGCCTCCTTGATCTTTTGACAATGTTATAACCATCCTACTGGTTAACTGTCAGAATCTTATTCTTTCCTGCTCCAGGCAGATTTAGTTAGTGATCGAGCTTGTGAACTTGAGCTATAGGTATCAAACTCAAAAGGTTGGATAATCAAGATCGAGATGTATAAACGAATGCATTACCTGCTAATGCTTATGCTATTGCTGTTTATGTTGGTGGAATAACATAAACCTAGCGGTGTAGCTGACACCTATTCCATAAGCACAGATAGAGGATGTTTCGACACTCCTTCTTGATATCTTCATTCTTCTCCATTGGCTAACATGTGTTAAGGCGAAAAATTGGTTCCCACATAAGCTAGTGATGTATATTTTTCAGAGGCTACTTAAAATTCAGATTCCCTTTCTCAGCTGTTGTTTTATCAATTTTCTTCTAATTAATAATGTTGCTGTTTGTTGGGCTTATCTTTGCCCTATAATTGACTGATAGGGATGCGTTTGCTGATTACTGGATAAATGGGAACATGTTGATGCTGGATGTAGCAACTCAAATCTATAAGATTTTGAAGCAACCAAATCTCAAGTATCTCACTCAGGTTCAATACGTTCTCCTTACTCATGGTTTCTCTGATCCTCCTTCTCTCTAAGTTGTAGTTTTGGCAACTTTCTGGGGTTGTCTTACTTTTGCAACTTGTAATTGACTAGATTGGGGTATATATACTGTTTTAGTTTCTGATATGTTTTGTTTTCCAACTTTGCCACAGGATGACTTCAAACCTGTGCTTCGAGAGCTTTTGGCTACTCACCCTGGACTGGAGTTTTTGCAAAGCACACCTGAGTTTCAGGAAAGATATGGTTTGTTCCTGACCTGTTGTAGAGATTTTGGTTATTGAGATATAAATTATTTCCTTTTGTGCTCCTCAGATTTGCTCATATGCCATTCTAGTTACATTGAGTGAATATGGTTACTATATTTAAATGGAGCTCATATGACGTGATATGATGTCCTTTCCTCTATGCTCCACATTTGCTCATATGCTGTTCTAGATGCTTTCAGTGAAAAATGTGGCGCTGTGTAATAAGTAGCTTGTGACAAAAAAAAAGGGAGGTGGCAGTGGGTTGGGTCTTATGGGGTACTTGACTTGTTCCAAACTCCAATAGGACTTAAATGGGTTGCAGTTTAGGGTTACGGAATGGTTAAGGGTTTTATTTACAGAACCTTATAGAGTTTGGGACTTATCTTTTGGGTATCCCAAAACCTGAAAAAGCAAACCTATGTTATCTTTTATGATTTGTAGAATTTCTGCAAGAATTTGAAATTGAAGTGGTTGCATAATCTGGATTTCCATGCTTGGAAATGTGTAATCAAGATGATTTGCTGTTTATTTTGTGCTAGACAATATTTAAACAAGAATTTAATGACCACAGTAGTTCCGACAGCCTGTTGAGATCCCAGTAATTTAAGTGGGATGGATTTGGCATTCCATTTGCAAAACCATATGGTTTTGGGATGGGATTGGAAAATACTGAAAAGCTAATGAGACAAAGATCAGCCATGCCAAACCATCCCGCTTCCATCCCTACTAAAAGGGGGGTTGTCCGGTGCACATGGCTCCTGCTGCAGGGTTTTGGGGAGTGGTTGATGTTTACAGCTGTACCTGTTTGGTTTCAGAAATTGCTTTCAGTGAAAATGTAATTGGAATCATTTGTCTTTAGTTTCCTATTTTCACAAAAGTATGTTTGCTTCATAAAAATGAGAACATTCTGTTTTGGAACAAATTGCAAAACTATGTTTGGACATGCTTGAGTTTCTTCATTGGTTTATTCTCAAGTCTCACTGTATTTCAAGTCATCTGGTGAGATATCTAACATTCTTTAAAATAAGAATATCAACAGAAGCAATTGTTTACAAATTATTTAAGTTCATAATTAATGCTTCAAAATTTATAAATAAACGTCATAAATTATGGTGATTGTCTTTTCTCATGAATTAAACATTGTTTGTTTAGTTCTCGTTTCCAAAATAGACAGTTCTATTTTCCCCTTATGGTCACAAGTTTGGCTTATCGAAGGGAAATAATTTAATGAGGAAAATGTGTGTTGGGTGTTGTTAACAACCCTTATCAGAACTCAAAATCTTTGATTGTGACTTCATCCCGATCTTAACAAAACTAAATGTGCCATGGCTGCCATGAAGTCTGATTGCACGGTGTGCATTCTGTATCCATTGATAATAAAGAAAAAATACATTCTGTTTTGCGACACTTAGGAACTAAATTTCACAGTAAGTAATACCATAGGTACTGACTATACCGACGGCTATTTGGTTAAATTTTTGTCCACAGCAGCAATGATTATGATTTGCCAGTTAAAAAGTTGCTCTTGCTAGTTATGGGAGCATTGTATTTGATAGCGTAGCCTTAATAGTTTTTCCTGCTTCTTGCTTCAGCTCAACCCTCATTCACGCTTATTAGACTGTAATATTTTGTTTTTCTCCCTTCTCTATTTATCTAACATGACTTTCTTTACCATTGCAGCTGAAACAGTGATATACAGAATATTTTACTACATAAATAGATCTGGAAATGGCAATCTGACTCTCAGGGAGTTGAAACGTGGGAACTTGATTGATGCAATGTTACATGCAGATGAAGAAGAAGATATAAATAAAGTCTTGAGGTATGATGTTTTCTCTTAGTTATTTCATTAGGCATTTGTGTCCTTGCAAAAAATTCACACTGGGGGTTGTCCATCCATCTCTCTGTAGACTGGTTCATACGTATCTGATTCTTTTGCATTGGTTTCAAAAAATAGCTATCTGATGAGTGTGGGGTTGGCAAAGTAATGATGCTGCTAGAGTTATCTTTTGTGGTGTTTGCTTTTACTAGTATGCTCACTGCCTGCACCATTGGTACTTTAATTATCAATGCAGGTATTTCTCTTATGAACATTTTTATGTCATATACTGCAAGTTCTGGGAATTGGATACAGACCATGATTTCTTGATAGACAAGGAGAACCTTATCCGATATGGCAATCATGCACTTACGTACCGAATTGTAGATAGGATATTCTCTCAGGTTTGTGCCTACTGGATGTAATTACTTGACTCAGATTCCTGCTATGATGGACCACTTGGTGCTTATGGAAATTGTCTCTTTTCTCCTGAATGGCCGTAGGTCCCAAAGAAGTTCACCAGCAAAGTTGAAGGGAAGATGGGTTATGAAGATTTTGTTTACTTCATACTGGCTGAGGAGGATAAATCTTCCGAGCCTAGTCTTGAATACTGGTACATTAGCTCTCCTAATACTGCAAAACCATATAGGCATTGCTGAGTGATGAATCCTGAGGTCATTTAAAGTCATGTCCAGTTTGGCAACTTTTACTTTGATAATGCAGAAAGGAAAACTGTTAAGTTCTCTTATTTATTCAGTAAGGGTATTTTTCTTTTAGCAATTCATCTAGAGGCTGAAAAGAAAGGAGGTATTTTGTTTTTGTTCCATGATAATAACTCTTCTCTGTTTGCAGTTGTATGTGCGTAAACGTGCTGAGTGTGGGTGGGCATGTGGGTGCATGTGTGTGTATTATGATTTCTTTCTTTCTTTCTTTTGTTTTTTTTTTTGGGGGGGGGGTTGTTGTGGGTTGGGGTTGGGTGTGTGTGAGAGAGAGAGAGAGAGAGAGAGAGAGAGAGCACATAAGAAATGCAGGCATTGTGTATAGTATTTCATATTATCTGGCCAGATTAAGAATCTTTCAAGGTTTATACTGTTATTATTCTCATGGGTCTTGATCATGCTTCCATATTATCTTGACCATGCTTCCATATCTTCCAAGCTTATGTCTAATGCAAATATCTGGTGATCTGGTTTCAAAATTTTATGATTGTGTTTTATGCTGTGACATATTTGTACATTTTTCCACCTCATATATAACTTGATGTCTGACTTTCTTTCTTAGGTTTAAATGCATAGATTTGGATGGAAATGGAATTTTGACCCGAAATGAATTGCAATATTTCTATGAGGAGCAGTTGCATCGCATGGAGTGCATGGCTCAAGAGCCTGTGCTATTTGAGGATATTTTGTGTCAGATAATTGACATGATTGGGCCAGAGGTTTGCTCTGTTTTCCTTAAGAATTATATTGTACATGGGATCTATGTTGCAATGGATGAGGAGAATGTTTAAGAATACTGCTAATGTCCTTTCATTGATCTTTCCCTTAGACTACATGTTACTTGTATAGGTGTGTATTGTAGGGTGCATGCCTGCTAGATACTGATTTTTATGTAAGTAAGACCCTTGAGTATGTTTCCAGGGAATTAGTTTCTACATTGCTTGGATCTTGCAAATGTGACCACGAAGCGGTATTTTTTTGATTGGTTATCTTACTGTATCTAACAGTTAGAAGCTCCTGCTTGCAGAATGAAAGTTATATCGCATTGAATGATCTGAAAGGCTGCAAACTTTCGGGAAGTGTATTCAATATTCTTTTCAACCTCAATAAATTTATGGCTTTTGAGACTCGTGATCCGTTTCTCATTCGTCAGGTAGGAATCTTTTATATCATATTTTAAAAGCTTCTACTTTTTCATGGGACAGAAATGGCTGTTTAATTAGCATGATTGTCAGTTTTATACTGGCTTAATATTTCTACCCGAAACAGGAAAGGGAGAATCCAACCTTGACAGAGTGGGATCGCTTTGCCCATAGGGAATATATTAGGCTTTCAATGGAAGAAGATGTTGAGGATGCCTCTAATGGAAGTGCAGAAGCATGGGATGAGTCCCTTGAGGCTCCATTCTGAGAGTGATTGGGTAAGATCGTATATGATGAGTTAATCTTCTCAACCTTTATCCTGGCTTGAAGATCAATGATATGAGAGATGAGCATGACTTAGTGAGGACATTGTTAGCCAATTGAATAAAAAGGAGAAGATCCTGGTTGCGGAAAAAAGTTTTCCCTTTTACATTTGATATGCATAGTTGGTCTCCTTTCTTAGGTTTAATCAGCTCTATATATAAAAGAGTCATCATTTTATTTTTTGTCAAAGTAGGCTATATAATTCCATGATTGGCCATCCACTAAATTTATTAAATGGATGAGAAGACTTGCTTAAAACCTGTGACTATAGTTGTAGAAGATAACTTGATGTTTACTTTCCTCATGAAATTTCGCTCCACTTTTAGTTGGACAGACTACTGCTGCAAATACTCCTCCTTGCATTGTATCTTCTTATATATATATATGTTCTTTTCTTTTCTTTTTCTCTTAGCACCCAAACATGACTAGTCTTACAGATGATTATAAGTTTAAAGGATGCAGGTTTTGGTTGAAAAATGTTGTGGAATTGGTTCTGCCATGTTTAAATGCGCACTTGCAAGTACTCTAATGATCTTATCTTATGGCAGGTTTTTAATGAGAGAAAAAATCATTATCAAGAACAGGCAACAAAGCAAGAGAGCCAACCTGGAATGAATTACTGATGGGTTGTCAATCACCTATAAACTTGTCGAGGGGAGAAAATTCCACAGATGGTCAAGTTGGCCTGCCAGAGAGCAGAGGCTTTTCTCAGGAATTGGACATGGGCTGATACTTTGGACTTTCGGTGACAATACCGAGTACCAAATTAACAATGCTGTGGAGGAAATATCGGCCTATGCTACACTCAATGGAAGTCCAATTCGAAGCATCGACACCATTGGTGATCTTGGTGCCAGTTTCTGAGACAATTGTTTCTCTAGCATAAGTGGTTGGTGCTTCCCTTAATGACTTAAGTTTTGAACATCAGTTTGGTGGTTCTTCTAATACCCGAAACTGGGACAATCATTTGGCAAGGTTGGGGAGGTAGGCAACTCTTGTGTTTTCTTTCCATTTTCATTGGTAGTTTGTTCGAATAATGGTTATATATGAATGGGTTTTGGTAGTCTTAGAACAAAGCAATCACCTTATGGTGATGCTAGGTCATGTTTTGACTGTGCCTTTATGATATGAAGGCATAGGTTCTGTTCTTTCTTTCTTTTTCTGATGCTCGTCTCTTTCTTTGCCGGTATTTGTCAACTATGAATTTGTATTATTATTCTTTTCCCCATCAGATGCTTGTTTATCACTAACATGATGTCAGCGACAGCTTGTTGTCGGAGAAGTCTGCTACAAGAAAGAAATGGTGAAAATGTTTTGTCCGTGTCTCTTACATCTAAATCTGCTAATAAGTTTGCATAACATTTACTTTTCTGCCATCAGTTGGTACTCGTCGTGGACTCGTGGCAATATCAATGCCTTGGCCAGCAGAGGTTTTTCTATTTATGCAACCGCTATGCAGATCAATATATTTGTGGATTGTGGATGCATGGGTAGACATGTTTCAACGAGGCATTGCCATCTTTAGTGCCTTTGTTGGTCTTTGATTAGCGACACATGAGAGAGTTCAAAGGAAAAACAAGTAGAGGTGAACCTTTCCATGCTCGAGCAAGGGCTAGGATTCTCATTACTCAAAGGGTGCAAATCTGTGACATTGCGTATTATCTTCATGAGCATTAATGACTCTTTACACAATCTTCAAATATGTATCTCTATAACCACAAGCAATAGTTAACTGCACTTAATGTTGATATTTTGGATGAAACTTCTCTTTTAGGTCCAATATAGTACCATTGAAGTGATATCTGCGTCACAAATTTCATTTGGTGCGCTAACACAAACTTGATTGTCCAACTACGTGTGAGCTAAATCTTGTGGAGGCATGTCGCCAAGAGTATGTTCAACCCCAGGGTTGAAAGAAAAATTTGCCATCTGTGGAAATAGAATTTCTCTGGTCCGTCGTCGCGAAGAGCCAGCAAGCCCACTGCCAATATGATTTTAGTGTATTCCATCGACATGGCCACCGATACCACTGCATTCTAACCCTAAGTGCAGAACATAGTCCTAATGGTCTAGCAAAGCCTCCTCGCCGGTCGCCATGTTCATCCCTTGTAAGGCCACTAGCAGCTGCTTCGCCGGTGCCGCCGTGAGCAGCCACATCCCTCTTAAGTTTGTCGAGTGATGCAAGATCGGGCGCTACATAAGATGGAATGGAAGGACGATGGATTGCATGACTCTCCATTTACATTTGAAAAAGTTATGTTGGGTTATCAGTGGCAATTACTTGCAAGATGACCCGTCAATTCAAACGACAAATACGATGCAACATGTGACATAATTGAAGACATCGACAACGGTGTCCATGCAATTTGCACACAGACGCATGGCATGCGGGGAGAGGGGATTGACAAGTTAACTTGGTTTAGTACTTTAGCCGCTCCAATGAGACATTTTTCCAGGAATTGACACGATATAATATACATAACAAGTTGGAACCAAGGATGTTAAAAGGAAGCCAAGTCAAACGAGGCCACCTTCTGGCTTTATGCCGATTCAGTCGGGTGTCATGCCACTTCTCGTGTTTGTGTCGCATTGCTGCTCATGCTCGTATTGAGCCCTACCGTGCTCATATCACGCTTTGTGCCGTGTCTTTTAACATTTTCACTCGTATTGGACAATTGTGAAATCCAGAGCAAATAGGTTTATATTCTTTCTCTTTAACAAGCAATACTCATGAGCACAACATTTTAACTAGTTTTTGGTATCCAGATAATAAGTTTGTATTCATGTCATGATGAAGATCATCATGAGAAATGAATTGAAAAAAAAAGGATAAGAACAAAGAAGATTATCATAAAAGATTATTCGAGCCGTAGATCGTAATACTCCTAATAATACATGTTTCGAGTCTAGGTTGATATAACTCATCACATCGGAGCGTTCGTCTCGAAGCAATTATTGCCTGAAATCGCGATATTAGATTCTATGAAAAGTCCTATTTATCGAGATGTCAAAGTTAAGGGATTTGGAAAGCAAACCTATTCGATATATTTACCGCACATAGATACCGTGCCGTAAAATAAATTATGACAAAGTGAACCTGGTTATGATGTGATTTCGAGGGAAGGGTCGGTGTCGCGTGACGGTTGAAAAGTCTGGACCGAATCAAGAAGTTCATAGTGGAATTTTTCAAACTGGGAAAATCGAAACCCTAAGCCCAGGGAGTTGGCGTGTCGACTGACGAATTCTATTCATTAGTGTCTTTGTAAAGTCAAATCTAAGCTCACTATCTCTCTCTCTCTCTCTCTCCCTGCTTCGCCCTTTTGCTGTGCCAACGTCACTCCGAAGCCGAAAGAGGTCGAGATGAAGGTGGTGGCGCTGGTCAGCGGCGGGAAAGACAGCTGCTACGCCATGATGAAGTGCGTTCAGTATGGCCACCAGGTGCTCCTTTGTGGACCCGTCGTTGATGGAATTCGTCATTTTTCCTGTGTTGTTTTCGTTCTTGTGGTTTGGCTTTTGAGCTTTCTGGAGTTTGGTTGATACGTCCGATGATGATGATGATCTCCGAACTTCTCGGCTGCAGATTGTTGCGCTTGCGAATTTGATGCCGGCCGACGATGCTGTGGATGAGCTCGATAGCTACATGTATCAGACCGTATGTCTCTCTCTCTCTCTCTCTCTCTCTCTCTCTCTCTCTCTCTCTCACTGTGTTGACATGTGTTGTTTTTCCAATTTGTTTAGTTCTTTTGATGATGTGACGAGCAATGAGCCACCGCTGTGGGATTTAGTTGAACGAACTCGAAATTTTGAGGCAACTTTGAATATGCCTCGGATTTTCATTTGCTCGATCGCACATTTAGTTGATTACTGGATGTGGCAATGAAAATTCTTTTGTCCGTTAGAGTGGTTTCCAGAGGAGTTCTTGTTTAGTGCATGTGATTGGAAACGGCATTCTGTGCTTGCATTTTGCATAGTAGTCAATGCTTTTCTGCCATTATCTGTTATATTTTGTCGTTTTGGACTCTTTTAATTGTATTAATCTCCTAAGGATGATAATTGGGACTTCAGATGAGGTGTAAAGATAGTAAAGGGAATTCTGTGGAGAATGTCATGATTGGAAATATTCTTAGCCTGTAGCTACATGGCCTCCATGGATCTGCTGTTCTGATGTCTTTTTATGATTCGCGATATGACTAAAATGCTTCAATTGCATCAAGGTTTCAATACTACCGGAGTTTGTTCACTTTGGGCTGTTTACATTTCTGATGTCAGGTTGGGCACCAAATAATAGTCAGTTACGCGAAGTGCATGGGAATTCCATTGTTCAGGAGACGAATTCATGGATCTACAAGGCAAGTTCTTGCATAGGAATGCTCGGTGGTTTGTTTTAGTAGAAATTTATCAGTGATTTGTGTCATACATCCTCCCAAAGAATGGATGCAAGAGCTTTGCGGCTAGATAGAACAATTACTTGCAGCTGGTTTTAAATGGTTTTATAGGTCTTTTTTTATGTTATCTTTCATGTTGTTTAGGAAACAAAAAGAGGCGAGATGAGTAATTAAATTCCATCAAATGACGAAAGAACAAGTCAAATGGCTTTTCTTTACTTTCCCCCACTTAACTGTGATAATTTGACCTCGAGTGCAGAACATTTGAAGGCCAACCCAAGGCCACAAGGAAAGCCAGTGTCAATTGGCTTACCTTGTTTTCCAACACCACTATTTTATTTGGAATAAGCAAATTGCTCCTTTCTTAGTGTTTTCACTGAGTTATGCAAAGCATCATCACTAACTTTGGATAAATATCTTCAATCATTATCATTGATGCTGTCACTATCCACTTCCCCAGGCATACATCTTCCGTCCCAGTAGAGAACCTGTTTATCTGTTGCAGCAAAGAATTTGACTATTGCTCTATAATAGAGCCACACCATTTCTTGTATAATTTCTCTTAATTCTGGACTTTGTGCTCAGACAGGCACCAGGAGCTTTGCTACAGTGCGACTCCTGGGGATGAAGTTGAAGATATGTATGAGTTGTTGAAAGAAGTTAAAAACAAGATACCATCAATCGAGGCAGTATCTTCGGGTGCAATAGCTTCTGATTATCAAAGGCTACGGGTGGAAAGTGTCTGTTCAAGGTTAGGGCTTGTTTCTCTGGCATATTTATGGAAACAGGATCAGTCAATGCTTCTTCAAGAAATGGTAAATTGTTTTATCATATGATGTGGCATTAGATAGTTGTTTGGTTTATTTTGACTTACAGGACTCCTGCTTTTGTTAAATCAGATTGACAATGGAATAGTGGCTATCACAGTGAAGGTGAAACTTTTTCTCAATCTGCTGCAGCTGTTTCTTTTTGATAATGAAGTGCTTCACTTTATGCTTTTTATACAAATTAGTAAACGTATGGGGTGAAAACATGAGTTCTTTCAGTTGATGTATGTATTTTGTAGGTGAAAGTCATGCCTAGGATGTGACTAATGAGGATATAAATTTCCGGTTTACAAATTGATGTCGATGTTCTTCCACCATGGACCTTTGCCATTAGACCTGTTTGTCACTTCATTACAGTTGATTTATTGATTCGGTTTTATCATGCGCGTTTGAGCATTTGAAAGTAAAACGCCATTTTTTTCTCATTATTGTTTTTAAGCACATGCCTTACCTCAGAAAATGCTGTCCCTTTATTCTTTCTTTCGTCTGTTACTTCTCACTTTATGAAGAATCTGTTCACAATGAGCCCTTGTTGTGACATAGTTGCTGCTGAAGATGGACGTTATGTTTTGATATGTTTGAACATGGTGGGTAATAAAGTATTTAGAGTGTGCAAATTGGGCTGAAAGATGAATTTAAGGTTGGCTAAAAGCCTAAATTCACTAAGTTGATGAGTCATTCTAGGCTTATTTGACATGACTCTGGATGTACTTGTGCTTTTTTAGCTTTCAAGTGTGAGTTGAGATCTAACATAGTAGATTCTTACCCCCCCCCCAAAAAAAAAAAAAAAAAACTATTTACAGTGTTTCTATTAGATGGTTCATCTAAGACATGACCTTTGATTGTGACAGGTGGCAGCTATGGGGTTGAATCCTGCGAAGCATTTGGGGAAAGATATCTCTTTCTTGTACTCACACCTCCATAAATTGAAAGAGTATGTAAGGAAGTCTCAATTACGAAGCATGTTGTTATCATTTTGTTGTGGATCGAATGTTATATACTGGCATTTTTTTTTTTCACTTTTGAACATTGGGCAGGTTGTATGGAATTAATGTTTGTGGGGAAGGAGGGGAGTACGAAACTTTAACTCTCGATTGTCCCCTGTTTGTGGTAAGTTTTTTCTTGAACTCATTGTACCATTCTTCCATTTTTCTGTTCCTTGTGATTTCTTCCTTGAATGGGACAAGTACTGTCTATTCTTCTGTAATCTGTTGTTCACAATTTATTGCCCATCCTTTTTAAGGGGCTATAGTGCTTATGAAAAGCAAATTACTAAAATCCAAAACTAAAAGTATATTTCTGATTTGCTGGTCTATGGTTGTGTTTACTTAGTTTTCTTCAGGAAATGAGTTCCTATGTTTTTGGTGTCAAATTCTACAGAAACGTATGCATGGTTTCTCAAACACAGGCAGTTTGATGAAAATAATATTGCCGATAGGCTGAACTCTACAGTCGCTTCTACTTTATTTGCTTCAGAAAAAAAGTAACAAGCTCGTTGGTTTTGAATTTTACACGAACCTACTCTCTCTCTCTCTCTCTTTCTCTCTCTCTCTCTCGCTTACACTCTTTGGGATTAGAAAAGTGGTTTTGTCTTATTCTGTTCAATATTCTAACAATGTGAGGTTTAAACTTCTCCAGCATGCTCGAATCTTGCTTGAAGAATTTCAGGTTATTCTGCACTCTTCAGATTCTATAGCTCCTGTTGGAATCCTACACCCATTGGCTTTTCATTTGGAAACTAAGGCCGAGTCTGCATTATTTGGTGGTTCTGACAAAATGAATGATCTCCATCATGAGAATATGGGTTTAGTCTATGAGGTACAAGCTGAGAGTTTGGAGGGATGTGAGGATGCTAAGGAATATGTTGCTGATGTAACTACTTCGACCAAAGCAGCAGATGATGGACTCCAGATGTCGAACAAGAACGAGGACCTTACGTTCTCCATTTCTTGCTGCTTGGGAGCTTCAGAATCTTCAGGTAAAGATCGATGTACTTAGTCTGCAGTGACAGTATATGGTTTTCTCTCCTTTTTTGCTCAGCAGTAATAGTATATCATTACCAATCCTAATTTATATGCAACTTTTTGTGGCTTTTGGTGTTTTCGATAATCGGCAGGTGTGCAGGATGACCTTGAAGGTGCTTTAAGGAAGATTGAAGCAGAACTTGCAGGACATGGATTGGATTGGAGGAATGTTCTCTATGTTCATCTCTACATATCTGATATGAATGAGTTTTCTGTAGCAAATAATACATATGTCAAGTTCATCACACAGGAGAAGTGCCCTTCTGGTGTTCCATCCCGTAGTACAATTGAACTTCCTCTGCTTCATGTAGGCCTGGGAAAGGCCTATGTTGAAATTTTAGTCATGAAAAATCCTGAGAAGAGAGTCCTTCATGTACAAAGTATATCATGTTGGGCACCTAGCTGCATTGGACCATACAGCCAGGTAAATTCCTTTGTCATCTATGCTTTTCTATCTAAATAGTTTAATATATGCAATTGGGCATGTGGACCAATTACATGCAGGGTATAATTGCATGAATGAAATGAAAGCCTCCATTAATCAGGATAATGACGCACCATTGGTGATGTCAACTGCCAATGGTGCTTAAGTTATTTTTGTACTTGAATTAATTTGTAACTCTATGATTACCTTTGGTTCTGTTCTGGATGCCACTCTCTCTCTCTGTTCCAGTGCACTGAAATAATTTTCCTGAGTTTGTTCTTTTATAGGCAACGTTCCACAAGAATGTACTATATATGGCTGGGCAACTGGGGCTTTACCCTCCAACCATGACTCTCAGCAAAGGAGGTGCTGTGGCTGAGTTAGAGCTAGCACTGGAAAATAGTGAAGCTGTGGCTAAATGTTTTAATTGTTCAATATCTACCTCTTCCGTTCTTTTAGTTGTGTACTGCTCGGAATCTATTCCCTCATCAGAGAGGGGTAAAATTCAGGACAAGCTGGAGGCATTCCTTAAGCAAATCAGGTCTAGCAGTATGAAAGAAGGAAATTTGCCTAAGGTGCTCGATCACTTATCTCTGTATGTCCTTGTGCCTGATCTGCCAAAGAGGTAACTGAGTAGAATTGGTTATATATTTTTTCCATCCTCTAGTTTTGGCTTCTCTTTCTTCTTGTCACCTCCCTCCAAGGATTTTTGTATACATCTCCATGGAACCATTGAGTTATATGCTGCACTTTTGTAAAGACCTTTGGTAGTAGGACTTAGTGTGCTCAGGTTTATTTGAAATGACAGTCTAGTCACCAATTTTCACGTTGGAATCTGCAAAGGAGTTTTTCTTCCCTTGTGATATAATACATAAAAGCAACATTAGCAAATCACCGTTCATTGTTTGTGTGGTAGAATGTCCATGGTCGAACTGAGCCAACTGTAGTCAACCTTTCTTATTCAATCCAAGTGTTTTTCCCTTGAGCAATAAAAAATGCTGTGGTTTAGGATTTGGTTCACCGTTCTTGTATCTAGATCATAGTTGCCTGAGAAGGCATCATTGCATCGCATTGAAAACTTGGACTCAATTCATATTAGTGCAGCAACCACAATGAAATTGTACTTTCTAGCATGGAAGATGTGTCACAGATAGTGGATAGTCCACAAACGGAAGATCATCCTCAACTTAATTGAGGGATGGCATCTTCTTACCTTTCTCTGTTTCTTAGCAGATAAATATAAAAGTTTTGATATGTGAAATTTGACTCGTTAAATAATATGACTGCTGACCCACAGAACCTGTGAGACAAGAGGAAGGGGAGAGAATCTTCATTTTTTTTTTTCTTAACTACAGAGAAGGCAGAATAAACTTATGAGACTATACTTCCTCTAACTTGCTGACTTTTACAAACTTCGCATGCACTGGCAACTTGCTAATCAAGGTGCAGCTCATGGCAATTTTTGATTTAGCATATTGAAAAGGATTAATTATATAGGTGTCCCATGTCTACCTTTACTTCGTGTATACTCAGTTGACTCTACATTGTTGCAGGGCATTGGTAGAAGTGAAGCCAGTACTCTATGTTGCGGATGATGCAGAAACGATAAGTGAAGGCAAGTCTCTTACGAGAACGTGCA
Organism: Melaleuca alternifolia; assembly: GCA_019926035.1. Lineage (NCBI taxonomy): Eukaryota > Viridiplantae > Streptophyta > Magnoliopsida > Myrtales > Myrtaceae > Melaleuca > Melaleuca alternifolia. Next base: position 431,787 of record JAGKPW010003057.1, read on the forward strand.
GTCAGAGTTTTCAGCATGAAAGTTGGCACGACACTTGCATTGACAGATGTATTGTCGATGGGAAGATCTGTGCGGTAGTATTGTCAGTCACAAGTGAGACTGCTGTAAGGTTATGTTCTGAGTTTCTTGGGGCCAATTGGAAAAGTGACGACATTCAAAATCTTATATCAGAGAGGCAGATGGAGAGAATATTGAGATTTTGCATTTATCTCCTTGATAAAATTCTTGCAGAGAACAGTTTCTTTTGGGAAGAAATTGTGGTAAGTTATTTATTTTATTTTATAATACGATTCCCCATCTTTTACTATTTTTACCCACGATATGTTGACTCTCTTCACTTCTCACATTGTGCCAAGTTTCAGTCTGATGAACCTTGACATGTTGTCAAGTTGCTCATCCTCCTCTAGGAAAGAAAAATTTTCTGCTACTGATTTTTGCAGCATTAGAACAGATTTTGTTCAAAATGTCATTTAACAAGCTTTGGGATTCTGAGTTATGAATATCGATTACTTTTCTGTGATAATTTTGAGTTATTAAAGCAGTTGGATTCTTCACTATTTATGAAGCAAAGTTTGTATGGGAAATAGAATCCTATTATCCAATAAGTCATACATCTCAAGTTTTACATCCCATTCTTTGCAATAGCTTCTTTCTCTGCTGTTGATTGTTCTTATCAGTTTCAGTGAGAATTGAATCTTCTCTCTTCAGCAGCGGCATCTTCATTCTCTTACTAATATCCGTTGGTCTCTCCCCCTGTTCTTTGCTTCTCTTTTGCAGAGCCTAAGGGTCTATTATCCAGTGAGCCTGCACATTCCCATGGCTACATCATCACTATTGTTCAAGAACGCCATCGAAGAACTTGCAGAGGTGCATCGGCAACCTATCTTCAACATCTTCCCCGTCTTAGGTGCCGGGTCATCTACCTCCATGGACGATCTGATAACATGTGAACTATTTGCACAAAGAACATGACTTGCACAGACTGACATATATAATACCATTCCTGGACGTCCTCAACGGTCATGCTTATACGAAATGGGCATAGGATTTCAGTGTGAATTTTGATTATTATGGCTGCATTTCAGCGCACTTATCTAGACCTATTACGACGGTTTTTTATTGTTACTGAGATAATTCCCGACAGTCGCACACCCATGTGCATATCAGTGTTCGGAGGCAGAAGAATACTGAGAATGCAGTTTTTGCAGCCGCAGCTAAACATGGCTACATCGGTGCTTTTTGAGAACTGCGGTCCAGAGTTTGAACCCCGCAGCTACAGCCTCATCAACGGGAAATGCTGGAAATCCTGATGATTATGCGTGCCCCGTCTCAGCAAGCTCTTACCGTGCTGAATTCGCTCTCCGACTAACACGGTTTTGTTCATGTTCTTATATGCTTATAACATTTTAATTTAAATGACAATTTGGGTTGGCTGAAATCTGACAATCATTTTTTTAAAATAGACATGCATTATTTGTGTAATACAAGAAAGTTCGGCTTGATCTTGCTGGGTAGGGGGCTTTCTGGAATTGGGTCTCGAGCGTTGGCAGTAGTCACTTGGGTGCAGGAGCTACGTACCACAAGCATTGCGCTGGGGGCCTAGGCAGGGGAATTGTCGTTTCGGGCCCAGCATTTGTAGACCGGATCTTGGCCTCAATGAATGCGAGCTCGAGTGCCAATGACTTGAGCGTAAGAGCAGGGTACATCGGCATGGCTGTCAGGGATCCGAGCACAGGCATCACCCAACCAATGTGGAGTGAGCGCCAGTGATTTGGGCGCAGGATCTCAGTACCTGAGCATGTCGGCCTGGCCTCAATCAACCTAAGCCCAACGGCCGAAACGAGGTCCCAAGCTTGAGCAATGTCACTTGGGCGTGAGAACTGGGTACCAAGTCATGGCTGCTGGGGACTCCGGAGAGGAGCATTGTAGCTCAAGCTTGACCTCTGGATCTAGGGCCAATCTCAATGGACTTGACCCAAGTTCGGTGACTTGGGCATGGAGTCATTTAGGGTAAAATGTGGGAAACCGACCTTAAAAGCCATGAACCTGTGTTCCGTTAACCGGCATGAATTACTGCATTGAGGATATGCATTGAATATCTCTGTTTGATCTGTACATGGAGCTTACACATGAAAACTATATACATCACGAATGAATTTACAAACGAAAAACTCGAAATCGTGATCATGCAACCACGTATGCATGGCTTCCATACTTTTACCAAAATCGGTCTTTGTTGACGCTTAAATACCCAGCCATTACCTTTCCTCCGGTGTTTCGCATGCCGTCTATGAGGAAGCACCAAGTCGAACCCAGTGCCCCGATGAAAAAGTCAGCATCTGATGCCATCAAGAAATTCACGAGCGGGTAGTTGGTGCTTGTCTCTCTCCCCAGGCTCGCTTCATACTCGGCCATTGTGATGTTGCCTACTTGTCGCCTCACGTCCGTGTAGTAGAAGTTCCAGCTTGCATATGATTTCGACTTATCGATGACTTCCTGCAGGTAACGGGTACGTTCCAATCATAAAGATACTCAATGCCAAAGATGATTCGCAATTCATTCTTGAAGCTCGCAAACCATGAAGGTTGGTAGAAAGAATATCAGACGACAAAAAAGAACCAGTGTGAAAAAGGAAATAACCTGCATCTCTGTGGAAAGCCATATGCTATTAAGGTGTGGAAACCGCTTCCTTACACGGTTGGCGAGGCGCACATACTCTTCGAAACTGACCACCTTCATTTCGCATGCCTTGTCTCCCATCCTCACATGCATGCTGAGAAGTGGCCGAGGAATCCACGGTCTGTGATTGGACCAAACAAACTTTTCAATGTTTGACACGGGCTTCTCTGCGGCGTCCTGCAATGGAAGAATTCTCAGGAGATGACCAGTTAAAGATGATCAATTACCCACGGCAGGAGCAGTAGGACTAACACATACCTGGGGCCATTTTTTGGGTAGACCTGCGAGGACAATCTTTGCAGCTTCCACTCCAAAAGCAGCATGGCGTGCTGTATTCATCAAACCGCATGTGTACTCCGTTTGAAACCTCATCAAGTAGCGCACTGCCTGAAAAATGCCATTAATATACATCGCAAAGAATCAAAGGACTGAGCTTAAAATAAATATCAGAACAGAATGCAATCATCGTTGACGCTGCTTATCCTTATCGCTCCTTTCTATCACAAAACTGAGGACACTTGAAAAGCTTTTGATGCATGTAGCAAAGTATTCTTGTACCTGTGCTCGCCACCATCTTCTGTCCATTTTACGATGATGTGAAATTAAACTTCCATTTATTTCGGTCGTCGGCTGTAGGTAAGTCCAAGGATCCCCCCATAACCTGAATTGGAATTCTCGTTTAACTCAACAGATTGAAACAGTAACAGGTCAAATGTCGCTGATCGCTAACTGAGCTTGACTGAAAAGGGTAGAATGGAGTTAAAGTACTTGGGTATTTGGCCAGCCCATATTTGCTTTGAACTGTAATTTTGTTTCCCCGTGACAATTCCACTTTTCCACGCATCATGACTCCCAATCAGTTCAAGTGCACGGTCTCGGCATTGCTGGGATGTTTCAGGGAGGAAGTAGCATGACCAACTCGAGCGCGCTGATCCTGCAAGGACAATTGAAGACTTGTCAAATGGGAATTCGAGCTTCTACAAATATCTACAATTAGCCACACGAAAGGACTAGTTCATACCCTCGCAACCATCGTGGTCAGCTCTATTATAGTAGTTAGTGACGAGGACCCTTTTCTCCTGGAGAGCAATGGCGAGAAGCCCAATCATTCCGGCTATTTGAGCTCCAATACCAAATCCAGGCAAACTCTCCCAGTCCGCCACAAGGAATCTCATGCTAGGATCGCTGCAGTTCGACGGATGCTGATGGATCCATAAGTCGCGTTGAACTTTTCTCGTGAGAGGATAGTTCTCTTGATCTGACCCAGTGATCTGCAAATGCTCCCCTGAATCAGATCACTAGAAACAACAAGACGAACTTTTATATGCCATCCCTACTAAAGCACACTGATTGATTTTTTTACTCAAAAAGCAACAGATTCAAGAATTGGTGCAAACTTGGTACCCCAACATGATGATTAGACAACGTCACTTGCTATTAGCTAAGCAATGTCATCTTTTAGCGCAATTTTGAATCGCTATTGCATGATGTGCCGAAACAAAAATCTTCAAAGAATTTAAAAAATGAAGAAGCATACCCAAGGAGGATTGGAACCTTCAGATATTTCTGGGCGCCTGAATTTCTTCATTTGCTCGTCATTTATCGATGCCAAATGCATTTCCAATAATCCTTTCCAAGTAGTCCACGGAGGAACTATCTTATTCTCAGCATAGTTATCAAGTCGTTTATTTACTTGAGCGCTTGATTTGCAGTCCTCCAAATGAGGGGCAGATGGTACCATGGATCTGCTTAGTCCTAATCTATGCAATTCCTCTCTTCCATCCGCAGGTTCTTTCAGTAAAGCACTCCAAGCTGAATAAAGCAAAGAGACTCTCTCATTGTCTTGATGCTCTTTGCTTGCCATTGAATCGACATTTCGCTGTGGCCTTTTCAGATCAAAATCTTGATCTGGCCTTGTGAAAATATCTGCAATGTATAGTCAAAAGAATTGATTGAGCTCCCAAAAAAGAATTGGATCAATGGAATTTGTGTCGCCGTGCAAGTAAATTAACCGATTTACTGCAATTTATCAGGGAACTCTTAAGCCAGCAACTTGCACACGCCATCACAGAAGATATAATTTAAGCAAATGATCACTTTCACTTCCTTTCTCTTCACATTCACCCTGCTCATTGCAACATTCATTTGAACGTGGAAGGTCTGCATAACATTGAGAGAACAATATCCAACGTCTGTCAATATCTCCCAGAAGAATCATGAACTAAATTATCTGTATACGAAGTTATTTTGCATCTCCAGTCAGGTCAAAGTCTAAGGTCCATCAACAAAATGACTTGAATAAGCAAAACTAAAAGGTTCAAGTTGCTTCATTTACACCATTCCATCATTCCCAATTCATCTGTTTTCCACCTTATTTTCACTCTATGTCAAGAATTTCCCTGAAAACCACGGCACTTTCAGATAAATGAGTACTGAAAAGAAGGCTATTTTTAACTCCCATAGATGCACCAAAATATCGCTTCTGTATTTTTTTCCCCTTAAAGTAAGAAATAAACTAAATTGTTGCAGAAATTTCCCGTAACACATGAAATTTTTACGACTTCATCCCCAGTAGAAAATTATCAGGAATCAAGTAGTTTCCCTCAAACATCAGAAAATCAATGTAAATTGATGACGATTAATCATCGACGTGTATGGACAAAGAAGCAAATAATGAAAAACGATAAAATCCAAGACTCACTGATGATGTTAGAGCTTGAATTCCCCTGGGAAATCCCCATTGAAACTGTAGAAAATGAGACTCTGCTGAACCCAAAAGCTCCAAAAGAAGTGAGAGCAGCCAGAAACAGAGTGGTAAGACAGACGCCAGAGAGAAATCCCACCACACAGACTTGGCATGGAAATGAGCTTCCCATTTGCAAAGCTTTCTGCGAAACCACTCTCTCAATTGCCTTCTGATTCGACTGAGCTTCCATCTTCTTCCAATTATCTATCAAAATTGAAGAACACGAGGACCCAAAGAACACAATAACAGCTTCGCTGGTAATTTCATGGAACGTCAGCCCCCAACTTTTTTACTATAATCACGGGAATGAAACTCCCACCACGTCTTTTTTATTTTATTCTATTCGTGCTTAAAACTCAACTAATTCTCATGATCAGTAGAAATGCTTTCGTGGATGTCTCCAGAAAATTTCTTAAGGCGTAGCTTTCAGCACCAGCCATCCTATTCCTGTGCAGACTTCGATAGGGTGTTGTTGAGTGGTCCTCTTCGCTGTTCCTATCAACTGCAAAAACAAAAAGAAAAATGAAATGAACGATCACCAGAAAAACAAAGGAAAAAACAACCAAAACAATTTGAGAGGGAGGCATGAGCAGTGCCGATAAAAGACAGAGTTTCAAATTCTCCCAACAATTCGCATTCTCACAAAAAAAATTATTTGTGTGTGCGTATATGTTTCGCCCGTGATCATGAGAATTCAGAAGATGAACCAACCCAGAAGCAGAGTTCAGATTTTTCGAGATTCGCGTGATTCACGTTTGAATTTCTAAAGAGAAACGACCATCCCTTCAATTTAGCAAAATATCTTAGCTGAGATATTTCAAAAGTGGAAGAACAGAGAAGAACTAGCAAAGAGAGTATGAAAAGAATTTTAATCCATTGTTGTTCCCGTAAGCGAAGGCTCAACCTTTTTAGCAGAAGAAGCGCAAAGAAGCTTCCTTTAGCATCAGCTGCTCAAGATAAGCATCCGAAGGAGGAGGAAGGAGAAGAAGCAGCAGAAAGCTCGTATGTAAAGAGATAGAACCCAAAAATGACAGGCGCTCAAATTTGTCCCCCCGAAGCGGAATATGCAGAAGAATCAGAGAGAGGGAGAACAGTGAGTGTCGGAAAAGGGACTTCGGGGAGAGGACGCGAAATTGTCTCTTCTCTCTTATCTTTTCTTTCGTATTTTCAGATTCTCAAGAAGCAAACAGACATGTCTTGACTGAGAAAATACCAGCAGACGTGCACCGCATCGGTTGGGTGCGCGGTCCACTTGGAGCAGTCTCATCCTGGGTCATCAGACTACTCAAAACAGAGGCAAGAAGTGAGAAAAAATAATAGAGGGGAGATCCTATTCGGTGCAGGTGAGCATGGATTCTCCCAAACTGGGAGGCTGGGACCCGGGTTTTACTTGCCACATCCTCACAACAGCTGTTCCTTTCTCACTTTGGCAACAACTGATGCCGTTTAGATTTCGATCAGTCTTTCCATCATTGCGTTAGTAAACGGACGCGGAGGGGTTCCGCTATCTGAATATTCACGAAACACCCTGTAAAGCTTTCATGAACCGGTTGAGCTTCGCCTTTGTCCGGACAGGTGCAAATGCGCTTCGAGAATGATGACATCTTTGATTTTCATAATTAATGTAGATGTTCATTGGCAAAACCCCTTGTTAAAGAGAGAAAGAGAAAGCGCAAGAAAGATCGGTGAAGGAAGGCGATTTCATTGGTTCGAGCTTGGAGGAGTGATGATGGAGAAAAGGAGTGGGGGAGGGGGGGAGGAATACGCCGAAAAGAAGATGGTGACGTGTACGAGAAAAAGCGACTTGGCTTGCCGAGTAGACGGCGACACGTGTCCTCCGTGAACTTCGTCTTCTAGCCGAGGTTGCTCCTCGGGACTACTGGGGTTTCAAGTTTAAATGTTCCGCTTTTTCTTTTTCATCAAACGCGTTATGGCCGTCCGATTAGCGCGGCAAAGAACGTGAGCCTCCTTCGGTCCTCCAATCGCCGGGGCCAGGAGCGGCTCGTGATTCCGACCGCTTAGTACGGTCAACCGGTGAGTTGTGCCAAGTCAGCAGATAATCATAAACAATTTATCTACTATTGCTAATGTATAGATTGATTTTAATTTCGTGACTTCTTTTTCTTTTGATTTTTCGAAAATCATGAATCGAATTTTTTACCGTAGGATACCGAGCACGTGCTGAAATAAATCGGCAGACTAGTTGAATGTAATCCTTTTTCGTCGGTAGACGAGAAAGTCGGAAGAAAATCTTGGTTTGACCATTTTGAATTGGGAATGGCAAATAATGCAAATGAGACAACACAAAAGTTTCGACATGACATGGGTACAATGTCAAATTGTTGAACGAAACTCAAACCCGATGCCATACAACAAACGGCTAGCCAGAAATAGGAACAAATCGAAACATTTTAATCCGTCGTCTTGCTCGCATCAAAATAAATGAATAGAGATAATTGTAACCAATATATATAGGGGTGAGCAAATTAAACCATCCAAACTAAGAACCGCATGGACCGAGAACCAGACTAGATCGGAAGTCTATCTAGTTCCCAATTCCCAAAAATGGAATCAATGTCCAGGTGATCCGATCCTGATTCCTAGGAAGACCGGATTAAATCGATAATTTTTTATTATATTTAAGTAAAAATAAAGATGTAAAAAAGTAAAAGAAAAACTCACTTTAAATTTCTAAATTTTTTTTGGTAAATTTAAATTTCTAAATTTTTTAATCTTTACCAAAATTATTTTTTTAAAGTAAACAAAACTCAATTTTTTTTTATAAAATTTTCCTGATTCCCAGATGATCCCATTAGATTTTCTAGGAACCAGATCGAACTAGGACTAGGCGGTCCAGTTCCTAGTTCTGGGAAGGAACTAAACCTCCCTGGACCATACATTCCTCTAAATACATATATAAATTGATGCAACTCCACTATGAAAACATAGTATGCATTTTATTTTTGCAAATAGAAATTTATGCATTTTCTAATTAAGTATAACGTAATAAGTATTTCGTGGGCTCTCGACAATAAAATTCCAATTTCATAACAACATGCTAGAAAACGATGATCGTTACATGATAATTTCTTCGTGAGGAAGATGTGGAAAGAAGTGTGGCGATGAGTACGGTCGATGAAATGATGATTGTTTAATAATTTGATTAGGTTAAAGGCTGAGGAATGGGCGGCTTTGATTTGCGGGGACGCAAAGTGGACGTCGTGATGAGTGCGTTCGGAAGTACACCCTTTGGGTTCAATCTTCCGTTGAGGAGCGTTCGATCTGTTGACTTTGAAGGCGGCTTGACTCCCCTCGGATCTCAACGGCGACGAGGTGGGCCCCCACGTGGGGCAAGTCGCCGGCAACTTTCCTATGAAAAGAAAAAGGGGAAATGATAGAAAAGATAAGGATGCGAGAGCGGGGCTTTCCCGAAGGAGGGTTTGTCCTCACTTGGGAAGTGGGACATAAGAGCCCATCTCACCTTTTTGTAAACTTTAAATTCGGAAATTTCTGCCTAACATTTTTAGAAAATATTTTTCAAAAATATATTTTTCTAAAAAATAATAATATTTTCGAGTGTCCGTTTAAAATTTATAAAAATTATTAAAAATTAAATTTTTTGTTTATTTTATTGATCATTGGCCACAAGCCTCATTAGGCCTCAACGAACTCCCGACTTGCCATCATAAGCCACGAACTCGCTAATACAATATTAATAAGTTTAATCTATCTATCCGGGTCCTTCTACTTTCGTAAATTTTCTAATTGACCCCGGCCGAGACCAAATTTGATCAAATCGAGTTAACAACATGGCCGTCCGAGGACGCCGGAGGATGATAATGCATGCGATCCGTGTGGAAAAAATTAGCAATACAAACAGCACTGGATCATGACGACACTCGAACTTCTACATTGATGATTTCTTACTCACGTCATTGAATGAGGTTGCCTTGATGCTGCACAAGTGGAATTTGGCCGAATGTGAAGCAATAGGGGCTTGATTTAAAAGGTTGTGAAAATATGAGGGCTCTATCGAGAACCGGATATTGTCCATTCAAACATTATTAATAACATGCAAATTGTTTTGAGTCGGTGCAACCTACACATTATCAATAGTTTACACTTAACCAATTCAAGGCGCCTACTGCCTATACCATGATTAATGGGCCTTGTAATTGCGTGCATGTAATTAGTATGGGGGATTTCTTTACTCTCTTTTTCCCCACCTTACTATGAATAAAATTTTGTTCTTAAACGTGCAAAGACCTGGCAAAAACTAGCCGAATTATCTAGCATGTTTTAGGACATCTAACTACTCTAGATATTCACGTTTTAGCCGAATCATACTCATGGATAATTGTGTTTCATGAAGGAAGGTCCTATTCGAAGAGTGTAATAAACGAAAATATAATGTTGATCATTAAATTTCTTCACAAGAGTCACCTCTAACACATGAATTCTAAGATATTAAGGGGAGAAAGATAATTTGGACATGGATCCTCCACCCCGCACAATATTCTTTGTGATGTCTCAATAAATTTCAATCGCGAGTTAAGAAAAATGAGGACTCTACTATATTGGAGACTTGTCGAGACATCAGCACCGAGAAGAGCAATGTATGGGATACAAGTCCGCCTTTCCCGCCAATTATGGCTAACCCTAGTGCAATGCCGTCAGCCAACTCCCACCTAAAGGCCACCGCCGGTAGCCCGACGGGGCCTCTCTCTTGTTATCTTTATTAGATTGCATCTCCAAGCGAGTCACATGCGAGTCGTCGGAACTTTCCGAGAGTGGAACTTGAGATTCGTCATACTAATGTTTGGTGGGGGGACAGAGTAATCTAAGACTACGATCTCTCAGCGGCCTTAATGTCTCAAATAAAGAGAGTTAGGTGTTTCTGTTTGGGGCCGAAAACAATTGTGGGGCAATGACTTTTTTTTAGCCAATAGAAAGTGATGGGAGTGGGGAAGGAAGGACAAACATATGACAACCTGGCCGGAACATGAAATGTCAAGTGCTGAGTAATTAAACTAATGTCGCATCAAATTATCAACCTTCTTCTTTACAAATTGTATAAGTTAATCACCCCCAAGAGCTTTTGTAGCACAAAGGGACCATACCATAAATCATTGCAAGTGACTTTACATGAGCAAGCAAAGTATGACACCGAATTTCCATTTTCTTATCGTTGTACGGGACCATGTCGACGGCTAACCCTCGACATCGAGTTCTGTTCATGGCAAATTGGCAATCTCATGTGATCAGAATGTGATCGTCTGGGTCCTCAGTTTTCCATATCAAACACGCATTCATTCAATTAGAAAGGAGGCTGCCATTGCCATAAGGACTTGGGGGGGAAGAAAAGGTCGACTTCCGAGATGTGCGTCAAAAGTATTTCCTCGGGGTTCAATCTCCTCGCTGAGGAGCGTTCGATCTATTGACTTTGAACACGCCTTGACTCCCTCCGATCTCAACGGCGAGGAGGTGGGGCCCCACGTGATGGGCAACTTTCCCGGCAACTTTCTTATAGAATATGAAAAAGAAGAAGGAAGAGATAAAAAAAAAAAGGGCCTTCCCCGAGGGAAATAGATTGCCTGCAGTAGTGCAGTACAATTGTAGACGATTTTGACCCCCCATTGATGGACCCCCCATTGATGGCCCCTCCAATAAAGGGCCAAGATCGTCCGCAGTAATACTGCACTACTGTAGGCGATCCGATTCCATCCAAAATGAGGATGTCCTCGATTGGGAACCAGTGATCCGAGCCCCTCCTCTCACTTTTGGTCCTTTTCTTCTTCTTCTTCTTCTTTTGAATTCAGAATTTTCTACTTCCCTCTTCTATATTTTCTTCTTTGTTTCCAATGAAACATTTTATACCTCTAATTTGTCTAACCGAATCATTCTACTTTCTCCAATCATTCCTCTTTTTTTCATAGAATCAGGCCGACATGAAAATTCGACCCGATCGAGTTAAAACCATGGTCGTCCGAGGGGGCCGGAGGATGATGCGGGTAAGCAAAATGAGGTCCGGGTGGATGCTCATGGAAAAATTTAAGGATGCAACTAACGTCGGATCATGATGGCACGTAAAACTTCATGCGTTAATGAAAACTTACCTGCGCTAGCCGGATTGGTCAGATTTGGTGGCGGAGAGACACGGCCAAAGCTAGCCCATCTACTCATTATTCTCTCTCGTAGTTTCGATAAAAACAAACTTTACTCAACGTGTGTGAAAATTTAGGCGAATAATCTAGCACGTTTTACCCAATTCCCTAGAAATTATCATAAATTAGTGGACTTAAGCGATGCTTTCCCTCCCGAATAAACCTCGACGAACCGATTTTTTAATCATCCAACGAACGAGTGCGGACGAATAACTTAACAAACCTGCCATAATAACAGAAACTCGACCATCTTTAGCTCTTCTCGAGACGCAGTATCGCAATGGCCAAAGTAGCAGTCGGGGATCCTGCCATGCCAATCAGATGTGGATGAAACATTATTCTTTGACTATTGACTTGGCTTTGCCATGTGAAGTTAAGGGTTCGAGTTCATTTATTTATCTCTTCGTTCATTGTGACACGATGTGTTTAGAAAAAGGAACCGAAATCGATAACTCTATGAAAATTGCAGCAGGAATCTTCGTCGATCTCTGATCCTTGCGCCTATGCATCATCATGCATGCTAAAGAATTTATCTCGTGGAGATGCTGCATTAGCTGTGATGAATGAGCGGTGAAACTTTTTCCAAATTCAGAAGGAAGAAATGGAAAGACGAAATTAAATGAAAAGTTTAGTTCGATGTAAATGTAACGTGTCGGTGCGTGGTGATAAAATTACATAGCCAATGTAAATACTAGGAGACATTATTATTTAGACATTACTTAAACGTGCAAAGACATGGCGAAGATTAGCCGAATCATCTAGCATGTTTTAGCCCACCTAACTATCCTAGATATTCACGTTTTAGCCGAGTCACACTCATGAATAATTGTGTTTCATGAAGAGAGCTCCTATTCAAAAAGTGTAATAAACGAAAATGCACGGTTGACCATTGAATTTATTCACAAGAGTCAAGTCTAACGCATGAATTCCGAGATATCAGGGAGAGAAATAACCAGGACATGGAACCTCCACCCCGCACAATACTCCTTTTGAGATTTCAATTAATTTCAATCGCGAGATAAGAAAAATGAGGACTCTACGTATGTTGGAGACTTGTCAAGACATCATCACCAAGAAAGAGCAATGTATGGGATACAGGTCCTCCTTCCTAGCAAAGGGGGTCACCTGGCAGTACAAGGGTGCTCGCAAGAGCAAGGTCTAAGTCCATCGCTGGCTATCTGACCCTGCCAGAGATGGCTAACCCTCGAGCAATGCCGTCGGCCAACTCCCGCTAAAGGCCACCGCCGGTAGCCCGACGGGGCCGTTCGCTCTTGCTATCTTTATTAGATTGCTTCTCCAAGCGAGTCACATGCGAGTCATGGGAACTTTCCGAGAATAAAACCTAGAGATTCGTCATACTTACGCTTGGTTGGGGGGAACAGAGAAATCTAAGACTGCAATCTCTCACCGGCCTTAATGTCTCAAATAAAGAGAGTTAGGTGCTTCTGTTTCCGGCCGAAAACAATTGTGGGGCAATGACCTTTTCTTTAGCCAATAGAAAGTGATGGGAGTGGGGAAGGAAGGAAAAACATATGACAACCTGGCCGGACCATAAAATGTTAGTGCTGAGTAATTAAACTAATGTCGCATCAAATTATCAACCTTCTTCTTTTCAAATTACATAAACTAATCACCCCCAAGAGCCTTTGTAGCTCCAAGGGACCATACGATAAATCATTGCAAGTGACTTTACATGAGCAAGCAAAGTATGACACCGAAATTATCATTTCGTCGGTTCAAAATAGAAAGTGATTGATTTGATCAGGATGCAGGAGAGACGAGGAAATGCTCCTGGCGATCAAAATCTGACCAAAGTGTGATCATACATTCGAGGGATTATGTAACCAAATTTTTTTACAAAAAAAATTGATCTTTTAATTCCTAACTATCAGAAACGACTAATTGTTGAACCAGCATGAAAGGATACAGGAGGGTCAACCGATAAGTCAACATTCCGAGATGTGCGTTTAAGAGTACATCCTCTGGGTTCAATCTTCTCGCTGAGGAGCGTTCGATCTGTTGACTTTGAACACGCCTTGACTCCCTCCGATCTCAACGGCGAGGAGGTGGGGCCCCACGTGACTGGCAACTTTCCCGGCAACTTTCTTATAAAATATGAAAAAGAAAACGAAGAAATGAAAAAGGAGACGAGGAGCGAGAGGGCCTTCCCGAAGAAGGTCGTCCTCGATTGGGAACCAGTCCCGGTTCCCAATTCTAGAGATCGGGAATTAATCCTATCGGTCCGATTTCAAGTTTCGATGAGGAACCGGACCGCCCTGAACCATGTACATCTCTATGAGTAGCACATGAGGTCCGTGTGGATGCTTATCGAAAAATTTAGTGAATGCAATTAACATCGGATTGATGACATGTAAGCACTTCACGCGTTAATGAAAACTTACATGCGCTAGTCGAATTGGTCAAATTTGGTGGCATAGAGACATGGAAAAAATTAACCTATTACTTATTTACTTTTTCTCTCGTAGTTTCGACATAAACGAACTTTTACTCAACATGTAACGTTTGAAAATTTAGCCGACTAATCTAGCACGTTTTATCCTTTGATATCCCCAACGCAATTCCCCTAGAATTCCCATAAATTATCGGACTTAAGCGACGCTTTCCCTCCCGAATAAACCTCGACGAACCGATTTCTTAATCAAACCAACGAACGAGCGCAGACGAATAATTTAATACACGTGCCATAATAAAATAAACTTGACCATCTTTAGCTCTTCTCGAGACGCAGTATCGCAATGGCCAAAGTAGCAGTCGGGGGTCCTGCCACACCAATAAGATGTGGAAGAAACATTATTAATTGACTATTGACTTGGCTTTGCCACATGAAGTTATGATTCGAGTTCATTTATTTATCTCTTCGTTCATCGTCACACGATGTGTTTAGAAAAAAGGAACCGAAATCGATGACTCCATGAAAATTGCAACACGAATGTTCGTTGATCTCTGATCCTTGCGCCTATGCATCATCATGCATGCTGAAGAAGTTATCTCGTGGAGATGCTGCAGCGATTCAACTTTTCCGAATTCAGAAGGAAGAAATGGAAAGAACGAAGTTAATGTAAAGTATAGTCCGATATGAATGTAACGTGTCGGTGCGTGGTGGCAAAACTACATATCCAATGAAAAGTTTAGGACAAACGCAACACTCTCTCCCTTGTAAGAACAAGGCTTGACACCATGGTTGACCGTGTGGCCCTCACTAGAGATGGTTAATCCTCACGTGACGCTGTCGGCCACCTCTCACCGAGAGGCGACCCTCCGGCAGTCCGATGGCCCGTGCTCTCTTGTCCTCACCATAAGTCTGGGGACTCATGCCCCCACAAAACGTAAGGATGTCAAATCTCAAAGTTCTACTCTCGGCAATTTCCAATGACTCGCATGTGACTCACTTTGATAAACAGTAGACATTGAGGGATGAGGGGACAGAGTAATCTTAAGACAACAACAATCCCTCAGCGGCCTCAATGTCTCAAATAAAGAGGATTAGGTTCTCTTCTTTCTCTTTCGGAGTTTGAGAACAATTATTGGACAATTCACTTTTTCTTTAGCCATTCGAAAGTGATGGGAGGGGAAAAAGACAACACATGACAACCTGGCCTGAACATGACATGTAGTACTGAGTAAGTAGATTAATTTTTGCACTAAATTATCAAGCTTCTTCTTTTGAAGCTATACAAATTAATGTTTGTCCGGGGGAATCTATCCGAGGTTCTTTTGGTGAGCACGTTCATAGAAAGAAGACCGTCTCATAAATCATTTGTACCTGACTTTTACATGGAGCAAAGTATGACGGCCGGATTGCGATTTCTCTTTCTCTAGTTTTGGGACTTAAATCGATACGGCGCCGGTGGCCCTTCTGCGCACCTGGGGAAGCATAGTTGCAATCGGCTCAATTTAGGACTGCGCAAATTCTCGGTACCATAAACTGAAAAAATTGTATTAGTTAGACTCACCGAAGCATCGATGATATTCAAGAAATAATGATATCCTAGATCAAAGACGAAACATTGTTATAGGCAATATGAAATCTTCTACATAGATGAGCAGAATTCAAGCATCCCATTTGAAAAACAGAGAAAAGAACAAAACAAGGTTTCATATGGGTAATTTCTAGAGATGAAATAATGCCAATCAGATAATAAAAAAAAGTGACAGACAATCGTTGGCAGCTCTTACAAGGAGTTTACCCACCCTAATTTCAATTGGCAATCCACTTTTCTCTCAATGAAGTTATCGATATGATTTTAGATTACAAACTCTCATTTGAGTCACGTATCCCAAATCTTTGGATTAATTGCGAATCACCACGCCTTTTAAGCTCTGAATAATAAGTAGGATTCGAGCGCGAAATTTTGGATCGAAGGAATTCGAAAGTGCAAAGCTGCCTTCCAAAGTTTACTCAACTTCGATCTTGCTTATTCAACCGAAATGCTTTCCGCAGGAAGTCTTGACATCGAGCTCTGTTCATGGCAATCTCAGGTTACTTAGAATGTGATTGTCTGGATCCTGAATTTTCCGTACTAGAAACGCATTCATTCAGTTAGAACGTAGGCTGCCATCGCCAAGGACTTAGGGAAGAAAAGTCAATGCGACAGCGTACATCTTGTGGACATTATTTTCTGGTCCCTCGTCAGTAGGAAGTCTTAGTTGAGATGGGACAACAGAAACCAAATGCCATTGTGAACTCCAATCATGTTCACTACAATAATTACGTGGGGGCATTTGCTGCATAACAACTGACTTTGTTATGAATCCACCCGGCCTGAATGGTCATCGGTTCGACATGGATCGCAGCCGATCCGATTCAGATGCAGGAGAGATGAATAAATTCACTCCTCAATCAGGGTTTGCGCGAAGTGTGATTGTAGCCGAGGGATCCCGACGAAATCAGGATCCGGAGCGCAGAACACACTGGAGGAAAACTAAATCTACCAGAATCTGAAACAAACTAATGTCTAATTGTAAGATCTGAGCATGAAACTGAACCGAGAGCTGGAACTAAAACATGGAAAGGAACACGAACAATGCCAAGTGAACTCGAGATGGAAACCAAAGTAAATTCTTCAGCAACATTCGACTGTATAAGTGAGCGGCATCATTTCCTTTTCTAAGTTCCCTTAACAACCTGATTCTCCTTATGAATTCCCTTTAGGCTTTTTTCTAACAACATGACATCGACTGAATAACCCAGCCTAACAAGGTCTAGACGAACAATTTAACTAGAAAGCCCAACCCAGAGAGAAACCACCGTAGTTCCACTACGGTGTCCCAATTCTATAAGCCAACTTGCAACTCAGCCTATATAGTGATGTCCAATACAGTAGTTTAGAAAAATAGAACAACAAATCTTAAAGTGATGACTAATAGGAAGTCCAAAAGAGAGGAGAGTGCGTCATTTTCAACTTCATGATTGATGAAAAGAATGTGTTTCACAGGCCATGCCCTCAAGCATTGATGCCTTTATTAATCTGGATACTATCAATGTTGATATCATCTAAGACATGGGACAGACTCAAAGACGAGAAAACTATGGCCGCATCGCTTTTTCTTTTTCTGCACAGCAAAAACAAGCGAGGCAACAGGGCTTAAGTAAAGCGAAAGATACTTTCCCTCGTACTCGCCACATTGTGAGCATGTAACAATGGCATGAGATGTGAAAGAAAGTTTGACATATATCTCTGTCACAACTCGTGCTGCCAAGATCACGTAATCGAATGCTGTCAGACCACACCATTGCTCCAAACACCACGATGATGGTCTTCAATAAATCACAGCACATCGTTTCCTTCATTTGACCATGGTTTCTGGCCATCTCAAGAAAGATGATCATCTGCAGAGCATATGAGCATCCTACATGTCATGGAAGAGCCGCCTTATGTGGTCAACCGTTGCAGGCATCAATGTGACTGGACAGCGCTTATACTGTGGCATTGAGCAAAAACCATCAGGGGATGAATAAGGAAGTCAAAAACTTCAAGAAGAAAATTAAATCTCTGGCTCAGAAAAGAGACATAATTTAGTTCCCAATTAGATATCTACTGAACCATAAGAGCTGCTTTAATTAAGTAGTTGGCACTGATGTCCTTACTCTGAAAACAACATACAAAGGAACAGATACCATCCTTTTCTACCCCTTTTAATCCAAGGAAGGAATGGGTCAAAGAATTTTTGTTCCTAGCTTTATGAAAGGATGCGGGTTTTGCATCAATATTCATTAAAGAGTATCAAGAAGTTAATAGAACAGCAAAGCAGATAAAATATAGCCTATTCTAGCAAGCAGGAAAGAATGAAAAGAAAAGAAGCTCGATAAGCTATCATGCAGGAAGTAAAACAATACTAAGTATGTCCATTTAATAATGAACCGATAAACACAGCCAACTCTGACAGTGATCTTACCTGTGAAATAGAAATACTATTTTATATGCACAACAACTGCAGAGTACTAACAACGGGCAAAGGTGCCACAGTTGGCAATATGCACAGCACAAGGCTCTAGATGCTGAATTAATTTTACTGAAGTAGCACTAGCCCGAATTTGAAATCTTAAATAACATCAAGATTATTGATTGACTAGAGAACATCCTAAACCAGCATAAGTCTCCATGATAATTTTGGACAAGTTCAACACCTCGTAAAACTAATTGCTCACATCATGTCCTCTATATATCCACCCTGTGCTCCCTAAAATATTTCACCAAAGTTTGCTCTTAATAATCAATGATTTATAGGATGAAAGTGGCTCACCTGTGAAACATACTTGAAAATGCAGGCATAACAGAAGACAAACCCTGAAACCGTAACTGCAGATGGATTTGCACGCTTCTGGGAGCACAAAGGGCATAATGTCTTGTCTGGTGGCAGTGGAATCCCTTCTTTTGCAACCTGCTCAAGAGGATGCTTGATTTTATAATCATATAGCTTTTTTGTCTGCTGTTATAACACAGCCATGCGACAAAAAATTAAGAATTGTCGTTGAGAAATGAAAGAGGCATCCTAGAGCTAGATTTTTGTCACCATTTTAGCCAGAAATGCAGAATTACCTTTATCCAACTCTGTTTCAGTTATGATACTTAATAACATAAATTCTGTAGTCATTTTGATGCGAGCAATCACGTGTTTGTATCAGGGGCATGGGGGGGGAGAGAGAGAGAGAGAGAGAGAGAGAGTTGTCACCTTTGGAGGTGGAGGTGGTGGTGGTGGAGGGTACACAGTTGGAGCTGACATTCTCTCCTCAGCAGATTGGTACCACCACTCCATCATCTACTAAGTTTCAAACATCAGCAAAATTCCACTTATCATCATATAGATTTATTCACTTCTGAAAGAAATAGACAAAATTGGGCAACAGGATTACAACAAATGATTCAATAATTAACTCAGATGCAGATATCACAAAAAGAAACTAGTAAATTATACTTTGCCAATGCAACTGTCTGCAATAGATTTATAAACAAAATAAGTAGGAAGTGGGACTCACCTTGAAGAAGAATACAGCTGCAATTAATCCAGTCTGTGCATAGTCAAGCACTGTATATGTACAGGAAAGCAAGGCACCTTGCACAGCCTGTTAAGAGAAATAAGACATAAGTGACTTACAAGTTGAATTAATGAGACATTTAAAGTACATTTCAGATGAGTAAAAAGTAATTTCTGGCATTTTCATTTAACCGTGAGATCAAAGAGTGACTTAGAGTCGGTGTGATAAAGATAGCTGACCACTTTTGGATTACCAGCACTTCCACATGAACATGCAAAGCTCGATACTTTGACAAGGAGTAGACACTAAGCAATATCTACTGATTCAACTAACAAGACAGATCTATACCTTCAACCATGGAGGACCACGAAGTCTCTCGCGTTCTTGATTTCGTATCTTCGAAATTCTAGATGAAGTATCCATCTAAATTGACATGAGGAAGTGTAAATTGATACCATGTCAAAGTAAAATCAAGCAAAGGAAAAAGGACTATTCAATAAGTCATGCACAGCTTAATAATGTACTATACTGATTCTGCAGCAGGGTCACAATTTTTTTGGCTATTTACATATTCATTTTGAGCTTCAGCATAAGCTTGACAAATAGCAATTAGTACAGTGGGCCTACCATTGGTCGCACAGCATATTCAGCACTGCTAAGTTTAAAAGTCAGAATCTTTCTTTTAATTCATACTACTTATTCCAGCAACACATTGAATAGAATCGACGGTCCTGCTTAGCAAGTCATGGCAAGCACCAAGTCTAACAGTACCTTCAAATGCCCAACGAAGTGCATAAGAAAGTACAATGGATGACTTCCAACAGACTTATTTTATCTTCACACCAACACCAATTGTACAATTAAAAAATGAACAATTTCATACCTTGGGCAAAGAGAGATGCACGTAACTGAGATAAAACTAGGGAACCTTATGCTAGGAAACACAGGAAGTTAAAAAAAGAAAATTCCGTATTTTTACTAAACAACAGAAACCAGAGAGGCTGGTAAAATGATAAAGAAAGAAAGTAACTCAAAGCCAACACAATCTACTGCATTTCAAACTATTTTGCCTATAATGGCCTTCTTTCCTTTCAGGTTTCCCTAATAAAAAAGAAAAATACTAGCAGATTTAATAACAGGTGATAAATAATTTGACAATAAAAATTCGCTGAGGAGAACCTAACCAGCTCTTGCCCAGTAGCTCGACAAACTTGAATATTAAGTGCATGCAAGCCCAGAGAATAAAAGCCAGTGGCATCCAATAGATACAACAGTTGATAGGCAAACGACAATCCTGCATAGCCAGAAGGTAGCTTCAATTTGAGAATTTCAAGCATAATTTAGTCCAAAATATTTTAATTACAGAAAGGAAACAAGTGTGCCACAGAAAAAATGTAACTCGGGGTAATGTACCTTCACAGCTAGCGTGTATCCATGGGTAGCAAGCACCTACTATTTTCTGAATCCTCTTCATCAACTGCGTTCTAATTGACCGATCTGCATTGGAAGTTCCCATTGAGACAACAACATCCTCTCCTCCACTGATGTAGTCCAAATTTTCCAAACTATCTTCTCCATGACCCCATAAACTTGCTTGAAGTCTGACTTCCCTTTCTTTGTTGTATATGGAATGCAATTTTGATTTGAAGTATGGCAGGACCACCTAATCATAATTGTGTACTTCCATGTCAGAACCTGATAGTAAAGCAAAGAATGGAAGGACAAAGACCTCAATAATTTGATACATTACCGAAGCTCCCATGTCTAAAAAACAATAGTATTACCAGTGTTTTTAATTAGAAAGCTGTATTTTTACTGCAAAACATGACTATACAGGTATAAACAGAGAACACTGACTTAGTTTAGCGAGTAAGCAGAACTGGCATTAGAAGAGGAAAAACAATTATCCTTTTGAATACGAGCCACAATCTAATTCAAGAGAAATATCAATAATAGTTAAATGAGATATCATGCTACTTCTCTTGACTCCATTCACCACGAATGTAGCGAGAAAGATAAACAGAACCTCAATAGGAAAAATAAGGTTACGTACACAAACATGTTGACCATAGTGCAACTATGTTGCCAACAGAAGCCACAGACAAAGGCAGAGAAGCTTATCCTGAGAGTTACATTATCTAGATGGATACATTCGATCCGATTTATCCAAGAAAATTTAACGGCATCCAGAGGCTTCTACATAAGCTGGACGAAAGAAGCAAAAGATTGTACCAGAAACACAACAGATAGGACTTTCTGGCGCTTTTCTAACCCAGAATGATGCAATCTATCTCCTGAGTTCAAAAGAGCAACATCCTTCTGTGCTTTTATCTTCACCACTCTCCTTCGTAGCCCATATAAAGATTCGGAAAATGAAGCATCTGAAGAGCATAAAAAAAAAAAATGAGGCCACTTCTATGATGAAAAGTTGATTAATCAAACTTAAAGGATACCTCACAAAATGTCTAACTATTAAGTCCAGACATTTTCTTTTGCAGAAATCCACTAAAATTACACACATATTTGTCCATTCATACTTTCTTTAAAGCTTTTCGGCATTCACATTCCACAGAATTCTCAGTTGTCCAAAGTATAAAGATGGCATGTCTCCAGAGTTCAACTATTCAGGAAACATGACACTGAGTCACTGACAGGTGGAGAATGAAGAGTAAGAACTTATCATGTACAGGAGATGATTTAATGAGGTTAGCCTAAATCAAAAGGCTGACTCTTACTTGTGCTTCAACAAGCCAAAATCCTAAGGTTCAAATATATCCTTGAAGCATTAACGCACATGGCTGGGACTACCAGCAGCGCCAGACAGTAGCCTACCAAATTCAGTGCTATTTCCATGACAAAGGGACTAATAGTGCCAAAGGACTACTTTACCGCTCTACGAGTCCTGAATGCTCAATCTAGCCAGGAGAGAGAGAGAGAGAGAGAGAGAGAATTCGCTAACATAATATATTTGTTTGTAGAGTCACCTGTAGTTCGCAAGCTATGACTTTCAAGAACCAGCATCAGCAGTGCATAGAACTCATCTTCATAGTCCAATACTTTGTGAAGGAAAGGTCTTCTTAAGGCAAGTACCTGCAATTCATCTGTGAATTCCAGTATCCCATCCTATAAATTAACCCCATAGAAAGGAACAAAATGAAAGCGAAGAAAGCAGGGAAAGACAACAGTGCCACAGTAAAGCCCATCCTCTCGCCAGTCAATTGAACTAATACAAGGTTCGAGACACTGATACAGGAATCGATAATTTCTTCATCCACCAAGCACAAACCCCAACAACTCCGACCAACTCCGATAATTCAATCAGACGCATTTATGTACCCTGCTCGAGCAGGCAACAAAAGGGTAAGAACCGAATTCAGCGAAGCAGGTAAGACCGAGAAAAATTACGCTAAATAACCCGATCACTGAGACGTTAAGCTTGAAGATGGGCTCAACCTAAACAACACTCAAACGACGTTAACAGAAGAGCTAAAAGCCGCGGGACAATCTCATCGCTGCCGCCCTTCGCCATTATAATTCTAAAACAAGAGTAAATGAAATGGCTCAAGAGCCCATCATCATGTCTTAAACTCTCGATTCGTGTCCAAAACTTAAAGCTGGGGCCGTCACTAGAACGAGAAATTCGATGTCGCCAAAGAGAAACGCCCTCCCAGTTGCGAGAGAGAGAGAGAGAGAGAGAGAGAGAGAGAGAGAGAGAGATTACGCCGATGGAGTAGGTGAGAGCGGCTCGGAGGCTGGCGGGGAGTTGCTGGGCAGCCGCCATCTCGAAGAAGGTGGGACGCGTCCCTTGCCCTCCCACCTGGAAGAGCATCTCTTCTTCTTCTTCGTGTGCTCTGGATTCGACGGTTCGTCTGTCGTCGGCTTAAAAAAGACGTACAGTTTTCTTTCACGACAGGGTAGAGCTGAGAGATGATGTTGAAGGAAATTATCTTCTTGGAGCTGCTCTTGACCCCCTCATCTCACCCTAAAGCTACGAACTTCCAGCTCTCTTCCCAAAGCTGGAGCAACAATCTCCATCACCCAGAAGCCAAGAAGTACACGAGTGTCAGATGCTTTCTTGGGAAATGGAAATCCCACTTTGTCCCTTCGAACACTATGACTTCCCAAATGAAATTCCCCCCTAAAGTTTACACTTTTGGTTTGCACAAGACCTCTCATTAAAGGGACGATGAAAGTGCCAGTTTTTTTCAAGAGGACTGAGTTACTCCTCCCAAAACTTAGGAGATAAGCCCGAAACTTTCCCTCCCTTTTCGATGGCACACGTCGCGCAACCGGCGATCCCACATAATATAGGAGTCGCCTCTCGATTCTTGCCAGTATAGTGAGATTTGGCCAAGTGTTGCTGCGAACCGAACCTTTCCCCGTTGGAATATCACTTAATTGGACAAAGGTCCTCATTCAAACCTCAATATTTTGCACCTCTCCGAACGGGGAAACAAGTTATTTGTGATCTACATTTCTGAAGTTACATAAGTATGGAACCATCAGACCTCTAGTCCCAAATTTGAGTCGTCGAATCCTACTTCTCTCCTCAGAGCCGACCCATTGCCACCACGCCACTCCTCTTGTCGAGGCCTAATCCCTATGGCACCGTTTAGCTTTAATAACTCAGAATCAGCTGACCGAGATAGTGAATCGAGCTGAACTTGACAATAAAGTTAACCCACAAGTACAGTACACCTACGCAAAGTAAAAAAATCCTGAGACGATGAGACGTCACACAGATTTATCTACATCCAAGCCAATGATGCCCGTAGAGGAAATTGTACAAAAAGTTTCCCGCACAATCAAACAGTCAGTACACTTCTTTTTTTTACACAAATTAGAAAGACAGGAAAGCACCAGCAGCTTAGTAAGCTTCGTCCCTTGTGTGTTCGAGCATAATTTCTTTCTGCCCTTTTTGCTGCTAAACCTTCTATCTACAGTTATCAATGCGAATTTATTTCCCAAGTTGGATGGTTCAAAAGTCGGAGGCTTTATCGACTTAAACACTAAACCCACTAATAAGAATCCACAGATAAATTAGATGACCGGAGTTCCAAAATCTCCTAGTTTCAGTCAAAGAAGTCCTTGTCATGTGGTCATCATAAAAAAACTTCACGATGTCATCTTCAGAGGCGTCAGATCTTTCTCTTCTTTAACAGCCTTCTCTTTCTTCAAAAGCTTAAGAGGATGCTGCCCCAGCTTAATCACAGCTAGCTTTCATGGCCCCTCACTCGTTTCATCGATGGAAGACCTATCTCGTCCTCCTCTGCATAGTCATCATCAGGAGTTCTTGCTTCTGAAACCTTCTGCTTTTTATTCATGTTTTGAAAACTTTCGCCTGACGAAGAGCTGGGTTTTGTCTTTTCAAGTCCTTTTGTAGCTTGATGTTGCTCAGTTGCTTCTGTTATGTTCGTTGATGGATCACATTCATCAGGAGTGGGGGACGAAGTATCTTTGGACCCATCATCCTCCATTTTCCTTTGTTTCTCAAACAACATTTGCAGGTACCTTCCTTGTTCTTCAATCCTCAATTGCAGCTTTCTCTGAATCTGCAGGAAATAAGTAACCAATAAAGCAAAGAACCTGGTAACTGATAAAGCATAAGTGACTTCATAACCGATCAAGCATAAGAGACTTTGTAACCGATAAAGCATAAGTGACTTCGTAACAGATGCTTTGGGACCTACATCTTACATTTTCAGTTCTATATAGAGATTCTCAATATAGAGCATTTAAACACTAGGCGAGATCCTTGTCTTCAGGGAAAATCAGGCATTCTTTAAAGACGGTACTCCAAAAACACAAAGTTATAGGTCTTATGGCCTGGATAGGCCAGTGAAATACTTTGATGTAAGTAAGAACCCAACTGGGATCTCCAAGTGCTTATCAAGCACAGCTGCATGAAGCATTTTTTCTTTTAGCTTTCATTTTTTCTTTGATGAAAGTTAGATGTTTCAGCAAAAATGATTGAGAATCTTATGCTTTATATGTGGAAGAAGAGATATATTCTTCCAGTAGCATAAAGTAATATTCTATCTCTGCAGGCCAGCAACATGCTTCCCTTCACTTCAGAAGATCATTTTCTCAAATGTCAAAAGCTAACCTCAAGTTGTTCATGTAGCTGCTTCTGAACTTCCATCTGCATTCGCAGTGCTTCAGTGATGTTCATACTCCTGTCATGGAGGATTGAGAGGAATTTTCATTGAAGCAAGCAGTAGTCTCTTAATCTAGTACTCCCAATCAGATACTCAAAGATGACAAAAACTAGATTTTATGTGGTGAAATTGAAGATGATTTGGGTCAGCGTTAAATGATAAAGACACATGAAATGTGAGAAACTTCATCTTCACAGACAAGTAACAGCATCAATACAATCTAAATCGAGAGAAATGACTGAATCCTTCAACATGAAAACAGCAAATCACAGTGCAATAATTTATAAAGCTAAGAAAATGACTCACGTCTTCAAGTCTAGAGATTTCATTTCTTCCAGTGGACTCAACTTCTTCTCTGAAGAACCTGGGAGCAAAGAAATGACAGTCATTTTTACAGCCCAAAGGACAGGAAAGACTGAAAATGCATGGAGTGCAAGATTCCACTATTTATAAGTGCCTGCTGAAAGAAAATTTATATATGCAGTGTAGCACGAGGAAGCAACAAGCAAGGATAATTAACAAAAGAAAGTCACCTTCACTCTCTGCTGAATCTGGTTTATATCGAGCTGTTCTATATTTCTGCATTAAAGGGGCTTCCATGTAAGTTTGGATTAGAAACAAGAATAGACAATATCATGCCAGGAATAAGAAGAACAAAATAGCACAATGGTACCTGTAAGTGGCTTTTCACATGATAAATTGTTAGGCCTTTTACATTCATCAGCCTTAAGACACCTTTGGGAGTGGCACCTGAAATTAATGAGAAAACAATCAAACAAACTGGTCATCCTATACACAAATCCAAAATCCACAGTGAAATCAGGTGATACGCACGTTCACTGCCACCAAGCTGATTAACAGCCTCCACAAAAGCTTCATGAAGCTCCGGTGTCCAGCGCATTCGAGCCTTGCTTGAGGGTGCACTTGACAACTGATTAGCAGCAGCAGCAGAAGATTCTCCAGGAGGTAAAGACTGACTGTGAACAACCAGAGGCAGCTGCAACAGCATAACAGAAAACGTCACCTTAGTACAGCATGCCAGCTTAAATTGAGATGGAATTAATGAAAGCTTAATTTGAGATAGAATTAATGAAAACTTCATAAACATTAGCACAATAATAAAACCATCTCCAGAAATTAATTAGCTCATGCTTACTTATACACTTATTGCGACCCACAAACAATGCCCACCAAATTTTCCCAACAGATCAAAATGACATAACCCTAAATGCAATGTAAATGATATCATTGATTTCAGAAATGTTTCTGTAGGTACAGAATTCAGTGTAAAATTCTGCTCACATCAGACAAGGACAGGTGATGTAATGATTGAAGCAGTTGATAACTTAATTGCAAAAGATATCTAGCACACTGGAATCAACAGAGACTCAACGTAACATCTTAATAAAATAATTATAGATTACCTCACTGCATTAGCCAATTTGGGTGGTTTGAACTTTTAGCCTGGCTTTCTCCACTTACTTGAGGCTTTTAATTTTAGTTTTACCAATAGCTTCATTTTTCAGTTTAGTTTTTAAAAGTGCAACTCTTAAAACCAGTACCTTTTGGCTTCATGACGACTACAAGCAGCTGTACCCAACACAACTGGCCAGCTTTATCATTTTTGGCTATATGTGAAAAAAAACAAAACTAGAAAAAAGAAAGTACGCTCAAAATTCTGCAACTCACACTCCTAAGATTAAGCTTAATTTCAAAAAAGAACATTCTCAGTTTTTAGCAGAAAAATAACAAAAGCTGCTTTTGGTTTCAAACTTGCACCTTGTTGTAACACTTACTTACCACGTCGTTTCTGACCGGCATAGTAATTTTGTTTTATGGCTTTGTATGTTTAGTTACAACATGAAAATGTTCAAATTTTCTTATTCTAAATAGAAAACACTGAGAGCGCCACTACAAAGTTTTTCTGATTAGAAGTTTTCAAATTGCACAATATTCGAAAACAATGAAGCTACAAAGCATGTCTTCTGACTAGTCTTCTGTTTTCACTAAAAATGAAACGTCAATAATTCTCTCATATCAAACACTTAATATTTTTCATTGCTAAACTCAAAAGCCAAAAATATAAGACAAAGCGCGGGTGGGCAGGAGCAAGGCCCCCAAGGTGACTTTTGACCAGCTTTTCCTACCAAATAACAATTTGGAGCAGAAGCAATAACCTAAGACTGCCCTCCCTCCCTGCTCTGCAACCCCCACCCCACAAAAAGAAAAGAATAAATATCTCACGCAGCGCCAAACATTCAGAGCATATTCTCCTATAGTGTTTACCTTACATGCAAATGACAGACTAGCAAACAAGTTCACCTTCCCTGCTGGACAATCAAACGCCATCATAACTTAAACGCACCTTTGATGGGTCAGTTGCATCAACATCAGCAAGAATTTTGCTCCAATCTGGATCCATTGCCTCATCAACAGAAATTAACTCATCAGCCCATCGCCAATCACTTCTTGTAGATTGGTCCTCACATCCCATGACACCCCCAGTGCTCTCTACCTGACAATTCTGGCTCGGGATGTTTTCTGGATAAAGAAAACTCTGAAGCTGATTTGCATCCCAAGAAGCATCTTTGCTTTCTTTTGGAATATCAGTCACTACAGTAGGTTGCACTTCTGTATGGGTAAAACCTTCGGGTGGTGTGGACGTTCTAATCATGGGTGTTGGAGAAATGAACGGAGAATATTGTGGATGTCTATCATGTTGTAAGCCAGAACGAGGGGAAGAAAAGCAGATATCGTTTGTACATCCGGAAGTGGATGAAAGACCACTTCCAACAGTCCCGTTTTTAAAGAACATTTGAGAGGCCTGCAGAAATGGAATCACAACATCAACTCTCTTTTCACCCAATCCAGAAACAGTACAAAATAAACATTCTACTTAATGCTGAGAATCACTTTTGACAAGGGTTCAAGAGAGAGCACTTCTTGTGCAAATGAAAGATCACTAAAATGTTCAGCACGTGAATCCTCCATAACCATTATGCATGTCCATAATAACAGAGAGACTATCATTCACTGTCATGCTTTGACTCTTGATGCAACTTGCAGGCTCTAAATGATATCTCCCATATACCACCAGGAAATATTCATTGAGAATACCAGTTTGAGCACATCGCTAGTAGGCTAGAAGATAAGACGGTGTCTAAAGAGCTACGTGACTAAATTAGAGCACATTTCAATAGAAATCCAAGTCAAAATCCACGAGGCACTAAAATTTCAAGAGAAAACAGCATATATACTGGGAAAACTTCTGAAGAGATAGTGAAAAAGAAGTTCAAGGAGACATCCAAATAGACTAAAATTTACCACATAACTCAATCAAATTCTGTCAGTATTGCCATGTAAGAGTTGCAGTGGCCAAGGTAAGCAATACAATGTCGTGGAAAGTCCAAAATTTCTCACATTGTAGATCGAAGACCCAAAGTTTCCAACTATTACAAAACAAATAGCCTCCAATGAACAAAATAGAAACGGAGAAACACAAAAACTAACCTAGCATCATTCTTCAAGCATGCACTATTCACACAAAAGGAACTCATATTGCCACTAAGAAGCTAAAAAGAATAAAAGAAAATAAAATCATAACCGTCATGGCAATTGAAGCCTAATCCAGAACCCATGCAAAATCAGATCAATTTCCAATTGCTGAGGTGCGGACACAATCTTATACCACGAGATTGGCCGTGTTAGAGTTGCAATGACTAAAGCAAGCATGATCATGTCCCAAAGGGCCACATCCTTCTCCCACCTGAACATATTAATAAGAGCGGACTATCATCAAACACATGGCCTCCTCCCAACTACCTAGAAATAGAGAAACACCAATCTCATCCCACGTAGCACCATTCTCTACGAACTCACCCGCACCCCCATCACCCCGACTTGACATCGAATCATTATCTCACCAATTCACCGCCGAAAACCATAGTTCCAATAAAATCAAACGAGAATCAGAAACACCATCGAATTTAGGACCCTCATCCAGAACCGGCTTGAAAACAGCTTCCGCCACGAAATTCATCGTCAATCCCCCCCTCATCACGTTTGACCGATAGCAGAATCACAATAAAAAAAGAGAAGAAAAATATCCCCATCAAAGCAAAGTTCGGCCCGATAAGAAAAAACACGCACGAACACCCAAGCGCCTAATCAGACGCCAGCAGTCAAGTCAAGCCAAGAACTTTCGAGCTCCCACAGAGCCCAGAACCCGCCAGGATTCCCCCCCCCCCCCCCCCCCAACGCAACGAGAAAAAAAAAACCCAAGAATCAAATAAGAACGGCACCGGCGCAATCACGGGATCGACGTAGCCATGCGGAGGACGCGAAGAAACTCGAAAAGCCCAAAATCGAACCTTCAAACGAGCTCGAAACGAATCGAGAAGGGACGGAATTCTTACGCGGGATGATCAAGCAGCGAAGCGACCGGGGGGGAGCGAAGAAGGACTACAAAATCCGCGAGCGAGAGGGAGGGAGGGGGAAATTTGCCTCCGTTTCACCGTCTTGACTTCAAATCCTGTGGTCTTCTGCTTTGGGGTTTTCCTCCGTCTCCCTCTCGGATTGACGAGACCAAAAAAAATAACGAAGGGCCGGAAGACGATGATGATTGGTGGCAATGCAGGAGGGAGGGGGACGCATTTGGCTTTACTTGTCCCCTCCCTTCTCTCTCTCTCTCTCTCTCTCTCTCTATCTCTTACGTGGCGGTGGCCGCGTGCCCAGCGCACGTGCGGGGTGATTCCCCCCATCTCTCGCGCTCCCGCGCGCGCCCCTCTCGCCTCGTTCGCATCCGCTGATGCGGTCCGCGGCGCCCCGTCGTATCGCGATCGGACGTTCGGCGATGGCGGAGGAGCACCGGGGGATCGGGGGGCCGCGGAGCAGGGGAATAATGTGTGGTGAGATACCGTGGGGGGATTGGTGGGGCCCGCGGGGGGTATCGTGGGAAGTCCACTTGAGGAGGAGCAACTTCCTTTTGGTTTCCTGCGCCCTTTCGCTCTCCCTTGAGGTCGCCGCCGTGCCATTTTTGCTTTTATTTATTTTCTATTTCTTAATTGTTCTTTTATTTTATTTTATTTTCTCTCTCTTTATTTTATTTCTTGTTTTTCTTGTTGTGGATGATGATGCGACGACTTTTTGTGCATCCTGTTGTCAAATTCCATCACGCTACTATATCGCCTCGTGCGAGCCACGTGATGCATTGCCATCACCCTCCCCCCTTCTTCTTTTTCTTTTGACCACTTCATTTTAATTTCCCGTCAAAAAAAAGAAGAATAAAAAAGAGCGCGCACGTAAGGACGGCCGGACGGAATCTACAATCTTTCCAATAGCTTTCGTGCAAATTCCGAGAAAAATATACTGATTTTATCTTTTGGATTGCGTTTAGATCATTCGTTCGTCAAACCCTTTTAATTATAGCGTCGAAGTGTCGGACGGGCGTTACGTTTGTAATATTCATAGTTGGAATTATAAAAGATGAGATAAAGAAATGTATCGTAAAGTTCGTGACCAAAGATTGGAAGTGCTGCTTGAAAATGGGTAAGGCGGGATATTAAGATATTTATAGGGTAGGCATGATTTGGCTCTTTCTTTAACTTTTGCTGAAAAGTGGAATGAGTCGGATTGAAAAGGAAAAGGGTGGAGTCACCCTTTAGCTGAAATTCTCGTGCGACAGGCTTCCCCCCTTCCCATTACATCAATTGTCTCTTACCTTATTTGTCTGAAACATCAAGATAAAAAGGGGAAGAAAATAAAATTTAACCCATGATTCCATAAGTCGTGCTGCTGCCATAACACTGTGCATTCTCATTTTCTTTCCATTTGGGAAGATGTAAAAATCGACCCGTGAGTTCAAGATGACTGATCGAGATGTGTTGGAATAGCAACTTTAGACTATGAACGGTAATAATACAAACATATTAATTAAAGAGTAATGGACGAGAGCTTCTATGAAATCCTAATGTATAAGCTTTATGGAATGGAAATTAAGATCTTTCTCTAAAATGTGTTTAACCAGTGCTTTTAAGGTACTTGTCAACAAAATTGATTTTTCTATGTTTTCCTGAAAAAATGGAACTGACAGCACATTCCATTGCATCAATGACTATTATTGTACATGTATTTTACAACGGTTGCTTGCAGTAATCTGGAACAAACTGTAACAGCTATTATATAACCCCTTTGTGTAATAGCCATTACAGCCTATAAACATGATTGTCTCTTTCTCTTGCTTACTCCACCTATTTTAGATTACATTAACTGCACGTGAAATTAAAGTATATTGCAATTAAATATTTTTAAATATTATTCGTAAGTTTAGAATTGGCGTAGAGGCTTCTCCCCTTCGATGTTTCGATCATTTGTTTCATTTGCAGAGGTTTCGTTAGAGAATCAGTCAAAGTCACTTCCAACTTTATATAATAAATTGGAAACCATCATTCAACAAAAAGTCCATTTGTTATAGCTTGCTTTAGGCCATCGAAGGGCTCATGCAGTCTTGCAAACTTTCTTTTCTTATCCCGGAACAACACAGCCCTCAAGCTGCACCACTTTAATCACTTCTTTCAAATCACCCTTTGGAAAGTGGTTTCAACGTCCATTCTATGTATTAAAAGCTTGTGGATTTGGAGCCAATGCAAACAAAACTCAAATAGAAGATATTCTGGTCTCAGAAGCAAAAGTATCGAAATGATTGATGGCGTGTTTTCGAATAAGTCCTTTGCAACCAGACGAGCTTCATACTTAATCATTTGAGCCATTAGGATTAAAGTTCTTGTTGAACATCCAGTTAAAACCGATATATTACTCCTGAAGGTAAATCAACCAACTCCTGAGTTGGCTTTCTAAAACAGCATCAATCTCATTTCTAAAAGCTTCTTTCTGCAAAGGTGCATCAGGAAAAGATACAGCATCAGCATAACAAATGATCATTATCAACAGAATAATTTAAAACCATTTCCAAAGATTTTTCGTTTCTCGGCCTGTTACTCCTTCTCAAACCCTTATCAGAAGTTTCAGCTTGGGTCACAAATAGAAGGTTCATTGTCAACAGGTGCATGAGAAACTTTATCACACGGCGGGGATATGTTTCTAAAGGGGTCAACGTTCTTTGTCTCAATAATAGCATTTGGAAGCAGGAATGTCACTTTTCAAAGCAAGAACCATACATGCATCAGCATCAGTAGTTTCAGCATAGGCCATGAACATGTAGTCAGAAGTCTTGAACCCAGCCTTCCTTTTTCTCCGTATCTAGAAGCATGACCTTAGCAAGAGAGCCCCACACTTTCAAATATTTCAAATCAAGGGTATAACTCTTGCCATAATTCGTACCAATTTCCATATATGAAATTATAGACAGTGGATGACGTGCAAAAAGAACAGCTTCTTCCCACAGATTATCTGGTGCATGTAGACTGACGAGCAGTACATTCGTTATCTCTTTCAGAATTCTACTTCTCCTTCCAGCTACACCATTTGACTCACGTGAATATGGAGGAATAATCTCATAAATTATACATACACTTTCTCAATAGTCATTATATGAAACATACTGGCTTCTTTTATCAGATCTAGCTCTGATCTTTCTACTCAACTGATAATCTACTTCAGCTTTATAGAACCAAAGCATACAATATGGTTCATCAGACTTCCTAAGCAAATATACTCTAGTAAGTCTACGATAGTCATTAATAGATGTAATATAATATTTCTTACTACCGCTGGTAATAGTCTGTTCCAAAACAGATGCGCATGATTTATTAGTCTGTTTACTTGCAGCAAGAATCTCACATTGACTCATGCTATTAGAATTCATGCCCAAAATCAAAACCATGGAATGCATTTTTAGTACATATGACTAAATAATATGGGTTCATCTAGCATGCCACATATCAACATAACCAATCAAGTAGGCAGAAGAAGATACAATTTCGTTTATCACATTAAGAACATCCAGAACAAATAAAGCCGGATTAGAAAACCCTTTACCTGCAATGACATTTTTCTTCGTCGTTACAATCTTATCAGACTCAAATGATACTTTAATCTCAACTTTGCTCAGCAGGACCATAGAAATTGAATTTGCCCTTTAAGTTTGGTACATGCAGCACCTCATTCAAGGCCATCGTCTTGCTTGAGGGTTGCATTTGGTTCAGCATTCATAAAAAGTTATTGGGAAAATGCAAATGTCTTTAGCCTAAAGGACTTTGGTGAAGTACAAATATTGTTTTGTAAAATACAATTAAAAATGCTTTGAGATGCAATTTTAAAAAAATATTGTTTGGTAAACATATATTTAAAAAGATTTTTTCCTGTAACCAATTTTAAGTTTTTTTTTTGGTTGAAATCGGGGTTGCAGTGGGGGAAGCGGTGGAGGGGGGAGTTATTGAAGGCAGCAGTTGGTTGGGGGGGGGGGGTTAGAGTTGTTGGGAAGTAGTAGAGGGGGAGTCGCTAGAGGCAGGGGGAGTTGGCGATTGTCAGGGGGCAAAGTCGAAGTCGTTGGGAGGCGGCGGAGGGGGGAGTCACGGAGGCAAGGGAGGCGGCGGTTGCAGGGGGCAAAGTCGGAGTCGTTGAGAGGCAGTGGAAGGGGGGAGTCCCCGAAGAGGGGGAGCCGAAGTCATCGGGAGGCGGTAGAGGGGGGAGGCCCTTAGGGGGAATCAGAGTTGTTAGGAGGCGACAACGCGGAGGAGTCACCAGAGGCAGGGGGAGGCTGCGGAGGGGGGAGTTGTTGGAAGTGGGCAAGTAGCATTCCGAAAAATGTTACTTTCAAAGTATCTCCAAGGCTGCATTCTCCTAAAGACCTTTAGAGAACTTTGGAGATACAATTGCATATCCCCAAAATATTCCAAAAGCTGAACCAAACATCATTTTGAGGAGAAGCTTGCCTTTTTTAAAACATGGGCAGTTGAGGAGTCTCCAAGATAGAAATGATCTTCTCCATCCCTGCTGATGAATGGAAGGTAAAAGCATCTCTGTTAGCACATATGTGCATAGCGGCACCAGAGTCAACTGCACATTCTTTAACATTGACAGCAATATGTGCCAGAGAAATGACCGCAGCAACGGTACCTTCTCCCTCTACCAAATCTCTTCATTAAACCAAATCCTGCTGAAAATTATCAAATTTTGAAAAAATGCCGACTTTGGCTTTCCTCACGACCTCTCCATCTCGCCACTATAATCAGATCCGGCTAATCCACGTGGCCTTTGTGTATAATAACGACTAATTACCCTGCTTTAGGATATAGATAGATGATGAATAGATGGATGGATAGATAATCTCTTATGTCTAAGGCTTTCATTGGATATTGGAGGCATTTGGCAGGTCTAAAAAGAGGAACGATAAGAGTAATTGTCCAAAAAATCATAAATCTTTTGGAACTTTATCGATTCAGTCCTAAACCTTTTTTGTATGCTAATTCGGTCCTAAACATTTTCGAACGTTGCTATTTCAGTTTTTCCAACGACTTTGTGCCGGAAAATGCATACGGTGATGTCCAGTATTTGACGTGGCCAGACATCCACGTAAGCATTTTCTGGCACAAAATCGCCGGAAGGACTAAAATGTCAACATTCCAAAAAGTTTAAAATTGAATTGGCAAAATGAAAATGTTTATGACTGAATTGGCAAAAAATTGGCAAAAAGAAAAGATTTATAATTGAATCAGCAAAGTTCCAAAAGGTTTAAAACTTTTTGAATAATTGTTTCGGAAACGATCCAATAGGTTCAACGGGTTGGACGAATGAAGCTGAATGCCTCTTCTCCATGAATGGGGACCCGGACAACCTTGAGGAGCCGATGTCGCAGAGAAGCTGTCGCATTCTTCCAGACAACGTGGTTTTCAATATTCACTAACGAAGTAGTCGGAATGACAACGCATTGTCTTCTTGAAAGGTTGTCACCTTTTTATGGATGGCAAGTCTAATTTTAAGTGAGTCCTCCTGCATGTATCAGCAAGCCAACCTCCATAACAACCTCCCTAACAATTCGCAAGTACCCTTTAAACCGGACCCTCCGCAGAAGAAGACACTGTATTCCTTTTAAGGTCCATGTTTCCTGTAACACCCAACCAATTCATAGCGCCTCGCCCCTTTGTCATTGACACGACCGGCGGCTCGCCGTGGCGACAATCATGGCTCCCCCTGTCTCTACAGGTAGGCTTCTCGAACTCAATCTCATATCGGCACAAGATTTGGCCCCGGTGTCGAAATCCATGCGGACGTACGCGGTCGCATGGGTCCATCCCGACCGGAAACTGACGACGAGGGTCGACGAGAAAGGCCATGCGAACCCTAACTGGAACGAGAAGTTTGTGTTTCGCGTGAATGATGTCTCTTTGGAAACCGACACCTGCGTGATCACCATCGAGATCTACGCCTTGACTTGGCTCCGCGTGGTTCTTGTTGGGACGGTCCGCGCGCTCCTCAGTAGCCTCATTCCTCCATCGACCCGGACGCGGACCAAGAACACGCCTATGAGATTCATGACCTTGCAGGTATATTTCGTTTGCAGGATAAGAATTAGTTCATTTGATGATATATAACAATGTGGATCGAATTGCGAACGCCACAATCTGCAGGTCCTGCGTCCGTCTGGCCGGCCACAAGGTGCTATTAATTTTGGCGTATCGCTCATCAATAGCTCCATGCGTAGCATGCCATTGAACTCAGAGCTGAGCGCGTCTTTGGCCTTCGACAGCGGCGACGAGGCAGACGAAAAGGACAATAAGAAGCAACCCGGTAATCATGGCAACAAGCAGAAGAATGCCACAAAAATCCGCCTATGGCGATCACAGAGCGAGAGGACAAATGACTATTCCTACAACCCTGGAAGCACCGTTTGCAACGATTCGATGGTCGGGTTCAAGCAGACGAAAGGCGGAAGCATGTTGGGGTCGATCGTATCTGACGTGGGCCCATCAGCGTCGATCGTGGCGGCCGCCATAGCCAAGGGGCTGCTACCCCACAATAAGAACAACCGCGACGAGGTCGAGAGCTCCATACTGCTCGATAATTGGACGGAGAAGGATAGCATCGAGGGCTTGAGGACCAAGATCGAGCGGTGGCGAGCTGAATTGCCTCCGGTGCATGACCGAGCCAAAAACGGCAACAAGACTACCCAGTCGGGTGCCAACCGAGGGAAAGATCGTCCACGGCGGCACAGTGATGGAGGAGGCCTGTTCTCTTGCTTCGGAAATGCGTACGGGTGTGAGTTCTCCATCAGCTGCGGCGGAGGCAACACCAAGAAGATCAGGTACGGCGGCGGTTAAGGTCTTTCTCGATCGGAAGCATAAGAAGGAGCCTACTAATTCCATCAAAACCCGCGCATCACCAATCTTTACATGATTGATACTGTGTTTTGAGCGCGAGAATGGAATTGAACATTAGTCTACCAGTCAATATCAGAAGTGTCCTTTTCGGGCCTGTTCTCGCCACCATCTGATATTGATCTATGTGTAATTTCTTTTGAGACACCGAAGGATGTGTGTATTAATGTGGAAATTGTTATCCTGAGTGGTGGGATTCAATTTTAAGAATGATTTGGAGCACTGATGTATCTGAATGAATATCTTTGCTCTATGAAGTCGACGGATTGGTTACTTCCATTTGTATCAATGCATGCATTATGTTCATATCACTATGTGTTTAGCTCTTCCAGAACCTAATTTTGATTGTGGAAAATCCCGAAAAGGATGTGAATTTTCCCAGTGTGCTTAGTAACAAATTAATATGATGCATTGGCCAAAAAAAAAAAAAATATTGGCGCATGGATGAGCCTAAGTAGAGTTGGATGAACCAGGACCGCGCAACTTCTGTCCTTGCATGCATGCTTAGTCTGTTTCATGGAAAAAACACAGCGTGAAGTAAGTGAGAACCGAAGTATCATTATGGATTCGAAAATGTTTTAGAAGAAATATTGAATCCTGAAGGGAAGGGAAGGAAGTAGAGGGAAGATGACTTCTTCTGTTTCTACAATTCTCATGCTAGCCTAAAGTTCATAGAACTTTAGACTTTGTTGAGCCATTTTTTGTCAGTGCACTCTTGTCTTCTGCATCTAGAAGACTTTCCATCCCTCTGCTATTGAGAAATTCCCCAACAGAGACTCACTTATGCTCCGTTTTGTAAATTTGATGTCGATTGGCTTCAAGTCCTACCCAATTCTATTAGTAGGTCGTGATCCAGCACCATCGATCCCCATTTGGAAGACCTCAACTTTCTTTCTTGGAAAATTCAGACCTCCCAGCTGATAAATGGCGGACCTACACTCGAGTGCTTAGGATCACTGTGAAAAGAGTTGATTTCTAAAGAAGGGGCTTTGGCTTTCTTAAGGAGCTCGGAAAAAATATTCATAAAGGTGAACATATGTTACAGCTTTTAGGAGATCATCTCGAGTTTTGTATTCAAGTTTAAGAGCCTGACTTATGCAAAGCTTTATGACATCTCTCAAACACATTTCGCCAGTCCTTGAGTTCATAGCAGTAGCATTACAGCAATACGGTCACACAGTATCAGCACACTGAAAAGCTACAGCAATGACACAAAATAGTCACACATTCTCTGTTTTGCTTGTTTTAGTGTGTAAGCATTCTGTTGCTGCTCTAGATGAACCGTTGAGATGCTTACAGATGGGAAATGTATGACTAGCGATTATTAATCGATTTATTGAAAATGGGTTTGTTCCAGCATATGGCTTGGTAAAGCAAATGGTGGATGGAAAATCAGTTTCCCCCAATGATTTTCTAGCAACCAATAATTTCATTGCTAACCTACTGTTGATGATTATGTTCAGTTCATTGTTTGGGTCGGATGTAGTCCCGCTGAATCTGGGCCTGTTCAATCAGTCTCTTTTGTTAGAACATATCGAGACATGGGCTTCAACCACTTCTTGCGTCTTGAGATCTAAACTTGATCTCAGATGGTGAAGAACGAAAGACAATTTGGTTAGAGACGAAAGAAGCAAGCTAGACTTGCCATTCGCGACAAGACGCTCATCTGTTAAAGTATACTTTGTCACGAGCATCTTTCACAGTGAAGATAGTTCAAATCAGCGGGTTTACAAGTTCCTTTCCGCCACATGATGATGCTGATTTGCCCATTTAGATAGGTAAATAAGCTGTTTCACCTCTTTGAAAAAAATCAATAGCGCAAGTCTGTCTTCTTCGGGGACCAGTTTTTATGGCCAAACCCGAGACATAGAAGTTTGAACTGAATTTATTGATCTCAAATACTATGCCAAAAGGCAGCGTGAATGGGAAAGAATAAAGCAATTCCACTGAAAAGCAATTTGAAATGTTAACTTCACAGGATTCCTTTGGAACTTACATGTTTCTTGAGCTGGACCAACACGTTCAACATGAACAACTGATAAGCAAATCGAAGCTTTCCTGACAGTCAGATAGGCCGGTTCATTCAGATTTTAATTGAATCTAGTCAAATGAAAAAGAAATTTACAATATGAAAATCTGCACATGCTATCAAGCTTAGTAAATTAATGTTCTACATGAGGCCAACTACGGGAGAAGCAGTGAAAATCGGCTTCTCTCTGCCTGCATTTGGTGCCCCACTGTAGCAGACACTTTTCCTGCGCGGCTTTGCCTCTCCGAGCATCATCAGGACATCCCGCATGGAAGGCCGCTCCTTGGGCAGTTTCGCTGTGCAGAGAAGCGCAACCCGCAGGACAAGAAGCATCTCTTCTTGAACGGGGTTGCACTGGCCCGCTATGCTGGCGTCCAGCACTTCGTCCCCGGTTTTGTTGTTCTTGACCTTGGTCCGAACCCACTCGACGATGTCTATGGACTCTCCGAACGATGGATCCAAGGGCGTTTTTCCTGTAAGGAGCTCGAGAAGGACGACCCCATAACTGTATATGTCGCTCTTCTCATCTACTTTCAAGGTGTATCCATACTCTGCAACAGAAAGGCAGGACTACTATTGATATATAATCCTAATCGATATTTAACTAAAAGATTGTGGACGAGATTGATACTAACCGGGTGCTATGTATCCGTAAGATCCGGCCACCACTGAAACAGTCTCGTTCTTGTGGATCATCATCCTCGCCAACCCGAAATCTGCAATCCTCGCCTCGAGATTTTTGTCAAGCAAGATGTTATTCGACTTGATGTCCCGGTGGATGATCGGCGGATGGCAATCGTGGTGGAGGTAGTTCAGGCCTTGTGCCACTCCGACTGCAATGTTGTACCTCGAGACCCAGTCAACCAGCAACTTCCCAGCCTGCTTGCCGTGCAATGCCGTCCCAAGGTTCCCGTTCAGCATGTACTCATAAACCATCATCACGTCGCTCTCGTTATGGAGATACCCTAATAAACGCACGATGTTGCGGTGCCGGAGCCTTCCTAGGAGATTCACTTCTTGCAACAGTTCGGAGCCGTTCTCTAGATCAGAGCCCGATCTCCAGAGCTTCTTGACTGCCACAATAACGTGGGGCCGGTGCACTTCAGCCTTATAGACCATGCCGGTCCCGCCCATGCCAATCACGTTGGATTCATTTATGCAAGAAAGGATGTCGCTGCTAGTGAAGCTTACCCTTTGGAAAGCCACCAGCCTCCAAGGCCATTCCTCATTGCCTCTCTTGAACCAGTCATAGAAGAAACCATCATACAAGTACCACCTTCTGTATAGAATCCTCCCGGCAAAAAATGCCAGACTGAGAGATAGAATCACCGACGTTCCGATGGCGAATCCGATGAGGACATGATATACGTGCATGCCTCTTTTACTTCCTGATGTTGCGGCAGACTTTTTTGAACACGCTCTGAGAACCCCACCGCAGAGTCCAGGATTGCCTGCTAATTCAGAAGGATTGATGTTAGCAAAGATGCCACTTGATGGGATGGGGCCGACGAGATTGTTGTACGACACGTTAAGTGTCTCCAATGTGGGCGAGCTTCCAATAACTTCCGGTATTCTTCCAGCCAAAGAGTTGTTCGACAGATCAAGAATGGCTAACGTGGGCATAGTGGAAGTTGCCCTGGGGATCCCTCCAGTCAACCTATTGTTTCTGAGACTAAGTTTGACCAGTTTCTTGCACGATGCTATGCTCTCTGGGATATTCCCCGAGAAACGGTTGTTCGAGAGGTCAAGCACCGAGAGCGACGGGCAATCTTGGAACTGGTCTGGGATGTTGCCTTCCAGGTTGTTGTTGGAAGCAATGAAGTTCTGGAGGTTAGAAATGGAAAAGATACTAGAAGGAACAGACGATTCTAGGCGATTATAAGAAAAATCAACAAAGGAAAGCGAAGTAGACAGGGCAATATCTTCTGGGATCCCACCGGAGAAATTATTGTGAGCTAATTCTAGCCTTTGAAGGTTTGGCAGGTTTCCGAGGCCAACTGGAATCATCCCAGATAGAAGATTGTCCTGGATGCGAACTCTGATTAATGAAGTGCAGCTCGAGAGGCCTGTAGGAATCAGGCCCGAGAAGGAGTTGTTGAAGAGGATGAGCTTGGTGAGGTTGCCTGAATTGCACAATCCTTCCGGGATCTCACCGGATAACAAGTTTGACG
Organism: Melaleuca alternifolia; assembly: GCA_019926035.1. Classification (NCBI taxonomy): domain Eukaryota; kingdom Viridiplantae; phylum Streptophyta; class Magnoliopsida; order Myrtales; family Myrtaceae; genus Melaleuca; species Melaleuca alternifolia. The sequence goes on from JAGKPW010003057.1 coordinate 472,565, forward strand.
ATACGTCTAGCCAGCGGAGTGGGGAGTTCTTGCCGAGATCGGTCGGCAATGTACCATTGAACGAGTTCTTCCACAGCTCTAGCACCTGCAATTTGGTCAACTCCCCGAGACCTCGAGGGATCGACCCGGTTAGTTGATTGCACATCAAGTTGCAAAGCTGCAAATTCTTCAAGTTTTCTAGCTCTACTGGAATGTCCCCTGAGATCTTATTGTCTGAGAGATCTAGGAAGACCAGTGACGAAATGTTGCCAATTTCAGGGGGAATCTTTCCCTCGAAACTGTTTGAGAACAAGTAAATGGTGGTAAGCTTTCGCAAGCTCCCCAGTTCAGCTGGTATCTGTCCACTGAGAGTGCCTACCGCCAAGTCAAGATACCGGAGATTAGTAAGGTTCCCGAACTCAGGAGGAATTCCGCCCTCAAACTCATTGTAACCAATGATGATCGTCTCCAGAGACGACAACTGCCCGACTTCTCTGGGGATTGGCCCGGTAAGGTTATTCCCGGAAAGCCCGAGGTACTTCAGATTCTGCAGATTCTTGAAAGACGTTGGTATCGAGCCCTCAAAAAAGTTACCCCTTAAATCTAAGCTCTCAAGAGCCATTGCGCTCCCGAGATCCTCTGGAAGAGGGCCAACAAAGTTATTGCTTGAAGCATTGACTCGCACTAGTCCTCCAGCCCTTCCCAGGCCTGAAGGAAATCTGCCAACAAAATTATTCTGGCTCACGTCGATGCTCTTCAGTGAGGTCACATTGGAGAGTGCTCCTGGCAATGGCGATTCGAACTCGTTACAGGAGAAGTTGATATATGAAAGACTGCGTAGCTCTTGAAGCTGATCAGAAACGCGGCCACTCAGGTTCATGTTGGAAAGATCAAGCCTCTCCACAAACCCTTTTGAGTCGCACGAGACTCCAGTCCAGTTGCATTGGATTGTGCCGCTTTCAGGCACGCTGCTGGGGGCTTCCCAATCTTTAAGGTAGTCTAAAGGGTCAGTCAGGCTGGATTTTATTGAGAGCAAAGTTGAGAGTTCGTGATTGGGTGTGGTTTGGGCTCCCTCAGCAAAAACAAGAGAGAGGCCAATGGAACAGTAGAAGAACAGCAATTGGAGTTGCATTTTTGCAGTTTCTTTGTGTTCTTCGCAGACTATTCTGGGGTTCCTTTGTTCTAGTTGGATGGCATTTTCGGCTTGGTGGAACAAAGAAGAGATGGATATGAAATGGGTATTAATATATGCATGCCTGCTTGGTTCTTTGAGGAATTATAATAAAATTATTTTCGATCACTCCGATTAATGTATGACAATAACCCGTGACAAGACAAAATAAGAGAGAGAGAGAGAGAGAGAGAGAGAGAGAGATAATGTTGTTAGTTGTGAATTGAGTTTGTGGGTTCAGGGGATCTTAACCCAGCTCATAATCAGGAAGAGATGAGTGTAAAGCTTTGGACTCATTGAGATTCTCAGCGACATGAAAACATGGGAGGGAATATCTCTCAAAGAGTTGAAGTGGTTAGTTGTCCTTTTGGTTCTTCCATAATTGATTTATGATGGTCAACTGGAGAAGTATTATTAGTTAATGATGACCTGCACTTTTCATTTCTACAATTTCACATCTGTCAAGTCACCTTATCTCCAAAAAAAGGGGTAAAGGATCAGCTTGTGAGATTGTTGACAGTGATTTTTTTTTTTTTCTTGAATTTCGGTAGTTCAGTTCCGAAACTTCGGAAAGGAGGAGAAAAGTGGTAAAACTACTGCAGATGGACTCCATTCCTGTCCGAAAACAAGTCGTCTGATGCATCTTCATGTTCTGCTTCTTCCCTGTCATTTTGCAGATCTAATCAGGTACTGTCACTTAGCATGTTATTTTTCAGCTCAGGTCGCAGCTCACCCACACACATACGGCTAGAAGTTGTCGTGCTAGTGTAAGATTGTACATTACTTATGTGCCTATGCAACAGTCCACATTTGAGTATTGTGAGATTGAAGACATATCCGAAATCGAACATTAGAGATTATGGTACTTGTATGTATTGATCTTGAATATAATTTTTAATTTGGGGGATACTAGCGGAAATATCATTGTTGGGCAGTGTTGATTAGAATTTCTGGCAAAAGGGAAATATATGCCACAAAAATGATGATGGATGAATGAGGAACTCAAAATAGTTCATAATGAAAGATGCCCTGCTTGATAAATCAAATATGAAATGGTGTTGCATGAGATTTTCCCTCAAGCGAACCGTCAAATATACTTCATTGCATCGTTTGGAAACCTTTTGACATTACTAAGTTAATATGACTCACAGAAGTTGATATTATGGAATGCACTGAAACTGTTAATAGTGAACTTCTTCTTTTGTGCAAATTTACCAGTAAACTTCAAGCAAAAGCAATGTGACCCTGCTCTTATGCCCGTCATATGATAATGATACAAGAAGGAAGAAGACAACGCTTCCAATGCCTCCCTAACTTTCTTTCTGCAGCCGTCGATAACCAGGTGAGCATTTAATCGTGAATTTCTTCTCTTTCTTTTTCTGGGTATGTTTTTTGCCCCTCTTTTTCTGGCTATTTTTATTGATTTTTCCTTTTATGTGTCCAATTGGACAGGCGAGGCAAGAATCAACCCATGTCCCCAAAGAAGATTAAAGGTTAGAAGTATAACAGACATCTTGGAACTTTCTTCTGTCAGAATGTGTGCCTGTGATTTAGAGAGAGAGAGAGAGAGAAGAGAGGTTAGATGGTGGGTCCAATTAGTGAGAAAAGAAAAAATAAGTGTCTTTGCAAGGTTATCACTGCAAATAATCATTGTCCTTTGCCCACCAAACCCCACTCTCTCTCTCTCACAAAGAACAGATGCTGCCCATTTTCTTAAAAACCCTTCACATGCAAATGCATCTGGCTTATGAATTATCTCTCAGTCCATCAATCTTTAGAGATTGATCACATAATGATCCAATGATTTTTCCCCGCCAAACATTAAATATGAGAGAGCTCAAGCCCCAGAGGTGGATGGATAGAAGCTGGAGCCCATGTGCAAACGAAGAGCAGCTTCTTTGTGGTATCATTATTGAAAAGGAAGCAGCAGCACCCCTCCAAATTGCCTTTTGGAAAGTGCTCGCAGTGTTACAATTCGTGCGGCCTTTCCATTTATTTATATCATATTGTGAGAGTTCACATGGCCAGTTCACGCCAAAGCCACCGCCAAGTTCCATCATTCCATCGTCGGTTGTTGGCTTGCACAGGAGCTTAACATGATGTGGAGGGAGCTCTTTGGCTCCTCTTGGGGGCTTATGGAATGATTTAGCTTAATATCGATTAATTAGCATAAAATAGTTGGGATAGAGAAAGTTGGGTTAATGTTCCTTTTGCAAAAGAGGTTTAGCAGAAGGACATGGGGGGTTTCCATCATTGCCTACTGACATCTTTTGACCTTGGTGAAAGGGAATGATATTTTTTTCTTTTTATCAATGGTGTATAGGGCGTTGATTTTTTCAATTACTTAAGTGGGGGAAACAATCGTGCAGCTTCACAAAATTCATTTATACTTTTTATAAGAAAATGTTTCTTTGTTGATTATTCTACTTAATCTAATGGCAGTCAATAAGTAGCAAATCATACATGTAAACATTTGATTCCGGTTTCCTAATTTACTTAGATACCTTCTAACGTCGGCTGACACCATATGACCAAGACTTGAATTTTTGTTGGGGCATTGGGAATCATTTTATAGCTTTCTCATCGGTTGATACAGGGAGGATTGAATAAAAGATGAGATCTCTCATATCTTATACAATGGCGTTCGATATATATGTATATATGATCCAAATTGGATTGAATATCGATTGTTCTGACAATATTGAATGTCGGCATAATGGCTCTCGTTGCAAGCACATCCCGTGCCACTCTCCTCGCCGTCCCCCACCTTCTCCTCATCTTCGCGCATATTGGAGTGAATGTCGAAGTTTAGATTCCGAACCCTCGCGGACATCCAAGCTGCTTGGGCATCACCACCGGGCGAAATCTTCAGCAACAACCCGTCCTCCATCTTCATCATGGCCCTGCAATCTAAGGCTTTTGGGTTCATCTCCATTTCCTCCGCATTCGCTATTCGCTACCATCCTTATTCTATGTATTGATCAAAAGTATCTGATTGGATTAAGGGTGCTACATCGAATCATTTCTCATGAACATAGGATAGAAAAGGCCTTGGTAATAATATCAAACGAAACAGGGAAGCCACAGGGACGATCAGGAAATTGAAATGAGATTACTCTCTATGTGCTTCATTCGGGGACGTCGGAAAAGGGTGCTTTCGCAAACTCGGAATAATACGTCTATTGGGCGGCTGAAGGAGCGAGGTGATTGCCACCCTTATTCTCGTGGCCGTTCCCGACATCGAGGCTCAGCAGATGAAGGGGCGGCAGCTCGAGCTCGAGCTCGACCGACGGAGGTGAGTGAGTAGAGCTCCTTTGTGGCCAAGGTTGAGTCAAGCTCTGTCGAGTTGAGCTGGGCCAAGCTTAAGACTGGCTCTCCAATTATCTTATTAATTGTTCGAGATTTTGGAAAGTGTTGACTATATTTGACTAAATATGAAAATTACTAAGAATTCGATCAGATGGTATCTTGGGGTACTGCAGCAAGAGTTTTTTCGATGGTACATAATCTGTCCAAATCTTATGGTCCAGATTTTATTAAATCGTTTAACATGCCCATGAAATCTTGAGAGTGTCGTGGAAAGTTGCAATTGTTCCAAGTCAAAACGAAAGGATAGAATTACAAGGTTTTTTAATGTTTGAAAAATATATCAACGGTGTATATATATTTTAAGATGAGAAAAATATCACGACTTATTACTACGACTCAATTTTTTAGAAATCGATTATCTTAACACTTTTTTTTTAAATAGGGCTGCGTATTCAAAATTCTCTAAGTCACGAGCCTTTTCGTTCATGTAAAAAATCGTGTTAATTTAAAAAATCGTGTATAAATTAGAATAATTGGTGGGGATTGGTGGGGGTACTGGTATTTATGGGCTAGGCTTTTGCCCAGGATGCCTATTTTGAAGTAGTCGGGCCATAGTGTTGTTTACAGACCCAATGGGCTTAACCCGTATCTATTTCAACGAGCGAAGCACACAGATTTGAGGGCCGGTCTGATCGTCGGGCTTTTTTGGCTGAACCCGACACCCGACCCGAGATTCGAATTGCGGAATCAAATCAGGGCCCCGAGACCCGGAACCAAGTTGTCCGGACCTCCCTAGGCAAGAACACCCGCCGTCCGTCCTTGTGCTCCCGCCGCTGCGCCTCGCCTCACCGTCGTCCAGTTGGTGGAAGAAGGAGGAGGAGGAGGAGAAGCTTCAGCGATATGCAAGAAACAGTAGTGGCCAAGGAGGCGGAGGAGTTGGCGACGCCGGGAGACGTTCTGGGGAGGGCGACGGAAGTCAAACCGGGACGGGGCGCCTACCTGGCGTCCGACAAGAACCTCGTCTACGCCTCCCTCCTTGGGCGTGTCCGCACCGTATCTCCGTCATCCGATGCGCCTGACCAGGTACGAACGAAAGGAAACGCTAGTTGGTGTTTCGTCTGTTGCTCTTCGTGAGTTCTCTGAGAGAAGGGAATGCCAGAAATAGGGTGAGTGGAAGAAAGCGATGGTGGTGGTTTTTATGGTTTGTTGGGTTCGTGAGAAGGGTTTGCATTGGTTAGATGGCTAACTTTATTAGTGCGGTTGATGTTGGTTGTGTGGATTGAGTTGCAAGAACTTGGGTGAAAATGCGGCATCTTCTGTTAATGTGCTTCGAGATAGCTTGGTGTCCGTGGCGACGTGTGGATTGTGGGATTACAATTAAGTGAACTGTTGTTATGAGATTGGAAATATGCTGGACATTCGGTACTCGGGGTGCTTGTTGGTACATACAAGGTCATAGTGTTCGCACGGGAGTATGTAATGTCGCAAAGGTCAGGTGATTGTTGTCTGAGGAGTAATGGAGGTTATGCAGTCAGTGACAACCTAGCAATTGGTGAATGTGGATCTTTCTTCAAGGATATAGATTTTTACGACAAATAAGTAATATTTGCTCTGGTTTCTGCTGTTGTTGATCTTGTCATGGTCACTGCTTTTACAAAAAATCTCACACACATTTGGTTTCTTGACTTATCATAGAAGATCATAAGAAGACATTAATCACTGTCCCACTGGTGTAACTGCATACAAACAGCTACGAACTTCACATGTACCCATCAAGTCTGGTTCCTCTGCTCTTACTTTGTGGAGGCTCTTATTTGAATAATTTGCACAGAAATGGTAGATTATATGTAAAAATGGAGAAAAACTTTCCCAGTCATTTTGTTCATGTTTTGTTATTAAAATGCTTTTGAGCAAAATGAGATGGACATTTATTTTGCTCGTAAATTGTGTTATCCAGAGGCCGACCGTGGAAGTGATTGGCCACAAAGCTCATGGCGCAGTTCCAGAGCCAGGTTCTATTGTTATTGCAAGAGTATGTGAATTGTTCATATAATTCCCTGCCACAAGTTGGAAACTATTGCCTTAGAAATAGGTTCAGTTTATTAGAAGTAGGTTCGTTTTGCTTTTTCTTGGGCTTTTCAGTGCTGACATAAGAATTAGCTCCAATTCGAAGGGTTATGCAGCATTGCTACCATAATTTGTTAAGGACTGTAGGTCATCCGTCAAACCAATGTGCTGTTCCGGTTTTGTAACTATGGTTGCAGGTGACTAAAGTGTTGAGTAGGATGGCGTCAGCTGACATACTTTGTGTTGGTTTGAAGTCCGTCAGGGAAAAGTTCACAGGAACAATTCGGTATGGTTTTTTTCTCTCTGTGCAATTTAATTTATTTCTATGCATGCAGCATCTATAATCAACTTGAGGAACTGCTGAAAGTTTTATGATTTGGATATTTCTTTTTATCTCTGTATCTTACTTCTTCTTGGGCATGTTTGGTTGTATATCATGTTTTGTACTATTCATCATCTGATTCATCGGCCAATGAGAATGCACAATCTGGTCATTAGTTATAATTTGGGAAGTCTTGATCCCAGTTTGTCAAGCTGTGGTCTTTGAGAACTAAACGGTTTTGACATAATGGGTGCAATACGAATAGAAGGATGCTTCAATGAGAAAGGTTCTTCTTTTGTTGACGTCTTCTATTGACCACTTATCTTTTGTGGCTTTTGATTAGAATTCATGGTCAGCTTGTATTCTTCAGTTTGGCATGCCCACTTTGGCACAAAAAATTGTGGCATGCCCTGCAGCTATCTTGTTCATATGTTTTGTATGTTTACTTCTTGGTGTTTACACAAAGTGGAGCTAAAAACTCTTTATCGACAGGCAACAAGATGTTAGAGCGACTGAGATTGACAAAGTTGATATGCACTTATCTTTTCGGCCCGGTGACATTGTTAGAGCTCTTGTTGTATCCTTTTATACTTGAAGCACTGTGGAAGGCAATCTTTATACAATTTTCTGAGTGCATTTCTTTGTCGTGGTACTAGTCAGCATGTTTTGGCGCTAACATATCTAAATAGACTGGGATCATTCCAGAAATTTTTGATTTATGTCCCATACTATTTTTACTTCTTCAGTAGGAGAGTCAGTAAAGCTTTTTAAGAAGCATCAAATTGCCCTTGCCGACTGAATCGGTCAGTTCTACACACCGCATACTGATTATGTAGTTTGAACCCTTTTGAGCAAGTTGTGCAATGGAATAAACACAAACTTATGCATTCTTAGGCCACAGGTGACATCGTTAGACCTCTTGTTGTATTATTTTATGCTTGAACCACTGTGGAAGGCAATGTTGATACAATTTTCTGAGTGCTTTTCTTAATTGTGGTACAAGTTGGTGTGTTTTGTCCCTAAAATATCAAAATAAACTGGGATCATGCCAGAAACTTTTAATTTATGTCCCATAATATTCTTACTTCTTCTGGTAAGGGAGTCAGAAAAGCTTTGAAAAGCATCAAATTGCCCTTTCTGACTAAATCAGTCAGTTCCAAACAATTGTGAACTCTTGGAATACCCAATGTTCCTCCTATGTAAGTACTGAAAACTTTGTGTTAACCCCATTAGGTTGAACTTCATCCTTCTCATGGCTTCTCATTGGCAAGTAATGGAGAGATCACTGCATATCCCATGAAAGCTCTTTGGGGAATGTTTTCTCCTCCTTTGAACCTTCTCATCCTTGATTCTGTTGCTACCTGCATACAGATTCTTTTTTGTACTTCTATGGTCTCTATAGCACCTAGGTTCAGGGTGTTTTGATGTTCTGAATGAGCAGAATAATATTTTCTGAGCTCTCAGTCGTTGATTGAAAAGAAAAGTGAAAATTAAGGATGCATCATTTTCTTACAATAGCACTACTCAAAAGCATTCCTTTGGATGAAGACTGTTTGTGCTTTGTCTTTGGCACCTACCCTAACCCCGAGAAAAATCGAAACTGAAAAAACTTCTGGGCAAATGGACAGTAGGAAATAAGAAAGGGCATCATTCTTGTGCAGTTGCAGTTGTGGTTCAGATTAGTTTTTAATTTTTTCTTAACTCATCATTAGCTGTCCCTTGGAGATGCACGAGCTTATTATTTGTCAACCGCAAAGAATGAACTTGGTGTTGTTTCGGCAGAGAGTGCAGCAGGTAAATTGCGTATGACTGTTGCCATCTAATAATAATGTTTCAGTATTTAGTTTATTTCAGCACCATGTTAAAATAGATATTCCAACTAGGGATGGCCACGGGGCCACACAGGGCTGGTTACTGCAATTCTTGCCCTGTGTTGCAAAGAAAATCCACATCCAACAGGGACAATAAACTGTGTGGTGTCCCTGATCCTATGGGGTACACGGTTGCCCCTTCAATTAAGATAGTACCTATCATTGTGAGTCTAGGAACTTGCAAATATGGAAAAAGAATCCTGATAACTTGATAAATCTGTCAGTTCAGATTAAAAGAAAAGATCAAAAAATTGTGAGCAGGAATTGGGGATAGTTTATATATTCATGAATTGGGGCTAGTTTATATATATATATATAGAGAGAGAGAGAGAGAGAGAGAGAGAGAGAGAGAGCTTGACATGTAGTGGTCATAGTGATGGCGGGAAACCTACCTCTGGCCCATCCCTAGTTCAAACCAAATGTCCTGATTGTAATTGGCATGAGTTAAATGTTGTGGCATGGCATTTATATTCACTGCGAGTGAACGCATCAAATTTTACTTTGGTAAATCATAGATGAAAGCATGAAATGCCAGAAGAGAACTATGAAACAGTAAAGTGTTCCATTACATGGCATTGGAGATACAACCTCCGGAGGACAACTGCTTCCAATAAAAGAAAGCAGATGGTTATATTGCTTTTTATAGCCAGTTTGCCTATCAGAAGAATGCCTTATTCAGTCGAGATTTGGGTTATCTGAGCCTTACGTAGATTGTTAACAAAAACGACCCTCCTTACATGATGTCTAGACAAAACAGTGACGGGTGTTTTGGTCTGTGTTTGCAGGCAAAACAATGGTCCCAATAAGCTGGACAGAGATGCAGTGTCCATTAACCGGTCAAACTGAGAAAAGAAAGGTTGCAAAAGTTGGCAGCTGACGGATTCTTATACTAGGTGAATGATACTGTATTGTCTTAGTCTTGTTAGGCTTGAAACTTACAGGGCAGAAAGATGCTGTGTCTGTTTCGATTACGATTTTCAGTTAGACTCAGGAATGGTCCTTTTTCTCAATCCTGTTTTCTGAAGATTGCTTGTTACTAGGCATTGCACTGCACACCATGACGTTTCCAATCCACATTTCATCTTATGAATGGAAGGTGGTGGAGTTCTACCTGAAAGAAGCTGAATGCACTTAAAAGCAGTCTAATTTAAGATTGTAACTGCTTATTCGAGCTCAGTACGTGATTGAGAGGTCTTGTTGTTTTAACAAATAGCAAAACACATGCTACGGGGTTTAGATGAGATTAATAGTACATGATATTTTGGTTTAGATAAAACGAACATGACGAAATTGTATGATTGTCGAAAAAGTATGATTTTGTGCTTATATATTCCTAGAAGAAATAGAGAGAGGATAATGCCTATCCATCACTATCAGTCTTTTCTGTTCATGGCATCACCCTTATGTTTGTTGCACTTATGAAGTGTCTCTTGCTTATGGACTTACGTTTATGTTTCGGAAGTTCCGTTTAGGAAGTACTGGTTAGGACGCACATCATGAACACTGCACATGTGAGAGAGAGACATGCCGGAGTCGTGAATATTTTGCAAGATAAAAAACAGGCATGAGAAAGGGACTCGAAATGCAGCGACTCGGGCACAAATTCAGTAAAAGTTATGTCTCGAATCCGATGTCCCCATGATCATGAAGTGTTGACTACGATGCAGGCATAAGTGAATTAGCAACCCTTTTTCATTGCAGGCATTTTTTCCTTGTGAGCCGAGAAATACTTTACTGTGGATGTACATGGTGTATCCAGCTTTACTTAGAGAAATCTGTGCATTTCTCTAATGACTTCTACATATGACCCCATCTTATTTCAAAGTCTGGTGGTGGTCGCTTTGCTTGTGCGACATTACATGTAATTAGATCCATAGATGCATGTATCGAGCATATCAAGCCAACAAGACCGATCGGTTGGTGTGTACGGACTCCACCGTCCTTTACCCATCTTACTTGCTAAGAAACCTTGTGCCCTTGCCGTTGCGGAGGCCTGAGCTGAAGCCACAGCCACGAAGCCGCCACGGCCACACAAGCGGACCCGATTCCGAACACATGTCGGTCGACCATTGGACACCTTTTAAATTTCCGCGAAATAGAAGAGAAAATATTGACACACAAAAAAAAAAAATAGGTGTAGCATTCAGAAGCCTTAGATTTTGCGGAGACTCGATTGAGATTAACGTGGAAACCCAGATGCTTGTCTTGCAAACTTACCTTTTAATTACTCGGTTTCGGTGCTTAAAGCTAATGCAACTTGGACCGTTGACCTTGTGATTAAACCGCGACCAAAACAAGAATTAACGAAAGACATTGTAACTTCAATTAGAAACCCTAGATTACTGCGGCGGGCCGACGCGAACGAAGATCAATTAATATAAAATCTCTTGAGGAAGAAGTCATATTTTACCGTGCATGTCGCCCTCAGTTTAGTCAATAATCGATTCTCGTCATTAAGTTAATCGACATTAGAGCACAACGCGGCGACTTGGCCCCTACTACTATTTTTGGGGCTCACAAATTCACCTAGAATAGATAAATGGCAGGTCGTTCGGCTTATAAAGAAAGGCAAATTCGATGTTGTCAACATCTGATGAGGCACGACCTCGCTGTCCGTGCTAGAATCCCTAATAAAAGTCGGGGGTTCGTGGCTGTCGGATTCATTTTGTAATCGATTAGTTGATTAATTGCCAAATTTAGTTGACAATGTTTGGCTTCAATGACCGCAAGTTTCCCCGAGAAGTCGCGTAGCTTTTGGCATGGTTAGGGTGACCCTTGGGCTATTGGGAAATCGCCCAATTTGCATATTTCTATTAGGAGAGAGAGAGGTGGGGCTTGATAAGAGAGTAGAGTTGATAATACCAAGGTTTTTTTACTAGTTCAATAACGTTAGTACCATAGTAATTAGGTCCAAATACAATAGATTAATTAAGTCCATAGGTTAAGTCTAAATACGCATTAATTAAATGTGAGTGAGAGAGAGGGAGAGGGAGAGGGAGAATCTATCTGGGGGATTCTGGGGTGTTTATGTGGCAAACACCCGAAGTGGCATTTGTTTAATCCTTGTTTAATCTCTCCTTAATGTCGCCATTATAGTTTTGACAACTTCGAGTTGGTGTATTGTGAATTCTCAAGATTCTAGGAAAAATTAAGGAAACCATGACGACATTGTAGAATGGACTGAACTAGCTGTTCTTTTTGGATTGTCTAGGAGCAGGCGTCGCCATATCTGAACTTGTTCAACTTGTAAGATTGATCTTTGGTTTGATATATTTCCATAAGTAATGAAATAACCATGAGCCTTAATCCTCTGTACAGTTTAATGAGAACTTTTAGGGGGAAATTGTGCTTTTAGTTTTAAATCGACCATACGGATTCCAAGCGTATTCTAAGCTTTTATGACGGGTTTAATATAGTACTAAACCTATGAGTGAAAATGTAATCGAGTCCTCCCGATCAAGTGCCGCCTAAAATGGCCAACATAATGGTTCAATTATTGTCAACTGTGTCGCAGTCAGTAACCTGACATGCTTACTTAGAACGATACTATTTTGCTTAGTTTTCAGTGGCTTGAACCTAGACTTGGTGTTCTCCTTAGTCGCTCGATCAAGAGATTTCCATTGATAACTTGAAAGCAGAATGATTCTGCTATTCGAGTATATCGAGCAAAGATAAACATAATGTTGCGGCCTATATTTCATGAACAGTTTTGTTTGATAAAAGCATTTTTCCAATCGAAAAGGGAACAATCATAAAAAGATTCATAAATTCATAGTAATTAGACAAATTCAGTCATGAATCTTAAATATTCTCAAGTTTTGTTAGTTGAGTCAATCGGACAATTTTCAGCCCGAAATCGCTGACGTGAATACCGGCCATTCGATGTAACACGGTTAGAATTGGCATTGACTTGTTCAATAATATATTTAACAAGTGTTTGGATTTTTCAATAACTCATTCTTTTTTCTTTTGATGTGGACAAGGCTGCTACACCGGCAAGTGCTGCGATGCCTTTGCTTGGGATCGGTGAGGGTTGTAGCATGCTCGCCTTGGCCGACAAGGGCATCCCCACCCTCACCTGTGGCCGGCAGCCCTCGCTGGCCCTAAGTCCAACAAAAAAGAGAAGTTAAAAAGAAAACGTTTTAGAGTTAGAGTCCACGCTAGCAATTTCTTATCAAAATTTACATAATTGTCTCAATTATAATACATGAAAATATTTAAGACTTATTTGATTAAAAAAAGTTTATAATCAAAGGGGCACAATTATAATAAATTTAAGATTTGTTTTGATAACCCTCTTAATCGAATAACAATACCATTTCGAAATGAATGGCCCTGAATGCCCAAAATCAAATGCAACTCGTATAATAATATGCTATTAAAGAATCGGGAAAGAAAGACGACGACAAAAAAACAAGAAGATGTCAAAACTATAGGGACAACCTTACCATCGAACGTCATCCATCACGTAAGCATTGCCCCCATAATCCTTAAACACTTCGCCGCGTCGCAAGTTTCACGACCATTGTGAGTTAATTTCTACATATTTGTTTATCTTCACATCGATACGAAAACCAAAGGGCCAAAGTAGACTTGATGAAACAAGCATGCGAGAGTTTATTAGGTCAACAATAAACTTTCCAATATCCGCTTTAATGATTTCATTTTTTGTTTTAATTTTTCATAAATCATACCGATCAATTGGATTAACAAATTATCGAGTAATATCGTCGATTACATCGGATGACATCACCGACAGTTATGACGCGCTAATCGTGAAGGGGGTCGAACCGCTTTGCAAGAGGTGCCGGAACTTGGACGAATCGAGTTATGATCTCCAACGTGAGACATCACGTCTCGATTGTGTAAACAACTCCAAATCTCCTCTTCTTCTTCTAATTCTCTTCCAAATTTTGGTTGAAGCTCAGATGTAATGTTGAGGACAAGAGACTATAGATGGGTGAAATGGAAGGATCTAGAGTTAGACTTCTAAACCAGCTCTCTCGTTAATATTAAAACGTATTAAAGCGTTAAATTCACAACCTTTTGTTCTTAATCACATTATTCTCACAAATGAATATACATTGCCACAGAGAGAATATTCATATCAGGTGTGCCAGGAAGATGCAAATCTGTTGATCCAGTTTAGTATCATATGTAGAGAGAGAGAGAGATTCTTTTTCATCCAATTTAATTATTTCTTAGTTATAGATTCTTCTTATAGGCTGAGGTGTTGACTTTTCCAATGCCCTTGGCTGGTCAACTGTAACTCACACCTCATCTCTCACCAAAATTAATGTCACTTGGCCTATTCAATTGATCCCTTTTGCTGATGAAGAATACGTAAATCCAACACAAAAGTGAGGTCCCAAAAACAATTTGTTTTTTGCAAGGGCACACGCGATTTCCATCGTCTTTCACGTCCTTTCACGTTTTCAACTCTTTCTACATATGACGCAATCACTACAGGTACAGGACATAGCCAATGGAATTAGGGTTTCAAGTCAATAAATCTTAGCATCGAGAAGAGGCTTCTGGCTCTTGATGTGCTTCGTGGTGCGCCATACCAACATCTCGAGAAAATTATTCAAAAAATCATAAATTTATTAACATTTGCTAATTAAATCCTAAACATTTTGACAATTTATCAATTAAGTCAGTCTAGTTAATTTTAGACAGAAATCGTTGACGTGAATATTAGCTATCTTACGTGATATGACCAACGCCAACATGGATAACTTTTATTCAATTTTTCTAAAATTTTTTCTTTTCTTTTTTCCCTTTATATTTTCCTTTCAAGGCCGGCAAGGCTTGTGAGTGAGGGGTTTGCTGCCCTTGGCTGCAATCCGCAAGGGTGTTGTGGCCCTCAACCATGGCAGTGAGGGTTGGGAAAGGATTTAATTTAAAAAATAGATAGGTTTAATATTGAATTGGTTAAATTACAATATATTTAGCACATTTTGGACAACTTTACCCAAAACCTCATGTTGGTGATTGAAGAAGCATTTTTTAAGCTTTCATTCTTGAATTTTGGGATGTTATCGTCATCCTTGCACGCTTGTTGTCCTGCTTTGAAGTCCTGGACTGATTATCTACGGAATTAATTAAGGCATTTTTTAAACTAATATTAGTAAAATTATAAAGAAAACCGTGGTTAACTGTGGTCCCTCTTGCCAAATGCAATTGGGGTTCCTTTGCTTGCCTCAGGCAGCTTGCGTCTGGACCTTCCACGCGTAAAATAACGGACGTGTCATTGAGAAAGTTCACGGAAAGAGGGGAACACAAAGAAGCAACACTGCTTATAGTGAAACTCTCTTTAAACAAATCGATTCCATTATGTGTTTAAAGAGATCCGATTCCCGTAGAAAATACAAATATTTGCACGTATAGTTTCCGTAAGAAATGGGCACGCATGAAATTTTTGTTTTCCGTAGACATGGACCTCGAATATACCAATCGATATGCGTATAATACGACATAGTTAGATGCGATAATTGTATGTTCGTAATACGTGCCGAGCTTTCTCCATTCCAATGAAAATGGTTAAGAATGTTTACAAAGTTCGTGATGTTAATTGGACTTTTCGCGTGTTAGAGACATTTGGAAGAAGGAAATTTTCGTATTGTTCTATTTCAATAGAGGGAAAAAACAAACTTCCAACACTAACATTAAAAATAAAAAAGACACAGATCTTTCCAAAAACCAAGGGCGGGTCGCAACAGAAGCGTTCTGATTCATGAACAGATCCCACGTTCATCAATCCTCGCGTGCGGTAATAATCCAGAAAAGACCAACGATCTTTGCCATTTCCGGAGGACGCCGCGCTACATTTTAGGGTTTAGGTTAGTGTTTCTCGCAGCTATGAACAGTGAAGTAATCTGTCTTTTTTTCCTTTAATCTGCTGTATCAGTTGACCAAGCAGAGTGATTCACTGAATCTTGAGAATTACTCAATGCAACTTGGATCAGATTAGGAGTGATGAGCAATTACTATTATTTAAAAGTTCGATGTTATAAAATTCTGCACTGGATCATGCCTGTATCACCTCAAAAGTCTGGTCTGGAATTTCTTGTAACTTTTTTTTCTTTGGTCTGTAATTTTTTTCTAATGGGGTGGTAATCAATACAGACTCTGTTGTCGGCATGTTCTTCGGTTTCTCTATTTGGCTTCTTAGGTTAGATCATGTAAAACAAAGGGAACACGCATTTATAACGATTGAATAGATCTCGATTATCGTTCATTAATTCACAATATACCTGACACGTAGTGTAAATAAATAAGTGTGCATCTCTAAAGTAGATTCTTTACTTGGCATATACTTCTAAAATTGTCTCGATATACTTCGACCTTTATTAAGTATAGTGTTCTCGTTCAGCACGATTGATAAATGCTTGAGACAACCATGTGAATACCGGCATGGTACGGCGGAACACATAATTTCATATTCTTATGGAATGATCAATAACTCCATTAATTGGTCGAATACTTAATCAAGACCATGTGCGCTCTTTTATTGCCAATATTTGATCGTACGCCATCTGAACTACGGTATGAAGTCTAAGTTATCCGATTAGTTCGAAAGATTCCCCAATTCACGCAGCCCAAGAGAATTCCAGAAATTGGATCGACCGGCTTGATATGATGCATTGGCTATCATGCAATATCGAGTAATGTATGAATCACCAAAGTGATCCCGAGTACACACATCTCCTATTATATTGTAATAATGCGACAAGTTAATTAACCGGATTTAATCCTCAATTTGAATATCCGAAAATTGGTGGCTGTTGCTTTTCTCTTTTCATTTTTCCAAATTTAGAATAGGAACTGCCATGTCAATGATATCGTCACCATCTATATTAGTAAGCCAGAGATGGACTAAATTAATTGTAGAATATACCCAGAAGGCATCGATTCAATTGGACTATACCCAGATTCATTGATAGCTTTCTTACCAAATATCTCATTCTTTCCAACATCTTGAAATGAAACTGAACCCCATATTGTTTCAAATCATTTGAATAGCGCAATAGCTAAGATCGAAATTACCAATTTATCCCCGGGAAATATATGTTTTTGACAAGTTCTAATGCTTTATTACGTAAATATTCAGCTCCAATTTTGACTCCAAAACCCTAAATTGAATCAACACATCAAGATTCTCTTCACTTCCAGCCGTCAAATACTAAATTTTTTTTGGGAATTATGACAGGCTATGGAACAAGAGGGGCATTAAATTAACTCGTTTTGGGAAAGGAAAAAAATAATGCAGACTTTGTCTCACTATCACTCCCCTTCTTCTCCGCTAATATATAAACCCCTCGCCATTCATCATCTCCTCCTCACCATCTTCCTCTCCACACATTCACAACAACTTTGCAAGCTTCACTCCTCATCCATGGCGTCCGCTCTCTCCTGCACAGCCTCCGACCTCGCCCCGCTCCTCGGTGACACCGCCAACTCCACGGCCACGGCCGCCTTCCTCTGCAGCCGCTTCTCCGCAATTTCCCACCAATTCACCGACACCTCCTACGCGGTCAACAACACGTACCTCCTCTTCTCGGCCTACCTCGTGTTCGCCATGCAACTCGGCTTTGCCATGCTCTGCGCCGGCTCCGTCCGGGCCAAGAACACCATGAACATCATGCTCACCAACGTCCTCGATGCAGCAGCCGGCGGCCTCTCCTACTACCTCTTCGGATTCGCGTTTGCCTTCGGCTCGCCCTCGAACGGCTTCGTGGGACGCCACTTCTTCGGCCTGAGGGATTACCCCTCGCCGGCGGGCGACTACAGCTTCTTCCTCTACCAATGGGCCTTCGCCATCGCCGCCGCCGGCATCACGAGCGGCTCGATAGCCGAGCGGACTCAGTTCGTCGCCTACCTCATCTACTCCTCCTTCTTGACCGGCTTCGTCTATCCGATCGTCTCTCACTGGTTCTGGTCTGGTGATGGGTGGGCCAGCCCTTCCCGGCCCCATAATGACTTCCTGTTCGGCTCGGGCGCCATTGACTTTGCCGGGTCGGGAGTCGTCCACATGGTTGGCGGCATTGCGGGCCTCTGGGGGGCCCTGATTGAGGGCCCACGTATAGGCCGGTTCGACCGGGCTGGGCGAGCCGTGGTTTTGCGCGGCCACAGCGCGTCGCTCGTGGTCCTCGGGTCGTTCCTCTTGTGGTTTGGGTGGTACGGGTTCAACCCCGGCTCGTTCCTCACCATACTAAAGGCGTACGGTACGAGCGGGAACTACTACGGCCAATGGAGCGCGGTCGGGAGGACAGCTGTCACGACCACGCTGGCCGGGTGCACCGCGGCCCTAACCACCTTGTTCGGCAAGCGGTTGTTGGTGGGTCACTGGAATGTCACTGACGTGTGCAATGGCCTGCTGGGCGGGTTCGCCGCGATCACTGCTGGCTGCTCCGTGGTCGAGCCGTGGGCCGCGATCGTATGCGGGTTCGTGGCTGCATGGGTCCTCATCGGGTGCAACAAGCTCGCGGAAAAGTGCAAGTATGACGACCCGCTCGAGGCGGCCCAGCTCCACGGCGGGTGCGGCGCGTGGGGGCTGCTCTTCACGGGGCTCTTCGCAAAGGGGGTCTACGTCGACGAGGTCTATGGCGGCCAGGGCAGGCCGCACGGGCTCTTCATGGGCGGCGGCGGGCGGCTGTTGGCGGCCCAGATCATACAGATCCTGGTGATATGCGCGTGGGTCTCGGCGACGATGGGCCCGCTCTTCTATGGGCTGCACAAGCTCAAGTTGCTGAGGATTTCGACCGAGGACGAGATGCAAGGGATGGACCTGACCAGGCATGGCGGGTTCGCGTATGCATACCATGACGAGGACGATCTATCCATGAGGCCATCTGGGTTCATGATGAGGAAGGTGGAGCCAACCAACGTAAGCCCGACTGCGCACGAGGATTCGCCAGCCGTCTGATAGCATCTCCTTCCTCATCAAGAGTCCATGGTTTGTCTGGTTTAGAGCCGGAGAGCAAGAACAAAAGTTCTTATTAGCAGCTCTTTTCTTCTTGGGGTTTCTTCTCTCTTAAAGGCAAAAGATCTGTAAAAAAGATAACAGAGACGGAGAGAGGATGCATACCATTCATGTCTATATTGGTGTGTGATCGTTAGTGGTATGCGTGATACTGTGAAATTGGCAATAAGAGCCAGGTGTGGTTTTTCTCTTTAGTGATTCATCTAAGGGAGAAAGAAAGGGGGTTGACTTTTCTCCTGTCTTTATTTATTATCATTTTGGATCAGCTTTCTAAAGATGTTGATGTCAAAGGGAAGTTATTGCTATATGTGAGGAGACTATTTTGCTTGCTTGTAGTTTGGCTAATCTGAAGCCTCGTCTACTCATACGAATGATTTTGTCGTACACATGTGAACCATATAAGAAAGGTCACTAAGAGATAGTTGCGGAAACGATAGGGACGTTGAAATTTGTATCCGCCATTCAATTAGATTTTCTGCTTGAGCAGCTTGATAACGTGCTTGGTCGGCGATAGCTCGTGAAAGCGCTAATTAATAAGTAGTGAATTAGTGAGGTCCGACGTCGCTTATTAGTTTGTGCTAATGAACTTGCCGGTTTTCAAAGGGTTAGGTAATGATGCTGCCAACCATCTGGATTAATGTTGCTGCTCGGATTGTGGGGAGCATTGGTGGTCGTTCGAATCGGGAGTTAATTGGCATGGCGCCGCGACCGCCGTTGACATCTCGGACGCCTTCAATTTGAGCTGTCAGTTCTTAGTAAATATGGCCCTTGAACAAATATGCGGTCGTGACGTTCCTATCGGAGCTTTACCAGCGAAATCGTGTGTGACAATCAGGTTACAGAAACAATCTTAAAAGACAGTCGAAGTGTTTGGACACTAGCGTTGATGTTAAGCCTCTCTCTTTTTTATTAAGTGAAAACAGAGGGACAGAAACCCGAAAGATCAAACTAAGCAGCAAGTTTTTCACGAATGGTTCATCCGTAGGTTTTGAATCTTGATGATGGCGTTTGCATATAACACTGATATGATAAAATGATGGAGGAGCATCTCTAAAGGGATTCAAGGTCCATTTACTAATCAATGCTCAAATGGTTGGGGATTTAAATTTAAGAGTGCTTGATGAATGGATTTTGAATTTGAACTCTTGGCTTGGATTTGCTCTTTAAAATTGTACCTCTTTGATGTATTCCGTCGAGTGGCAAGCTGTATTTCCAGCGTAATAAGGAGATTCCTTAAAAGATGAGCATTCATTCATTGCATTTGTCTTTTTTCGAAATTCGTAATACTTGCGATATATCTCATTTGGTATCAAATCTAAATTGTGGCTAGTCAGTATCGTTTGGTCCTAATGCCAGCATGCCTATAGTCTGTACGCACGAAGCATGATCATCGTGACGTTGAAATTGATGAGATGAGAATCCCACATCTCTCCTAACGACAACCGGAGCAATCTCAATTACGAAGGCGCGATGGCCTCCCATCTTGGCCATGACCGGTCAAACAACAGCTTATTTCCTATGAAATTGAAATTTCCTTTGGGGTCTTTTGAGTTCAAGTTCAGATTTCAAGTCATCAACCAGAGTGTTTCCGGTCCGAGTGCAGAAAGCCATCTCAATTCTTGATCTCTCGAGCCTAATCTACCTGAGATTTCACTTTGCTAATACAAAATCTTCCAACGATCACACGATATCTCCACTACGAGCAGCGTCGTCTAATGTTTTAGGGGCCATCGTGGCAACGCCGGTAAAGTGTCCTATCTAAATTCCTGCTAAAAGTTTGAAGTTATCGCGGAAAGTTCTGCAGCAGATAATGCGGTGAACCGAAACCCAATCCCTTTTATGCATTAGAGGGTCGATGCTTGATTCTTCCAAGATTTTGATGCTCTAGACATATCACCTGTCTTGTGTCCTAACTTGTCGTTTCCTTTTTCTTTGTTAGCACAAGCAGAAGCATGAACATGCACAAACACACCCAACCATCAATAAGATAGAAAACACATTTTCATTTACACCGTGATTATTTCATTACATTAGTATTTCTTACATCATCACCAAAATACAAGTCGTGCTTATCCTAGGCCGCTGGTGGGGGTCTTAGCTTTTTACTAAAAAATTGACCATAAGTGAAGTCGTCTTGGTACAACGAATTGAGATCGGCACTAAACTCTCATTGAAACCCCGGTGGGCTGTGAAATCCTTGGAGAAGACACATTAAATCTCCGTCAAAGAGCATATACCAACACCAGTACTCGTGAGGGACCCAATTATTGAGACCTATATCGACCCAAACCGGGGTGTCGTGGCGTCATTATGTCATATTTTCCTCAACGTCAATCACATTACAGCTGACGGTTTTCATAATTTAACGACATCCCAAATATCTTTGGAATCTCTCGGTCCATTTTCTATCCCCGAAATGATGAAATAAGAGTGAGCGTGTCCCAGTGAATAAGAATTCTAGCGCCAAGTTAAGAAAACTATTTAAGAACTCAATCGGACACGGGAAACATGTTAATAATCGAACAGTAACAATGCAAAGCACACACATAAATTGAGAATTCCTAGCATTCCCCGCGAGACTCTCTTGATGGACTCTCCTTAAACGGGATCCTCACATTATACACAACAAAGCTTCACAACTCTGCGGCATCCTTGCACCACCACGTAAGGGCATTCCCTTATGATCATGGGGCATTGCCGATCTCAAGGGTCATCCCTATATATCACCTTACGTGGGCTGTCCCTATCTCTTTAAATAGGAATCCCTTTCGACACTTGTCGCATTGCTGAATCTCATTTGGGTTTGCAGCTCAATGCAACCTAGTATGCCATTCATCACATAAGGACAACACCATTGGACGACCATCAACATGGCCATTGCTAAAAAAGATCACCCTATGTAGCCTCTAGGATAATTTACTCACCTTAATAATTGCTACCTCAAGCTTACCAACAGCAAGGAACGGTCGAGAGAGTGAGAGAAAGCAGAGAGGATAGGTAACACGTGAGGAGGGAGGAGAGGAGGAGAAAATGAGGTGTGGGAGTGGCTTGTTCAAGAAGTGACAATCCATATTTATAGCCTCCATTTCTTGGCCATCAAGCATACTCTCATTAATTAGGGAATCATGTTCATTAATTGAAGTATATAGCTTGGGCCAATAGTTTGCTTCCAACTTCATCCTCTAGAGTTTAAGTGGCAGTTAATTAGGCTTAAGTGTCATCTTAGACCTCATGATGATTCCAAATTACCAATTCCATTAGTCCATTTGTCTTAACTAATTCAAGAGCTTAAGATTGGATTATGATTTTTCCTAAGATTCACTTAGATTACCTTAGGCACATGTGGCTTTATACCATGCATTTGCTTGGCCAAAAAGAGGTTGAGGTGTGCACTTTGCATTTAATGGCTAGATTTGCCCTTATAGACATTGGATTACATTAATTAATGCTAGTGTCTAAGTGGTCATCTAATATAGTTAAGACAAACTAGCTCCTCCACCATAAGCCATGTGCACCACTTGATCTAACCATAAAGTCATGAGTTAGTTAAGTGCAATTAATGATGCAATTAAAATCATTTAATGTACTAAGGTCACTTGGTTTCATATGATTGGCTTTTGGACTTACCATTGCTTATTGAAAATTGAGTGATCTTTGGGCTAGAAAAATCGATGGCCAAGGTAGTCGGTTGACATGTGGCCGGATGATCGCCATGGCCAGGGTGTGGCCAAGCCCACCAATCCATGGATCTCCATTGTTCCATGATAGGTTTGGCCGTCCCTTACATTGTAAGTGGCTAATTGGCAGCCGAGCCTGGCCAATTTGTGGCCAAGCAATGGCCGGGCACACGACTAAGGGTGGACAGTATGATTAGTCCCTAGCCTGCTTAAGGTTAATCATTGGCCCATGCATGTATGTTCGGATCATGGATCAATGCAAGGTCATTCACCAACACTTGGACGAATCATGCTTGGATTGATCATCGACCCTCAGAGGGATCGATGGGTTGATACCTAGCATGGCCTAGGATTAGTCTATGCCAATTCCAAAATCAGTTTTCACCAATCCCTAGATCGATGCGTGGATCGGCTCCACTGACTCTTGGGATCGATGGGATCAATCTAACCGATCCAGGATTGATGCAATCATCAATACCACCAATCCATGACCGACCTCCAGATTAGTCCACTCGATTCTCAGCTGATCCTGATCAGCCTTCCCTAATTCATGACTAATCCACGACTAGTCATTGTTGATTCACAATTGTTTCTTGCCGATCCATGATTGATTTATGCTGATTCACAATCGATCCACGATCAGTCGAAACCATCCATTTGTCAATTTCTGTAATCCATTTAAATGATTTCACAACCAATCCGCATTATCCACTTGAGTGGTTCTACGGCCGACCCCTGCGTCCATCCAAGTAGTCCTGTGGTCTAACTACTTGATCAACCGGTGCGATTCTATGACCACTCATTATGGTCACTGTGGATTCTTCCGCACTCCATTCACATAATCTACCTGGTTGTCCTTACGACCAATCCTCGTACCTCGTGTGAGCGATCCATGGCTAAATCATCGACAAATCGGAGTAGCATTTTCCAGGATGTTACAATATTAACCACCACTGAAATCAAAACACACATGAGATGTTTCAAATGTCCTAGTGTAGTAGCGTTTGCAATCGCTATCACTACTAAATCATGTTTCACATTAACAGTTGCATAGTTAGCCAAATTCAGAAGAAACAAAGAGACTATGTCAAAGATCACCATCTAATGAAGAGCTTAAACCATATTATATATTTATATATTATATATGAAGAAAAGTACGAAACAAGTAATAAATCTATTGCATTAATATCTAATGTTGGAGTATGTTTATAGATGTCCGCTGGATCTAAATCCATTAGCATAGGCCTTATCTCACTAACGTTGGTATGAAATCACCTATTCAAACATCCATTTTGCAACGCACACATTCCAATAAGGTTTTCACCAATGGGACAGAACTCCTCGCCATTGGTCTTTCGTAATGAACACCGAAAGCTGTTCGACAGGAAGAGCGTTTTGCATAGCTAAAGTTACAGAGGCCGTCTCCTTAGGATTCGTCGTCCTGTTTAACCAAGCCAGAAAAGGAGTCTTCGCAATGCCAATGCTGACTAACTCGACACTACCTCAAGTCATGTATGCCCTAACATGTATTACTCTCTCGTCGAAACAGTCGTCAGGCACTTGCGGCGGCTTTCCTCTGTCGCCGTGGCTGTTGTTCTAATTCTCTTTTAACTTTCTCCCCTTGAGGGTGAATCGGACGTGCTCCTTGAGAACGTGAAAAACCCCTCGGTTTGTCTCAGCATGATGTGCAGACAAAAACAAACGGAACTCGACTCTCTTGTTTATCGCGCTGTCGGACGATCCGCGAGCCATGCTCGCGGAATGAGCCGGTCGTTCTCATCACGAGGAGGAGAGGCGGCGTTCTGGGTCTGCGCCATGCAAGAGGAGAAGAGGGGAAGACGACGGGTACGTCGCCAACGTGGCGGTGCACGGGACCCACGCCTCGGCGCCCACGTGGCTGGATATGGCCCTTGCTCTCCCATACTCGAGGATGAGCGACACCTGTGCCTCGGGCTTACGTCTCTCTGTCAACGCCGCAGGCCTCGCGCTTTCCACCTGTCAATTGAAAGCCACCCTCTCTCTCTCTCTCTCTCTCTCTCTCTCTCTCTCTACGAGTATTAGGCATCTATCCACTCGCAGATAAAGTGAAAACATTCAGACTTTTTACGAAATTCGTTTGTAAGTGATTGAATGTAGGGCTATATATCATCGAGGTTGGATAACCTGAATTCAATTCACGAGTGGATCCTGTTCATGAGACAAGAAGGTCACGTACTGCCGTGTGTTAATGATTTCCATTGTCTTAGAAAGATTTTCTGAAAAGTAAATTTAGGTTCTAATGAGATCGCCCACCGTATGGTACATACTTAAAATGAGACTGCCTAAGTAGTGATATATAGAAGATGATGGCACGCCACGTGATTACTTTGCTCCCGCGACGGACACAAGTGGCTCCGATTATTTCACGCTAATGATCATTGCAAAGAGTCATTATCAAAATGCAATCTTATCTACGAGCAAGACTAAAGGTATCAAATTCGATGTACAAAGTAGTTGCCAAATAACATTTTGAAAGTCAATCACTTACAGAACATCACATTCATTTTAGTGTTTCTAGCTCGTAGACCATGTAAATTGACGGTATGAAAAATGGAGTTTAAGCACGAACACGTGTATATTCCTGGTTTCGACAAACGATCATTTAATCAATAATTGAGTTTTCATTTTCCGATTGTCTGTACAAGACAGAATTTGCGAGATAAAAATCCATCTTATAAATGGTCCAACATTTCTTGCGAACCAAATATCAAAGTCTCCTTCCCATCACTTGGGGTTCCCAAGGGCCACTTCCCTCCTTTTTATCCCTTTCAGTCCCCACAGGAAAATAGAGATACACAAAACCGAACCAAAGACCTGTTTCCCTAGTATTCATACAAAAACATGGACAAATTAGCTCAAGCACAAAAATTAGCTGGTAAGAAGGAAGAATCTGTCAAAACCAACAGGTCTTCCATGGGCCGCTCGAGGAAAGGCTGCATGAGGGGGAAGGGCGGCCCCGAGAATGCGCTTTGCACCTACCGGGGCGTCCGTCAGCGGACATGGGGCAAGTGGGTGGCCGAGATCCGTGAGCCGAACCACGGTGCGAGGCTCTGGCTCGGCACCTTCAACACCTCCCTCGAGGCGGCCCTCGCCTATGATGAGGCAGCGAGAAAGCTCTACGGGCCGTCTGCAAGGCTCAACTTGCCCACAGCAACGGCCACCATCACGACACTGATCGACAGCGACGACAATAGTAGCAACTTCTCGGCAGCTGGTTCCAGCGATAGTTGTATATGTGAGCAAGTGGTGATGAGTGAAGCGGGTGATGCTAGTAGTCAGGACCCGTTTCTCATGAGGGATGAGACTACTAGTCCTTCCATGGGAGATGCTGATTGCAATTATCTGGATTGGTCGTGGCAGAATTTCGTGGCGCCTGACATGGTGAATGAAGATCAAGGCGACTACAAGTGCTGGCCAGAGTTCTCATTTGGGAGTGACTATCTTGAGACGAGTGATCTAGGTTTTGGTGATTATGAGGAGCTGTGGTCGCTGGATGGTGGTCAAGAGAAAACAGATTGGGAGGGCTTGCAAGTTCCATGGGATTTGTATGCTTGATATGGTTCACCATCTCTCCAAAAGAAAACGAGGGTTATGGTATATAGAGGAGTACAAGAGGAGGAAGAAGAAACAAAGCTAAGAGCCATGTTAATTTTTTATCTTCAGGAACGTTGGTCTTTCTTTCCCTTTTCCTTTTTTAAATGAGAACCCCTTTAGGTTGTATAACTTATTTGGGTTCACGTCTTTTTTTTATCTTTCATTTCCTCTTTTTCCTCCCTTCGATGGGGTGATGTAAGAGTAGAAGTGGTCTGTCTAGTGTTTTAACTTTAGGCGGAAGACAATCATAGAAAGATCCTTTGAGGCTTATTTGCCTTTTTGGGGCTCTTTCTACGTTTCTTTAAAGGCTTTCAGCCTTTTTCACGTGGTTTTGTAAGGGCCTGGCCGCAAATCATTCTAAGTTCTGACGGTGGGTTTTTGTGGCTTCATGTTTGGAATGGATTGTAGATTTTATGGTTATTTCCTCTCCTCCTTGCTAGTATATACTTTGTGTTCGTGCTACTTCCTAGGTAAATTGTCTTTACATGAATATTTGTGAGATATGACAGGACTCCTCTTCTTTGGTGATCTGGCCTTTGTTCATTGTCTTGCACAAGTAAAAGTTAAAAGATATGCACAAAGGCATAATTCCCATGTATAACGTATCAATCTAAATTCATGAAAATCATTTTTTATGATGTTCTCTTAGGCACCTAAGAGAGCGTCACATTGATAGTATGCTCATTGATCTTCAATTTAAGTTGACTTGATCATCTTGCTGTTGCAATGATTACATAACGATTAAGAGTTTTTTTTTCTAATACAAAGAATCGAGGTGCAATGAATCGACATGATCTTGATCCGTCCGCCGTTTCACACAGTAGCTTTGGTTACAAACCTACAATGGTGAGCTTGATCGATGGATGAATGAAGGCAAGCGCCGTCGATCTAATAAGGTACTCGTCGATAAGTTGAATTGACTGCGAATGAAGAAGATAGAGAGGATATTACAAAGACAAAGTATCACACAAATCCTGCGTTTTACAGAGCACTCATTTAGACTTCTTCAATCTCATCCAACGCATAGTTGTTGGTCGATACGTTGGCGTAGTTGACCTTCTGGAATCTGACCACCACCGGGTACCTCGTATTTGGGTCCTGTCCACCATGCGTGAACAAGAAAAAACATCAGCAATCAAACTTTTTTGCCAAGATATCTGTGTGTTTTGAAGCGCAGAGAGAGAGAGAGAGAGAGAGACCTGATCAACTGCGACCACAGATCCCACATCCTTGAACCAGTAAGACTCTCTCCTCATGATCTTCACCTACAAAAAAAGGAAAAGGGAATTATGATTGACTCATCTTACCATTTGCCTCAGCAATATGGTATGAACCCATTGCAAGAACTGAAATTCTACTGAAGATGCAACTTTTGTAGATTTTGCTGGGTACCCATTAATACCATACTTTATCTCTACGAACGACGACATCAAATTTTGATTAGGTTATCATCGGTCCTTAGCCCGACGATCATCACAATATTCGACCTTTTGGTGACTTTGCAATATGTAATAATCCCCACAGATGCATGCGAATCGCATTGTGTAATAAAGCAGACAAAGATGTCATTTTTCTGGACGGAGCACTACTTCGCTGTCATGTTTTAGCAAAGTGAAATGCTAACTCCAGCAACTAGCAAGGGTGTTCATTTAGTATAAATTTAGGAAAAAAAAAACATTAAAGAAGAAATGTGAAGTAATTCCAGACCACAGAGAGTAATCAATATCCTCCTTCAAATATTGCTAACTGCAACACTTACTCAACAGATTTGAATCTACATATTAAGCAATTACTAGTTAAGATGACTGATGAAACATCATCCAAGATAAGCTTCAGAAATATTGTATATCACATGATTCATCACAATCTATGCAACTTAAATGACGAGCTGTGAAGTAAATCGATTACCTTAGTGCCCCTCTTGGGCCCAATCGGAGGGGGCTTAGCAGCTTTGGGCTTGGCCTCGCCCTCGGCCGGAGCCTCTGTGGTGGTGGCTGCCGGAGGCGCCGCCTCCCCCTCTGCAGCCCTCACCACGAGCCTCCTCGCGGACCGGCTGTTGCCGTCCCTAGGGAAATAGGCAATGCTCCTGGTGGTGGAAGAGCTTGTATTGGAGCCAATGCTTGGGCTCAGCACAAAAGCTGCCATGTTCAGCGTCGCCATGAGAGGTTTTCTTTTCCTTTTCTGCGCCAATTCTTTGCCGAAGAAACTCTGTAAAGACAAGACGGCAATTGAAAAGAGCCAAAGCGAGAGGATCTTTTTCTTCTTCTTCTTCCTCCGCGGGGGATTATCCGACTTGTCTGAGAATTAGAGCGGGTTGATCTTTGCCGCCAATGGGCCGTTGCCACGTCTGCACAATATCCATAATGTGTGGATAGAGAGTAGGGGATGATCAGGTAGCGTTTTTGGGAGGGAATTCGTCGTTGCATTGGTGGACCATCAGAAGTTGAATCGAAATGTACAGTCCCGGGTTCTTTTCCTGGGCCAATTGAACTGGTCCAATTGGGCCTAATTGTAAGCACTCTTTTCAAAAGAAAATTACAGATTACATGACTTAATTTTATCAAAGATGTCACAAATTAATCGGTTGATCACCTCTCTCTCTCGCTTCCGGCCAAGGTAATCAGCAAGACGATTGCCAATTCAGGCAATATTGATGCAAAATCCGCAACAATCGGTGATTACTGTCTTCAAACTTTTCTAGCTTCTTCTACTCCTTGTTATCATCTTCTTTTTGATAGTAACTTAGTTAATATATTATTAAAACGGGTCGACAGCGAGCATATTCCAAATGTTCCAAACTCATTTGGACCCGCATGTAATTGGGATTTGATTTTGTCAACTCCTCTGCGACATGTTTTTCAAAGTTTTAGGTAACCTATGTACTATTTGGCCACTAAATTTGAGCTAGAATGTGGTTTATGTACCGATTTTGCGACCCCAACTCGTTCTCGTGACCCTTGTTCTTCTTGCTAGCCAAAACCATGTCGACTTAGGTCTCATAGCTAATGAACTGAAGCTTTAGGATGTGCCAAGAATTATATTCTTCTCCGAAGAATCGTGAGTTTGGCAAATGCAAAAGGTAATTTTGGGGAGTTGAAAGTTTCTGACCTTGTGGGAGTCCTGTAATATCAAAGATGAAACTAAAGACAGAAGTGTTACATATTTTATTGAAAGAAAGAAATAAGTAACGAGTAAATCCAGACAGATCCTAAATAGATAGTCTCGAAATTTGAAAAGAACAAATGGGCAAGCCCAGTAGAGAGACAAAAAGATGGAAGCTTTTAAAATCAATGAATGGCCCTGGCCGGAGTTGGGCGGAACCTTCTCTTTGGTCTCTGATTCTTATGTGATGCGGCTTGAATTCACACGGCCCTTCACTATATGATTGAGCTACAGAACGTAGGCCTACCTCGAGAGGCCATGTTCTTGGCGGTTAGCCTTAATCCAACACTAGAGATTACGACTTTAAAAAGTACTAAGTAATTAAGCATGCTGAGATCTCAGGGATGCGAAGATTGTGCACCCAAGGACTCTCTTTTAGCTCCCTATATCCCTGATTCTTTAAGTATCAGAGGGTTTTCTTATTGGTATAACGCCATGTCGGGCCGAGGGTAAGATAAGCTTACATCGAGCATACAACCATGAATAGGTGAGTAAGGTTATTTTCAGTCGGGCTATTGGAGGAAGTTTAGGGAAACGAAAAGGGTTTTAGGTTAGAGAGTTTGTTAGAAATATTTTAGGTAAAAGGGTTTTATATTGACTGTACTACCATAAATAGGTGAGTAAGGTTGCGTTTAGTTGGGTTGTTAGAGGAAATTTAGGGAAATGAAAAGGGTTTAGGTTAAAGAGTTTGTTCGAAATACAATTTAATGTTTGGTAAAGTGTAATTTAAAAGTACATTACAAAGTAACTTTTATTTAAATGCTCTTTGGAATGAACTGAATTAAAAGAGACTTTTTGCTTTTTGTGAAAACGACCCTCAAACTCATCTGATGCTCACTGCCCTTGGCTAAGGCTGCATGACCTCAAGCAAGACATGTTAGCGATGTCACATGAAATTAGGGAATTTAAAAAAAAATTGAAAAGTAAGGGCAAAAGTTAGAACAAAAGATTTGTAGCATCACAAAGCCCAGGCTTCTATAGATTTGTCTTGGAATAAGGGACTTTAAAGGGCTTTGCAAACTCGATTGCATTTTCTGAAGGCTCTTTAAAATATTTGTCAAACGTGACTTGCATTTGTCCAATTATTTTTAAGACCCCAACGGGCTTTAGCAAAGTGTTACCAAATTAAGTGGGCCCTTTGGGGAAAGTTTTAGTGAAAAGCAATCGACTTTAGTTTAAAAAGATTTTTCGAAATGCAAAATGTGTTTTGCAAAGTGCATTTGAAGTAATTTTGATTTAAATGGTTTAGAAAAGTCGTACTTATAAAGTTCCTACAAACCAGCCTTGGGCTGAGGGATGCAATGCAGTTTCCTAGAATTCTTAAAGAAAATTCATCCAATTAGTAAGCACTTGACCAAGAATTTTTAGGATGCATTTGATTCAATATTTGAAAAGTTCATTGGAGCTTCAAAAGTCCTTGGGAAAATATTGAGGAGTTTGGCAACAATTTTTAAGGTGTTTTTGAGTGAAAGCCGGTATCAAAAAGACCACAAGCCCAAAGCCGGTATTCCCATCATATCCTTACTTTTTGTGTGTTTTTTTTTTAAGGATTTGATCGATTGTTGATATTCACACAACACCCTCACCTACAACTCCAGGGGATGGGCGTTGATCGCTAAGGTCACAGCACCTCAAACTTCGTTGTACAACCTCAGGCAATAACCATCGAGGTCGTGTCACCTGAGGTAGTGGGTGACAGCTACCGAAGTTGTGCAACCACAGGCCTCACTTAGGTTGTGCTATGGGAGGCAACAAGTGATGGCCGCTGAAGTTGCACAACCTCAAGCTTTGTTGCACGACCCTAGGAAATGGCCATTGAAGTCGCATGCCTCAAGCCTTAGCTGAGTTGCGTCACCCAAGGCTGAGCGACGGCCATCAAGGTCATGCAACCTTAGGCCTCACTTAGATCACAACATCCAAGGTGGCGAGCGAGGGCCATTAAGGTTGCATGACCTTAGGCGTTATTGAATGGGGTTACCCGAGATTATGTGACCTCAATCGACGGTTGATGACTGTCAGTGAATAAATTGATATTTTTTAATTAAAAGATTGTAGTCAAAGTCATTTACAATTTTTTTGGCCAAATATTACTTAAAAAATTGTAAATGTGTTTTTATCCAACACAATTTGCATTTTTCAGTGAGCTTTAATTTTCAGTATTTGTAAAATACCCAAAACTCTTTAGTAAAGTTGAACCAACCATACATTTTAGATGCGCAAAGGCCTTTCAGAAAGCCATTCTCAAGTGCAGCCTAAATCTTCTAATATAAGTTTCTCTTTCTAAACACAAACCCTATTCATATGATGAACTTTGAGACCGGTTTCCTACATTCTAAATACACATATTTTACACATCTCTCTCTCTCTCTCTCTCTCTCTCTCTCTCTCTCTCTCTCTCTCTCTCTCTCCCCCATTTAAGTATCCAACCTAAATCCCTCTGCGTCTTGGACCCGTTGTTCAGCAATGAAGGGACACATAGGCAACACGTTGTCATCCCTGCCTCCTGATGTTGTACCTGCTCTCCTTCTGGATTTAAGCTGATGCAATGACTAATCAAAAGAAAAAGAGCAAGTCCCTCCCTTGGGTTTTGCGACCCAATATCCATCATTGTCACCTGTCTCTTTTTGCCAACACTGTTTCCACATGCCTCGGGCCACCTTTCTTTTTGGTTTTGCTTAATTCAGGCTCGTCACTAACTTAGATGGTATATGCAATCGAGTTTCCGGTACTCTTCTGGCGTGGGGGAGGGCTGCACCGCCTTTTGCCAAAACAATATAGGGTCATATCATCCTCAGTAGCACTCACAAGGGCCGTCGCCTACCTCCTCGTCGGTAGCAAATAGACGGATGGCACCGTTTCCTAGTGTCTTAAGAGATTCGCGTTGGCCGTTTGCTACCGTTCGTTGAAGGATGGCAACCCTTTGCCGTTGCAGTTGCTGGTGGAGGGCCGACAACTTTCGCCAAGAGGAAGAGGGTCACGACTCTCTTAACCCAGTTTTAAGTTTCCAAATTAGGACTGATGCAACTCTAGGTTAGACGCCATGTGAAATTCACCGTGTCTATCATATCAGCATTTGTTCAATTCACTTTCCAGATTCCGATCAAAGAAAAACGTTAAGGTGCATTGATTGGCTAAAATCAGAACTCAATGATCTAATTGACAAGTACTGCATAAGTATCATGCAACATACACATCACAGTCTGATAAATTAGTCCTGAGATTAAACATATGTTAATACGAGCATATGGTGCGTTTTGGACACTTTATTCGCCTCAAAAAAATATCTATGGTTGCGAAATCGAATGTGCGCACTCCAGACAAATTGTAATCTTGTGGAGGTCCATATTTCCGTGAATATCGAGCCCCCAACATAAATTTTCTACACTTTTAGGTGGAGCGATTCATTCTCTTGGTTTGTTCTTCTCAGAAAAATAAAAGCAAAAGAAAGAAAAATCAAGGGTTCAGAGATCATTGTACTTACTTTGGCTTTCTGGAGATATTTAACCAATAGAATTTCAGATCATATTCCATATGGTACAGGTGGGCTGGTCAATTAATAGCCTGAAAACGCTGGTCGAAGTCATATTGGCATGGACCGTCTTCTCTCCTTCGTTGTTATGAGAGGAGGGTCGACATACCAGTACCTCGTGCACATCGTCCAGCTACTCCATCTTCATATTCGTTGTGAAAGTAGTTGACATCATTTAAACCTTACTACCCTACATATACTGTATGATTCTTCTTTTCATATTAATTATAGGTTCTATGGTGCATATTTTTGTCGACTGTGAACTTACCTCGAAGCCTCTATCGGTTTTTGTAGAAATAAATGTGTTTAGCGTATTGTCTGTCATAATATGTTACTTTGCAAAATTAAAAAATAAATAAAAGGGTTGATGTTGAGCAAATAAAATATATGGAACAACATTTCATAGCCCCAAATGCGGTTACTAATCAAATCATATTAAGCTAAGCATGTCTCGATTTAGTAATAATATGATTGGACGGCCAGTGTGAACAGATCTTATGATATAACATATCGTGAATGGGCATTCTAGAACATACTAAGTAAATAGTCATGGTCTCCTCTCCGTTCCTTATTCGACACACGTTGCGGTTTATCGTCCCAAACACATTATTCTACATGGTCTACACTAATCAAAACATCTATTCTCGAAGTTAATATAAACCCCACAGTAAGAAGTTGAGCCGATCGAATTTATCTAACTAGGGTTTGCAACATCATTTCATAAACAGTCAGCTCCTCATGAAACTTCTTTGAACATTTAATATGTCTCTAATTCTTTCCCTCTACTCATATTGTTCATTTCATTGAAACAGAGTAAATTGGTAGATGCATCATATTAACCTTTTTCCTTCAAAGAAAACCCCAAATGATCAAGATGGGTATTTGAGAGAGAGAGAGAGAGAGAGAGAGAGAGAGAGAGAGAGAGAGGAGAAGGGGGGAGGGATTCACTTTCATAAATGAGAGTCCACAAAGGTAGATGGAGAAAAGTGAAGGTTGAATAGTGGAAGTAGTTAATATCAGGCCTACCCAATTTAAGGAGTCACATGGCCAACATTAAGTCCGTGGTTAATCCGCTTCCGATGTTCAACCGACGAGCATCCCGCTCAAGCCAAAGCAGAAAATGACGACCCGTCCCCTTGCCAAGCTTCAAAATTATAAGCATTTAAAGCCACATTTTCACCTTCCTTACCAAGTTACTAAGGATCCCGTTAATACCCGAGGTACTTGTCAATCATATTTGCTCAAAAAGATCAAACTACAAAACACACGATGACAAATTATATGTGAAAATCCAATATTTGCTTACTCGATTGTCTAATGAGTGCAAGGAGCACTGATTAATGGAATTCAACCATTAGGTACTAAATTGGTCAAGAAAACTTATCGGTTTCAACTTCAATGAATTGAGTTAGTTCGCTACTAGTAATACGGGGGATTCACAGTTTGATAAGTGCTGTAATCATGATTATTTTTGGAGAGCGTTACCATATTTTTGTAAGGTATCTATTAAACTATAACAACAATATACTTTGAAAATGTAAATAAAGAGTGAATTTTCAATTTTTAGTGACTTTAATAATGTGCTGAACATTGCAAAACTTCATGGGCTCAATTTCAATGTCTCGAGATTATTGAGGGGGCATGTCACTAGGTGCCTTACCAGCTTCGAAGATGTATAAGAAACGATGATTTTTCAATAGTCTTGATAATGAGTAAAATCGTGAAACTCCATGTACTCAATTTCCATATCCCGAAATCATAGGACGACAAATCAAAGGGGATCTTTAGTTCATTTGAAGTGTATGTTGTAATTATAGGTTATTAATAACTCAAAAATAGTGAGATGTCTCTTTGATGTGTCTTCGTAAAATTGTAGTTGTAGATTATTAAATTAATGACTTGACATTAGTGAGATGCCTTTTTGGTTCACACAAAGAAGATTTAATAGACATCTCTTCGATTCACATACAAAAATTTTCATATTGGTCTCTTCATTTCATGTAAATAGTATTCTTTGTCTTTAGATAATGTGTCTATGTAGCTCTGATATAGAAAAATGATTTTTTAGATATGCCAGTTTAGAGACTGTTCAGTAATGTTCTACTTATATAATGCTAATATAAACGGGTTTAAGGTGTTGTATCTTGGGAGGGAGAAATAGTTCACAGATCCAAAAATACCATTGACAGAACTGATCGCCTTAAGGAGATTCAATAATATGTACCTCACACTTTATTTAATTCTTTTCCAATTTTATGGCATCTAGCAAGTTTATTTATTTTGAGTGTAATGCGGTCATCTTTATTTGTTAAAGATTATATGGATATTGGCCTGGTCATCATTAAATTTCTTTATCACTTTCTCAAAGTTGTTTTCTATGTTTATATTCTCTGGTTACACCAAACAATACTACATAGGTATACAATAATATAATTTTGAAAGCACTAAATAGTTGTCAAAAACATTTTAAAATCGCTCATTTGGTAAAATGAAAATGTTATCGTTAGATGATCATGATATTTTCCAAAAAAGACATTTTCATTTTGATTTGGGAAGATGATAAAGTGGATGACTGACTTAATTTCAGACCAGCAATAATCACGGGGATTCTCTCGATAACACAGATACCAATTTCTTCTTCATGTCCCACGATCAAGACAATTGGCCGGATTCCATAAAACCATTTCATAGGACTTGATTGATGTATTTATTACACGAGGCAAATTGACATCGGTTCTTGCATAATTCTCAAGGCTTCTGCTTCTATTTTAAGGAAGATTTCCCTTATATTTGAAGCAAGCAGATAAACAATTCTGATTTGATGTATCGATCATCTCTCGATTTCTTGGTCATTTGCAATAGAACATTTTTTGTACGAATGGTGAGATAGTAGTTCCAACCTCTTTTTTACTCATAGTCAATAAAAAGTGATTGATTTGAATCAAGTTCGAGGTTGGGACACTCAAATCAATGCAAGGGTTTCAAATGTTAAGATTTTTTGCCTGAAAAAGTGCGGGCAAGTTTCGTGTTAATTTGAATCAAGCCCCAATTTATATTCGAATTGACACAATTGAACAAACATGTAGAGCAATCTGTACGCAGTTAGTGTCACTTCGAATTGCCAAGCCTAAAGGCGTCAATGAACATATCTCTGGTTTGAGCAGTCAAAGATTGGCACGAACCAATCAACTGCAGATCTGCTTGATTCAATTGGTTCTTTGTCCCGGGTCGAACTGCTTGATTAATTGTCGAGTAGTCAAGAAATCGAGTTCATCCAAATGAGATCTGCTCGTCTTCTGCGAAACTCCAGCGTCCATCTCATTGAACAATTTACCGTTTGCTGAATTTACTGAATTATGTGGGGACTAGATAGTGCCGAATGTCTCCGTGACGCGATGATGTCGAGGTCGGGGGATTCAGGACCACGATAGGATAAACGAAGGACGAGAGGTCTGCATATTAATGACGGCCATTCACATATTTGGAAACAAAATTGACGTAGATCGCGATGGCATAATCCATCTCGTGCGGTCTTTGGTTTATATTTGGATATGAATGGACTACACGAAGCTAATTTACCCTAATCTTTCTCAAGATTTGAAAACTCCAAGACACATCGCCGGGTAACAATGTCGAACCGGTGCCAAAGATTTCACGAGACCCACCTCCCGATCGTGTTTCCGCACGGCAGATAATCAAGCGGGCGTGTTGCCCAAGCATGTACCCTTTGAACAAGTTTGGGTACGTAGTTCGAGCACCGCCGGAACTCAATAGACGTCCATGGTGGTTGAGCGGCCCATGGAGGCGTAATGAAGTAGCATTACAGAGCATTTACACAGCTTTCCTCAAACATTAAGTCGAGGTGGAGAAATGTCATTTTTGTTCCCTGATATTGAGCTTGTCGATAGGCTTCCCGTGCGGCAAGACTCGGTGGGGGCCAAACAGCGGTTTTCAAGCATGTTTCGAGGTTACTATCGTTGTTTCACAAACTTTGGCCCTTGGAAGTGTTTTGGTATTTCTCTCCACGAGGTTTTTGGTAAGAAAAAGCATTGTGATAGATAGTGTGAAACGCTGGGTAAGCCCTGGGGCATAATCAAAAGATGGGATCAAGAGGCATATATCGAGCTCATAATTTTTGGTGTTCGTACTGGATTCGTGTTGCCTCTCTTCTTGAGAATGTAGATGACCTACACCGAACCACTTAGGGCTCATGGAGCAATATTTCTGTTCTTGGGAACATTTTTTTTTTCAGAATTAGTTTTTATATTTCTATTCCATGGACAAATTTCTTTGCAAAAAAACGCGTCTAGTAACTATTATTTCCAGAATATAAAAAGAATGAAAGTACGTTTAGTAGAAAAATCAATTTTATAATATAATAGTAACTCTATAATTTTTTGGTTTTGTCTTTTCTTTCTTTTCCTTATTTCTTTTTTTTTCTTCCTCTGACCGGTCGTCGGCCATCAATGAGATCAATTGCCGGTCTCTATGGTGCCGAGGCCATGAGAGGTCAAGCCTCACCCAGCCACTATGAAGTTGGCAAGACTTAACCTCACCTAACCTCAATGTCACCGAGCGAGGATCTCGCCCAACCATCGGTGAGGCTCGACCTCTACAAATTTGGGCAAGGTCAACACTCACCTAGCACTAATGAGGTTTGCCGGCCCCAATCCTGACCAATCGTCAATTGGCCAATTGTCAATTTTCGTCAAGTAATCTTTTTTTCTAATTCTAATTTCTATTTCAAATCTATTTCTCGGCTACTTTTTTATTCCAGATAAAAAAATACATAAACAAATTTTATGTTCTTTTGTGTTCTCAAAAACAAAAGAATAAAAAAAAACAGAGAAACATAAATGTCAATAAACATAGTCTTAATTTCTGGTGTTGGTTTCTTGTCTCTTACTGTCTATGTACACAATTTATCCATTTTTTCTAACATAATTTGAGGTGGAACACAAATAACCACTCTTGGCAATAATTACCATTTATTTCTCCATCGTATGCGGTTTCGGACACCTTTGGGATTTGCAGTTTGCAAACACAATACTCAAATAGTATATACACAACTATTAAGATGCCATTTATCTCCCTTATATTCGAAGTTGGGAAAATTTTGATGTGGAATAAAACATGCATAATTTTACCTCGACAAGCAACTAGAAAAGGATAAAATTGAGTTGCTACGTCAGAATAAGGACATCTATAGTAGTTCAATATGCATAAGAAAACACCCTTTGTACAATATTAGCGATCTTGCGGGATGGAACTTCAATGAATTTTTACTAATTTACATCATCTCTTATGGAATTAATCCCACCTTTTAATTGTACAAGAATATATGGAGCTCAACATGTCTGGAAGCATAATGGTTGGATAAAATATGTGTAACTATTAGCTTTATTAAGGTTTATGATGGTTTTTGGAATTTTTTAAGTTGCCCTTACGCTGCTAAAATTTTCAAGGTTACTTATATAGATTTGCAAATTCTAAAGACAAGATAAAGTATAATATGACATTTTTTAATGACGACCACCATTTCCACCTGGTTTTTTTTTATGTATTATCGTTGGATCTTAGACTTTTAATGCCGTTCCTCTTAATTTTTTTAGTACTATATACGAAAGTCCGTAAATTCCTAATTAGAGATTTACATTGAACAGGTTTCGAATTAATTGTTATTTTCATAAATTAGAGATTGTAAATTGTTGTTAATTATAAAATACTACTACGGGTTATGTGTAGCAATTGAGAACTCAACTACTTTATAAGGTGGGTTGAGAATATCATATGAAAACCGCAATAGGTTTGGGACGGGTTTGGGGAGTGATAGAAAGTTAATGGGATGGATTTGAAACCGCATGAGCCGCGCCAAACATATCCCGCTGCCAAGATGTGCGCATTTATGGAATTTTATTTATATGTATTTATATCCTATATGTGTACATAATATCTAGTCTCTCTTTAATTTTTCTTCTTACATATGTACAAGGAATAAACAGGGCACACAACATGTGTCCCAGGTATGGAAAAATTTTAAAAATAGAATAAGAGAAAGGACGTTTTAGAATACTTTAGGAGACGAATTTTAAATTTGTTATAGGATGAGAAAGATTTGGGACAAATGTTAAGTTAAAAAAAGATTTGCGAGATAATACGATTATTGTATCGATCCTTTAAAATTACCATATTGTCTACTATGGAGTCTTATGTCGTTACCATTTGTATTTGTTTCATATCAAGCATGGACATTAGCCACGTTTTTTTGGGCTAAGATTTGAGTTTTGAAGTGGCTTTGGATTTCCTTTGTTATATAGAGAGGTGGAAAGATATAATGACATACATAAAGAAATAGATAAGAAGAGAGAGTATGATTGAGATTAGTTTAGCAAACAAAGTGAAAGTTGTCGTAAGAAGGGATAGTTCGAATTTTGGTTTATAAAGGATTCACAAGATAACTTAATTATTTTGTTGGTCCCTTGAAATTACGACTAATTTATTATTTGACAAGATTTTGTTAAAAATAGCAACTACTCAAGTTAAATTTATAGTTTTCAAAGTACCCATTGCTGTTATGTTATATATAATCAAGTCTAAAAAACTATTATACTTAACAAGTGCCCGGGAGCACCCACAAACAAGATCATGAGAAGATTTTATGTTGTTATATGATTTATTTCATGAAAAATGGTGGACATTAATGGAAATTTTCAGACCAAATTGTGGAGTCGAAAACGACTTTGTTTCGTTCAATTGTGTAGTGAAATATATGTATATTCATACAAAACAGATGAAATATGAACTCATCCATCACCCGCCAACTCCAAATCTCATGTGACAATCCCAGTTTTGGTCAAATTTACTGTGTGAACCTGCTTCCGGAGGAATTATTTTCTGTTTCTACTTGGGGAAGACCATTAACATCTCGTTCATGATAATGAACATCGACGTTACTGCAAAAATGCAGCACAGTGACATCCCACTAATAATTTCAGCCTCTCTAGACGTAGACGTCTGGCTAAAACTATACACTTGCCCTGAATTGACGGTTCTCTTTATTATGAGGTGGTTTTAGAGATAAAAAGGAAAACATAAGAATTATTATCAGAGGAAGTTCAGGCTACACCAATTTGTAGATCAACTCAACCCTTGCCTCTAGGCTAAGATGAAGCACGTCAGTTGCATTAGATGAGCTTTTGGAAAATTCAGTTTGGCCCCTAGATCTTTTATTGTTCTCATTTTCCTCCCCCAAAAGTGTCATTTCATGTCAATTTGCTCCTCCGCTGATCACAGTGTTTACACAAGTGTACTATAACTGTTGAGAAAATTAAATTTTCGCATCGGTGACCATCCTCCCTTCAAGTTACATATAGTACTTCAGGATTGATCAGATGTCAGTCTGAACATGTGCACAGGATGAATCTGGGGCAAATTGACATATTAAGTGAGTGAAACTGTGAAGGGCAAAGTGAAAGTGAATATAAGGGATCGAAATGATACAAGAATTTGCAAACTTCCGGAGGCAAAGATATATTTTTCCCATTAACATTTTCCTCTAAAGAATGGCAAGATGCTAATTTTTTTTTTTTTAAAAGGTGCTAAATAGTAAATACAAAGAGGGCAAAATAAACACAACTAGCATCTAACCCATGGTACACTGCAATAAAAATCGTGCTAAATAATAAATGCCCTCTTCAATTCCAAGCCCTACTTGTACCCAATAATAGCCTCGGTGCATGTGGACCTTGTCCATCTGTACCGCGGCGTTAGCAGCTATCGCCATTCAATGCATG
Organism: Melaleuca alternifolia; assembly: GCA_019926035.1. Classification (NCBI taxonomy): domain Eukaryota; kingdom Viridiplantae; phylum Streptophyta; class Magnoliopsida; order Myrtales; family Myrtaceae; genus Melaleuca; species Melaleuca alternifolia. The sequence continues at coordinate 513,063 of JAGKPW010003057.1, forward strand.
AGTCCAAATGATTGATGTATCTTACATGAACCCTTTGCTCTTCGCTTTTCATATATATGCATTGCGTGGAGCTAGTCTCGCTCTAGAGAAAGATTCACATCCTCTAAGGTCAAGAGAGTGTGTACCCTAGTGCTCTGGTTAGTTTCAATGGAGGGCACAACTTTCTCTTCGATTTCTTGCTCGATGATCTTGTGTCTAGCAGTGACGATAGGCATTGTGACTCCCCAAGTCGATGCCGCGCGTGCTTTCTTTGTTTTCGGAGATTCACTGGTGGACAATGGCAACAACAACTACCTCGCCACCACCGCCAGGGCTGACTCGCCACCTTACGGCATTGACTATCCGACGCATCGGCCCACTGGCCGCTTCTCCAATGGGCTAAACATTCCCGACCTTATCAGTTAGGACTTGAGAAAGGAGAATTTGATGTGTGTTTGATGTGTGTGTGTGTGTGTGTGTGATGGTTTCGGTACTTCTGCTTTTCTAAACTTATGTGGTCTTTTTGTTGATTAGGTGAGTCAATTGGCTCCGAACCCACATTGCCGTATTTGGCTCCCGAGCTCAACGGAGAAAGGTTGCTCATAGGCGCCAACTTTGCTTCCGCTGGAATTGGAATTTTAAATGACACTGGAATTCAGTTCGTAAGTGGAGTCTCAAACTGAACTGCATTTTGTTTTGCTAGCTTGCACGTCTCTTGCTCTGGAAAGAAACTAAAGAAGAAACAATGTATCAGAGTAGGGTTACAAGTGCAACCACGTTTAGATCATAGAAAGCGAAAACAATCAATATAGATGGAAGGGTATTCCAAATCGAGCCATCGAACGGAAAAAAAATTTAATTATATTAAATGCTCATAGATTTCTAAGTATTCAAATCAAATTAAAAATTCGTGCTTGAATCGGACATTGTGTAGACAAGATCATTAGCAGTTACGTAATTTAGGTGCTAATATATACATTCTTAACCTAGGAGATGTACATTCAAAATGGGGGATAAATTTCTATAGCTGGAGCTGATGCTCCATTGATCTAAAATGTCACTTGTCTCTGGGATTTCCTTTTGCAGGTTAACATCATCCGAATCTCCCAGCAAATACAATTCTTCCAACAGTACCAGCAAAGGGTCGCCGCGCTCATCGGAGAAGACCAAGCGCAGCAGCTCGTGAATGGCGCTCTTGTGCTGATTACCCTCGGTGGCAACGACTTCGTCAACAACTATTACTTGGTGCCTTTCTCCGCCCGGTCCCGCCAGTTCGCCCTCCCCGATTATGTTGTCTATCTCATCTCCGAGTACCGCAAGATCTTGATGGTAACCCATTTAAACTTTTCTTATTAGTCGAGCGACAATATAGAAAGACATACGTACATACATACCTAATTTGAGATTTTCATTGGCTATTGAAAGTTTTCGGGGTTTTTGTGATGAAAAGCATGACATCAGAGTAAAGGCTAGCAAAACCGATGCGAAACATCAACGGCATTTTCGATGCATCAGCTCTGATCTATGCACGTACGCTTTGGATACTATTTTCACGACATTAAGTAAACTGTGCGGGCGGGTTTGCGTCTTGACTGAGGATGCTTCCAGCTAGTTTGGTTGACGAGACTGAAAAGCATATCTGCTGTATTTTAACATTGGCTTTTTAATGCTGTCATGATGGATGACACCTCCTCTTTAAGGCTAGGGACAAGTTCTGAATGATACTACAGTTTTGCCTCTCTCTTCTGTCATTCATTTAATAGGAATAATGCATCAGGAGTATTTATATCAGAACTAATGATAATACTAATGCAACAATATGAAAGTTTGTCATCTAATTCTGTCCAGTAGAGTAAACAGTATAACGATCACTCATCAATATTCGAGGACTCTAAAAAGCGTGGCCAATCCCCAGTTTTTTTTTTTACTTAGTCATGACCTTTGACATGAATTTTTCGCTTGAGCATTACGATTTTTTTACGTTGAAGTTCCAATTTTTCATTCCAGAGGTTGTACGAACTAGGAGCACGGAGGGTCATTGTGACCGGTACCGGGCCGTTGGGCTGCGTCCCGGCCGAGCTGGCTCAGAGAAGCAGGAATGGTGAGTGCGCGGTGGATCTGCAGCGGGCAGCCGGGTTGTTCAACCCCCAGCTCGTCCAAATGGTCAACGAGGTCAACAACGAGATCGGCTCCGATGTGTTTGTTGCTGCGAACGCGCAACAGATGAGCATCAACTTCATCACCGACCCTCAAGCATTTGGTAATGTGTTTAAAAAAAATCAAGAATCTAAACATAGTTTGCACTTGAAATAGCAGATGCAGCAACCCTCATAAAGCACTTGGAAGAGAAGGTGATGTCATGAGAGAGAACATACAAAATGACAGTAGATGCATATACACATCTCATATTATACGAAGCAATTACATAGATATGGGACCACTCGTCTTTAGGGTGTTAATGTTATGGGAGACCATGTCTAGCATTTTTCGATAAATGATAAAGTTACTGTTTTTTTTTTCGCATTTTCTTTTTTATTGGACACCAAAGTGAAGGCGGCCTTTCTGAAACTCAGGGTGCATTCGCCCATTCCCATAAGTAAATGTCAGATATGAATGACTTAGGTCAGTCCCATTCAGTCGAGTAAATAATGGGGCATCGCATCTTCTTCTCGCCCTTTAGAGACAGGCTATATCAAGTGGACTGAATTCAAATCATGTCGGAAATGACTCAGGAGTTGAGTGTGACCCGACCGGATTCAATCGAATGATATGAAGCATGGCCTTAGTGTGATGATTTCCACTTCGAACTCAATTGATCCTAGAGGGACTAGTTCTTTGCATTTGTTTTGGCATGTTGCTGTCTTGACTAGCACTCTGAGAGTCTAAACTTTCCCTAATTAGCATCATTCCGGCATGCCCGTGCCTCTAACAGATCGAACTTTCTTCGGGGTCGTACTTGTTTTGATCGTTCTTCTGGTGACTGGTCGGCGCAGGTTTCGTGACGTCGAAGGTGGCGTGCTGTGGGCAAGGGCCCTATAACGGACTGGGGTTGTGCACGGTGGCTTCCAACTTGTGCCCCAACAGGGACGTCTACGCCTTCTGGGATCCGTTCCACCCGTCCGAGCGGGCCAACAGATTGATCGTCCAACAGATCGTGACCGGCGACACCAGATACATGAACCCAATGAACCTCAGCACCATCATGGCCTTGGACTCCAGGACTTAAGAATCAGCATGCCACAATGCTTTATCTTCTTCTTCTTTTTTCTGTCTCTTCTCTTTTCGGTTTCCAATGAAGACTATGTTCCGTCGTCATATCTTTGTATTTGCCGACTCTTGGCTCTCTTTCGTTCAGGAGGAGTTTAGGGAGTGAGTTCTCCTCTGGTGCGTTTGTAATGTGGCTGGAGTCTTTCACATGTCGTGTTTGATGGTGATAGGGAGATTTATTCAATTTGGTAATAATCTCAATCTGTTTTCTTCGAGATGGGGACTTAGATGAACATCTTTTTGTGTGATGAGTGCTTATTCGCATTTTCTAATGTTCTCTTTGTTTTGCCGAAAATCAATAATTTGAAAAATCGCTTCCATCGCTTACAAAAATGAGGAAATAAAAATTATTTTCACCTTCCACGAGAATATCTATAGATAAGTTGTTTTCGATACTGAAAATATTCTTCATTCGTTAATTATTTCAACCAATACAATAGATAATTTTTAGAAGAAAAAAAAATCATCAAAAATCATAAAATATACCCTCTAATAACATATTTATCCCAAATTTTTTTTGTAAAATAAAAAATCCCAAACTGTATTATTATAATGCAATTCTCGAACGTGTATCTTTGTGACGCATTTACCCTAGATTTTTTTTGAAAACTTATTTTGATCGACGAGCTAAGGTCGGTGAGGGCTACCGAAGCTCACAGGCCACTGGGTAAGGGCCGCGAAGCCCTTTTTACTAGCTCCTAGGGCTCACCGCCATCACCCGGCCTCGCCGCCATCACCAAGCCTTACTTAGATTTGGGCAAGGGTAGCCTCGCCCAAGCTTTGTTAGCAACTAGCAAGGACATGGCCACCTTTGCTTGCGGCCAACGAGGCTAGGGTAAGACTAGCCTTGCCCTCGCCCTTTACCCATTGTAGCCGCGGGAGAGGCCAACCTCACCCTCACCTGGCCTCGTCGAGTCTGGGCAAGGCCCTTCGCCGTCGCAGGCAAGCAGGCCAAAGTAGATGCAAAAGAAGAAAAAAAATTCTTGGGTAAATATATCATAATATTACAAATTCATGAATTTTAATGTCACAAAAGAAGTTTAAGGTAAGTGTGTTGCAACAAGATAAGTTTGGAGTTTTTCATATCACAAAAAAAGAAATTTGGGGCAAATGTATCACACAAGTATAAGTTCATGATTTTTTGCAACACAAAAAAAGTTTAAAGTAAATGCGTGACATGGAGTATAGTTTAAGGATTTTTTGGTAGTATTTTTTCTTTTCAGAAATATGTTTTCCAAATCATTCATATGTCACGAAATCGTCGGACATAGCCAAGATTGAAGACATATAAACAAAAAATGGTAGTGAACATTAGGTGAAGAGAGTATTCGCAACTATTTAAAAAGGTTATTTGCATATCTATAGGAAAGAAGCAGGGCATCTCCAAAAGGTCCCAAATATTTTGGATCTTTTTATATTGTGAAGCCACTTTAATCTTACATATTATTCAAGATATGTTTGATTTTCAGCACAATTGTCGTTGGCGTAAGTTTTCTCTACTTAGGATAAAGTAGCTTTTCCATTTGATTCAAATAAACTTATGCACTTGTAAAATGCCAATCATGTTAAAAATTTAAGAGAAAATTTAAAATCACACCCATTTTCTTTAGTTGTATAATGGCAATTGTGTTAATGATCAGTCATCTACCAGAATTTTTGGAGTTTCAGATAGGAAACAGTCTTTGCCCCCTATCAATTATCGGAGAGGGCTGAACTCGCTCCGGCTGTTGCAAAATGGTATCGCCGCCCTCCACAACAACAAAAAGAAGGGTAGGCCAGCCATTTGCCACGGTAGCGGGCTGCTAGTCGCCCAAAAATGCGGTGGCGAGTTGTGATAATCTCTACATCTCCGGTGGAGGGTTGGTCGTCCGCTCCGCCTTCGTGGCAGGAAATCGAGCTGATCCTTGCCTTAGTGGATGAAAGTTGCATACCTTAGTGCATGAGGGTCTCACAACCTCGGCACGGTGACGGAGGGCCATGAGACTCTCTTCTTGAGCTCAAGCATAGGATTGGCAACTCGCCGATGATGCGGCAAAAGGACGCCCGACCCTTTTCCGCCCTTTGCAATGATAAGCAGGGCAGGCGGCGAAGTAATTCTTAATAAAAGTCCAACTTTGTACCAATTCGAATTATGTCCCGAACCTTTTTCTTATCTAAAAAGAAATCATAAACTTTCGCTCTAATCAAATCTATCTCACAAGTGGGCCTCAAGCTGATGATACTTTTCAACGTCTTTGAAGTTTCGTCCTTTTCCCTTGACCATAAGTTGAATATCTCTTCTAGCCGAGGACCACTCTCCATCTGAAAACAATAATGCAGGACGTAGAAGTCGGTCTTATACCGCACATGAAACATCCGCGGGCCGAGAGAGTCGATGCGATACGACGTCGTTGTTTCTGTTCTGCGGCGGCTGAGTACGAACGATTTTCTGACTGACGGAGTGAATGTTCTTGCTTGCGTCATGGGGGCCAGACGGCCGGGCGAAGGCGGAGCTCCGGATGATGTGGTCGCGCAGTTGCGCTCTCAATCAAAGTCGTCGTCTCCTTCGCGAGTTTTGGTTGAGGCGAGACTCCGGCGATCCTCAAAGAGCCGGTGCCTTGGCCTAATTAAAGCGCCTGGAAAGTGGGTATGCAGTACTGTTGACAGTAAATCAGAACCTCAGTGCGGTTGGGCCATTTAATATCGTTGCATGCAGGCAGAGAGGTACACAGACAGAGATAGAGAGAGGTCAACTGTCCCTCTAAATCGATTCCTGCATGAAAAGGGATCTGACCATCGGGAAGTAGTTGATGGTGCATGCTAAGTTTTCCCCACTTTCACAAAGACCAGAAGGTGCTCAGTCTACCCATGCATGGCATGTGCAAGGTATACGATACCAGACATAAATATATTTATATAGTCTCTGGGATAGAAAGAGGTTTATTGATGTGTATAAATTTATAGATGCGAAGTTGCAGATTGACGAGTGATGCAGTATTTCATAAGATCTCACGTGAATTCTTTGACTTTGTTCCACGTAGGATTTCTCTTACCAATATGTTCTAGCTCATCACTTCCCCGACTTGTTTGAGTAGCAAGCATGACAGCAATGAAAAGGGAGCGTGGAGGTTCGAGCTCTTGGCGTTTTCACCGACATCATGTTAGATAGAATCAGTTAACCATGTCAAAAGATAGTTAATCAGTAGACAAAAAACTAGAGTTTTTAGTTGAGGCAACGGAGGATTTTCAATTTTACAACTGGAGGTTACTTGTCGAAATCTTATCAAGTGTGTGCAGACCTCTCGAAGTTAGGTTTGCGCATATGAACCCTAGATTTAGCCAAGTTATGAGACCTCCATGATGTTTCATAAATATCTAAGTAATGGAGACTTTACGTTATGAGACTTACTGGACGTGCACCATACTTTTTTCACAAACCAAGGTAATAATGAAATGAAATCGTGAGGTCCCCTAAGGAAATACACTGGACACAGCTCACGTCCGTGATACTCTATTTACGCACGTCACATGCCCCCTCCCTCTCTCTTGCTCTCTTTCTCGGCTTTTCTCCTCCATGTCTGCCCTTTCTTGCACTGAAACTATTAATAGCTAGGGGACCTTGTTGAGAAAACAAGTTTAATCATCAATGTCCAGTCAGGTTCACCCGGCTTTTGCTGTTCAATTGATTTGTGTGCCCAAATCTAGCGAAGCAAGAGTTGAAAAGGATCAACAGAGAAGTCTACGTTGAGGTGGTGGATTTTTCTTCTTAGTATGGTCATCCACTCGTTGGAGGATTAAGATTAATTCTTTGATTAAAAAAGGTTTAAATTTGACTGTACCAACTAAAAGATTAAGAATTCGATTGTATGTCATTGTCAGATTCAAAACTTCTGGTGCCCACTTTTCCACTTGCTCCCTCCACGGTCATCATCAAATTTATGGTTTTGAAACATGTAACTAGCCGAATTCTGACCTTTATATTTGAGGTTTCACGTACAAGTTTTAGAATTGGTTCGGCACTCTACTTCAACAAGCCATTATGATCAAAGGTCTCTCAAGCTCGAGTTCTCCTCTCACTTCTCTGCGTACCTTGATTTTGGATCGCTGCTCAATTTGTCCACCAAGTTCACAGACGTAAAGGATTTCACTGTGTTATCGATAATCTTATTTTCAAAAATTAACCTTAGGCTCTCGACGTCTAACTGAGTAATCATAGGGTTTTTGGGGATGGAATTTGTAGCATCAATCTATAGGGTTTTTCCGTTTCTCTAACTTACTCTCTGACATAATATAAGAGATTGCCTTTTGATTTATCTGACGCAAAGAGGAAGAAGTACAAGCATGTTATTCAATCAAATTAAGATTATTTAATCTAGTGTTTGACTATTTGATTGTCACACACACACACATTTTTTTTTTTTGAATTCTCGGTACAAAACCTTTCAACGCTGCAATTGTACAAAATTGGAGTTGGAGAATTGAATGGTGCTCATGGTCCTTGGTGACTGCACCAACTGCTTTTGATCTGGCAAAAGGACCTAATTCAAAGTAATGAACCGCTACCTCTCTATGTGCATAAAGGTCTCCCCCTATTATTGTGTTCACGTAACGAAGCCAGTGAAATCACACCATAAAAGCAGAGCGAGGCACTTCGAGCTGCTCACGCCCACTACGATGGCTAGCTCTCCACTTCAAACTTCATGGCTCGCCCTTGCTTTCATCGTCGCATCGGGGATAACCCTTGTTCCGCGAGCGGAGGCGGCACGGGCCTTCTTCGTGTTTGGTGATTCGCTCGTTGACAGCGGCAACAACAACTACCTCGCGACGACCGCCCGGGCGGACTCCCCGCCCTATGGGATCGACTACCCGACCCACCGGCCCACGGGCCGGTTCTCCAACGGGTTCAACATCCCCGATTTCATCAGTTGGGGTCTACCAAACTTACCATTTCTTCATGAGAAGCGCCTTTGACCAATGTCTGAGACTCAGCATTTATTCTCTTTTCGTGTCTGGACAGGCCAGGAGATTGGGTCAGAGCCCACGTTGCCATACCTGAGCCCTGAACTTCGAGGGCGAAACCTGCTGGTGGGTGCAAACTTCGCTTCAGCTGGCATTGGAGTTCTCAACGACACTGGAGTTCAATTTGTGAGCTCTTTCCCCCCTCTTTTTGCTGTTCAATTACATGAGAACAAGCGATTGAATTCGCTTCGCTAATGGTTGCAACATGAAATCTGTGCAGATCAATGTAATAAGGATGTACCAGCAGTTGGAGTACTTTCGTCAGTACCAGCAAAGGGTGGCTGCATTGATCGGGCCTGGAAGAACCAAGAATCTCGTGAACCAAGCCCTCGTGCTCATCACTGTCGGAGGCAATGATTTCGTAAACAACTACTACTTGGTGCCCTATTCTGCAAGATCTCGCCAGTACTCTCTCCCTAATTACGTCCGCTACGTCATTTCCGAGTTCAAAAAGCTCCTCATGGTAATAAAATCAACGATCACTTTCTAGGGTTTTTACGTTGTACAAGGTAAAAGAAGGCATTCCCATGGAGTTTCGAGGTTCACTGGTTTCTTTGTCATCCTGTTCGTCCTTTCAGAGGTTGTACGATTTAGGGGCACGGAGGGTTCTGGTGACGGGCACCGGGCCGCTAGGGTGCGTGCCGGCGGAGCTGGCGATGCGGAGCCGGAACGGGCAGTGCTCGGCTGAGCTGCAGCAGGCGGCATCGCTGTACAACCCTCAGCTCATCCAGATGCTCAAGGATCTCAACAAGAAGTACAAGTCGCAGGTGTTCATCGGCGCCAACACCCAGCTAATGCACAACAACTTCATCGCCAACCCTCAAGCATTCGGTATGGATATAGGATCAACAAAAGGGTTACGTCAAAATGGCCCCCACACTCTTTCTCAGCGTTCATTTTGGTCCTCGTAAGTTGAAATTTTTCAATCAATTTTGTCCTCGAACATTGCAGGATTCATCACGTCGAAGGTGGCGTGCTGCGGGCAAGGGCCGTACAACGGGATCGGGCTTTGCACAGTGGCGTCGACCCTGTGCCCCAACAGGGAGCAATACGCGTTCTGGGACCCGTTCCACCCGTCGGAGAAGGCCAACCGTCTGATCGTCCAGCAAATCATGACCGGGTCCACCGAGTACATGGACCCGATGAACCTCTCCACCATCATGGCCTTGGACTCTAGGCTGTAATCGCAATAGTGTCTTATCTTTCGTTGCTCTCTCTATCTCTTTGTGGCTATGTACCATCTACTTAAAATCTTTGTGAAGGATTTGGTTAATAATGGTAATTTGTGCATTTCGTGGATGTGTTGTCGTGCTCATTCTTGCTTATTCATACTGGTCGCGTTTGATAAAATAGAGAAGTGATTATCTAAACAGCGCTATGATAACAGTTTCAAGTTATGGGATCATCCATTTGATACGATAATAATAGCTGAAGATGGACTAGTTGGTAAAATCTTCTCTGAAATGCTCATGTTTCAATCTATTGCATCTTTTTCTTCGATCCTCCCCCGAAAAAAATGTCCTAACATATTGTACGAATATCAATTTGGTTTTAAATCTTTTAATTTGATTAATTTAGTCATATACCTCTTGAAAATTTTCCAAGATTATCATCTTGGTCAATTTTGACCGAAAATAACTAATGTCGACAATTTTTGCATAACTTTTTTGGAAATTTTTTATATATCTAGTTATTTTTATTTTTCAGCCACTATGTAAAAGATAGAAAAGAAGAAGGAAAAAAAAAGAACATTTATCAAAAGATTCAGATTTAAAAAAAAAAACTACAAAAAGTATCCACGTTAGTGCATTGCACTCTAGTCTTGCTTTGTCGGATGGCCAACATCTAGTCAGTGATTTCTAGCAAAAATTGGTTGAAAAGAATTATATTGAACAATTGTCAAGGGTTTGATCAAATTGATTAAATTGAAAATTTTATGATAGAATTTGCATCTATATAATATATTTATGACTTTAAAAAAAATTATAATCCAACACTACTTAGGAATCATTTAAACATGTATTTTGCTAGCGAATCAACTACTTTTCTACAGTACATCAAATTATATTCTGACCCCGTAGAGCACACATGAAGCTCTTTAATTGTATGTTGATGGGAAATTCCATGAGCAGGGTAACTTCTTTTGCCCCCTTCACAATGTTTCGTCCTCATCGAAGATGTGTTTAAGCTTTGAGCCATAAAACACCACTTAATTGTCATTAGTCCTCAGTAGATTAACTTCAGAGATAGCACAGGCATCTTACATCATCGCCGACTAGTATTTGCTTCGGTGGCTGGGCTATTTGGCTCTTGGAGATCATCTGACTTTATGAGAAAGTAGTATCGATGGGTCAATCAAATTCAAATTGTGGAATAAAAATTTAAGAAAATATAAGAAAGAGTTCATAAAATATACCCAAAATGGTTGGTATGAATTATAAGGGAAGTACCGAGTTTAGAAGACATAACAAATTTAAGTTTGCCAAAGTGTGTCTCGCCCAATATGCTTTGTGAAGTTTATATTGATTTATATCAACCTAGTCTCTGTTGACCCCTAATTTCTAATAACTTTTTATTTAAATCACTAGTATTGCAAAGAAATTTTTCCACAAGCAGGTTCAAAATACCACTTTTCTTTTGGTAACCTCATCATCCCATTAGTAGATAAAAGTTATCATTTAGATCATGTTTATTTCGTTAAAAATAAATGATTTAGAAAATAAAATTAAGAATAATAGCCTGTATTGTTTGAAATAATCAATCAATGAACAATATTTTGTTATCGATAACAATTTATGTTTAGACATTTCACAACATGGGAAAATATCTAACACGAATTTTTTATAGACTTATTATGTCAAATATTATGGGCAACCATTTTAGAGAATATTTTTTGAATCATTTATTTTTCACAAAAATAAATGGAATTCTCAATAAATTTCTATGTGTTAGGCATTTTTAATAAAAGTCTTTGAGTGTTGGAATATATAATAAAATTTACATGTAGATTAGAGCTACTTCTATATGGAAGATTACGGGTTATTCATCCCTAAAAATCCCTATAGAAATGAGCTGATAAATTCAAGAGCTTAAGGTCCTGTTTGTTTCATGAAAAATAAAAGTTATAGAAAATAATTTCTAAAATTTAGTCGCTTATATTGCTTACAAAATAAATGAACAAATAATACTTTCATTATTTATTAATTATTTAAATATAACTTCTTATTGATAATGAAAATATTTTTCAATAGCTAATTCTTTGAAAAATAAAAGTGATCATTTTTTTGCATTTTTTTTAAAATTATTCATTTATATCGAAACAAACACACGTAAGTTCTTACCAAAAAATAAATTTCTTACCAAAAAAAACACACGTAAGTTTGAAAAATGATGGGTTTTTTTTGCTCAATTTCATTAAAAAAAAAAAGAAAAAGTGGCAAGATTGGCTAATCAAGCTTTTGACGGGGTTCTTTATCTTCCTAACCGTTGCTTTTTATTAGGTTATACATCATTCTTGAGCATCGCATATAAATGATTTAGAACCCAAATTTTCTAACCCAATCAATTTTTATTTCTCTCTACATCTATTGCTTATTGAATTAACAAAATTTATACTCAAAATGATACTTGAAAGTATTTGAATATATGATGCATGCTGTAAACTTTTGGGCTAATTATAAATTTGTGTTAAGGCACGCGTTGCACGATGCACCCAAATAGTTATGTAAGGAGGTGCATCAAATAGAAAGTTATTGTACTAAAAACGTACTTTTTCATTTACAATGTTTCTTAATTTTCACGCAATTAAATTCAAAGTAACTTCTAATAGCTACTCTGTTAGAATGTTATGATTCTAATCATATTAATTATTTTCCAACTAATATTTGCCATACCTTTAGGGTTTGCAACGCTTATTTCAATTAAACAATGATGGGCTACAATGAGTAGAGAATTAAAAAATTGAAATCTTTCAATTTTTACTGGAAGTTATGTCGATTCAGACTATTTCCTAGCAATGAAAACATAATGTATCTCTTCCAAGAACTTGCTAAACTAATGATTTCCACACTTTGCAATAAAGAAAGAGAAAAAAGAAAAAAAGAACCTAATGTTCCAAACTTTGTATTTAAGATCTTAAGTTTAACTTTCCACAATTTCCAAGGTATGGTCTCATGTACACAAGTGGATCTCGAGTATGACTTGAGAACGTCACTTTGATTATTAAAGCAGCTAGTTCGTGAAAGAACAATAATTGCAAATCTGAGACTAGATAGTGATTCTGATATCATGACACTAATTGCAGATTCGGAGACCAGATAACAATATTAATATTTGGGATATCATTTTTGGTTGCTCTATAATTTTCCACTAACTCAAATATGTCCTTTTCTAGCGATTGACCTTTTTTTAGGTCGAGTAATGAGTCAAATTTCCTATCAGATTTTGTTTTGGGCTATTTTAAATGCTGACTCGAGTAGCTTTTTCCCTTCCCTTGTGCTATATAATCCCCACCGAAGATGTCAAAAGAGGGAAGAAAGATCAAGGATCGAAGCTCTCCTTGCAAACCTCCATTCTTGTGCGTGAGCGAGCAGGTGTTTCGGGTTAGTTTTGTAATTCATTCATTCTTCGAAATTACTTCTTTAAGCAAGCTCGATGTATGCATGCATGCAACTCATTTCCTTTTCATCATCCATCGCATCCTAAAGAGTGACTACTCAATGATCTTCAGGATGAAACCCTACCTAAAGGAAAAAAGAAAAAAGAACAGGCTCATTAATCAACCTAATTCTGACAAAAGTATTATCAGATTAGAGCTCAACTTATAAACAAATTATCGTCCAAGGTGATTACAAGAATGCTTGATTCTCTTGTCAATGTAACTTCGATTGCACGGCGTTGTGCTAGGGGAAACGATGTCGAAGCAAGTTGTCGGTGCAGCTAGGGCCGTCCCGAGGATGGCCGGAAGCGGGAAAGCTGGAATGGGTGAGGTGACCGGAGCTGGCAACTCGACTGCCGCAGCCGTGGAGAAGATACTGTCCGTGCTGATCGTGGACGACGACCCGATGATCCGCACAATCCACACCTCCCTTTTGCGTGGGGTGGGCGTGGAAGTGGAATCTCAGGTGGCTGAAAATGGGAGGGTGGCTGTGGATCTGTTCCGCTCTGGGAAATCCTTCGACATCGTTCTCATGGACTGGGAGATGCCCGTGATGAATGGGATTGAGGTAACTCTGTCAAAGATGCACGAACGTACTTTTTCCATATGTCTGCAGTTTTCCCTGATCATTCGATATCCATTCCATGCTGTGACGACCGCATTTCCACCTTCCCCGCAGGCAACAAAGGAGCTGCGGAACATGGGCGTCAGCTGCATGATCATGGGAGTGACTTCGCACTCCATGGATACCGAGAAGGACACTTTCATGGCGGCTGGTTTGGATGATTGCTATGGGAAGCCCTTGTCCTTCAAGTCCGTCAAGAATATCTTCCAGAAGATGAAGATCGGCGACTGAGTTCTTGAATGTGGGAAAATAATAAAACTTTTCTTTTCATGTCGCGTCGTGTCGTGTGGTATCATGGAGCTTTTATTAATCAAGCTGATGGATCCATCTAATCCATGTCTTATAAGGAAGGTGTAGTGATGTATTACTTGTTATGGTCCACAAATCTACCTGCAACTCCAACAACATAAAAAATTATCAGAAATATTATAAATCTATCGTATTTGTATTAATTCAATCTTAAGCATTTTTACTTAGTCAATCTAGGCTTAAATGTTGTGGATAGTTTACCAATATAATTTATTTAGCCAATTTTGACCAAAAATTATCGATATAAACATGGCTATTCTACATGACATGATCAATAATTATATAGGCATTTTTTGCAAAATTTTTAAATTTATTTTCTTTCTTTCTTTCTTTTTTGTTATGACCAATGAGGGTCTGCTGACCCTCATTGGCCACTCGACAAATGCTTGCAATCCCTTGCCAACTGCTGGCGAGGGTCGCCCTCTCCTATGGCGGTTAGGGTGGCCTCACCTAGGCAAGGGCAACCCTCACATAGGCCTACATAGGCCTCTCTAGCTATCACCTATGGCTAATCTCAGGCCATTGCCAAAAGACTGATCATTGACAAAAAGGAAAAAAAATAAAATTTTAAAAAATAAAAAATTATTTCCATCAATGCGGTATGTCATATAGAACGACAGATGTTGACTTGATTGCTATGTCAACATTTTCCAATTAAAATTGGTTGAAATGAATACTTTGACAAGTCTTCAAAAGATTTATGAGTGAATTGACATGATTGAAATTTTTAATACTAAATTCGTACATTTGTAATAAATTTAGCAAGTTCTTTTTTCAAAGTAATTTTCCTCTCTAACAAGCGAGGATAGTGAGAGCAAAGCGTAACGGGTCGATCGATTCACGACTCGTTCCTTGATCAACTCGTGTGTTCTTCGGATCTCCTTTCCCTAAGTCAGCCTTCACCACTCAATCTCATCATACTCTTAGAGAGAGAATTTTTACAATTGTATTACTTGTGAGAATGAGATAATATAAATGGGGGAAGGGATCCCATTATATACAAATATAAATTCCTTCTTGATCAAAAGGTGGAGATTACATCTCCTGCCTACCTAGATATTTGCCATATATACATATACGAGAAATTCCCATATTGCCCACCCTTGGAATATTCTATAATTCTCCAAAACTTCCTAAGGTCTTCTCCCTGGAAGAGCCGTAGTATTTCGTGTCCAAGTTACTTCTTGGACAATCAATCTCTTGAATTGAATCAATAACCTTAATCATTAGGAGATGTACTAGCTTCATGATAGTTTTTGATAAGCTCATGGGCCAGTAGAATGTGATCTCAAATTTAATCATCATATTGTAGGTCATTTCATGGTCCACATACTTTTTTTTAAGTAATCAAGTCCTTAAATTGTATACATCTTCTTCTTCTTTTTTGAATTGTTCACACTATCAAACAAAATGAAAGATACACTAGAGATGGCAAAATGTGTCAAAATTTCATATTTTAACACATATTATATAATGTGGGTCATAAATGTGTTATCTTAAAATATTAATAACCTAATGAATCTTGAATGAGTTTCAAATTGATCATAAATTGACTACCTAAATTTTTTAAGTGTCATTAATAATTACTATGAAAATTTTAATGTTCTTTTTTTAATTTTTTTTAATTAAAAATTTGATTGTTTTTCTTTTTCTTTTTTCCTTCCTTTTCTTTTTTTTCTCAATCGGTCACCAACCAAGAGGCAAGTGACGAGCTCACCAGACTCATGAGAGGCCGAGACCTTGCCAAATTAACAAGCTCAAGCCTCGTTGAGGTCGGTGAGCTCAAGCTCGCCCTTGTTTGGCGAGGCTTGACCCTTATATTGGACAAGCTCAAGAGGTCAGGTCATGAGGCGTGGGATGCCAACTCAACTATATTGGTTTTGGCGGTGAGGTCGAGCTTGCCTAAGGTTGCCGATGTTGAGACTAACCAAGTTCGGTCGAGTTCGACCTCGCCTTAATGAGTCTCAAGTATCGCTAGAGGCCGGCAAGGTGGAGCTCATCAAAATCTAGCTAATTGGAGCCTCATCAACAATTGGAAGAGGAAAAGCAAAAAAAAAAAAAAATTAAGCTTTTTTTTAAAAAGTCATAAATTATCAATTAAATTGTATTACATTTAACAATGCTTTTCGTTAAAAAAAATCATGAAACAAGTTTTCCTAAACTTATTTAAATAAAAAATGGTTTAACAATATGAATTGGTTGGATATATATTATGTATGGATCATTAGAATTGTATAGTATGATAATAAGTCAAAACGGGTTTAAATAAATTAATATGGATCAAATTATTTTGACTTGACGCAAAATTGACCAAACTCATCCATTTGATGCTCCTAAGACAGACAAAGGTTCTACACAAAATGAGGGGGACAGACGCTAATTTTCAGTTCAAATCCCAAATGAGAGTTGTACTTGTACGTAGATCTTGAACGTATGAGATGGTCGTTCCCTTTTGCTCTCTCTGGGGAGGCGACCCCTTATCTTGACTAGACAAATGCTGCTCTCGCGTTTCTCTCTCCTTCTTTTCATGTTTAATTTTGATAGGATCACTTTTCTTCTTTTGACCCTTTTTGGGTCTTTTCAGATTCTATTGCCTACTATTGCGAAAAACCTTTTTAGATTTTTAACTCTACAAAGAATGTCACATGTGAGATGAAACATTCGTGTTCAAGATGAAAATATTTGTGTTTCATAATAATTTAAGCAATCACATTAATATTTTCGTATATAGACATATAATTAAATACATATACACATTTTGATGTATATGTTTTCATATATAATGTTATATAGTTTTGAGAGTGAATTACATTTTGAAAATTCCAAAAATTCTAAGTACCAGATTGGGCATTTTTCATTAGTTCAGCACTATAAATACCTCGGTGCCGCGACTCGCTCCGACTCAAACAGCAGCGTCCACCGCGACGGCGGATGATCACTTATCGTGAGTCGTGACGACATCCTTTAGCTTTCGTTAAACCCCGTTCTCCCTCCTCATTTCTCTTCGCTTCGAATCTCCACTCTATCCAAAACCCGAAACCCCGCCCGCGCTCCCTTCCTCCCTCAAATGCTCAACGCGCTCTCCGCTCCCCGCCCTCGCCTCTTCCTCCCCGCTCCGCCCCGCCGACCCCCTCCTCCCTCCTCAGCCGCCGCCGCCTCGGCCGCGCGCTCCGCCGTCGCCTCCCCCGCGCCGCAGAAGAAGGCTCGGCGCCGGAGGAGGAGTAAGCAGCAGCCGGAGCAGCTCGCCCCCGGCGACGATGGCCCCCGCCCCTCCTCTCCCTCCTCCGTCATCGCCTCGGCCTCCGCCGCCGAGAAGGCCCTCCGCCTCGCCTTCATGGAGGAGCTGATGACTCGCGCTCGGGGCGGCGACGTCGCCGGCGTGTCCGAAGTGATTTATGACATGATCGCCGCCGGCTTGAGCCCCGGGCCCCGCTCTTTCCACGGCCTCGTTGTCTCGCACGTGCTCAACGGAGACGTGGAGGGCGCGGTAATGCACAAATAAAGCTAAAAATGCTAAGATGTCAGCGTCAGACCAATTTTTGGTTCAGCAGATAGAAAGATCATCACCTTGCAGTCCCCTAATGTGCCGCAAGAACTGAATCTCAAAGCTGTTTAATCGCAGGAATTGGTCTTGCTTTTGGTCCTAGAGTTGGTCTCTTGTGTGACAATGGCGCGTTGTTGGTTTGAATGCAGATGCACTCGCTGAGGAGGGAGCTCAGCGCGGGGCTTAGGCCGGTGCATGAGACGTTTATTTCGTTGATTAGATTGTTTGGTTCCAAAGGATACTCGAGCAGAGGAATGGAGATTCTTGCGGCAATGGAGAAATTGAACTATGACGTACGCCAAGCGTGGATAGTTCTTGTTGGTACGTATTCAATTTTTTGTTTTGTGCGTCAGTTTGCGCGTGCATATGTGTATGAGTCCCGCATTCTTTTGCGCGAGTGTAATTATCTCTGCTTTTCGAACTTTCGGACAGAGGAGCTTGTCAGGAACAAGCATCTGGAGGATGCTAATGATGTTTTCCTGAAGGGAGCAAAAGGTGGTTTGAGAGTTACGGATGAGCTCTATGATCTTCTAATTCAAGAAGACTGTAAGGTCGGGGACCATTCTAACGCTTTGGAAATTTGTTATGAAATGGAGGCGGCAGGAAGAATGGCCACAACTTTCCATTTCAATAATCTTCTTAGCGTTCAGGTTTGTCTAAACAACAGATGTGCATAGGTTTTTCCTGTTATTTGTTTCTTTTTATGTCATGGTTTTTGGAATAGTTTCTAGGTAGGGCTCAATAAACTTGGTGAATCCATAATTTTTAGTGCTTAAATAGCTTTGGGAAAGCACACTTTGCGTGAATGTATGCTTACATGCTTTTAAGAGCCTATTTGATGTAGCTGTGGTTCATCTGTAGCTACAATGTGAAGTACTGTTAGTTGTGCATATGGTAATAGATCTTGTGAAGCTGAAACACCTCAAAGTTGGGTTAGACAGCTCGCTAACAACTATTGCAAGCTGCTGTAGCTTTAGAGGTGTCACAGCTGTTGAGGCGTTTGCCAAACACCTTTAAAAGTTCAACTGCTGCAACATTCATCTTCACAGCTGAAGCTGCCGCAAGAAAACTGTCTCAAACAACCTTTAAGCCTATTTGTGATATGCACCAGAGCATGAAATCTCTTTCTTATTGTAGAATAGTTCGTTATGAGAAGCCTGTATGTTGAGCTTCATTATCAGAAGCTTCTATGATCCTTTTTGAAAACTCAACCATACTGATAGCATCTCCATCTGTTAATTAGGCTACTTGCGGGATACCAGAAGTAGCTTTTGCCACATTTGAGAACATGGAATATGGGGAAGGTCTCATTCTCTTCTCACCTGATTGTGCCTGCATTTCTCTGAAATTTCTCTCCATCAGGCGTGTTTTCTTTTGAAATTATTGCTGTAACTTATTGAAGAGTCTCCTTTTTAATGTGTACTACTGTAGAACCCTACGCTAAAGATGGTTTATTATTTTACTCCATAAGTGTTCCCTTAAGACGATTGATGTTTGTATGTTAAACATGGGGCATAAAATCTTCTAAGATATAGAAAAACATAATGATATTTTGATTCCCAAGTAGGCATGAAATGCTACATATGCATGCATGCTTGTGCAAATATACTGAATCGCATTTATTTAAGTAGTCGACGTATGGATGGTTTAGCAGTATGAATTTCAATTAAGGCAAAAAAGAAATAAAAATAATTTTGTCATATGTTTCAGAATAAATCATTGCTTTTAACATTTTGATAATCATTAACTCAGTTAGAAATTCAATGGTAGTCATCCATTAGCTTTCCCCTTTTCTTCACCTCATTAATGAACATGGAGGTGCATTTTGAATTTTATGACCTTAATCAGATTCCTATGTTTTGTCATGTCTCGACTTAAACTTAAGATATGTGTTAAGAATATACTTTAGTCAATTATTTTGTTATGTGTACTCCCATGTGTATTCACCCAGTTGTCAAACATGTGGACTATGAAAACCTGCAGAAATAGATATTTTTTAGCTTCTCTCAGTCTTCATTGGTCAAAATTTGGTCGACCTACCTTGTTCAGTGTGTATATGCTTAATTAAACATTGGTAATTGGACGACCATGTGTGACTGTCAGAAATCTTTACGATAATATATTTTCTGTTCATAGACATTTGGATAGTGATAATTCTTGGTTTTAATTCTCTCTTTTCTAAAATTAATTGGATGGAAAGGAAATGATATAGAATACAAATGGAATAGAAAATTCTCTTAGACGGTCAAACTAAAGTTGTTGGCTGCAACTTATTATGTTTCTGTCCTCTTTTTTGGTTAACAGATTTTATGAAACCTGATACTGAGAGCTATAATTGGGTCTTCCAAGCATATACTAGAGCTGAATCCTACGACAGGTACAAGTCTGGTCAGCTTTGAAGATTTAGCTTTTCATTATGATGACAATAGCTTTCCAAAAGCTGATATTCATGCTTCATGTGTGTTTGATCTGAAAAAGAGCAGTTTGAAGCTGCTATAGGTTCACTCAACTCTTTTCTTCATAGAAGTCAGACCTCAACTAAATATCACCATTATGAATAGTTTCCATCTTGTCTTAGTTCCTAGTTTAACTCGTGAATTCCCATCATGGTTTCTCCTCTTGTAAGGCTTCACTTTCATTGTGATTTTTTTGGGCCACTGAATACTTACCACTTGTCCTTATCCCCATCATTTGTCCTGAAGTTATTGTAGGTTTATTTGGTGAGGTAAGATTGCCACTGTAGTAATACCCCTGACAAGAATTCAACAAGTGCATCTTTGGATCTTGCTCAAATTTGCTTTTCGTTCTATAACTATTGAGAGATACTAGGAGAAGAACTTATCTGGTGTACAGCTCGACGAGAAAATTAAGGGATGAATTATGAACTGTATTTCTGTTTTCTTTTCATTTATCCTTTTTCTTAGTGGTATGATATCAAGGCTTTTGTTCTTTGATCAGTTTGCTGCAAACTGCAAAGCCCTGAGGAGGCCTTTTTGGTAAAAAAAAAATAAGTTCCATTTGTACACTGTGTTAGTCCAAGTACATGACTATTAGTCCACACAAATTCTTGCCAAGATGTCCACAGCTTTAGTCATTGATGTGCCCTCCGATTATTTCTGTTATCCCAAAAGTCACATCATATGTGACTATTATTGAGCATGGGGTGTTCTGGCGAAATGCAATGTTACTAATATTTTGCACTGTAAAGTGTAATGGAGGTCATGTTGCTGAGTTCTTCTCACAGCACTTCTTTTATTTTGGAATTTGGCGAATGCTTCAACTTTTTTTAATCTCAACGACCAGATGTTTCTGATCATATGCTAAATTTCAGTCCTTAAATACTTATATTGTGCAAACGTGCTTCTTTCATCATGTTTTGTTTCCTTGTTATTTGTAGAGTACAGGATGTTGCTGAAATACTTGGCATGATGCTTGAAGACCACAAGAGGTTGCAGCCTAATGTAAAAACTTATGCGTAAGGGACACCTATAGTCATCTTCTTTGATACAAGTCATTTTAATAGCATAATGTTACCAAAACATGCCGTCCTGGAGTAGTGCTGTCATGTAAATACAGGTTTTGGGATATGAAGTTATGGACTGGTTGACTATGTGACTATATAATATTTACATTATTTATTTATTTTTATTTTATGGAAGGCACACCTAGTCTTACCGTGGAGCCATTTGATAACCCTCGTCATCATGTCTCTCTGATATCTGGACCTCTATATTAGGTTATCTCACATTGCTTGTTGGCATCACATGCATTTAGTCTCTCTCCACTTACCAACTTGAGCTTTTGGGTTGGAAAGTTTCACTTGCTACTTTGGTACTACTTTAGTCTGCTTTGCATGTGTAGTGCACTTATATGTATATATTCTTCGTCCGCCTAGAAGTTTAAAATTTTGAATTGGAAATTTTAACGCTTCAAATATGATCCTTCATACGAATACATCAAGCAGTCTAGTATGATTATGTCCAAGTGAGTGGGCTTCAAGTGGTGGCTCCAATACAGCTCAGTCTTACCTTTTGATATGCTTCACGCACAGGTTGTTGGTGGAATGCTTTACCAAATACTGTGTAGTGCGGGAGGCAATACGGCATTTCCGTGCTTTGAAAAACTTTGAAGGAGGCACAAAAGTTTTGCATAATGAAGGGAATTTTGGAGATCCTTTGTCCTTGTACCTCCGAGCTTTATGTCGAGAAGGTCAATCATTAAGCAGGACTAATTGTGCTTTGTGTACCTTTTTCTAGATGAAAATTCTCTTAGACTTTATAAATAATAAGTTCCTGAATTTCTGCCTCTTCAGCCTGCATTATAAGTTCATGTTTCTTTCTTGTATCATTTATTGATCTTCTTCTCATGCTCTGTTGCTTTTATCTGTGATGAGTATTGCCTGTGATCCTTCAGAATCAGGGACAGCACAGAACGTCTGCTTCTGCTTTTGGAGCAGAAGTATTCAGTTGGTTTCTACTACAAATGTTTGTTATACGCTGACATTTGGATGGAAGTATTTGGGTTTGATTAGCTTTCGAATCATGTGGCGTTTCTGAATCTCTCAACCAATGGCATTAATCTGTCTAAATGCAAAATTAGTTAGGAGAACTCTGCATTCAAGAAGTTATACGTAAAGCCATTCTCTTGTTGTGTGTTGGCCTTGGAGGACTGTCTATATTAGGAAAGAAATGCGGATAGTTCTTGAAATTAGGAGGATTCTTGAAGTTGACTGTACCAGATACTGTAATTGTTGGGTCCATAAAATGAATGGATTAGTTGAGCCATCCAAACTTATGTGACCACGATACCTGTTGTACTTCAAGATCAGAAGGAAGATATGATATCATGCTTTTTCCATACTTGTTTCTCGAACTGGGGCTTGAGTATTGACCATTGTTGTCCGATTTCAGATTGAAAAGATGATTGTGAAGTACCGTGTTTTATTTGTAACCTTGTCCACTGTAAAGTTGTGGGCAGTGTTCCGAATTTAATGAACTGTGAATGCAAGTAAATTGTGAGGGCTTTGAGGTCGTAAATTTTAGCTGCTTTTACCTGTATTTGCCACTTGTCTTTTTGGGTTTGCTACAATTTGCAGAGTTGCTTGATACGGAACCATCTCATGATTGCCCAAAGAAATTGGCATGGGAATCTTAAGTATAGTTAGATTGCGTTCCATCTTGCTCTACTCACTCTTCCTTTTATTTGCTGCATGCTAAATTCAGGAAGAATTGTTGAATTGCTGGAAGCACTGGAGGCAATGGCCA
The DNA here is from genome assembly GCA_019926035.1 of Melaleuca alternifolia. Lineage (NCBI taxonomy): Eukaryota > Viridiplantae > Streptophyta > Magnoliopsida > Myrtales > Myrtaceae > Melaleuca > Melaleuca alternifolia. The sequence continues at coordinate 535,706 of JAGKPW010003057.1, forward strand.
AAGATAACCAACCAATTACTCCTCGAGCTATGATCTCAAGCAGAAAATACCGAACCCTTGTGAGTTCTTGGATTGAACCTCTACAAGAAGAAGCTGAACTTGGATACGAGATTGATTACATTGCTAGGTGTGTTTCTCAACTCATATTTTAGAAAAGCCGCATTATGTCCATTCTGCTATTTTTTCCCTTTGAGAATTCATTAAAATTTTAGTTTGGCCACCTTAAGCTTGTTATTGCGCAAACAGCCAGTGTAGTCATAGGCGAAGAAGTGCACTTAAGGCATTAGGGCCTTAATATGCCTAAGAAATGCAGAAATAGTGCGCGTCTGAGTGAAGTTGGATGCAATAACTCGGAGTTGGTAAGTAACATATACAAGTTTCACAGTATAAATTGTGTGATAAAATTACAACACGAATAGAATGATTATAATCATTCTTACAAGAAAACATACAAATTGAAGCAGGGAGAGATAAGAACACGCCAACAGAAATTCCGCAAGTCAAACAACTGTGATGATGGCATTCTCAAAAAGAGAGGAAATTGACAAGACTTTTATCAGCAAAGGTCTCAACAGTGTCTAGACTAAGTAGTTCTTTTTTTGGTGTCCAGCTTGTCCAATCTTATAAAAAAGGATAAAGGAGTTGTCTTTGAAAAAGAAACCAATCTGGAATTTCTAAAGCCTAAGGTTTTACTTGTTAGAACTATTGTGCAAGTGCTTGATGTGTTAGGCATAAAAGGCATGTTCCTGATTGAAGATATGTTACCTTGACATCTAAGAAAAGAAACTCCATTACCCTGCCTTGCTTCAGTGCCTAGGCATGCGCCTCAAATGCCTTTGACTACACAGCAAATAGTAGCAAAAAGTAAGACATTCTTATTGTTGTTTTGATTTAATCTTTGCTATGTTGTCATAACATGGGGTTCTTCAATAGTCTGCTACATAAAACAAAAGGAGTATGTCGAGCTAGTGGTTTGTTGGTAATGATTTTTCAAATTACCTTGTTATCTAGCGTGTGCTGAAAATGTCTTAATGCATAATAATTTTTCCTCATTAAATCAGGTACGTGGCTGAGGGTGGTCTTACTGGTGAGCGCAAGCGCTGGGTTCCGCGAAGAGGAAAGACCCCTTTGGATCCCGATGTGGCTGGATTTATATATTCCAACCCTATGGAAACCTCCTTCAAGCAAAGATGTCTTGAGGATTGGAGAATGCACCATAAGAAGCTTTGGAAAACCTTGCAGTATGAAGGAATCTCAGCTCTGGGTGATGCTTCTGAGTATGATTATATTAGAGTGGAGGAGAGACTAAGAAAGATTATAAAGGGTCCTGATCAAAATGTTTTGAAACCTAAGGCTGCCAGTAAGATGACAGTATCCGAATTAAAGGAAGAATTAGAGGCTCAAGATCTGCCAACAGATGGAACCAGAAATGTTCTTTATCAGCGTGTGCAGAAAGCAAGGAGAATAAACCGTTCACGTGGACGCCCCCTTTGGGTTCCTCCTGTAGAGGAGGAGGAGGAGGAGGTTAACAATTTACTGGTTTTCTTGTTGTCTGTATCAGTTATATGTATTGCTTACATGTGAGAGCATGACTGTCTTGACTTCGGTAAATTCCTGTTTTTGCTAATAGTTGAATTTACCTTGGTGTTGTCGGCTTCTATTGCTGTCTTAGGTTGATGAAGAGCTGGATGAACTTATTTCTAGGATCAAGCTAGAGGAAGGAAATACAGAGTTCTGGAAACGACGATTTCTTGGAGAAGGAATGGATAGGAGTCAGGGAAAAACCATTGAGGTGGAGCAAGTAGAAGTTCCAGATATAGTGGATGATGTTGATGCTGCAGAAGATGCTGCAAAGGATGTTGAAGATGAAGAAGGCGATGAAGAGGAGGAAGTTGAACAAACCGAAACTGAGAGTCCAGATGGAGAGAGGGTAAAGGACAAGGAAGCTGAAGCGAAAAAACCGCTTCAAATGATTGGTGTCCAGTTACTAAAAGATTCTGATCAAACAACTACCTCAACAAAGAAATCGCGGAGAAGGGCTTCTCGAGCATCTGTGGAGGTAGATATTGTTTGATCTGTGCTTTATAGTTGTCTCTTTACTTCATTTTCTGGTCTGGAGATTTTAGACATTAGATTTGTGTAAGTGATGAGAATATTGGTTTGTATAGTTCTTGGAAAGGTAATAAAAAGGAACTTTTGCTTGACTCGTGCATTAAATAAATTCATCAAACTCTGTATTCGAGTTGGCGACATTAATTAGTCAAACTTTGCATTTGAACCTGTCAAATTCTGTTATTGACTTTTGCCTGCTCTCTTTTCCTGATTATCGTGGTTGGGTCTTGTGGTCTTGTGGGCCTTGTCTACGCTCTTTGTTTTATACCTCATGTGAGTTCTTGAAATGATTACACTCTAGCTAGAATTCTCATTTGAAATATAAATTATGCTGATGTGTACATTCCAGGTTGTACTTGGTATCTTTTTGCATAATCCTGTTTTGCATGGCTAGAGCCTTTAAAGTCGATCTATTGGTTGTCCTGTTATTCATGTAGGATGACAAGGATGATGATTGGTTTCCTGAGGATATATTTGAGGCGTTTAAGGAACTGCGGGAAAGGAAAGTTTTTGATGTGTCAGATATGTATACAATAACTGATGCTTGGGGTTGGACATGGGAGAGGGAGTTGAAGAAAAGGCCACCCCAGAGGTGGTCTCAGGAATGGGAAGTGGAGTTGGCAATGAGAATAATGCAAAAGGTAGGTTCACTGTCTCTTGTACTTGGCTCTTCTTTTCCTTTAATGCCATAATCTTTCGTTTATGCCAGATTGTGCTTCTCTGTCCCGATTCTAGTTTTTACTTTTAGCATCATTTGAAGGTTTTTAGTTAGCTAGCTAAACTGCTTACCGCTTTCCTCTTAGTTGAGGAGCTACTTTAATCTAATTCCCTCAAGCAATGATCTGTTTGTAGAGCAGTAACTGAAAAAAATTAAGTAGCTTGTAGAAAACTACTTTGATTGAAAGTGCTTTAAGTACAATCACTGTATTACTTGGCCTCTGAATGCTAAAATTGAGCGGTTCAAATAGCATCTCATAAACTAGTATTTTATTAATATTCGATGCATCTATGCCCCCTCAATGATATAATAGCTTGGAAAATTTGACAATTGCGTATTTAGATCATGTTATTGTAAGTTTCAAATATGATGTGAGTTAGAGTATCATCAATTGCTTTTTGTTCTTGAAAGAATTTGAATGAAGTTTGCTAGTAGGTCAATTATATAAAAAATATCTTAGGCTTACACAAAATCTATTGGCAGTTGCATTGAAACTCATTGCAGGATGGGGTAAGGAACTTAGTGTGTGCTGCTGTTGCCGAACCTTTTCAATATGTTTTTTTTTTTGGTAAAGAACCTTTTCAATATGTCGAGACTTGCTAATTTGGAAAAAAAATTTACGCTGCCGTTCAAATATTTTTGGCAACAATCTCTCTCTCCCTATGGAAAGGGACAATGCAAAATGAACATCATCATAGACTTGTCATTTAGCTAATTGTGGGCTATAAACATGAGTTGGTTTCACTTATCAAACAGTATAGGTCGTCTGGATGTATCAAGAAGTTTAATGACTACAGATTTTCTTGTCAAATAGTAAGAAAATTATCTCAAAAAACTAATAGTAACAAAAATTCAGGAAACTCTCATAAGTCTTCTTTCCCAAGTATTTCATTGGTAAACTAAAATATTTTTCAGGTAATAGAATTGGGTGGGCAACCCACTATTGGGGATTGTGCCATGATACTTCGTGCAGCTATAAGGGCTCCTCTGCCATCAGCTTTCTTGAAGATCCTGCAAACTACGCATAGTCTTGGTTATGCGTTTGGGAGGTATTGGGTTCTCATTACCTTGTCGTATCATGATCAAGAAATATCATTTTCATTTGTATCGAGAATTGGCATGCCATGATCTGAAAGCTTTATCCATTATGCTGCTGCGTACTCTGCCCCTTCTAATCACTTTTAAGAAATGGTCTCCATTTCAATATGATCAGCCTTTTGCAAGTCTAAAGTCAAAGCATTTATTGTATATCATTATAATGTGGTGCCATTGCTTCTTTTGATGTAGAGCATGGTATATTTTATTCGTGAAGTACCAATGCATTCAAAATCATAAATCTCTTGAAGGTATATTGAAATGAACGTCTTAAACCCATCATGCTTGGGATCCATGGCCTTTTTTGGAATTTCGGCTGCTTGACATGTTGGATACTCACTCAATACTTGTCAGACTTTAGGTTCAAGTTTAACCAGTATTAAAGGAGCAGGTGATTTTTCTCTGCACGTTTACCTGTCTCCATGGTATTCCAGGGAGCAGAAACTGCCTGGATATGTATATGTTTGTATTCTTGTTAGATCACAAAAAAAATGGGTACAGGAAAACATGTGAGCTTGTTACATACTAACACGTTCTGTGCTTCTTTTAGTGGAAGATAATTCGAAAAATGCTTTTCTTCTGCATGGTGAAATCCTTCCGAGTATGGGGAACTATCATCCATGCTTAGAAACTTGAAGGGGTAGAAGAGGCTGTGATGTTTCACCTTACAAAAAAATGGTTCCCTGTTCTTTTGCAGTCCTCTATATGATGAAATCATCTCACTGTGCCTTGATCTTGGAGAATTGGATGCTGCGGTAGCTATAGTTGCGGACATGGAGACTGCTGGAATAGCTGTGCCTGATCACACCCTGGACAGAGTCATTTCTGCACGGCAAGGCATTGATAGCATCCCCGACGATATATCCGAGTAACTGTCCTTTGCTGTTCATCTCCTTGGATTGTTGCATTCGAGGGATATGGGGAGTTTGTATCAGGTATCAACGAGTACTCCAGATATTTGAATGTCGGGCTTGAGATCATCATCGACGAAGCTGTTGCATGGACAAAACTGATTTATGTCACAATGAGGATGATTATGAGTGAGATTCCAAGGTATGTTTACATTCAAGGACTTTGCAGGGCAGAAAGGGAACTCGACATACCGATGGGACTCATTAGAGAGATGATATCTGATTGTACATACCTTAGTGTTGTAGTTGAATGAGGTCATTTTGGTAGTAGACATATTCATTTATTATTTATTGGATTTGCAGTTGCTTCTTGTACGCCCCAGAAAATGAGCGAAATCGTTGCATTTCGGCATTCATCTCAAATATGTCATAGAAGAGAACTTTTCCGCCGGTAGAGGAAAATGGAAAGGAGGCCCCTCATGCTTGTTTATCATTGTAGAGATGGTTTTTCCAGAAGACGCCCTGACTCACAAATTTGTTCGGCGGCTCGAGGGTTTCAGCAAATTGCACTTTTACCCGGTATTAACAGAAGTATTATCTGTCATTCTCACCCCCCATCTTCTCTTTGAATATCGAAAGACAGAACATGTTCACCGCCTGAAGCATCCGTTGATTCTACCGTGCCTTGTTTTTAATCTGTACTCGCTGGAGTCTCGAAGTGTCGTTCAGGTCTGGTGTGACCGAACGGTCTGGAGGCAAATGGGGGAAATCACTTCAAGAGGACATCATTGTCTCTGCTTCATGTCGAAGCAATCGCATTGGCTTTTACTAGTGCTCTAAAAATTCAAATGATTCGACTGACTTGCCTTTGAAGCAAAGAGCAGAAGAGATTTGCCTTGCCTTCCCTCTCAATTCTGCACTAATTTCACATGCTTTCATCGTTAAATAGCTTGACCCGGAAAAAGGCGTTTAAAAAGAAGATGATTTGTGCTGTTCAGTGTTCCTTGCCATAGAGGATCTGAAATGTGCAAAACAGTGTAAATACAATCTTTGTCCATCCTTGTAAACAGATGGTACCAAAATATGGGCTTAAGCAATATCAATAAGACGCGTGTTGTGCATGATGCTAGCGCTATTTCATGTATAGTCTGAGGCTCTATTCTTTTCGCAAAAAATATAAGATTTCTGAAAAATATTTTATAGGAAATTATTTTTCTGAAAAATGATAATATTTTTCAGTGTTCGTTTGTCAAAGATCGCCGACGTACCGATCACGAGCGAGATCCAGATATGTTGTTAGAGACCACGATATTTAAACGTAAACGTTAAAGATCGCCGACGTATCGATCACGAGCGAGGTTTAGGTACGTTGTTAGAGACCCCGATATTTAAAGATAAACGAAGAACAAGAAAAATATTTTCTCCTTAAAAAAAAAGGAAAAACAGTTTTCTCCACTTTTGAATGTATTTTTTCCATTTATGGAAAATATTTTCCGTGAAACAAACACCGAAAATTCGAAAAATATTTTCTTGGAAATTATTTTCTGTAAAACGAATGATGTCCAAAAGTGGATGTGATTTCTTTTGTCCTTGCAACATGAATTACCAATAAAGTGTATTAGTTTGTATGACTAACAACATCAATTGATTGTGAAATTTGTTGTTCAGATACCAACCTCATATAAAATCAGGCGAGATTCCTATATGAGTTCAATTAACATGCTCGGATTAAATTTGGACAAAGTGAAAAAGATAAACACTTCCTTTTGGAAAAGATAATGATGGTACCCTTAATCATCCAAAATCTATTTTATAAGACGTGATTGACAATTTTTTTTTTGGGTACAAAAGACATAGTTAACTTTGTTAAAATGAATGTGATACATTAATGACTTGAGAGAGTGTCTTTAAGCTATATGCAACAGCACGGAATTGGAACGAGTATATCTTTAAATTCATACCAAAAGGGTTCATTTGATGACAAAATTAATCGATTTCCTAAAGTGTATCTTATTTTTTTATAAGAAAAAGGGTTATGCACTTCTATAGTTTGACTTTGTTTGGCCTCAAACACATGTGATTCTTCAAATATGTACATACGGGCATATAGATTAATACCTCATTTTTCTAATTTAAGAAATTAATTTTCAAATTGAGAGGTTTTCAGGGAAAAATATAAAGTAGAGAAATTCATTATTAAGTGTACCAAAAATAATAAGAATATTAATACAGAATAATACTCGAGATTATAAACCGTTGGATTTCTTTCTAATCCAGGCACCAACCTCCCTTCTCGCTAACCCTGTCCATTTCCGACAGCGCGTCAGCTCAGTTTCTCGCTCCCGACTCACCGTCGAGTCGAGATCCCAGTACCTCTCGCCAGTCCACAAGCACACCAGAGCGTATCAACCGAAGCGCAGCGCAGGAATTTTCACATCATCATCATCTTCTTCAACCTTTGCTTTCCGTCGCATTCGACATTGTCAAGGCAAAGATCTCGGCGACTTCTGAGCTGGACTCGGTGCTCCAATGGCGGTCCCTGTGGAAGAAGCCATTGCAGCTCTGTCCACCTTCTCTCTTGAGGTACCCTCTTGTCTCCCTTTTGCTCTCCTTGCGAAATTCGTCTCTGGCTGTCACTGTTGTTGTTGTTTCGCTGAATGCGATCGGAGTCGGATTTGTTTCAAGGACGAGCAGCCGGAGATTCAAGGACCGGCCATCTGGGTGTCTGCCGAGCCCGGCGCGACCAACAGCCCCATCGGTATGTGAAAACTTGAATCGCCGGGACTTAAGATTTGAATGCGTGTGCTGTTGAATTCGTCCAGCATTTTTGGTTTTACTTGATAATAATCGTTAGTGTCGGTGGACTGGCAAGTAATGCGGTGGCATTCGCCTCCTGTCTGGTGGCTTCCTCTCTCGCAGAATATAGCGATGTTGCGGCATACCGGTTATCTCTATCCGAAGACACGAAAGCTCTCAACCAGCTGGTGCGTGGACCTTTCGTATATTTTTTCTTTTCCCTTTTGCTTTTCCCCGTTTCGTCATAAATTTGGGTTAGCTCTTTCAAGTGCACCCTAAGTTTGCAGATCATCTACAAAAGAAGAAGTTTGCTGGGTCTATTTGTCTGGTTATGTTAATTCTGTCAAGAAATTTTGTTTCACAACATCCTAAAAAACTAAAAATGTCGTTAGCTGTGTACATTCTAATTGTGGAAATTGGAACTGTTTACAGAACACTCTTATTCAGGAGGGGAAAGAGATGGCTTCAGTACTCTACACGTATCGCAGCTGTGTGAAGGCGCTTCCTCAGGTTGGTTTTTCTTTCCATTTTGAATTTGCAGGATATTTTTCCTATTTTAGATAGTAGTAGTACCCAATTGTGGTCTCAGTAGCATCATATGGGTAATTATGTTGACATAAAGTAATATGGAGACAAGTACTCATGGTTCTCATATGGTGCTGCCACATTTGGACTGGGAAGTGGGGAAATTATTGTTCTATCAAACTGGTTCTTTCTAGATTTCTTGTCAAGATTTTTCTTTGGGATAATATAGGAGGTTATTTTTGTAGAATTGGAGGAATATGTAGATTTCTCGCAAAGAGCTGAGTTTGATGTCTAAAGATCTACCATGTCCTTAGGGTTGTTGCAGTGTCGAGCAATATGGATATTTCCCTTCGTAGAAAGTTAATTCGCATAAAATTGCTCTCAAGATAATTGTCTCTTCTCTCCAAACGCCAAGCCTTTTATTAATTATGATGTTTGTGGGAGCAATGATTGTTTTGATGAAGTGTTGCAAGTATTTTAAGAGCAGGCCTTTTGTTTTTTCAAAGCTTAATGCTCAACTTAGTTTAATACTCATCTACTCCAAACCCCTTCCCCCCCTTCCCCCCCTTCCCCTCCCCTTTTCCCCAACCCCCAAAAGAAAAAAAAATGGAAGCTGGCGAAAAACCTCAATATCATGGAAATGAACATTGTGGACGTGTAGTTGACATAAATGCATTTTTTAACTACTGGATGATACTTTGAGCAAGTCCCACATTTGTACTGTCTTTTGCAATTGAAGATAATAGTTAGTTTATGCGCTAGACGGAACTTGTAAAGGCAATCAATGTTGTAATGACATGCAGCTTCCTGAGTCTATGAAGCATAGTCAAGCTGACTTGTATATGGAGACGTACCAAGTTCTTGACCTGGAGATGAGCCGGCTTCGTGAAATTCAACGGTGGCAATCATCAGCTGCATCTAAAGTACGACCTCACTCTCACTTATGGTTGGTTTCACTTGCTTATTCCACAGTGTAAATCTCAAGTTCCTATGCAGTTAGCAGCTGATATGCAGCGCTTTTCCAGGCCAGAGCGGCGCATTAATGGCCCAACCGTAACCCATCTCTGGTTTTATTTGAATCCCCTCTTTCTCTTATGTCTATTTGTCCTTTCCTGTTGTCTTCCTGGAGTTGTTTGTTCCATGTGCAGCAGATTTCCTCTTCCATAAATGTTGAATATACTGTAAAATAAAGTTCACTTATCCATGGAGACATGCTGTTGCTATTTTTTGGTATTTATATGCAATGGTTGGTAACACTTTTTCTGTTGTTTACAATAGGTCTATGCTGAAGTTACTTGATATCTTGGTACAACTTGATCATCTAAAAAATGCCAAAGCAAGCATACCAAATGATTTTACTTGGTATAAGAGGTAAGGCAGCCGATAGTTACTTATTGATGGTGCTAAGTTTAATTAAGTACGGTGGACGGTTGGTTAATCTCTCTCTCTCTCTCTCTCTCTGTTGCTTGTCTGCTCAACTCTTGGATGCTTCTTAGACTTGTCTCTGTCCATTCTCATTACCCAGATTGTGTTTTTTCTTTTTGAGGATTCTATTGATAATTGAATTTTTTATGGACCACGTTTTCATGATTGGAGAAAACTTCATCTTCCCTCCTTGCGATTGGTGGGTTCGTGCAAATCACGGCATGCATAGTTGATTATTACCTATACAAGCAATATCTTCACCAGACAGCACCGCCATATCAGCTACTTGGTAACCACCACCTTCACGCTCTGTGCGAGAGCGAGCGAGAGAGAGAGAGAGAGAGAGAGAGAGAGAGAGAGAGAGAGAGAGAGGGGCTGATGGATTGTATTTAGTTTTTTTGGCATGTGTTTTTGAAGTTAAAGTTAAATGCTTATGACAGTAAACTAACCAATAAAAAGTTGGGTCAGAGATATTTTTCCTCCCGCCTAGCTCATTGTTGGTGTCATTGACATTTTTCGGCTTATATAAGGTCCCTAAAGTACATGCACAGTTCTGAGGAATTTTTTTTTGACGCAATAGTTATAGACGAAGTAAATATTTTTTTCATTTTTCATTTTTTTAGCAGATCATTACAAGAATATGCCAAATAAATGGGAAAAGTGCACATGAATTCCTAAACCTTGTGTATGCAATGTAATTATGTCCTATATCTTTGAGTTAGTTCAGTTGAGTTCTATAATATTCTCCAAAAGTGCAATCAGGCTCTTAGTATGAACAATACCCTAAAATTGCCTTCATGGCATTCTTGAATTGCATTTGGACATAACTTTTATGACTTAATTGCATCTGCAGTAATTGTGTAGGATTTAATTGAATTAATTGAAAGCTTTGGGTTTCGATTTCACTTTTTGAACACAACTATTATGACACTTAGGACTTGATTGAACAATTGGAAATGTTCAGTATTTAATTGCATTCCTTACACAGGTTCAGTATCGTGGTGCAATTTTTCCTAGCCCAAAATATTTCATATCTAACCTCCGTCAATTAACCAAGTAGATTACATACCTTGCTATCAGATGTAGAAATCCAGCTTCTGAAAGTTTAAATCGGCAATAATTGGTTTCAGTATCTACCATCCTAGAGTAAGCATACTAGAGATGGCTGGTTCATGAAGTATAGAATTTGTCAAAATTGGAAGTAGGTGAATGGTCTAACAGTTCAAGATTAAGATACAAATTCTCACACCTTTCATCACATTCTTATAATATATATGCTCTTGCAATCTAGTATGACTTAGTTTGAGAGGTAATAGTAGCGGTCAAAGAGGCTTAAAGTAGTTTTTTTCCTTTTGTGCTTTGAGCAAATTAAGTAGGTTCAATACAAAACAAATTGATGGTTGATTTGGTGATGACATTCATTTGCTAGAAGCATCAACTTTTGAAATGATGCTTTCATGCAATTTGTTCTGATGGCAAAGCTATGAGCATGATCAACAAGAAAGTAGGAAATTGGAAGTTTGACGGAAGTCCTTGTAGATTGAATTCTGATATTGTATTTTTCTACCGAGTGTCATTTCATAAAAATACTGGACTAGAGGATACCTGTCACTATATGCATCTTTCAACATCTTTTACATTTAAATTACATTCCAGCGACATCTCTTATTGCTTGCTTTAGAGTTAGATGAATATCTTCCTCTTGGCTGTTCTCTAATGTTCAGGACTTTCACACAAGTCAGCGTTCAATGGCAAGACGTTGACACAATGAGGGAGGAGTTGGATGATTTGCAGGTACAAAACAGCTTGCTCCAAAGAAGAAAATTCAGGGATTGCAATGCTGAAAAATCTTGGATGTCAATTATGTTGCTCATTATGCAAGTTCTGCTTCTCCTAACTGGGACTTGGGGCAATTCATTTGTCACAGATTTTCTTAAGCACAAGATGGGCCATCTTATTGAACTTGCACGTCGAGATGTTTCGGGTGAACAAGTATCCTGTCCATATGACAACAGACTGTATCTATTCTGTACAGTAGATATTAAAATACGATATATAAGAACATATGCATTCTTCTCTATATAATCTGTACTTACATCATTATGCTGCTGATCGCTGGCAACACCAAATCTATTTTTCCCCGTCAGCTTACTTTAAATAGTAGTACTGTGCATATCTGATTATCCTCGAGGCCCTTAACTCTAGCAAGTGTGGAAGATATTCTACAAGTTCTCATTGTTTTTGCTGTTGAGTCATTGGAATTGGATTTTGCTCTTCTTTTTCCTGAGCGGCATATTCTTCTACGAGTTCTGCCAGTCCTAGTCGTGTTGGCAACCTCATCTGAGAAGGACAGTGAATCCTTGTATAAAAGGGTTAAGATTAACAGACTTATCAATATATTTAAGGTACGTTCTCATTATGTTTTTTTACGTTTGCAATGAGCAGTAAAATTTCAGGACAAAGCAATGCAATCATGAATGTTCATCCACTAGAATAGTAGTGGTAAATGTACACTAGCTATAATTGTTTCTTCTGAGGTTGATAATAATTCAATTATTTCTTTGAGCATCGTTGAAATGATTAATTTTGTCATTTCCGTCTTAGCAGAATGATCCAGTAATTCCTGCATTTCCAGACCTTCATCTTTCTCCAGCTGCAATACTGAAAGAATTGTCAAATTACTTCCAGAAGTTTTCTTCTCAAACTCGTCTTCTCACTCTTCCAGCACCACATGAGCTCCCTCCGAGGGAAGCGCAAGAATATCCTGTCTACCTTTTTTAAAGTTGCGATATACTCTTTTGATGTTACAATCTTGCACTTCCGTACGAGCGAACTGGAAGATGACTTGGTTGCATAGAAATCAAAGAGCATTATTCAGTGAACGCTGCCTGAGCACTATCCAATAGTTATTACTAAATTATTCACTTTACTTATTTTCTGTCAATTTTAGGTACAGACGAGATACTTTATTGGCTTGATCTCTTTCAGTTCAGTTAACTCTAAAAGGTTTAAATAGTGGGTCTGAAGAAATAAAGAAAATGAAAACACTAGTTTCACATTCGAAAAAATCATGTATAACCTAGGCTTTCAATCTTTCTACAAGTTATTGGGAAGATTCTCCTGATCCAATTTGTTCTTAGATGTCATCCTTCCAGTTTGAGGGCAGTATCTATACATATATGACTGCAAAATGGGATGGTTATTTGCAAATGTGGCTTCATAAAAGCTTCATATATCTTCCCCATACACTTTTTTTACTTAAATGCTAAGATCTTTACATCTATTCTACTGAGGAGTTTCAATGACTTTGCCTTTCGTTTCTTTTACATGTGCAAAGTCATCTTGCCCCATCATAAGGTAGATTAGTTTGTAACCTACTCGTTAAGGACTATAGAAAAGAAGGTTTAAAGCTACTATCTATGCATAGTTGCGCACAATAAAGAAACCATTTTATATAGACATACATAATGATGCATGAATAATTGTATTATTGATAGTCAAATCTTTTGCACTTTGTGATTCGGAACTTTTGTTTTGAGGGTTTGTGAAAGGCTATTCTGCTTTGAGTGCTTTTCACATGATTACTGGACTTCAGATTATTTCATTGGCTGTGGTTACTCCTTTTGGTCATCACTACATATCCATTGGAAAAACCTGCTAAAAGCTGACATGGCACCCAAAGAGGAGTCTCCTCTGCTAGAATAAAGTGCCTTGTCATGTCTCCCTTGTGATTTTGAGTCTTCTTGACGAAGTAACCTCTTTCAAAAGAAATGAAAATGTATAATGCAACGAATGGATTTGATTGAAGCTCAATATTGAGATGTGAAAAGTATTTGTACTAAGTCATGTAATTTGTTCACTTCTCCCCATCTTACCACCTTCCATTGCATGCTCTAGTGGAATTCAGATATGTAGGTCATAGGTAAAAGGATCAAGTTTGCTTGCTAACATTTTCTGTCAGAAATTGCATGAGATATATTGGTTATACAAGGATCCTACCTGAATTGAGGCCTCTTCTTTTTGTGCAGAATGTGAACTAGGTATAGACTGAGGCAATATACCCTACTAAAATGAGACATCTTAGATTTAACCTTTGGATAGATAAATGTTGTATGTACTGGTGAGCATCATTTTCACCGGAAGGTCCTACAAGGACTACCAACTAGCAGAATCATTCTATAATCTTGACTCTCAAGTCGTATGTTGTTATCTTAGTTACTTGTGTTCTGACTCCACAAAGTCTCTTTCATCAATAAACTAAAGCATGTTAGGAGAGTGGGCCACCCAAATTCACTGATCTCTGCATTACAATGTATAAGCAATTGTGGCAACACTAGCTAGTGTCATCAGAGCTTGGGCAATAGTAAAACAATGTCATTTGCTGTTCAGAATTTTTTTGTTCTTTCAAGAAAAAATTGTTAGCAAATCATGTCAAGCCTGCCAACTTGCTGTAATGACTCCTTAACATAGGCCACTTATCAGCGTCAGTATCTGATTGTTCACCACATCGGAGCCATTCGTGCTGAGCATGATGATTTCTCAATTCGTTTTGCTTTGTCTGTGAACCAGGTACTCTTCTTGATACAATGCAGATGGATAGTTTCTCTACTTGCTTAAGGCGCAAATTTTGATTTACTTTCGGCTTATCTATGTTTTGCTAGCTTTTGTTGTTGAAGTCAACAGAAAGTGCAGATGCTGAATGGTGCAAGGAGGTAAAGGGAAATGTGTATGATATGGTAGTGGAAGGATTCCAGCTCTTAAGCAGATGGACTGCACGTATATGGGAACAATGTGCATGGAAATTTTCTCGGCCCTGCAAGGATGCAGTTTCACTAGAAGCAAATGAACCTTTAGGATCATGTTCTGACTATGAAAAGGTACTATATCTGGTGGTTTGAGAATTGTCATTATTATGGAATTTCAGTTATTTTGCATTTTTTTTAGCTCCCTTCTCTGCAATGGTAGCTGCTAATACTGGTCAGTAGTTAGGAAGATTGGCTTCACTCATAGCTGCATGTATAAAGCCATGTCAGCTAACTTCTCTTCTAATGATCACTAAAACCAAAATTTCATTAACGAGGGTCAAAGGACTATCAACCATGGACACTGAAGTAATCAGATATAAAGGAACACGAAGATGAGAGATTTGTCAATGTTAATTAAATCCTGTTTGCCGAATCTGCTGGATGTGTCTTGAGCCAACTTTTTTATCGAGTCAGCAAATTGTCAACCTCCTTGTTCAGCTGGATAACACTATGAATCCCGATTCTCAATGCTCAAAGTGAAGTTACCCTTCTATTTCTCAGTACTAGTAGCACTTTCCTTTTTCGGTTACAGATTAGGAAAAAGACCATTTTTAGTTTGCTTGCATTGATCCTAATTTTATAAAGAGCCAAACTAAGTTGATCCAGCTGCTGGGTGTGTTCAAACTTGATGTTGTTAATTTTTCTTTGAGGCTCTTCTAAAGTCGAGAACATTTTAGTCTTGGACCTTGGCCTGTTAAGCTATTACTTGTGGTGACTGTTGACTTATGCAGCTCAGAGTGATGATAAACTGTCAACATATAGGTTCATGATAGTGCATATCTGGAATTGCATTGCAGGTGGTTCGGTATAATTATAGTGCAGAGGAAAGAAAAGCACTGATTGAACTTGTTAGCTACATAAAGAGCACTAGTGCAATGATGCAAAGATGTGATACATTGGTAGCTGATGCTTTGTGGGAAACCATACATGCCGAGGTACAAGATTTCGTGCAGAACACTTTAGCCACCATGTTGCGAACGACATTTCGAAAGAAGAAGGACCTATCAAGGTGCACTTTTGAGGAGTTTTTTATTGGTACTTTCGGGAAAATTCTTCTCCTCGGGTTTCTTAAGTGCGTGAACTTAAGGAAGTTTCGAGTTTTTTAATTTTAAATAAGAGATGCTTCTATTTGCTTGTGATTGCCTTTTGTCCCGGTAATATACCGAGCTATTCAAGGTTAGCTTTTCCATGTCTATGTGGGTGGGGAGGTTGATTTGTATTAGACAATTTTACAGATTCTCTGAAAAATATCTGTATAATCAATTGATAAACAGGAAAATATGGAAGTTTCGAAGGTTTGGTTGGCTGAGTGTGCAATATAGTATCGATGTCTTAATCTTTATTTCATACCCTAACTAGAAAGCATATCAACTATGAAAAAAACATTTATAGAATGCATAATATGTATAGAGCTTTGAAACAAACAGAGGGGTTACTGTGGTCATGGAAATTGGTCAAGTTGTTGAAGCTGTACTGTCAGTATTTCCGTAACATTTGTGATGTCATCTTTTATGACATCACTATGTTGTTATATGTGTTCCTGGATGATTCAAGTGAAATTGTTATTCCATTCCATTATGTAAGGCTCTTATATGCGTTTTACTGAAATATCCTTCTGTTCTTGTCCTTTTGTCTAATTACTATTTGATAGGATTCTCTCAGACATGCGAACTCTTTCAGCTGATTGGATGGCAAACACAAGCAAGTCTGAGCCAGACTTGCAATCTCTACAGCCTGGAGGTGAAGAAAGTAAAGGGAACTTTTTCTATCCAAGGCCAGTGGCACCAACGGCTGCTCAGGTTAATCTAAAACTCTAATCTTTCTCCATCAGTTTGCATTATTAATTTGATGTTAATTCCTTTGTCCCATTTTTTTTTTCAGTTTTTGCAGCTATACAAAATGAGTTGTTTGAGTTACTATATTCTCTTTCTTTGTGTCGGTCTTTCATGCATACTTTCTGCTATGTATTCTTCGTACTTGCACATGTATGTGTCTGCATGCATGCGTTTATACTTGTATCTATCTTATGCTGCCATGCGTGAAGACAATATGTGCTGAACCTTACAATGTTCTGTAAATCAGCTTGAGAAACGTTCATTGGGTTATGTAGTGTGCATTAAAGATGCGTCATTAATCAGCTAGGACGAGCTTTCTAATTTCCCGATGTCACATTTTATAGGTGCATTGCCTGCAGTTCTTAATCTACGAGGTTGTTTCTGGTGGTAATCTTAGGAGGCCTGGGGGACTCTTTGGTAACAGTGGTTCTGAGATCCCTGTCAATGACATGAAACAGTTGGAGACATTTTTTTACAAGCTTAGCTTTTTCCTGCATATATTGGACTATACAGGTACCATTTCATCTTATAGGCTTTGTGCTTGATTTATGTCTGTGCTTGTCAACATTTTCATAATCTGGTGGTAAAAGAACTAACCAATGAGATGGGTGGCAATGCTACCAGTTTAACTGCTACTGTAATCGCATTGTATCAAAAGTTATGCATTTAATAGATGTGCTCAAGTTCTGCTGTCTCCTCTTTTCAGCAATTTCTTTAATGTACTTTACTTTCCTGTAATCCATTGCATTCTATTGTTTCAAGCTATGGCATGGTACTTTAGGAAAAATAATGCCTTAAATAGTTTTCACTGCAGACTGGAAGACTGCATCACTAGCTTCAACTTCATAAAGTTGCTACTGTCATCATGTCATGGCTAATGGGCAGATCAATTCTGTTTTCTAATTTTATTTCCTGCTGATATATATTTCTATATATATCATTGATATATCTAATCATTTTGACAATGAATATTGCACAATCGTTGAAATAGTTTGAACAAGTTGAAAATATAAAAAATATAGGTTTGTATTTAAAAATTAGCCTTGAGAAAGAAGCCTCTTTTGTTTAGTACAAGTAGTTTCACTTTCAGGATCTTGGAAAGATATGTTCACGTAAATGTTCTACACTAGTTCAATCTCATCGCTTTAACTTTTCTAAAATGTATATGTTAAATGGAAACAAATGGAAATATAATATGGAAAAGATTTATTTAATTTATTAGATTAATAAAATGTCATAAAGATAGCAAAAAAGATAGTAAATCGTGTTAGTTGTTCAGACTAAAAGCCTCGATGATATATCCATTTACTCGTGTTGCTGTTTGATATTTTTCTTCTTGACCGGAGGTCAGAAAAAATAGGAGTTCAGAAGATGAATGATACTTGCCTAAAATGGTAACCACAATTAGTTCCAAAGCCAGTCGCAAACATATGTTTCGGTTTACTGGTTTTAGTACCATTTTGATGATCAACAGTTCAATTGCTGCTTCAATTGCACTGTGTTAAAGCTCATGCATTTCATCTACAGTTTGATGTTCTCAAGATAATTTTCTCCTTTTGGCGCAACTTCAATGTAACTTACTTTGCTGTTATCCTGCACATTTTAATATGTCAAATGATATGGCATTTGTCACATTGCGAAAGTAATGTATAAGAGGAGTTTAATCCAGGCTGGAAGAATGTATCACTAACTTCACCTTCCCTTAAATTATACTGCACTGATCTCGACAACCAGTATCACACTGTTTCACTAAAAGATGAAGTAGATCAGGATCATGAATATAGATGCTGCAATATATATGCCTTAGTGGTAGAACTTTACACTTACTAGGCAAGAGACTACATGCTCCTATATTATAGAGAATGCCTCTTGGTTAGGACTATTTATCTCATGCAAATGTAAAAACTGCATTGTTTTCTTTTTTCTTTCTAATACCATCATTAGTTGTAATGGTTGTTCTTATTGTCGTTGTTGTTTGGATAACCACATCAATCACATGCTACAATAACCGTTAACTGGCTTTCTAACTTCATGATAAGATTCCTAATTAACTTCCAGTGAGGGCAAGCCATAACACCTGATTATTTCTTCCATCAAATGTAGTTGGTTAGAAGAAGATGGAAACTTGTTGATTGTTCCTTTTCCCCCTCTGTTAACCATTCCATATTTTTGGATTCCTTGGCTCCATAGATGTCATTTGTATGATTTCATTCACTTATTAACTTTCGAGAATTTCTCTAGACAATTGAACTTTATTTTACAGTTAACAGCACTTATTGTTTACTTGTATTGCTGTAAACAATACAACAAATAGCGTTTGGACTAATTTAGCTTCATATTGTTGTGCTGCAGCAACATTGGTGACTCTGAGTGATCTTGGTTTTCTCTGGTTTAGAGAGTTCTACTTGGAGTCTTCTCGTGTTATTCAGGTAAAGTGACGACTTGTGGAGACTGGATTTCTTGTGCGTCCTTACACTGGAATATCATCCTAGTGCATCTCTGATAGAGGACCAACGATGAAATCTGAGATGGAGGGGTTGTTTTTGGGTCATAACATTTGAGAGAACTGGTTTTTTCTTTTCTTGGTTGGATGTTTGTTCTCTTAGACTTGGTCAAGAAGGTGGTGTTGCATGCCTTATAACGAAGGCAGTCCCTACAAGTAGCAACTATTTTTTAATCAAGAAAAATATTGTTGAGATCATGGCTTATATGACTATATCAGAAGATCAACTTTACAATTTTATGACTAATATCTTAATATTTTGACTTCAAATACAAGATTTGATGCCTGCAGAGTCTAGTAGTTATCTCTGGAAGATACAAAGAAACGGCTCCCTAAATATTTTTGAACAAGATGTTTCTAGTACCATTATCAAATGAGCAATTGACCTAGTGTTTTTGCTGTGATTCATGTGTTAGGAACCAGAGGCCAGACTTTCTACATCATTTTTGTCTGTTCGCTTTGGAGAAGAAGTTGGTCCGTTATGTCTTCACACCTACTTCCTTGATTCTACCAATAATTAACTGGATTCAACATGGGAATTTTGAGTGTAGAAGAAAAAGGACATGAGTCTTTTTGTTGACTTTTTTGATAATGTGAGGTGAATGTGCTTATGGAAACTCTTGAAGGAAAATGAAAAATTGAATTTGTTAAATAGATGGCTAGCATAGTTCAAATTCTCAGAAGAGTCTTGTATAGGATCTCCGTCAGTTTTAATTTGTAACTCCTTCGACAAATGCAAAAAAAGTGGAAGTTTGCATGTAGGCCTTTATGTGTGATAGAAAAATCTTTCTACTTCTGGCTTGAGAGATTTACGTCAAGAGGAATTTTTCCAGACATTGTTGGGGTTTGAGATGGAATGAACTTTTCATCGATTTTCTTGTGCGATCATAATTTTGCAGCTTAATTGAGTGCATTATTTGGTGTTGGTGATAATTTTTGTTAACTGGAAGTTGGGATGAATAGACTAGTAGTGGATAAGGTGCAATATTGTAGAAGGATCTTTCAAGCCAACTCCTCTCACTGAGCAAGGGCTTAATTATTGTTACTTGTTGCTTCCCATATAAAACCCAGCTGGACAGCTTTTATTATATGTCAAGCTAGAGAATTTGTAACCAGACTGCACACTGAATGACTGGAACTGTCAAGAGAATCTTCTATCTCACACCGGAATCATTAATCAAAGGAATACGTAAGCTAGAAAGGAAACCAAGCAAATTTTATAGAGCTTTAGATTTCTAGTGATACATAATGCTACTGAAAAAGAGGTTACTCAAATAGGTACCTGCTCGCTTAGTTGGTAAAGAACTAGGGTTTTATTTTATCTCGAATGTGATCAACATATTAAAGGAAAGAAAGACCAATGCAGCAGCCTATTTAATGAATATCCAAACAGAAGAAAATGAAACAGAATATAATTTTCACATGCTAGTGTTCTTTTGATGGATGATTGGTAGATCAACTGCCAGGTTCCTGTCTAACCTGCAACTTTTGCTGACAAAATATGCATTACTTGGAATAAAGTATTATCAGTTTAGTCACATCTTGTTTCTAATCTCACTACTTTAAAGCTGGGACTGGGTTGAAGTAGCTGCCTAAAGTATTGACAGAGCTTGCCTAAGGGAACATTTTTGGAAGATAGTGGGCAAGATCTGTAAATATGTTAGTGATTTAATAAAATACTTGGAGACACACATAAATACATGCATAGGTGCAAATATGTATTTTCATAGAGAAACATTTACATGCATAAATTTTCAGTAGATTTGATCAAGAAATATTATAGATCAGCCACAATTGCTTAGCTGAAGCCATCTGAATAGTTCCAGTGGAAACTGGACATGTCCCTGCTTTAAATTATCAACAGATTTTCAACCTATGTTGACCAGATTTTTCAGATTTTTTGCATTGCTTTTTACATTGGTCGGAGTACTGTGGTTGGAGCAAACTGTCTAATTATAATACTTCAAGAACTGTTAACCTGTAGTTGTTGTAGTGGGAGAAAACTGAGTAAATAAATTGAAAGACTAATTCCGTTTTTTCCTCATTTCTATATGGTGAGAAACTAGCATCAAATTAATGCACTTCACCATGAGCAATGCTATTATAAAAGGCTTCACGGAAAGGCAGTACAATGCAGAGATCATGAGAGATACAGATGGAAGAGTTTCTTATATTCGGACTTTTGGCATCCCTTGTTTCTCATTCTGTTACTATCTGCACCAATTCCATGTCTTTCTACTCTTGCAGTTCCCTATTGAATGCTCTCTTCCCTGGATGCTGGTGGATCACGTATTAGAGTCTCACAATGCTGGACTTCTTGAAAGTGTCCTGATGCCTTTTGACATCTATAATGATTCAGCTCAGCAGGCATTGGTTGTTTTGAAACAACGGTTCCTCTATGATGAAATTGAAGCTGAGGTGTGTTGACTTCTTGATCTTAAACTGTGAAGCGGTGGCACATGTTCACTAATTTATGCTCAAATGTTTGCGTTGTCTTCCATAGCAGCATTATAGAATTTATGTAAGCTTTGAATCTGTTAAGCAGCTTCAAATACCAAGGTTTTTCACCATTTTGGTTTTCATATTGTGACAATCAAAGGGTTACCAATTAGTGCCATGCCCTACATAGACTATTTAAGATTACTGGTAATTTAGGGTTTGAAATACGTTTAGGAAGGAAGAGGGAATTTTTCTTGATATGGTAGGACTCAAATTGGAGTGACTATGTCCTTAGCTAATTCAACTTTCCATATTGGCTGTTTATCTTGACCCTTGTGCAGCTTAGAACGACATAATAGAATTATTTAGCACAGAAATTAAAAATCTCTTTTGCAGCGACATGACCTATTAAAACTGCAGCTTGGAATTACATTGATTCAGGAGGGTAGGTATAGTGATCTTTTTGTAAGCTGATACATGTGCTGATGAAAATTCTTGTGTTCTTGGAACATGCAATCTCTTTCATGTCTTATGAAGTGCTTTCCTCACTGTAAGAATTGAGCTACTATGGCTTGGAGAATCTACCATATTTGAATTTGGAAGCTTATACTGTTCTGTAGGAGCTTTAATACAACCAGTAATTGCTTAAAGAACATTCAATCAATGTTATTATGCAATTTGCACTTCCTTGATGAAAGTGATTACTTTCCAAGTTTGCCACTATTGCTGGCAAATGTTTTCATGGCCTGACCTTGCAGTGCTTTTATTATTACATGTTATAATATTTATATAATTAATCACGCCTTTATCTAACATATTAAACTTTTAGGACATTTAACGGTGGTCCCACAAAACCTCACATGGTATCAGATTTGGAGGTCCTAAGTTCAAATTTTTTTAGACCTCAGTTGTCTCCCCAATTGATATGTCCACATTTTAGTATTAGACAAAAAGATTAGACTAAATTTGAGGGGGACTGTTAGAATATTTAAATAATTAATTACATTTTTCATCTAACAGCTTAAACTTTTATGATGGTTGGTAATGGTCCCACAAAATCTCACAATATCAAAAGAAAAAAACCTTGAAAAATAGATGCTCATACTTCTAACATTTTGTTCAGATAAGGTATGAGATGCATTGCACCAATAGAATAAGGGTCATGATACCAATTAGCAGCGAACAAAAGACAGTTTAAAGCAAGTGCTACAGAATAATATATGAAGCAAGAGTTTCCTATTATAACCTTCCTTTATGCTTGACTAACCAAGATTGTCTATGGATTAAGAGGAACTGGAAAATGTGCATGATACATGGAACTGCTAAACTTAAAAAATCTAGAAATAACTGAGGGTAATATATCTGCAAAAGGTCGATGTCACAATAGGAACCATAATAGTTGAAGCAATTCTATGTCTATAATATCTGCAGGAAAACGTTTTTACCGGCTTGTGTGAACCCTCAAGTTGAATGAGAGTTTTCTCATCTTGTGGTTGCTCAGTCTATCCTCCATAGTGCTATTTCCTAGTTGCTCATTCGTACATTTTTCGAGAATATAGGAACAAGGATATGTTTGGCGAAACTTTTTGTTATTGAGAATCCTCATTTCTGAAGCATTTGTCTATAACTAGTTCAGGCCCATCAGGCAACATAAGCCTTGGGTCACCACTCACCAAGGTTGCAATCATATTGTCATTTGTAAAACTGATAACACTGATCACTTATATGCTTAATCCAGCTGTGTTTTGCTGTTGCTCAATTTCTCCTTTTGCAGGTGGACCATTGTTTTGATATTTTTGTGTCAAAGCTGTGTGAGAGTCTTTTCACATATTACAAGAGTTGGGGAGCAAGGTAACCAATGCAGTCTCTATCTTGATTACTCAAATTTTTTTACTAATCTTCATTGATGTCAAAATTTTGTAGCGAGCTACTTGATCCATCATTTCTCTTTGCGTTGGATAATGGAGAAAAATTTTCTGTCCAGCCTATGAGGTTTACAACACTGCTGAAGATGACTAGAGTAAAGGTCAGTCTAATTTGAATGTCATTATCAGAGTGCTCTGCATCTTTTTTCCTTCATGTTGTGGAAATGACTTGTGCTGCCCGTCATTCAAAATAGCCGATTACTAGATTTGTCCTGGATGTATATGAGTTTGTACAGCAAGTACCGAACTACCAATTCTCTCACTAAATCTAGACCTCAGCTGGTGCTTGCAGTTGAGTGAATGCGAAAGCTCCATCACTATCCAGTGCACTTTTTATGTAAAGGTCATTTGGAAATGGCCAGGACATAGAATACCTTTTCTTGGTTTGGATTTGACCATGTTGGATGAATTAGACATTCTGAAATTGTATGAAAAGAAAATAGACGGATATCGCACCTCCATTATGCTGCACATTAGAAAATTGCTACCTTTAGCACTGGTTGACCGCCACGAGAATGGCATTGCTATCCTTTCATTTGTGTCCCCCAGGGAACAAAGCCTCGTCTATCTTCAATCTGATCCGCATGATGTGTATGTTGTCTGCTTTACAAGTCCAACAATTAATTTATCTGGTGCGAGGTGAATGATTTCTCTTGATTTTAGATATATTAAAAAAGACAACCATTCACCAATTAAATATAGGCATACCTATTTTATTATGTCCATGTGTTTCTTTCCTCTTTTTGTCTC
The DNA here is from genome assembly GCA_019926035.1 of Melaleuca alternifolia. Classification (NCBI taxonomy): domain Eukaryota; kingdom Viridiplantae; phylum Streptophyta; class Magnoliopsida; order Myrtales; family Myrtaceae; genus Melaleuca; species Melaleuca alternifolia. Next base: position 559,485 of record JAGKPW010003057.1, read on the forward strand.
TCAAAGTAACAATTATTTACTTTGGAAATTTCTTCTTGCTTCTCTCTTTATTTCTCTGACTCCATGTATAGTTGCTTGGAAGGACTGTTGACTTGAGAAGTCTGATTACGGAAAGGCTAAACAAAGTTTTCAGGGAGAATCTCGAATTTTTGTTTGATCGATTTGAGTCCCAAGATTTATGTGCAATAGTGGTAAAGTTCTTTTCCTGGCTCGTCAATCAAGTTTCTCAAATTGAGGAGATCCTGAGAGTTTTTCCATCATAACCTCCATTATTTTCTCTTATTTCAGGAGTTAGAGAAGTTGCTGAACGTCTTGAAGTATGGACATGAATTGTTATCAAAGGATATCTCGATAGACTCATTTGATATAATGATGAACGAGATGCTAGAGAACATATCACTTGTTTCATATTCAAGTCGACTTGCCTCTCAGGTTCAATCTCTTCCTCATAATTATATTTTGTGATCCTCAACAAGTGTGCTCTAGGATGCAATGAACTCTGGCTTGCAGTAACTCCTATGATTCTTGCCAGTTGAGACCGTGTAATGTGCTTTTTCTGCTTTGCTATACATGTAGTATTTGCTAATTAAACTTGAGCATGTTTGGTCACTGTTGTGAAATATGACATTGCAAGTCTATCTTCGGTCTATCACATTAAGATGTTTACTTTGAATGGTAGTGAGCGTGTTGTAATCCTTATTATGGCCAAAGTTTAAGTCATATTGCCCCATGGAATAGCTAGCTAAAACAGCCAAATCTGTAACAGTCGTCGGGAGAAGCCCCTCTTTTCTCCCTCTTAACTCCACCAGCAATATTATTTCTGTGTGATGTAATATTCTACTATTGCAGTAGATAATTATACTTAATCATATCTGAATTATTTATTTATAAATAATACTAACTGTGGTCATAACAATGTAGTTACTATGATTGTTAAATACTTAATTGGATTGCATGTGTTCATATAAAATAACATGTAGTAATATATGGGATAAGGACTTCACGAGTGTCATAACTTTTGTATGGTGCTCACTTTAGTACAATAACTTTTTTTTTTATCACTTGAGTGTCAAAACTTTTAATAGACGATCATTTGAGTGCCATAATTTTCAATTGATCACTTAAGTGACAATTTTTTTTTTTAAATTCACCCAAATGCTGGAAATCCGATGGAGCATAGTTTTTGTGGTAAACGTTTTTAAAAAGTTATAGTACTTAAGTGATTAAATGAAAAGTTGGATGGCACTTAAGTGATTAGAAAAAAAGTGATGGCACTCAAGTGATCGATGTTATGGAAAACAAGTAAGTGTCGTATGAAAGTTATGGCACTTATAGTGTCCTTATCCCGTATTATACATAACAGTGCACCGCTCTGTAAAGATGGAAGCTGCAGGTTGAATCCTCGTCACTCTTAACAAAATCAAATCCAAATATGAAGAATCCTATTTAGTTTTGATAATTTTATTTTAACAGTGAAACTACATAGTAATTCTACACTATTATTACTACATAGTAATTTAACACTTCCTAGTTATGTTATACATAATCACATATTATACATGATAGAGTAAGTAACCCCTAGTAGGGGTGGCCTGGTGGTAAACACACCCACATGCATCCGATAGGTTGAGGGGTTTTGAGTCTGAGAAAGGATAGAAATCCTCCATGGAGCCAGCCTTCATGGGTGCTGGTGGTGTTCTCCCAGCCAGTTGATGGTGCTGTGGTGACGGTCTCGTACACCATTTTGTGGAAGAGTAGCTATAGCTCAATCCAAACATTTCACAGCAAGTGTGAGACTCTGGTCGTGGCCAGAGGGGGTTGCAACCACCAGTTGCCCCTATTTACGTTTTTCCTTATCAAAAATATTATCGCATAAACATCAGTAGTTCATCTCCTAGAGATGAGAGAGCTTGGCATGTGGCAAATTGTATCCCTATTCCTCTGCTATTACAATGTCAAACCAAACAAAGTAACTATTCTGCTACCTAACCCAAAGGATGCAATAATCATTAGAGCTATATCAGATCATAACTGTAAAAACTGTTACCTAACCCATCACTGCAACCAAATGTGCACTTCCTTCTCTATCTGTTGCAGGTGAACAACTGCAATTTGTACTTTTCATAGAGAAGTCTTTGATCAAAGATGGAACTATATCCATTTTGCATCATACCTAAGGGATTCGTTGGTTTGGGCCAAAGAAACAGTGTCACCCAATCTCTAGAAAATACGTTCAACATTGATGAGTAAATTTTAATCTATGAAACAGTTATAGTACATAAGATCTCATTTGTCCATTGGTTCAAGGCATACCAATGCTTTTCAGCATCCTGGGAAAGGATTAAATTCGAATAACTATCTGGTCAAGTTCCATAACGCATAAATCTCTGGAAGGGGTATACTATATGTGAAAAGCCTGAAGCCAAGATTGTTATTGAGGAGGTTGTCAGTTGCTAGTTACAGCTATTTGCCCAAGACTTCAGATATTGGGAAGATCTTGTATTTGCGGTTGCTAGTTGTAATTAGTTTGCTGACATTTATTGAGGATAGGGTAGAATAATGAAATTTTCCTGAGTAAGGTGAGTCATATCTCATTTTGCATCAGATAACATCAATTATGAAGATCTTGGAATAGCCTCTTAAAGCACATTAATGAACCCCACATGATATCCAGGATCTGAAGTTTAACCTGAAATCTTAACTAGGGACATGTCTATTACCAGAGCTTTTCACTGCTTATACAGTTATCTGCAAGTTAATGATCTGTCATGAATTCTCTATTATTATTATCTGCTAGTTATGAATGCAAATAAGTCACGTAAGTAACTGTGATTTTCTCAAATTGGTTCCATGTTACAGTTTGACGTTGCATGGGTTTAAAGCTAAAAGGAATTTATACACACATCACACACACATGCGCGCACAAACACACACTATCTAGTTTGGCAACATCCAATTAATGATCCTATGGTGCTGCAAATTTGTCACTGATGTCCTCAGCAAATGTTCACTTCCATTATTTTTCCATTTCCAGATTTGGTCAGAGATGCAAAATGATTTCTTGCCCAACTTCATTCTTTGTAATACTACTCAAAGATTCATCCGTTCTTCAAAGATTCAATCAGTTCCAGTTCAAAAGCCTTCTGTTCCCTATGCAAAGCCCAATTTCTACTGTGGTACTCAAGTAAGTTAGTGGGTTGCTTTTACTTTTTACTTTTAATCTGTCATTTTAAAGTTACTTCATTTTTTTTTTTAACTTTACGCCCATTTTTTTCCATATCGTTATATAAATTAAAGTATTACTTTTTGGTGAGATATTTAAGTGTGGCTAGTGGAAGGAATAAAGCCCACACAACCAGTCGCCTAACTTTGTTCGTTTCTCTTCGTGATCATTTCTGGTTCTTGTTATCATAGGATTTGAATTCTGCACACCAGAGTTTCGCACGACTGCACAGTGGGTTCTTTGGTATGCCGCATATGTTTTCCATGGTCAAACTTCTAGGTTCAAGGTCATTGCCTTGGCTTATCAGAGCACTCCTGGACCATATATCAAATAAGGTACTTTTAGAATCTCATACTTATTTCTCTTTTGTTTTGACATCCCCGACAATCTGTTCTTTCCAAATTGGAGTCTGCATGGTGTCCATTGTCGAAACATTATATTTCTGCTTTTTGTATTAATTTTGAATGTTTGACATTCTGATACGTGTATCATAATCCTTCAAATATGATGGATGTTATCAATTAAGTATGGTCAACTAAGGGAGTCTTTACTAGGGTGGTTTGTTGGGGTTGGGTGGTGTTTGGGGTGCATTTAACTTCTCCACTGTGGTATTTTGGGTCCACCATCACTTTACCTTTGCCTTTTTTATGCTTCTAAGTAAACCATTTATGAAATGAAATAAGACCAAATTTATGGAAATCCCAAATACTGACAAAATTTATAAAGTATTCTATAACTACTTTGATATTAAGCAAACGAAAATTATAAAAGTAAATAAGAAAAAAAAATTACAGAATAGGGAATGCTGCCTGAAGATTTAACCATCCTGTGCTTGAGGGAAAATGGCTTGACTTCCAGGAAGAATGTAGAGATAGATTCCACAAGTATATTCTTGAATTGTGTAAAGAAACCTTTCGTTTCAATGAAGAGTGCCAACATGATTTGAAATTTAGTAAATTGGATTGTATGACCGGAAAGAACTGTAAACCTTTCATGATGTTGTAAAGTCCCATCAGAATAAATAATGAAATCTTACACGAGAGTGTCTTGTTTGGATGCATTAAGCTTTATGATAATTCCTTAGTGCGGCTACCCATGGAATCTATTAATTTTTTCATGTATGTGTATAATATCGGCTGGTTCCAAGTGTTGGTCACCTTGTCGATATTCATTATTTCTGCATGCTTTTGAATCTTTTTCTGCCACTTGAAAGTGATGTAGATGCTGGGACAGAAGTCCAGTTTTTTTTTTTTTTTTAGTTTGTGGAGGTGCTATGCCAAAATTACCAATCTGTGACTTTGCATAGGAATCGAGCATCGCATAGCCATAATTTCTGTTTTTGTTTTTGTTAGAGGTATAACAAGTAGTCTTTAGGTTTTTAGGGCTTATTTTGGATATATACGGAGAGACCTCTTATTCAATACAACAAGAAGTACTTTTCTTTCCTTTCTCAGTTTTTTATTGGGGTTGGGGGGGCGGGGGTGTGGGTGTGGATGTTCAGAGTAGTAGAAATGCTGAAAATTTACAGCCCTGATAAACCTCTTCCTCCCAAAGCAAGTCAACTGATCATCTGTAAGTCTAGTAAAAGCTCTTCTGAAGACATTAGAGTGATTTTTTATTTTATTTTATAATATGTCAAGATTTGTATTCTCGTTTATTTTTTGGGTCAAACATTCTCGTTTGTATATCATCTTTCCTATGAAAAATAGACTTCGTGCACATGACAAAATTCTTTTCATAGTATTTCTAAGCATAAATTCTTTTCTTCTACTTGGGAAAATTCCAAATAATGACTTGAAATGGATCTTGTTTCTAAAGTAGTCGTGTCATTCGCCAGGATTTGGCCTCACCAGCTGGTCAAAGGTGCTTTCGTCCTTTTCTTTTCTTTTTTTAATTTCTTTCCTTTTTCTCTTTCTCTTTTCCTTTTTTTTCCAATAAAAAAGACAAACTCAACAAAAAAAAAGGGCTAAAACTTTAAAAAGAAAAAAAGAAAAAGATAAAAGAGAACACACAAAATAAGAAAAAATACAGGCCCTTCACCTGTGGCTGCCGCCCCATTGCTTGTGGGGCATCGGTGATGGCCAGCGGGGTCACCTCAGAGAGCCACAACGTGCTCCCAAGTCTGGGCGAGGGTCGTTGACCCTCGTCTAGTTCTGGCAAGGGCCAGCAAGCCCAGGTCTGGCCAAGCCGGCCCTTGCGGAGGTGCTGGCAATTTTGTCAGCTATCGCTGATGCCCAACTGGCAGTGGGGCGGCAGCCACAAGTGGGAGGATTGGGGCCAGCCTTCCCCTGTAATTTTTTTTCTTTTTTTTGTTTTTTTTAAATTTTTTAGCTTTCTTAATCTTAATTTATTATAACTAAAAAATTAGGCTAAAATTGTCTTTGGACAAAAATGCCCTTGACTGACCATAATGCTTAGTGAGCCGGCGAGGTCAGGCCCTTATTTGAAACTGCCATGGCTAGTTCAGGTCTTTATTTGAAACAATATTAACTTTAGGTCCTTATTTAAAAAATGATGACACTTCAAGGCCTCGATTGGAGTTTTCCCTCTGCTTTGTGGAGGGTAAAGAATGAAACACACATGACATCCACTAGACTCCAAGAAGTAACTTGTTCTGACAACTCTTGACTGACTTCACATAACATTCATGAAATAATTCTGAGCAAAATAATTTCTTCAAAGCTGTCAAGAAGTCCTACTTATTTTCTCTACGGAGAATATTCCTTAATAACCAGATGATATTCCATCTTGACTGGCCTTGACTCGAGATTGATGAAAGCAAGATTATTTCTCCTTAGCTATGAAGAAGTCCTGATTTATTTTTTTCCTTTACATTGATGCCTTTTTTCTTTCTTTGTTGCTAAATTCAGAAATCTTTTGAATAATCTCTAAAAATATAAAATCTTTATCTTGGGTTAGTCTAATCTCCAGGTTCTTTCACGTGCAGATTACTACAATAGAACCAATGATAACTGGTTTACAAGAAGCATTGCCTAAATCAATTGGATTGCTTCCTTTTGATGGTGGCGTGACAGGTACATGTTAAAATTTGCTTTGGCAGTGATTTTTGTCTCTGGCGTTCTTTCTCAATATAGATAGATTGTTTCTCTCTGGAACAATATTCTAAATCCCCCTTTTTTTTCATCGATTTCTCATACAGGTTGTATGAGGCTTATCAAAGAGCTACTTAACTGGGGGAACAAATCAGAGCTTAAAGCAGAGGTACTTCATGGGATCAAAGAGATAGGAAGCGCTTTATATTGGATCGGGCTTCTTGATATAGCATTGGTCAGTGCTTTTTAACCTTTCTTATCTGAAATTCGGATGTCATCCCACTGAAAGTTTTATGTACTTATGCATGCATACTCTAAATGTTTGTAAGACTTGTTCAGTTGTTCCTCTAGTTTTCTGAATCTTATAATGTTCTATGACTGCAGTTCTATGTGAATTGCCTCATTTATTCTATATCCTTACTTTTGCTACATCACATCTGTGACAGAGGGAACTAGACATCACGCACTTCATGCAAACTGCACCTTGGCTGGGTATGATTCCTGGTGCTGATGGGCAGATAATGCAAGCTCAAGATGGTGGAGTCAGTCCAATAGTTAACCTCTTCAAATCAGCAACCACTGCCATTGTTTCTAGCCCTGTTTGCACAAGTCCAACGTCCTTTCACACCATGGCAAAACAGGCTGAAGCTGCTGGTAATTAATTGTCATGTAACCATTTCTATTATTGAGCCATGTTCTCTCTTCTTTCTCCTACTGTTGCAGTCTCACTTATGTTTTTGACAATTTTTGTGTAAGTGGTTGGATGAAGAGAGCTTTTATAACAAAAATAAGCATTTTGCATGTAGCAGAGTTGCCTTCCTGCTTCAGTTGTTAACTCACACATTTCTGGCTTACCCCTAGATGCAGAATAGATTTCAAGAAAAATTCATGAACTAGTTGGGAAAATGGGAATTAGGGTGAGAGAGCTGGATGATGCAATAGGAGATTAGCAATTGCACATATGAAAATATAACCTGCACCTTAGTTTAACACGACAGTGCACACACTCACTTAAGCTTGATTTAAGATAAATTTTATAAAAAATAAATAAATGTATTAATTTGTTGCAGTTTTTATATTGATAGCTTTAATGAATGATCGATTTGAAGGCCTACTTATTCTAACTACTGATTCTACCTATCCACCTGTGTTGGTTTCGAGTGCATAAACTCTTTTTTGAATCAAACTTTTCCTGGCCATAATGGTTCAGTTGCTCAAATCTTTGAGGGAGCACCCTTGTAACTTTATTTCTTTGTACAGATAAGAAATCCCTAAGGTACTTATTAACGTCGAAACTCCCATTGCACAGGTCACTTGGAGTTAATTTACATCAAAAAGACATCCTTTGCTGTACTTCTTTATCCTTTTACCTCTTTTTAAAATCAAATATACTTTTGCGTAAATAGTCAATGTGGAGGAAAATAGGAAAATAAGTTCCCTTGCTGATGCCCTCATTCTTCTGTAGTTTCTGTATAATTGGCATAACAGATGCACAACTGGCTTCTCCTTTTAATTGCAGATTTACTATACAAGGCTAACATAAATACGGGAAGTATCTTGGAGTATGCCCTTGCTTTTACAAGTGCTGCGCTAGATAAATATTGCAGTAAATGGAGTGCTGCACCCAAAACGGGTTTTATAGACATTACAACCTCAAAGGACTTCTACCGGATCTACAGTGGCCTTCAAATTGTAAGTTAACGTATTCTTTTTTCTGCTTGTTCGGCAATGACCAAAACTCTAAAATTTTTCGATGTTAATGGGTTAAGCCTAATCCAAATTCATACGTGTAGGTTCCGTGGAAATTGTTTGGCCATAAATACACGTCAATCCTATTTTTTCTTCCTTTGGGACGGATTCTACTTTTCAGTTGTTTCGATAGTAAAGCATTCAGTAATTGTTCCTTGTGGATGTTGGCCACCTTGAATGGATGGGTCAATATTTCTAAATTTTGTTTTCCTCTTTTGATATTCTGTGTCATGTGCCTTAATCAAGGCAAATGCTGTTCCTGCTATGTTGGTGGCCAGGTCAACACACTTGCTGGTGTGGAGACCTATTGATATATAACATATTGAAATGCCTTGACAACCTTCATGCTGATGTTCACTTAACTCTTCAAATGTAGGGGTATTTGGAGGAGTCTGTTCAAATGCCCTCACCAAGCCATGAGTTATTGGGCGATTCAGTTGCCTGGGGTGGTTGTACCATCATATACTTGCTTGGGCAGCAGCTGCACTTTGAGCTATTTGATTTTTCACATCAGATCCTCAATGTTGCCGAGGTAGAGGGAGCGTCCCCTATGCATGCGCACAAGTCTACTCCTTCCCTGCAGGTAAAACATGGGGCGAATTTCATCATACAATCTTATTAGACCAGGATACAGGTTGAGAGACTCTTCAGATCTGAATATTTGAGGGTTTCATGAAGTATGAGTCAAATAACGCCATATAACAACTCATGTAAAGCAAGCATTTTTTAATTTGAATTTCTTCTCGTATTTGGCGATATCGATTGGTTTTGTCTTCCTTTTCTTGTCATATAGCAGCTCAACATCGTATAGACCATATGCTAGCGCTGCGTTAAAATGCACTTGATGTGCTCGTAATCAACCTAAAGAGCTTGGCTTGTCTTTTTCATTCCAATATGTTTCATACATTAATTTACTCAAACTCTTCTTTAAACAGGGTTGGGACGTTCTCTTGGAAGCTCTGAAGAAAGCTAGGAGGTTAAACAATCATGTGTTCTCCATGTTGAAAGCACGGTGTCCGCTCGAAGACAAAACAGCTTGTGCCATCAAGCAAAGCGGTGCACCTCTTCATCGAATCAAGTTTGAGAACACCGTCTCTGCATTTGAAACGCTGCCACAGAAAGGTGCCTGAACAGCGCCATTCTTTAACTCTTCTTATTGTAAGCATCGCCTTTTCATGAGCGTGCATAATGGAGAGGTATTCAACATTGATGTTGATGACTGTACAGTTCTCTTGTAGAGAGAGAGAGAGAGAGAGAGAGACTGCTGATGTTAATACTCCCAATTCTCGCTTGGTAATGGGAACGAATTGCTTTTACTTCCTAGTAAAAAGCTTATATCCTAAAAGATAATCTCGAGAGCTGTGTCCTGGAGGAAAATATACCCGTCCTGACTTTGCTATATCATATCTTTCAGTAGCTCAAAATACATGCATTGTCACTTTTTATGTCAACATTGTCTTGTTGAGTTGAGTACATGACTCTTTTTCCTCCCATCCCTCCCCTCACCAAAAAAAAGAAAAAAGAAAAAATCTCAACGAAATCCCAGATACATTGTTGATTAATCTTGAGACTTTATTGAGATTTCCTGACTCATTTTCGAAGACATTAAACTACAAAGGGACTCTGCTCGTGCTATGATTAGAGGGTCTCCCCATAGAACTCTTGCCTGTTCCTGAGCTGCAGCGAGGCCTTTATGGTGTGGTTTTGACAGAGTGCTGCTGGAAGCCCTGCTATTCCCTGTAGAGCAGCTGACGAAGATGCCCTTTTGGGCGGCGAATGTTCTCTGTGCGATCGGCAGTGATATTCCTCTCAAAGAGAGGGAAACGACGTCCTCAATGGCTGCGTCAAGCCCAGCCATCAGGTCGCTCTCAAGGCACCCGTCAACATCGCAAATCTTGTACATCGCCAATGTGCAAGAGATGCTGCCGTGCCATTGGCATTACTGAGCACATCTAGCACGCCTCACGAAAGCGTTGGCAGCCGTGCCGGAAGTGTGCGTCCCATGGCCCATCTCATCATCTGGCGAAACCAAGTACACCCTCACACCGATGAGCTTGTTGTTGCAGGCGCTGCTGACTTCACAGGCACCCTTCCATTTTGCCGGGGGCGGGGGCACCCCCTCATCGCTGAAGGAAGTGTGGTCGGGAAGAATCACTTGTCCAGAACCCCGACCCTTACTGGAGTTTGAGTCCTTCCAGAACCCCACTCCTTGGTGCAATCCCAGGAAGTCGGGAGTATTGAGTCCTGTGCAGAGGGAGCCGCTTCTCTGATGCACATATAAAACCCGTCCTCCTCTCTAATTGCTTCAGCTTCATCGGCGGTCCATTTAGCCATGAACCCGGATAGTACATTCGGAATGAGCGAAGTATTCTGTGCTCTTTGTTCGAGCTGGCTGCCGTGGTAGGTAAAAACGACCGGTGCGCATAATATTCTCCAATCGGTTTTCATACATGGACGATATAGGTGGACGATGGGCTACTTGCGTCAGCTACAGCGATAGCAGCATCCGCAGGTGAAATGCGAAATCGTCACGGTGGCTGGGAACAATCTGCATTTCTGGTCTTCCATCTCGAATTAGCAGAAGAAACAGAGAAATGATTTGAGCTTCTGACGGTAGAATTTGTAGCGTGTATTGGAGAAGTGAAAGGTAGATCTCCATTTCATCGATAATTAATGATTTGATTTGATAATTTTTTTTATTTTTTTATTTTATGTATCGCTCAAGATTGCATGTGTATGTCTCCATTCGATTGTGCATATTTTGATTGATATATGTTACCTTCAATAGCCAAAATAAGCTGATGTACTCCTCATTATATACATCAAAATATTTTACGTAATTCTTGATTGATACGAAGAAGAAATTCACATGCAAAGCTTGCATTGATGAGGTAAGAAGACAACTTTGAGCTTGTGATTGAAACGTGATCAGAGCACCATCGGATTTCCTTAATTAAACCGTTCCAAAAAGTCGGAGTGCATGACAGTTTTGATTAGCTCAAACTTACTTGATTGAATTAATGTCTTCGAACAAGAACCCTAATGCTCATGCATGAACTAGGTTGAATCTTAGTACCTTGAAGATCAAAACAACACATATGGAAAATCGCTGTTTAGAAATCAACAATTATAAATGATGATCATCTCTTCTTCATATTTTTAAGCATTCATCACTAGAGAGAGAACGACATTGGGGCATCGATTTGTTTTGTATCCAGATGCCAGAATTCATTCCACTACAAAAAAACTGGTTTTTCGCTACGACTTTTGTGACGGAAAAAATGGAAAAAGTCGTCACTAAAGTAATTTGGCTACGAACTTAGCGACGACATATACTCCGTCGCTAGTACGGCGTCGCTGAAGTCGGCGACGGATAATATGGTAAGTCGTCGCAAATTTGCTACGAACAACATCCGTTGATGATATCGTTGCTAACAACACGTCGCAAAAGTTGTGGCAATTTGTGACGTACGCTAGCCGTCGCAAGCTAGCGACGGTGCAATCCCAAAATTTCGTCATTAAATTCCAGTTTAGTGTATTGTAATGTGCATAATTGGCGATGAACAATTTCCGCCGATACTTTTACGTCGCCGAAACTTATCGTTAGATGACATGGCTGGTCATCCTTGGAACATTTGCGACGACGCGTACGTCGTCACAAACGTTGCGGGAAATTTAGCTATGTCATAAATATAACAAATTGTGGCAAAATTTGTAGCCATATTTGTCGAAAGAATTAAGTAGGTTAGTTAGGACGTACCCTACTATTTGCGACGAACGTATATGTCCGTTGCTAATTAGCCATGTGTTTTACTTATGTCCGTCACGCATTAGCGACGACCAGCCACTGTCTGTCGCTAATTGGTGACGCATGTCTTTGTTCCGTCGCCAAGTGGCGACGGTGTTACATTAATTTGTCACTAATTAGTCACGATTTTGCTTATATTCGTCGCTAATTTGCCACGGACTAAAGTATGGTTGTCGCCATTCTACATCAATCGGCGATTTGATTTTGTAGACCGAATTCGGTCTTCAACGATATTACTAATACGCTGTTTGTCACTTTCGTTTTGAGTCGAATAATTATGAAGCGATTATAGATAGTACATCTACTGAATAGGACCTGGAATGAATCGGATAATTTCTGTGTAACTAAATAACATGAAATGAAAATATACATTGTTGCCTTTCAACACAGAAAGCCAAACATCAAGCTAAACTGACATTAGTTGCAACAAGTATTCAACATTAAACTGAAGTGCAGCACAACATCTATAACTGAATGAACAAGGATCTACATTTTAACATAAAGTAAATTTTTTAACAAAAAATTACTTCAAGCAAAATTGGAGAATCTGCATCCTCATCTTCCACATTGCCACCATAACAAAAAGGACCTACCGTCTTGTCCACGCAATATGAGTCCGACCTGATCAGATACGATATAGTCTAAGTATGTAATTAGCGACATTGATAATAATAGAATATCAATTCATAGAATCATATAATCAGTAGCTTCCATTTTTAACATGAATCATACCTGATTAGCTAAATAACAAGCTGTTGGTTGCTGACCTTGTTCAAGTGAATCTTGGTAGCATCGTACTCTGAAAAAGGAAAAGCCAAAATCACCATATAATGTCAAAGGACATCACTCTTTCATATACATCAGGAATAAATTTATAGTTCTTACTTTACTATATTTCTTACTCATTCAATTGATTTCATCAGCTGGCTCAAGCAAACTGCCAAGTTAAGCACCATCAAATACAAAAAGCCATTGCAAGTCAAATTTATCCGTAAGGCAGAAACTATAATTCGTGATCGCCAGCTTTAATTGCAGCAACAATCCATACATCATAAACAGGTAAAATATTGTCGACAAACCTCATTGTCGCAGCTTATAAGGTGTGACCATTCCCATCATCATCTTCTGCAGCATCATCATCAAACCTCTCACCGCCATTGTCCTCTTCACCTATGGGGTTAGAAGGAGGATCCTCATCATCCTCATCATCCTCATCGTCCTCGATGTCCAGGTGTCGCAAGATACGTTCCATTTTTCTTTCTAGCTTAACGATTTTTTTATCCTTTCGAACAAGTATCTCTTTCAACTCTCTCATTTCCTCCGCCATTTGCGCAACATTTTGACCCATCCTTGAACTAGATGCACCTGAGGATGATCTTGCGCCGACCTTTCTTGTAGCTTCCCTTGACAATGATCCCAACCCAAATACCTTCCCTCTTTTTACCCCACCTAACGCCTCAATCCATAATGCCGTCTGATCAACTTCTTGAGACCCTGACGCACTGACACCATCACCAGATGTAGTTCGGATAGAGCAAGGTTCCTCAAATCTTTCGTACATTAACCATATTTAACGAACATTAACTAATTAACTTCATATAACTTAGCATAAACATCACGTTAACATTTAAAACTATCTCCATTAGGCTAAAAAATAAAAAGTTCACCAACCTTAACAGCTCGAGCTCTATTGCTATTCCATGTCTTATCTTTTTTTTGGAACACCCGTTCAAATGTTTGAATGGCCGTCGGTTCTCTCCCTAATTCCTTGGCCTACAAAATATAACATTAATGAAAATTAATCTAAGTACCTTAACTAATAATACAAACAAATAAACTTACCAATCTTCTTTTGTGCTCCCCGATGTTTATTGATCCACCAGCATATGTGGCTGAGCCAGCAGTAGAACATGAGGCTCGATTTAGTTTATTCCGTTTACTGGACTGCTTATGCTTGTCAGTTCCCCAAGATGTCATCATTTCCGTCCAATTTTCACTTGAAATATAGTGTGGCTTGGCTTGTTTTTGCTTCGCTTTATTCATCGCATTCCTCATGTGATCACCGGCCTTCTTATTAAAAATTCTTCTAACTTCATTGTCAACTGATTCATCCCAGCGAAAATGCCGCTTCAATAGATCAGAAAATCAATTTACTATGTTGGCCGAATGTATTAGCTTGTGATGAAATAAAATAAAAATCTACTTACCTTGAACTCATCCCACCACAAATTCTTGTTGACTTCTGAAGCGCTGCTATATGTAAGATAAGGCCCCCTCCAATGATCGTTGATGATTTTATTAAGTTCCCTCACAACATAGTTTGCATTTGTAAAGCTGCAAATGTAACATCCCATATATAAAACATAAAAAAAAAAATTAATCCACCAGCCAATTAAAAATGAATGACTTACGAATCGCCATATGGTCCTATCAACTTCCGTCCCTCTGAATCTTCAACCATGTCTTCCGCCTCATTCGATTGTTTCGTTGAGTCAGGTGGTAATGTCGTTTCGTCCGCTGAAGAAGGCGGTTGTACAATCATTTCAATTCTCCTTTGATAAACTTGCGCAGACATATTATGACTTGGGTCGACATCCTTGCCAATATCTTCTGGTGGAGTTGTATGGGAGGGTGGGACAATGTGTCCATCATATCTTTCTGGTTGAGGTGTATGTGAGGGTGTGTCAATGTGTGTATGCTGTCCAGCATCATGTGTTCCAACAATCTAAGGGGTAGATGCAATTGCAGGGATGTCCAAAGGGTCGGTGACGACCCCAATGAAGGGGAAGGGGTGGTCTCGGCTATTCTGACTCCACCTCCTATATGAAGTCCCCCAACTCCTATACGACGACCTCCACGTCTCTGCAATCAGTGCACGAAAAAGGTTAGACAAATATCACTAAAAATGTCCACACATGTATTAATCTCCATAATGTATAAGCTTACCATTTTCAGCTTGATAGTACAAGATAAAAGATCGTGAAGCGATACCAGACTTCAATAATATCCCAGCCGACTCCTATAAGTATCTAATCATCAAACAAGGCAAGTGAATCTTCTGCTTTGCTTCCTCCTATTAGTTGTCCAACAACAAACACAGATAATAGTTAAAAAAATGTCAGTTTGGGGAGGTTGCTGTGAGTTTAGTAGTATAACGACATTCTGAAATGGTAAACAAGCAGTTTGATACATTTAATGACAAACTATATGTCAAAATTCAAAAGTTTCGGTTGCATTGTTTTATAAAATGTCCAAACCCAAACAAATGTACACAAATGCTCAACCTAAGTGATCACAACTTCACTATGTGCACAGCACCAGCTGCACATCCCAATCAAAACTTCCATTTTATGGATGAAATTATATTGCAGACTCAAACCGTGCCTGCGGCTTGCAACAACCCTAAATCTTCAACTAGCTTTCCAGCAAATGAAAATCTTGTTGCTCATGCCAGGAGCAATTAGGACCTTCGCCAAAAGAATAATACAAACTAGCGTCCGAAAACTATTCCTTCTCAAATTGAATAAATCAGACATTAGAGGACATGAAACCCTATAATCTACTTAGAATACAGGCACGACCACATTCTAAATTACAACAGCAACCAATACAGACAATCAAATTACAACAGCAACGCAAACAAAAGAATAATATGAAGACATACTGAACGTAAAGACATTTGACAAGTATCAAATGAACTGGCAACCCTACATTAGTCGAACAAATGTTGACAAAAGGAAACCCTAAACAGGCCACACAATCGGCAGTAATTGGAGACAAAACCAATAGCCACAAATTGAATAAGAAAACGACGAGTGCAGAAGATTTCATCAATCCATCAAAATCATATAAAGCAAAAAGGGTACCTTCAAGAAAGGTGCGTATCCTATGGAGGCACACGAATTTGTCGAGCCCTCGTGTTGCTATATCTGCCCTAATAAACCCCCCTTTTTTTCCTTGTTCTGAAACTTCCGAAAAGACTGTCGAATAGACAAGAAAAAGAGCGTCGAAAAGACAAGAAAAAATAATTGCCTGTGAGCGACGGATAGGTGGAAGAGAACTTGACGTTGGTAGAGGATGAACGGCGGAGGAGGAGAGGAGCGGTGGAGGTAGAGACGTTCGGAGGAGGAGAGAAGTTGCGGAGGATGAGACGACCGGAGGATGAGAGGAGCTGCGGATGAAGAGACGACTGGAGGAGGAGAGGAGCTGCGGAGGATGAGACGACCGAAGGTACAGACGAGTGGAGGATGAGAGGATAGGAGCGGAGTAGGACACGACCGGAGGAGGAGAGGACCGGAGGAGACGACCAAAGGTGGAGGAGAGTTGCGGAGGAGGAGGCGACCGGGGCAGGAGAGGAGCTGCGGGGGAGGAGACAAATCACCGAGCCCTAAACCCTAACAGACAATTTTTCATCGAGAAAGGGAATAGTCCGAATGACTGAGAGAGAGTGTTGACCGAGATAAATTTACGGATTTTAGTGACTACAATGAATTGTCCGTCGCCGAATAACGACGCAAAAGAAAGTAACCGTCGCTGATCAGCAACAACCAAAAGCAAGACCGTCGCCAACAAGCGACGGTCAACACACGACCATCGCCAAATAGCGACGGCCATCAAAACAATAGTCGCCAAGCAGCGACGACCAACAAACCCCCGTCGCCAACATTGTTGACGATCATCAAATCGGCTACCAGCGATGGTCAACAAATCACCCTCGCCAACCAGCGACGGTCAATAAAGGACCGTCGCCAACCATCGACAGTCAATATAAGACCATCGCCAACAAGCGACGGTCAGTAGAGGACCGTCGCCAACAAGCGACGGTCATGAAGACCGTTGCCAAGTCAGCGACAGTTTAATAGTGACGGTTGCCAAGTCAGGGACGGTCAATGCATGTTCATCGCCAACAAGCGACGGTCACTACATGACTGTCGCCAAGTCAGCGACGGCCTAAATAAAACCGTCGCCAAGTCAGCGACGGTCCATATATGACCATCGCTAACAAGCGACGGTCTAATAGTGACCGTCACCAAGTCAGCGACGGTCAATGCATGACCATCGCCAAGTCAGTGACGACCTAAATAAAACCGTCGCTAAGTCAGCGACGGTCCATATATGACCGTCGCCAACAAGCGACGGTCAGTAGAGGACCGTCACCAACAAGCGACGGTCAGTAGAGGACCGTCTCAGCGACGGTCTAATAGTGACCGTCGCCAAGTCAGGGACGGTCAATGCATGACCATCGCCAACAAGCGACGATCACCACATGACTGTCAGTGACGGCCTAAATAAAACCGTCGCTAAGTCAACGACGGTCCATATATGACCGTCGCCAACAAGCGACGGTCAGTAGAGGACCGTCACCAACAAGCGACGGTCATGAAGACCGTCGCCAAGTCAGCGACGGTCTAATAGTGACCGTCGCCAAGTCAGGGATGGTCAATGCATGACCGTCGCCAAGTCAGCGACGGCCTAAATAACACCGTCGCTAAGTCAGCGACGGTCCATATATGACCGTCGCCAAGTCAGGGACGGTCTAATAGTGACCGTCGCCAACAAGCGACGGCCTAAATAAAACTGTCGCCAAGTCAGCGACGGTCAATTTATGACCATTGCCAACAAGCAACGGTCATAAAGACCATCGCCAAGTCAGCAACGGTCATACAGTGACCGTCGCCAATAAGCGACGGTCATGTAGTGACCGTCACCATCTAGCGACGATCATTGAGTGGCCGTCGCCACCGAGGGACGGTCATACAGTGACCGTTGCCACCGAGCGACGGTCATACAGTGACCGTCGCCACATAGCGAGGGACATTAGAGGTCTTGGATTAGAATTAGATATTGAATTATATCTAGTGGCTCCCGGTCTCTTGTTACCGTCTATAATAACCAATAATTGCATGGTAAAATATAAACAAACATTAACAAACCATAATGATTCAGTCAACATTCGTTAAAGAAATGTTATATATATCACGTCATGCAAATGGAGAACATGTCTCAAAAATATCCATCTTCATCGACGTCTTCATCATCTTCATCTCTTGAATCAGCTTCGTCTTCATAATCTTCGTCAATTTCTTCATATTCAATACTTTCTAACGTTGATGCTCGAGTTTCGGTTGCTTCAACATCGATCATTGCTCCACTTGGATCTCGCAAACTTGAAATGTTATATTCCTCAGTAGTGTCATTGAAGTTGCTAACTTCATCTTGTTGATATGCTGCGTCCTTTCAGTGTTCCTCGATTTTTCTTCGTGCTTTGATTTTACATACAGCCCACCAATCAGCTTTGTCCCGTTTCAAACTATGATATGATGCATAATATACTCAAATTGCTTGTTGTGCTAAGACAAATGGTTCATATTTCATATACTTTTTCTTGTGATTTATTTCAACTAAATTAAACTTCTGATGCATCCTCATTCCTTTGACGGGGTCGAACCACGTGCACTTAAATAGGACTATGTACAATGATGGCCAAGGGTACTCTATCTCTAGGATTTCATCCAACAATCCATAAAAATCATCACTCAAATTAGAATCATTAGATGATTGCACACACAGGCCACTATTCATTGTTGCTTTTCCAATTCTGTAGTCTTGAGTATGAAAATTGTACCAATTTATGAAATATGCTGGCCAACTTCGTGCTCTGGATTTTGGACCCATTGACAAATGATATAGAAAGTCGTTCCGTCCACGTTGATCCTTATTACACTGAACCTAAGGATGGTAAACGCAAAGTCAATCATAATATCCATGCAGAACAATATTTTGTAATTAGACAAAATTGGCAATAATTGCACTATTAGGGTAACTTATAATATATGATTTGAACCATGCTGCAAAATTAGCATTTATCATACAATCAATCCCATTTGGCAATAGCCCAGAAATTGAATTTTGAAAAATCCTGTTGTGCAATATCATATACACGTTAGCAAAAGACATATAGCGACGGCATTAATTTGTAACCAGATATATATTTGCAAATGTACACTTACTCGAAGTATAGGTCAACATCTAGACAATTCAATAAAATGTATGTAAGTGCTGCCTGCCACTCTTCGCCTGTTAAGTAACGATACCGACTAACGCCGCTTGGTCGATCAAGATAATTGAAAATAGAGAATGACATGCTATTCTCATCAATGGAACCCTCATCGTTCCGTCCGGCTTTATGCCTCTTGCACTGCACGTGTGGCTCAAAATAATAACTTGCAAATGTAGTCACTTCTTCAACAATATATGCATTACAAATTGAAACTTCAACGCATGCCTTATTCTTTACTTTCTTCTTCAAATGGAATAAGAACCTATTAATAAAATAAGAATATGGTCAAAACATGTAGAATATTACTAAAGTAATCTTGAAAATAAAGGAAAGTGAACTATTTCACCTCTCAAATGGATACATTCATCGAAATTGGACAGGACCAGCAACTTTGGCCTCATAAGGCAAGTGAACTAAAAGATGCTCCATTGAATCAAAAAAAGATGGAGGAAATATCCTTTCTAAGTTGTAAAAGATTATTGGAATATCTCTCTCTCGCTTTTCCATGCGTGATGCTTTTAACATTGTCGAGCAAATATCACGGCAGAAATTACTTAAATCTGTAATGGCGCCCCACACAAAGTTTGGCAGAAACTCCTTCATCGCTATGAGGAGAAGTCGCTCCATCAATATGTGACAATCATGACTTTTCAGACCAGTTAACTTACATTCATTCATATCGACACATCTGCCGAGGTTTTAAGCATAGCCATCAGGGAAGCACACGGATTTCAACCATTGACAAATAACACGTTTCTGCTCCTTGTTCAATGTATAAACAGCTTTCGATTTTGGTCCCCTGCTACAAGGATCGACGTCTAGTGTTGGCCGATCACAAATATCTCTCATGTTTTTCCTTGCATTCAAGTTGTCTTTTGTTTTTCCAGTGACATCCATCACCGTATTGAAGACATTATCGAAAACATTCTTCTTTATGTGCATGACGTCAAGATTATGATGAACAAGATGGTCCTTCCAATATGGTAAATCCCAAAGTATACTGCGTTTAGTCCATTTATGCAGACTTCCATACGCATAAGTTGTGACATGAGGGTTTTCAACGACAGTTGGGAAGTAATGCACTCGCTCCCAAATTTGATCACCGGTCAACCTCAATGGTGGAGGTGTTCGTTCAACTCTATTCTTGACGAAATTGTCGATGACAATCAAAATAGCACGTATTCTTACCATGTTTTAACTTGAATGACTTTGATCTCTCCATACATATTGGACATCCTAATAGACCAGCTGTACTCCACCTAGATAACATTTCATATGCTGGGAAGTCATTTATCGTCCAAAATAGGACAACCTTCATTACAAATCTTTGATCAGTACAAACATCATACGTAAGAATACCTTCATTCCATAGCAGTTATAACTCTTCAATTAATGGTTGCATATAAACATCTATCAACTTTTTCGGATTTTGCGGTCCACGCACGACCAATGTCAAAAACACGTAAGGTGTCTTCATGCACATACCTGGTGGAAGATTATACGGTGTTAATATAATTGGCCAACATGAATAACTTTTCCCTATTTTTCCAAAAGGGGCAAATCCATCGGTACCGAGACCTAGCTTGATGTTTCGACGCTCCGAAGCAAACTCAAGATATGTTCTGTCAAAATGTTTCCATGCAGCTGCATCGGAAGGATGACACATTATATCTTCTTCAGTTTGATGGTTTGCATGTCAAGTCATGTGTTCAGCAGTGGCTTGAGATGCATAAAGCCGTTGCAACCTGGGGATTATTGGCAGATGAAACAATTGCTTACATGACTTGCGTTTTTTATTACGGCCATCCCTCCTGTTAACCTTGTACTTAGGTTCATTGCAAAATTTGCAATACTCTGCATTTGTATCACCTCTCCAATATAACATACAACCGCTGCTACATACGTCAATCCTCACTGATGGAAGACCTAAGTTATGCACTAGCTTCTTCACATCATAAAAATCAGTAGGCATGATGTTATCACGAGGCAATGTTTCCCGCATTACATCAACAAAAGAGTTGAAGCAATTCTCGGACACATTATGCTCAGTCTTGATATTTAACATTCTTGCAGTTAGTGATAACTTAGTGTGGTTCTCACACCCAACCCATAAAGGTTCGTCAGTTGCTGTCAACACTTCTTGAAATTGATGACAGACATTCTCTTGAAATCTTGTTCCTCCAAAGTCATTCAACTGTGATGCATGACTATCTCTTCCTTCTACAAATGTATGATTAAAACTACAACTTGCATGGTTTGATTCCCATCCGTAATTCTGACCAGCAGCATTGATCACCATCCTTTGGTATGGATTCAATTGTTGCTCATAGGAACATTGTTCCCTAACTAGAAATTGCCCACTTCTTCCATCAGGTTCATCATGTATAAATGGTTCACCATGGCAAGTCCAATTATAGTAGTTCGGTGTAAAACCAAATCTACAAAGATGCTCACTAACTTTATCAACTTCTTGAAATTTACCATTACTGCACTTTCTGCACGGACACCTTAACTTATTTCCGTCCATGAACTCAACTTTGCTACTAGCAAAGTCCAAAAATAGTCCCAACCCGACACTAAACTCTTCGGTCAATCCAGCTCGATTAGGTAAGTTTTTATTATACATCCAAGATCTCTCTCTTTGCATTGTATATGTATTAAAATCAATAATTATCATGAATTAATGTCCATTCAATTGTCATTAGAGATACGGTTGTTATATTAATTATAAACGAAGCCGCAACTATTTGGTGTCATTTATGGCATCATCTACGTAAGAAACAATAATTTGAAAATATTCAAATCCCATTTTCAGATAGCAAGAATACTTACCTTGTTCGTATATGACTCAACAATTTACAGTGTAAATTGACGGTCAATTTGATGTGTAATGTATGGTCAGTTTTGATTGCGAGCCATCATCAAAACTGGTTGTTGTTGTAGTAATCCATACCTTGTCAGAAATAATTAAAGTTGAGACATATAAACTAAATTAATTAATTTTCTCAATTAATTTATCACATAAATACAAACCAAATATTCTCAAAAACCGCGATGATGCAGTTAGTTTATTTGTTGTGATATTTTGTGATATAGCAGATGATTACATGAATCAAAATAAGAATAAATTCTCTAGAAAGTTTCATACCCAATTTGTTCTCTCGTTCTCGTTCCTATATTAGTTAAGTTCGATATGGCCATGAAGGCCGGCCGAACTTGGCCATATAGGGTGGGAGAACTCAAGTCCTTGCCTTGGCTGCTACAAATCGTGCCCGCATATGAGGGAGGTCAATGGCAGAGTCGAGTGAGACGTTGCTCAACTTCGCCCTTGGCCACACGCGAATACAAAGGAGAAACAACCCGAAAATGAATCTTCACCCACACAATCGAGTACAAAGCCCACACGAACCTCAAAAATGAGAATGTAAATTCTTATTTGTGTTGATAAAAAAAGAACAAGAAATGAAAGAGAAATGGACATACCTTAGGGTTTTGGGTTCGCAGCGGAGGAAGGAAGGGTCGGGAGAGACGAACTGCTGTGAGCGATATGCTTTTGCAGCTTTATATAAGGTAAATAGCGACGAACTTAGCGACGGCCAACCAAACCGTAGCAAATTAGCGACAAATAGCGACAAATAACAACCTCGTCGCCAATTAACAACCTCGTCGCCAATTCGCTACGGCGGAAGCGACGGTCAGAAGACGTTATGGCGAATTAGCGACGAACATTGGTTTCTGTCACAAAGTTTGCTACATGAATTACGTCTATGTTGCTACACTTCGTCGCAATTTAGCGACGTATTAGATTGTCATCCCTAATTGGCGACTAATTCTGTTACAAATTAACTAAGTCGTTGCTAATTAGTGACGATATACTTTAGTCCGTTGCAAGATCCGTCGGAAATAGGGATGAACAAAATGTAGTTGCTAATTAGCAACAAAAAAATATTGGCCGTCGCAAATGAGCCACGAATTTTAGATTTTGTCGCTATCTCCATTGGAATTAGCGACGGCAAGTTTTTCGTAGCTGATTTTTCGTAGCGAAATTACAGTTTTTTTGTAGTGAATGACGATGGCATCACAGGGGAAGGGGAATATGAAATTATAATTCCACCTCCACGACGACATACGAACACTCCACGACGACCCCCAGCTTCTATATGACGACCTCCAGGTCTTTGTAATCGGCATAAAATTAGTTAGACAATTTCTAACTAATAATCAATTGACAGAACTTTATGTTAAATCAATGTATCATTGATTTCAACTCACCATATTTCTTAGTTTGTAATGACTAAACAACACCAACGAAGTACCTTCAAAATCTGCACCACATTATACTAATAGTTAAAATGTATCCAAGATAGATGCATCCAGGTCAGTATTTATGGAACAATTGTGCCAATCACAATGAACAATTCACAAATTTAGCCGCCTAGATGAAAGCGCAATTAGCAGCACCGTATGACAATACCAGAAGATTCTAATGCATGATAAACCTTGATGTTGGAATTCATATCATGAAGCAATATCCTAATCTCCTATTTTATGCCACGCAATAGCACAAAATGAACTTATATTCTATGCTCAAATGTTTCCAATACTTTGATTTACACATTTGAAGTCTCCTTTTGACTAGGTTCACAACCAAAAACGAGCAATGCATAATCTGAAATCTGCCAGAATAAGTTTTTGTTATCTTCCAAGACATAACAAAAAACATACGGGGAGTGCATGTTTAACAGAAATTAATACATATATATGCCTAAAAAAATCATGCACACACAAAGTGGAAAAGGAAGAAAGCCATGCGAGGGTCAGAGGAACAGCATAGACCAAACCCCATTCCTGTTATCATTAATCAGCATATTCACATCACGGGACTTTCATTTCACGCGGCAAAAAGAAGGTGGCGAATTCGGATCAACATTACACACCAACGAAGTTAATAGAGAAGTGATCAAGATCTAAGTTATAGCAATGAGCAGCAGGACTGGATTACCTAAGATAGATAGATCACCATCTGCTCTAAAGCTAACATGTTTTATTAAGTAGATGATGGCACAAGTGCTTTGATAGACTCCATACAACATCTAGCAGCTGAACTATATGGAATTCACACAGCCACATATCCTCGGTAGGTGGGTGCAGGTTCAGCATTAGAGTCAAAATAAGTAACTAATATGAGAGCATTAAGGAAAGCCTTATTTTATCCCAAGCAGGACCTTGAACTCACTGTGTTATTAGCAATAAAGCATTTAATTAATAAGCATCTATTTTTTAGTGAAATGTAATTCACCTAGCCCACTCAAAGAGAGGGTTCACAATCAGTGATCTATATAAAGATTCCTAAGAAGACTCCAGGCCAATATGATCCTGAAGGTAGCAAGCATGTCCTTTGACCACAAGGCACGGTTTTGGATGGAAATTAGACTTACATCAACTACACTACATTGCCTGAAGGCAAATGGGTTTAGTTATCCACGATAGTTTGTAACAATTTAATGAATTTTCAAGGGCAGCAAGTGGATCTTATGCAATCGGATCAACACATAGAAGCATATTAAACATTAGATGGTGACCTAATGACTGATGCCTCGTGACAACTGCTCAAAGTCAACTCGGGATTACTCCCAAGGCATAATTTGGCAAGCAGTTGGGTGAAGAAACCGTTGTCAAAAGAAATGGTCAACTACCGATACATATTTTATAACAACCACTAAAAGTCATAACATTAACTCTGAACAAGAAAAAAAAAGTCAACATATCCACACTCCAAATACTGGAAAACACACCACGCAGAGTCCCATTTGCACTTCCTTGTAATCTCCATATTCCAGTTCAATCCCTGATCCCCATTATAATTAGATTATAATTCTTGCTTTTTGCTGAAACCATTAAATTTGACAAGTCGTTGAAGATAGTTTCTTTACCTCATCACTAACCAGTAGATGGACTACACTCCATCACTCAATCATAAGGACAAAAACATGCCAAGCCAATCATGTGTAACCTTTAAACAAAGCATCGACGTATACAGCAAGAAATGCCGACGTTAGATGACAAAGAAGGCGGAACAATCGTCTACAAGCTCTTAGGAGGCGCAGTTGAGGAGGACCGGTGGAGTATGAACGGTTGAGGGAGGAGGAAAGTCGGTCGCCCAAACTCTAGCAGACGAACTTAGGGTTTACAGACAAAGTAAACCCTAGAGTCAGTCGACTTGCGAATAAAAAATGCTCAAATTAGCTAAATCCCTAAATATTCCGTCGCTAAATAGCGACGGAACCCAATCAAGCCGTAGCTAATCAGCTACAGGCTTAGAGACCATTGATAATTTCCGACGGAACAATTAGCGACCATAGCTAATTAGCTACGGCTTAATATGTTCTATCGCAAAATGGCCGTCGAAAATAAGTGACGGTTGAAGACCGCCCATTGAAAATTAGCGACGCCACCAAAAGGCTGTGGCTACTTAGCCACAGCACAATCCATGCCGTTGCAACTAGCAACGGTTGTACGTTGACCGTGGCTATGTAGCGATAGCAATATACAGGCCGTCACAACGTAGCGACGCTAGTAGATGACCGTGGCAAATCAGCGACAGCAACAGAGCGACGGCAGTAAACTGGCCGTCGTAAATTAGCGACGGCAGTAAACTGGCCGTCACAAATTAGCAACGACATTCTATCAACCGTCGCTACGTAGCGACGGTAGTAAACTAGCCGTCGCAAATTAGCTACGGCAGTACATTGGTCGTCGCAAATTAGCGATGGCAGTAAATTGGCCGTCGCAAATTAGCGACGACATTCTACCAATCGTCGCTACGTAGCGACGGTAGTAAACTGGTCGTCGCAAATTAGCTATGGCAGTACATTGGTCGTCGCAAATTAGCGACGGTAGTAAATTGGCCGTCGCAGATTAGCGACGACATTCTACCAATCGTCGCTATGTAGCGACTGCAGTAAATTGGCCGTCGCAAATTAGCGACGACATTCTATCAACCGTCGCTACGTAGCCACGGTAGTAAACTGGCCGTCGCAAATTAGTGACGGCAATACATTGGCCGTCGCAAATTAGCGACGACATTCTACCAATCGTCGCTACGTAGCGATGGCAGTAAATTGGCCGTCGCAAATTAGCGACAACATTTTATCAAGCGTCTCTACGTAGCGACGGCAGTAAATTAGCCGTCACAAATTAGCGACAACATTCTATCAGCCGTCGCTATTTAGCGACTCCAATAATATGGCTGTCACTAAATAGCAACGACTGTTGATCGGTGTGGCTAATTTTCAACGGAGTGAGATTGGTCGTGGCTTATTAGCTACGGAATTAGCTTGGCCGTAGCTAATTAGCTACGGGCTATAGATATGCGTCGCTAAAGAAACTATGACAATCCTTTTGACAATGACTACAACACCAACTCCAATCTCAGTTGCTAAACAACAAGTCAAAATACCGAGTTCTGTTAGTTTATACAATAAAATAATAACCAATTCATAACTAGGGTTCGGTGCATGTAATTAAAGTTTTCCATAACCCTCAACCCTCTTCGTTTCCATCTTCGTCCGTATAGGCATGTACGTCCATATCATCATCATCGTCCTCATCATCATCTTCGTCCTCGTGATAATCTTCATCGTCCTCTGTCTCAATTTCTTCGTCCTTACCAATTAATAAATTTGATGCTCCAATCTCAATTGGATCCACATCTATCATTGCTCCAGATGGATCTCGTAAAGTTGGAATGTCATATAGTTCAGTTTGCAAAGTGTTAGCTGCTTCCTCTTGTTGATATGCTGCATACTTCTAGTGTTCCTCGATTTTTCTTCGTGCTTTAATTTTACATACAGCCCACCAATCAGCTGTGTCCCGCTTCAAACTAGGATATGAAGTGTAATATACTTGAATTGCTTGTTGTGCCAAGACAAATTATTCATATTTCATATACTTCCTCTTGTGATTTATTTCAACCAAAATTAAACCGCGGGTGCACCTTCATTCCTTTAACAGGGTCGAACCACATGCACTTAAATAACACAACACACAATAATTGTCCAGGATATTCAATCTCTACGATTTCATCTAACAACCCATAAAAATCATCAGACAAACTGCCACCATCAGATGATTGCACACAAATACCACTATTTATCGTCGCTTTGCCATGTCCATATTTTTAAGTGTGAAAATTATACCTATTTATGAAATATGCAGGCTAAGTTCGTGCTCTTGTCTTTGGACCCATCGACAGATGATATATCAATCTGTTCGCATCAACTTGATCAAGATACGTCTGAACCTAAGATCACAAACAAAGTTTAGACAGAAACGATGCTGGGAAATTGTCTATGATAGCCCAACTTACATATGTTTTCAACCATGCTGGGAATTGTTGATTACAGAAACGATCGGCTTCATTTGGTGGTAGTCCAGCCATGAACGAGTTTTGAAAAATCCTATTATTTTAAAATGAGTTGAACAAGGAAAAAGAAAATGTTAGATATCAACCTGGCCTAATATAAGTACAACACTAATAAAATGAACAACACTAATAAAAAATTGTTGCTTACTCAAAATACGGATCCACATCTAGACAATTTAATAAAATGTATATATATGCACTGCATGCCATTCTTCGTCTGTTAAATACCGAACCTTACATACCCCACTTGGTCTACCAAGATAATTGAAATTGGAGATTGAATTACAATTGAGATCAATAGGGCCCTCATCATTTTGTCAAACTCTTTGCCTCTTGCATTGCACGTGTTACTCAAAATAGTATGAGGCAAATGTTGTCACTTCTTCCACAATATATGCATTACAAATTGAAGCTTCAACAGATCTCTTATTCTTCACTTTTTTCTTCAAATGAAATAAGAACCTATAAAATAATAGGAATTCTATTAATGATAACGTAATATAAAGTTCAGACATCGAATGTTAGCATTGAAAAAAATTTATTTTACCTCTCAAATGGATACATCCATCGAAATTGGATAGGTCCCGCAACCTTGGCCTCATACGGCAAGTGAACTAATAGATGTTCCATTGAGTCAAAAAATGAAGGAGGAAATATCCTTTCTAAGTTGCAAAGAATAATTGGAATATCTCTCTCTAGTTTCTCCATGTGTGATGCTTTTAACACAGTTGAGCAAATATCATGAAAGAAATTACTCAACTCTGTAATGGTGCCCCATACAAAGTTTGGTAGGAGTTGCTTCGTTGCTATGGGAAGTAGTCGCTCCATAAATATGTGACAATCATGACTCTTCAAACCTGTCAACTTGAAGTCATTCAAATCGACACATCTTTCGATGTTAGAAGCATATCCATCAGGAAAGCAGACATTTTTAAACTGCACGTTTTTCCTCCTTATTGAATGTGTAAACTGCTTTAGGTTTTGGTCCCCTGCTACTTGCATCAACATCTAGTGTTGGCCAATCACAAATATCTCTCATATCCTTTCTTGAATTCAAGTTGTCTTTTGTTTTTCCGTTGACATCCATCACCATATGTATGACATTTTCGGAAACATTCTTTTTTATGTGCATGATGTCAAGATTATGATGAATAATATGTGTTTTCCAATATGGTAGCTCCCAAAATATACTGTGTTTAGTCCACTTATACGTACTTCCATATGCGTAAATGGTGCCATCGGGGTTGTCAACAACAATAGGAAAGATATGGACGCGCTCCCAAATTTGATCACCGGTCAACCTCAGTGGTGGATGTGTTCTTTCAACCCTATTCTTGGCGAATTCCTTTTTATTCCTTCTAAAGGTATGGTTTATCGGCAAAGATTGTCTGTAACAATCAAAATATGATGCATTCTTACCATGTTTTAATCTGAATGCCTTTGATCTCTCCATACATATTGGACATACCAAGAGACCAGACGTGCTCCACTCAGATAACATTTCATAAGCTGGGAAGTCATGTATCGTCCAAAGAAGAGCAGCCTTCATTACAAATGTTTGATTAGTACAAACATCATATGTAAGGACACCTTCATTCCATAGCAGTTGTAACTCTTCAATCAATGGTTGCATATAAACATCTATCAACTTCTTTGGATTTTGCGGCCCAGACACGATCAATGTCAAAAACATATAAGGTGTTTTCATGCACATACCAGGTGAAAAATTGTACGGTGTTAAGATAACTGGCCAATAAGAATAACTTTTTCTTGTTTTCTCAAACGGGGCAAATCCATCGGCATAGAGACCAAGCCAGATGTTTCAAGGGTCCATCGCAAACTCAGGGTAAGTGTTGTCAAAATGTTTCCATGCCGCTGCATCGGAAGGATGACACATTACATCCTCTTCTGTCCAATGATATGCATGCCAAGTCATGTGTTCAGCAGTGACTTGAGACGCATAAAGTCTTTGCAATCTGGGGATTAATGACAGATAAAACATTTGTTTGCATGGTCTTCGTTTCTGAATACGATGGAGCGTCCTGTTAACCTTGTATCTAGGTTCATTGCAAAATTTGCATGATTCTGCATTAGCAGTATCTCTCCAATATAACATACAACCCCTAATGCATAAATCAATCCGTTCGTACGGCAGACCTAAGTTATGAATTAGCTTCTTCATATCATAAAAATCAGTTGGCATTATGTTATCATGAGATAATGTTTCCCGCATTATTTCAATGAAAGAGTTGAAGCAATTCTCAGACACATTATACTCTGCCTTGATATTTAACATTCTTGCAGTGACAGAAAGTTTTGTGTGGTTGATACAACCTGTCCACAAAGGTTCATCTAATCTTGTTCCTCCAATATCATTCAAGTGTGATGAATGATTAGTACTCCCACGTTCAAGTGCATCACTACAACTAGTACTTGCAAGGTTTAATTCTGGATGCAAATCCTGACTAGCTGCATCAATCACCATCCGCTGGTATGGATTCAATTGGTTGTCATAGAAACATTCTTCTCTAACAATAAATTGGTCACTTCTTTGATATCTTACATCGGATATAAATGGTTCACCATGACAAGTCCAATTATAGTAATTCGGAGTGAAGCCAAATCTACAAAGATGCTCTCCAACTGTATCAATCACATGAAATCTACCATTACTACACTTTTTACAGGGACAATGTAGCTTATCCCATCCATGAACTCAACTTTGCTACTAGCAAATTGTAAAAACATTTCCAAACCAGCACGAAATTCATCCGTCAATCCTCTACGCCTAGGTAAGTTCTTATTATACATCCAAGACCTGTCTCTTTGCATTGTCTCTGTATGAAGATGGAAGTTGCTAATTATAACACGTTAACAAATTTGAAAGATCTAGGTTTTTAATATTAATTGTCAATGAGACACTATTCGAATTATATATATATATCGATCTTGTTAAGGAATAATTACGTAGTACTTTATAAAATTAAAAAAGCATTGCTAGAACACTTACTTGTTGGTAGTCTGAAGTTGTCAAAATGATGCGGATTGTAACAATCAATTGAGTTGATTGCCTAAAAAATGGAGCCATACCTACAATAATTGAATATATAAAGCTTGCCATTAATTATTGGAACATGCAATCAAATTAAAAACAAATGGTGATAAAATTAAGGTATCACAAGGTCAAATTGTATGAAATACAAGCTTACATATACTTTGACGAAAGTGTCGCTAACTACCGGTGCATGAAAAAATAAGTTTTTTTCCGACTCTTTGAAATGCAAATTTGTTTTGGTACGAAGACCAAATTAAACGAATGTCATTGGACCTCCACTTCTTTTCCTTAAGCATAATCGTAAACCTTTTTACTCCTCATATATATGAAAAAAGACATGGGTTGGACATATATCCCCCTCCTTTTTAAAAAATTTTTACAGCTGCCCATTATAGTGTTCCAAAGAGTCGAAAAAACAAATTACATACGCAATACCATACGTAGCTAATACAGCGGCTGCTCGACGGGGAGAGGCAGAGCGGCGGCGGAATCGAATATATAGATGTGGGGTGCATGGGTTCGCCGGTGCGAGGGGGAGGGGGGCGTCTGTTTGGCTGCCGCTCGACCTAGCTACCCGTCTTCCACACGATTCCAACTCTCCCAAAACCTTACGTACGCATGACCAAGCGGGCACAACACCATTACATCACTTTCATGATAGTATAGAAAGCCGCAGAAGCGAGGAAGATGGGTCTTTCGGGGAGAAGAAAGTAGGAGCTTTAGGGTTGCAAGTGATGTTTTATAGTCGGGAATTAGCGACGGAAAGAAAATCGCCGTAGCTAATTTGCTACGGCAACTTACTGCCGCAGCTAATTAGCGACGGCCATCGTCGTAGCTAATTTTGCTACGGCGATTTTATTTCCGTCGCTAATTAGCCACGGCAACTTCATCACCGTAGCTAACTTGCAACGACATATTTGAGTGTAGCTAATTTGCGACGGAACTACCGACAACTGCTGATGTATGTAGCAAATGAGCGACGAACATGGTGTTCATGGCTATGCCCGTCGCTTTTTACCGACGAAAAGTATCGGCCGTCGCAATTTAGAGACGGCATACTGTGACGGACTCCTGCTGTCGTCGCAATGTAGCGACAAGCCTTATATGGTGTGGCTAATTAGACACGGCGAGAATTTCGTAACTATAATTATGGCAAGTTAGCGACAAACTAGTGAGGTTGTAGCTAATGGCAACAAGTTTAGTGACAAATGAAGGTGTCATCGCTGATTAGCGACGGCATTTGCTTGGTCGTTGCAAATGTCGTCGCAAATTGCGACAATTGTGTAGCCGTTGCAAAGTAGCAACGACTGTGTTATTTCCGTCGCTAAATCCGTTGCCTTTAGAGACGGATTGGCTGTCGTAGCTACAATGCCGTAGCAAAAAATCAGTTTTTTTGTAGTGACTATATATTGTTGGTTCGATACTCAATAATCGGAGTCAATGTTTCATTCTTGTTGGACTTATCATGGAGTGACAAGAAGAAGAGATTGGATGCGAAGCTTGTGTTTTCGGGTCGAGGACAATTTTTAAGTTATAGAATGAGGCAAATGACGCCATATGACGACTCATGTAAAGCAAGCAGCCTATATTTTGAATTTCTTCTCATGCTAGGCGACAGCAATTGGTTTTGTCTTCCTTTTCTCTTCATTTAACAGCTCAACAGCGTATGGACCACATGCTGGAGCTGCGTTAGATTGCACTTGATGTGCTGCAACCCAATGAACATGGCCTGTCTTCTTTCGTTCCTGTCTGTTTCATATTTTAACGTACTCCTGCTCTTCTTTAAACAGGGTTGGCTATGGAAGAAGCTAGGAGGTAAAAGCAATAATGTGTTCTCCCTGTTGAAAGCACGGTGTTGACTCGAAGACAAAACAGCTTGTGCCCTTAAGCAAAGCAGTGCACCTATTCATGAATCAAGTTCGAGAAAACCATATCTGCATTCAAAATACTGCCATAGAAAGCTGCCCGAACAACATGAGGAGAGGCACCTACTCTTTCTTCGACTCTTCTTGTAAGATCAACCTATCATGGGGAGAGGCATTCATCGTCGATAGTTACGAGTGTATATGGTCCTTTCCTTGTGGAGAGAGTTTATTTCAATACTCCCATTACTCCCAAGCGGAAGTCTTATATCCTATAAGATTATCTCAATTGAGTTGCGTCCTGGAGGAACATATACCGCACAACTAGCTATATTATTTCTTTCTATACCTCAAAACTCATGCATTATCGTGTTTTCTGATAACATTTTCTTGTTGAGTAGACTTTATGGCTCTCTCTCTCTCTCTCTCTCTCTCTCTCTCTCTCTCTCTCTCTCTTCCAAGCCCAACGATATCCCAGGCTTGTTCTTGGTTAGGTTGACTTTATTGGGATTATTCAACGATTGCTCTTGACTCAATTTTCGAAAGCATTAAACTAGAAACAGACCGGGATCGTGCTATGATTAGATGGCTTTCCCTCTTTTGACTTCCCATTTTGAGAAAATTGAGTTCGGGCCACATAAATAAATCACGATGAACTGGCGGATTACACAATGAATTCCCCCCATCGACTGATCGCCCCGGCACGTTAAGTTGCATCCGAATAGAATACAGCATACAGCTTTCTCTAATCGACTTGTCAAACCATTTGGAAATCTTGATGTAGTCTTGATTAAGAACTTTGAAAACCCAAGCGATCTCTTTAATCGAATCTAGCGAGGCTTTACAATAATATTTCTCGGAGTAACCTTAGGAACCGAAAAAACATTAATTAATATAAAATGATAGAACTGAATTATAACATGATGGGACAATTTCCGGGTGATTATTCATCCAGACGAGACATGTTCAAACTACCTATCCAGAGCCTTACCTTTTTTCACTATTGTTCAGCTCGCGACATGTGGAGTCACAAGCGCACCCTGAGATGTCCTGGAATCGGGCATCCTCGATCTCCCAAGACATGAAAACATGTGGCTTGCGGCCTTGGTAGATCACGTCATTCCATCAGCAGGAATCATCAGCTTATTCAATACCACCATCAATCAACACAAAACCACCAAGGTCAAAGCCACACAATCAAGTCGTCGCAAAACAAATTTCGACCAGAAAATGAAGTTAATGGAGACTATAGAAAAAGATAGGAACATGAAGGAAATATGTACTGATCCTACCAACGACATGACCAATAGTTTAACACTTGCGGCTGAATCCACCTCGGAGAGATGTATGCCAGGACATGGGTGGGTCCATGGAAGCAATGTGGATGGCTCTTCCGACTCGAGGGTCTCCACTCATCCACCCTATAGTTTTTCAAGGCATGAATCATTTCAGATCCTCTGGGTCGGATTGAGTGCATTCATAGTCATCTTTGACTAGTTCTGTCACTTCCTTCGCCAGACCTTCTAGGAAGCTCTTTTCCTTTTTTTTCCTTGTCCAAATGATCCGGGAGAATGACCTCCTGATCAAAGCGAAGATGGGTCCAACTTCTTTTAAATAAAAATTTTGTTCTTCTGACTTTGAAATGAAACTTCTACATCAACACCTCAAATTTGATGGAAAATTATCCGTGGGCATTTAAGGTTACTCCGAATCCACTCGTCAGAGTAGTTTACAAATTAAAAGCTTATTCATTTTGTGCATATGGATATAGATCCATGCGGCTTCTTCCATCCGACAAAGGATGATAACAATCTGAGTTTACCTTGATGAAATATTTATCTTGAAAAGACCCAAAATAAGAGTGCAGAACAATTTGAGGCTCAAATGCCAGCCGGGATCCCAAACTGAGGAATGTTCAATTATTTTTCCTAAACGTTGGAAAGTTCCTCTCGAGACTAGACAACATTGAGGCCCCTTTTTGTAGTGACAGTCACTATCCTAATGCACTAGAAGACAGCTCCAAAGTTTTCTTTTCTTTTCTTTTCTTTTTTAATCCATAAAGCTTCTAATTAGGTCTGCATGCACATAGAATATGATAACAAATACAAATGGATGTAAGATGAGCAACTTGTGTAAGACAAGCAACATGTGATATGACATTGATAGATAGTAGTAGAGTTAGAGGGGAATTTTGTGATTAAGGAACTCCCTTGATGCATAAATTAGGCCGTCACCCGTGACAAAAGCCAAGGTGAATTTGGTAATCTCCACTAGTCTCTTAGCTACTATCCTGAGTGATGATACCGTGATGCGTACACACCTTTTTTTTTTTGTGGTCGAAGACGCGGACGCATGATCACCGATTACTTTTTGGAGCATTTGGACAAATTTTTCTCTAACGGGTGGGTCCGAAATATTGTCCAGTGCAGTGTGCGGAAAAAATGATTACAACTTTTGATTGGGAAAGAGTTACGGAGCAAATGATCCTATTTGAGAAAACTCGTTCCGAACTTTATACTTTGGTCAAACCGAATAGCTCACTTATAAAGACGTTATTAGGACCTTAGAATCAGTCATCCGAGACGTGTTTAGAGACATTTTTCTATTTATTTCATTTGTTTGCGTCATTTTATACTTTTGTTTAAATTTCCAAACTCTTTATCACTTACGGTTATTTTTGGAAAGATTACCAAAGAATATATATGATCTTTTCTATGTATTAGACAGCTTTCCTCGTATTTTATGGAACACAAAAAAAAAAAATCTTTCTATAGTTCTGCCCGTGAGCGTGGGTGCCCGAGTACATAGTTGCAGATCCTTAAATTCATACATTGTTATTGATTTATTGTGATAGCGAGTGGATTGCCGGCTCTTAATTGTCAAATCAAATCATTTCTTTCTGAATTATTGTCAAAATCATGCTTGTTTGTTTCTTAGATGCGTCGTTTTACAACAAAAATTAATAATCTTCTGCACTAGTTGATGTGTACGATTCATCCTCCCTCTTTTAACTTTTGGCCCGAATTTTTTATGTGGCCAACATCTAGAAAAACCTTAAAGTGTTTCTAGAAAAGATGTCCTGGAAGTTTACGTTAATCGAGGAGAACCCTGAACTTTCAGTTTTGTATAGAAACTCCAAAAAATAAAAAATAAAAATTAGGAAAGAATAATTTGAAAAAATAATTGCTCATATCATTTTTAAAAAAATGGTTAAATGAAATTCCTCTTATTATTCATGAAAATTTCTATATATAAATTGTTATTTATAACGGAATAATTTTCATCGACTAATTATTTGAAGTAATCAGTTTTAGGAATATGTTTTCCAAATTATTCATTTTTTGTGAAGTAAACATAACTTAGATTTAAATCTTTCTTTCAACTGTTCTTTTGGGATAGGTATGGCAAGATTATGGATATTGCTTGACTTCAAAATTTTTTTAGCTAAATATAAAGTTTTGATCATTACAGCAAAAATATAATAATAAAGAAAGAAGAAGGAATCGGTGGAAGGGGTACTACTGAAACTATGCAAATGATTGTACAAACGGTATCATTAGGCGTAAAATCCCAAATAAAAACTTGAACTTTTCAATTTACATAAAAGGTGTCTTGACCTGCGAACTTTACCAAGGATGACATGTATAATTAAATACATCCAATAAAAGAATGCAGAAACTGTTTTGGCAGATGGAGAATCATAGTAAGATCTCATCTTGACTAACTTTCCGACTTTAAGATGAAATTTGTTCATTGGGCATAACGCACTTGAGGATAATGATGACCGAAGGCATAATTTGTTTAGATTGGGGGTATTATTCTATCCAACCACATGCAAAGGCTAATATGCTGTTGAAATTTCATTTGGTACATAAACTAACATATTAAAACAAGGATTAGGAGAAAAAAATTTGTACTTATTTTTATTGACTTCAAGTCATTTCATAATATGTAGGTTTCTACTTGTGAATAAAACTATAGTGTTATTGCTTATCACCTTGCTATGTATTAAGATGGTGATATATACATATATATGTATAATTATGATATTCATTTTAGATAATGCAATGTCTATTAAATTATGTGATATGGGCTTACAGGATTTCAAGAATACTCTCCTAAAATCAAAGCTATAGAATATTACAATTATCACCTCGATAGTCATGAATCATATATTTATTCATTCATTTATTATTTCAATTAATAATTAATTAGGTAAACGTAATTTTATTAGAATCAGTACTATAATATAGTAATCGTCAACTAAATAGCCAATCATGAGTAAAATAACTCACACTCACACACACAAGATACTACAACTTCATATATAAATTCTTATTTGTTATCTAATAATTAATTTATGGTTGTGATTTAGATTTAACCATATAATATGTGATTATATAACTCACACACACACACACACACAAGAAACTACAACTTCATATATAAATTCTTATTTGTTATCTAATAATTAATTTATGGTTGTGATTTAGATTTAACCATATAATATGTGATTATATTAATTTAGATATTACTTATTGTATAATAAATAGTATGATTCAAATTATAATTATCTGACAATTGTAGCATTGAATACTATAATTTTAAGTTATAAAAGCTTAGAAAACCAGACCAAAGGTGGAGCAACTAAAATCAAGCTAAATATTACATACTATTTAATATTAACACAATAAATGATTATTTATTAGCAAGTTAACCTAACTACAACTAAATCATTTATTTACCTATTAGTTACAAGTAAGTACGGTTGGCGTTATCCTTACAAAAATAAAGTAAATTAATTGGATTTATAATTAAATTATCTATAATGAAAAAAGGCAAAGGTTCTTTTGGAAATAACTAATATAGTCTGACTACCATCGTTAACTACACATAGGATGGGAGTTCAAGTGAATAGCTATCACTGCTTTGACAGTAATAGTTACAACTTTACAAAAATTACATCGTAATAACTATCGCAACAAGCAAATACTACAACATGCAATCAACTCTATCATGCCCGTAATAGTCATTATTGCAGCTAAACATGTTGTGAGTGTTGCAACTTATGATACTATTACGGTCGGCTTTGCAAAAAGCCGCAGTAAAGCCATAAAACCCAATAGGATGCAGCGAGTAGAGAGAGGCTGTCATGCAGTCTTACGAAAGTTGCAACCATCTTTTTATAATCGAACGAGCATAGTAGAAATTTTTACCTAACAAGCTCCGGATCATGCCCATGTCACAGCTCGAAGCAGTGTGCGCCAACAAGGCCATCCGACTGCATAATTGCTATCCATCTGACCAAGCCCGACCTCATCTTTACAAACTCATTTGACGGACGGATTAAGATAAAGTCCAACAGGTACGGTCAACCGTGAGCCTACCCACCACCCATGCTCGAGCGTTGACGCACTCCGATCGAAGTCTACCCTGCCAAGTACATTGGCATTAACTGTTGGCGAAGTCCCAAGTCGACCTTCGATCTCGATACAACTCATTGTCAATCATACATATAACTATAATTAATTGTTCGAAGAGGGGATATATTAGAGATTTGTGTCCATTGTATGTTTTCAGAACTTGGGACAACCTGCTTTTAAAAAATTGTAGTTCATTTCTTCTTTTCAATACAAGCTATACTCATCATGTTTATACCTTCTCAATTGATGTATGAACTCGACAAGTCTTTCTTTAAATCTCTTATACAAGTTTGTCTATGTGGATTTTGGCTAGGAGCAAATTTGATCCACGAAATTATTCAGAATTTCAAAATATGAAACTTTTTATTTAAGAGTAAGTTTCACTTCAATAAATTGGGAATAATATTGATTAGGGAGCTGTAGCAGGAAAATAAGATTAAGAAACTCACTTCTGCACCCGCTTTCTTGTTGACCTGTTTTTGAGGCACTGTACAGAAATGAAACGTGGTGGGTCTCTTGCAGTATTATCAAAGCATTATACAAAGCATTGCTCGGAAAGATGGAGTGAGAGTCGAGAATGCATGCTTGGTCGGCCATAATAATCTCTCTCTCTCTCTCTCTCTCTCTCTCTCTCTCTCTCTCGCGTGAAGGTTAACCATCTTTCGTGCTCCCACCCAAAGCTCATAGAAAAACTTCCCTTTTTGAGCACTTGGGTTTTTGTGTTACTGCTTTCTGGATGATAATGGTCACAAAAAGGGTTTTTGCATCTTTATCGCATTTTGAAGATGAGGGGAAGACCAAGGGCGAATAGTAAACTCGTTTACTTACATTCGTTACGTGACTCTTCTTGATTTAAAAGATTTTCCTTGGTCAAATATTCTGCTGATAACCAGAATAGAAAGATTCTCCTTTCAATGGTTCTTGGTTTCTCTCATGAAGTAAAAAGGAGGTACGTGAGGCCCTTATTCTTCTTCCTCATATTTTTCACCCAATATCCCGTCCTTTGATGGGAATTTTGTTTATTTGCATTCTTGCCGCATCTGCATTTCGAGGTGGGGTGTGTCAGTTTTTTCAACACTTGGATTGTGCAAAACTGAATCATATTCGAGAAGAGAAGCTTGAGGGGAAGAGTTCTGTTTGACCCTGTTTTAAATGCAACATATAGAGGGGACAGTTTCATGGTTGAGTGATCGTGATGGTCCGGAATATGGAGAAATTGAAACGGGTGTTCTTGGCCATTAACTGTGTTGTGGCTGCTCTTCTGGTTCATCATTCTCTGGGGCTTAATGAGGAAGGTCAATACCTTTTGGAAATAAAGCAGAGCTTCATTGATCAATTCCATCGTCTCACCAGCTGGAATGCCTATGACCCAACTCCTTGTGGATGGAATGGTGTGAATTGTACCTATAGTTACTACGATCCAGTCGTGTACTCCATCGACTTGAGCTCGATGAATCTCTCCGGATCTTTATCTCCTAGTATTGGCAAACTGGTTGGCTTAACCTATCTTGATCTTTCTTTCAATAAATTGTCCGGAAAAATACCGAAAGAAATAGGCAGCTGTTTGGATCTCGAGGTCATCAAATTGAACAATAATCAGTTTGAAGGCGAAATACCGCCGGAATTGTGCAGGCTGCAGTGTCTAACATCCTTGAACATCTGCAACAACAAGATTTCTGGTCCTTTTCCTGAGGAGCTTGGAAACCTTTCCTCGCTGTCTGAATTGGTTGCATACTCAAACAACATCTCGGGATCGCTGCCGCGTACTCTTGGGAATCTGAAGAGCCTGACGACTTTCCGCACCGGACAGAATTTGATTTCAGGAAGTTTGCCTTCAGAATTGGGCGGATGCAACAATTTGCAGTATCTGGGTCTCGCTCAGAACAAGTTAACGGGAAGCATTCCAATGGAACTCGGAATGCTCCAAAGCTTGACCGACTTGATTCTTTGGGACAACCAGCTTTCTGGGATGGTGCCTAAAGAGCTCGGAAACTGTACGAGTTTAGAGACTCTTGCTCTTTACGAGAACAATCTTGTGGGCGGAATACCGAGAGAGCTCGGCAACCTAATGTTATTGAAGAAGCTGTATCTTTACTGGAATCAGTTAAATGGAACCATACCAAGAGAAATTGGCAACCTTTCTTTGGCTACAGAAATAGATTTTTCGGAGAATTTCCTAACGGGGGAGATACCGATTGAGTTTGGGCACATATCGGGCTTGCAATTGCTTTACCTTTTCCAGAACCTGTTGACAGGTGTCATCCCCAATGAGCTTGCTGGCTTGAAGAACCTAACGAAGCTCGATCTGTCCATCAACAACCTTACCGGTCCCATCCCATTGGGATTCCAGTATCTGACAGAGCTTTCCATGTTGCAACTCTTCCACAACTCGCTGAGCAGCATCATTCCTCCAGGGCTCGGCGTTTATAGCAATCTCTGGGTGGTTGACTTATCAGAGAACTCGCTAATAGGGAAAATTCCCCGGTTTCTGTGCATGAATTCCAATCTAATTTTGCTGAACTTGGGGTCGAACATGCTCACAGGGAATATTCCTAGCGGGATCTCGAGTTGCAAGTCCCTCGTGCAGCTTCGGCTCGTTGGAAATAACATTCAAGGCACTCTTCCACCAGATTTGTGCAACCTGGTGAACCTTTCTACTATCGAATTGGATCAGAATAAGTTCAGTGGTCCCATACCTCCACAAATTGGCGGATGCAGAACACTGCAAAGGCTTCACCTTTCCAATAATTACTTTGTGTCTGAGTTGCCGAGAGAGATTGGTAATCTCTCTCAGTTGGTGACTTTCAATGTCTCATCAAACTCGCTTACTGGGCAGATTCCACCCGAGATCTTCATGTGCAGGAGGCTTCAACGGCTCGATCTGAGCCACAATGATTTCATAGGTTCCTTGCCGAGTGAGGTCGGAGATCTTTCCCAATTGGAGCTTCTCAAACTTTCTGACAACAGGCTCTCGGGCACCATACCACTTGAGCTTGGGAACCTGACCCGATTGACCGAGCTACAGATGGGGGGGAATTCATTCTCCGGGCCTATGCCGGTTAAGCTTGGAGCACTCTCGAGCTTGCAGATTGCCCTGAATCTGAGTTACAACAACCTGTCTGGGGAAATCCCGCTTGAGCTTGGGAACCTTGTTCTCCTGGAGTATCTCCTGCTCAACAATAACCACTTGGCCGGTTCGATCCCGGACTCCTTTCGGACTCTCTCAAGCTTACTAGGCTGCAACTTCTCGTACAATGTCTTATCCGGGCCTTTGCCTTCTATGTCGCTGCTAGATAACATGCCTGTGAGTAGCTTTCTTGGAAACGAAGGGCTGTGCGGCGGACCCCTTGGTAACTGCAATGCCTCTCCGTCTTCGCCTTCTTTACACCCAGAAACAGGCAGCCACAGTTCAAAATTAGCTAAAGTTGTCGCCATAGTGGCAGCTGCGATTGGAGGGGTTTCTTTCATTTTAATCCTAGTTGTCCTGTATTTCATGAGAAGGCCAGTTGAGACCGTTGCACCTTTGGAAGAAAAACCGGCTTCTTTGCCTGTCTCCGACATTTACTTCTCCCCAAAGGAAGGTTTCACTTTCCGAGACTTGGTCATGGCAACTGACAATTTCAGCGATAGCTTCGTCATTGGGAGGGGAGCTTGTGGGACGGTGTATAGAGCAGTGTTGCCGTCTGGCAACACCATCGCCGTCAAGAAGCTAGCGTCCAACAGAGAGGGAAACAGCGTGGACAACAGCTTCCGTGCGGAAATAATGACTCTTGGGAAGATCAGGCACCGGAATATCGTGAAGCTATACGGCTTCTGTTATCATCAGGGCTCGAATCTCCTCCTTTATGAGTTTATGGCAAGGGGAAGCTTAGGGGAATCACTGCATAGGTCGGCCTGCAATCTCGACTGGCCAAGGCGTTTCTTTATTGCTCTCGGAGCTGCAGAGGGGCTTGCATACCTGCACCACGACTGCGTGCCTCGGATTTTCCACCGGGACATTAAATCAAACAATATCCTGTTAGACAATGAGTTTGAAGCCCATGTAGGAGATTTTGGATTGGCAAAGGTTATCGACATGCCGCAATCTAAATCTATGTCAGCAGTGGCAGGCTCCTATGGCTACATCGCCCCTGGTAAGTATCAATAGGAACAACGCCCCCTCTTCAAAGAACTCTCATTCTAAATTGCACAAGCCGTCAAAAGGCACCCGATAATTTGGTTATGAATCTGCAATCTGCCTTCAAGTCATATTCTAAGACACCATTTGACAGATATAAGACTCACAATTTTCTTGACCTGTAATGGCAGAGTATGCATACACGATGAAAGTTTCCGAGAAGTGCGACATCTATAGCTACGGAGTCGTCTTGCTGGAGCTGCTGACGGGAAGGATGCCAGTGCAACCCCTGGACCAAGGCGGTGACCTCGTGACTTGGGTGCGGAATTACATCCAGGACCACTCATTATCTCCCGGAGTGCTTGATGTTCGAGTAGACTTACAGGACGAGAGCACCGTGTCTCACATGTTCGCGGTCTTGAAGATCGCTCTGCGTTGCACAAGCATGTCTCCGTCGGATCGCCCAACGATGCGGGAAGTCGTGGCTAAGCTCATTGAGTCTGGTGAGAGGGAAGGGAGGTTTTACTGTTATCCTAGTGATGACACTGATTAGAGAGATGAAA
This sequence comes from Melaleuca alternifolia, assembly GCA_019926035.1. Classification (NCBI taxonomy): domain Eukaryota; kingdom Viridiplantae; phylum Streptophyta; class Magnoliopsida; order Myrtales; family Myrtaceae; genus Melaleuca; species Melaleuca alternifolia. The sequence continues at coordinate 601,823 of JAGKPW010003057.1, forward strand.
CTTGAATACTTTACATTATAACATGGAATGACTCAGGTTATAGTAGGATGATCTTTTAGTGTTTGATGCGTCCTTGTATTATCGTATTAAAGATAGAAATTACTACTTGTAGATTCTTGAGCACTGAATTTTACAGTTCTCAAATTCTTACTTGTACCATTTTCTTTCATTGATCTTCTTTTATTTCTTTTCTTTTGTTTTGTTTTATTTTATATTGGCGTGGTAAACGACATCTTCTTGATTATCAACCGGCACTTGACTTAATAAAATGATTGAAATAAGGAGACACTTGACTTGGTGATCTGTGGTTAGAGTATCAATTTGGTCGTGAGAGTTTATCCTTAATTATCGACTTTAAAAAAGGAAAAAGAACAGCGGAATGAGGGGCGAAATAATTTTCTAACTCAATCATTTTTAAATAATTTTTCGGCAATAAGCAAATGCAATGTATTTTCACACGAGCCCCACGAACAAAATCTTTTGAATCACCAGATGCTCAATAATTGCCCTAAAATCTAAATGCAATAGATATATGCAAATATAAAGTAGTTACCAAAAATATAAGCGACATTTTCGTTGACATCATTTCCATGTCTAAAGACTTTATATATGTTCTTTAATGTAATACTTCTTTCCTTTCTTTACCTGTCTTGACTACTTAAACTTAACAGATGTGTGAAGAATGGTTTAAGATGAACGACTTCCAAATTGACCGAAGACTTAGCTTTGAGGGGGCAAGCAGTTGGCCCAGTGAGGTGGTGCAACGTGGAATCACGCCCAACCAATGAAACCTTCGACGTATCTGGGGGATTGATTTTGCAAAAGAGTGATCGCAGAAGCATGAATGATAGAATATGTGCGATGAAGTCAAGAATAAAAGGAGCCTAATTTCGTCGCAAATGTCCTGGTGATCAACAGAAGCATACCTGACAAAGATTCACGGATACCGCGAGGTCACACGAGTATCAATGAGCGTCCCAAAGTTTTGTTTCTCCCGGAAAAGCACTACATCGGTTGGTCCTACAACATTGGAATTCTTCGAGCTGGAGTTAATACATTCCGGTGACATCGTAGCTTATGATCGCTGGTCACTGCTTCACATTTTGCTCAATGGCCTTCGCGAAAGGTCATCAGCAGCTTTGAATGTGTTGGCATTCTCAGGATGCATCAAACATGAGAATGTCGCCATCTTTGATGTCGTGATGCTTGACATCATCCTCAGTTTAGCGTGCAATGTGTTAACATCCAAAGCTGCTACGAGAAATTATCATTTTCTTTGGATGCACTAGACTCATAACCGGATTATGAATGGACGGTGCATTGCAAGTAAGGGTGTGTAACCAAAGTGAAAGATCATGAGTTGCTGAATAAGTTGGAAGAGAAGGAATTGATGTAGAATGATGCTACCTGCAGCACCAATAACAAGTCATCCTGCTTGTTTCGTACCCATTCAGTTCACAAATTGAACTTGGGGAAGTTCTCCCTAGTTGAACGAACCAGATCGAGAATTTCAATTCAACCTGAGTTCCTTTCAAACTGGTTCGAACTGTTCCATGCTCATTTTAAGTGTGTCGACAGCAGCAAAATAAAGTCTGCTCACAGGCTATACAAATTGATTATTTAATCTCTTCGTTTCCTCATCCACAGAATTTCAAACTAATCATTGCTATCATCCAATAGTAAAGCTCCTAAACAAGTCCATTACGAATGATCACAAGGCTGGAGCGCGGCCATCTTGGAATCCAGAAATTTGCTTCTACCTCCTCGATCTATATATATATATATATATATATATCAATCCTCTCCAAACATTTTCCGCAAAAACAATACCATAATAAAAGAAGCTGTAAGTGTGAACATTCATGACTTCTCCCTGGCGCTGGACCTGGACGACGAGCTTAAGCTGAGCAAGCTGGAGCCAGACACCTTGAGATGAATCTCAGCATCTTCTTCTGAATCAATGTGAGAGGGAAGGCGTCAATGCATTCATCAAAGCGACAGTCTTCGTAAGTAGATCAACCGTATAAAGAGGAGGCGATTAACAACGGAGCGCGAGAGAGAGAGACACTGACCCTCTTGGTGGTGCGAAGGAGGTCAGGCGAAATTTTGTAGAGATCTTCATCGACGGGCTTCGGTGGTCGTCTTCGTGGGGCCATTTGAGGGTAAGCGACTGAACCGACGTCGTCTTCTTGCAGTTTACTGACAACCTTGTTCTTGTTGCCGCCAGTCAGCGACACGTAGCGCTGTTCCTTTGGCGGTCCTGGGACGTCACAGTCGCACGTTCTAGATTGCTTTTTGGGCTCCTTGACATGCGCGAGTCGCTTTTCCCTCACTCTTGTCTGCTAGGTAGACAGATCCCGTTACAAAAAAAATTACGTTTAAAAAAAAAAGGAAATCAACACAGGCACACCTAATATTTTCTCGGCACACCATTGTTAAGGTTGCTGAAGATCTCTTCGTCACATGACCCATGCTTAGATATATCAACAAAACCGAAGGCGAACCAACCTTTTGAGGAGGGACACCAAGATGGGCAGCACTAGGATGACGACGACGATGTTGATGTCTCTCTCCAGACAAACTAGCACTGACGTGTGGCTGCGGACGACCGCATTCGCCGGAAGAAGAAGAAGAGCAATGAGAGCGGACCAAGCCAGCTTGTCTGGCGCTCTCGAAGTACTGAGTGATGGGAAGCTCGTTTGCGTAATCCCAGTTCCCAAACGCCGGAATCTGTCCACTCCTTTTGTGATAATTCTCCTTGGTTGGTGCACCGAACACAACGAGAAAGAAATTTCAGACCAAAAGAACAAAAGAAGCAGAACTTGGTGACAAAGAGACAGATAACAGGAGTCAAACGATGGAAACTTACTTCCATACCCATAAAACCCAGCAAAAGAAGCCAAGAAGAGAAGAGAGAGAGAGAACTGAGAACAAAGAGAGGAAGAAAAATGAGATGATCTTTCTGTTTCTTGCTTCTTTTTCTTTAGGCTTTCGGGGATATTTCGCTAGATGGTGACAAGGGTTGAGAGCAAAAAGGTTGAAAAGGGCGGAGTTGTCTCGGGATCGCCCAGAAACTCCAAAGTCTCCAAACTCAACTCAGGCCGTGAGTTTCGAGAGCAGAGAATTTAAGAGAGCGGAATCAGTAAATCCGGGAGTTGAAGCTCAAAGTCTCCACTTAAAAGGCAACGCAGCAGCAATGCTCAGAGATGAGGACAGAGGACACTGTAGAGAGAGAGAGAGAGAGAGAGAGAGAGCTGTTGAAAAGTGTGCAAGTTTTTCAACCTTTTGTCAGATTGTCCATGCTTGCAAAGAAATATTGCTCACTGTATTGTGTTCGCCACTCTCTTTATAATATTTCCTTCGCAGTACCATCTACCTGTTTAAAATTGCCTGTGTGGAAAGGGTTTGTTGAGTGCTATTTTTCTTTTTTTTATTTTCTTCCTTTTATTACATTCAAGTATCGGTATATCTAAGCTTAAAGTGAATTTTGTCTCGGCTTTCATGTCTTCTCTAAATTAAACTGCAGTAAATAACAAAAGATTTATTCCATGCATTCGAGACAAAAGTGAATTTTGTCTCGCTTTTGATGGCTTTGCCAAATTATCTTCACATTGATATATAGAAAGATTTGATTAACAATTTCTGCTAACTTCTCATTCAAATCCCTTCATTCATATAATAGCTCATACTACTTTGTCATTCACAACCACCAAGCTTCATGCACACCGAGAGTGCATGCCAATGCGCTAGTCATTAATTTATGGGAAAACACATAAAGTTTCGTATCTTTCATTTCCACGTTCTTCGTCATTTTAGGTTTCTCTAGTGTTTTTATTTCTAACTTTTAGTTTTCAGAAGTCTCGTTAAACTTGCACTTTGACTTGTCATTCAACCCAAAAGGATTAAACATGTCAAAATATCAAACCGTTGACACAGAGTCCTAAAAGACCTTTCTTATAATTTTTCTAGATCTGCATAATTTTTTGTCTTTAAACTTTAAAGAGAAAAGCCTAAGTAATTGTCTAATGCTTCTCACCTTTTTTTCCCTTTTTTCCTTGAGTTCACTTGGCAAGAACTGCAGAGGTTGAATTTGATGGCCTCAGTGTATGCAAAAGGAAAGCAAAGTGGAGTTTAGGTCAGAGTGCACAGTGCTAAAGAAAGAAAAAGCAAGAAAGAAAGTGGAAGGAGGTTCTGAATTTGATTGTAGTGGATGGTGACTTTGCTGGCTTTCAACCGATGATTTGGACATTTTGCGTGTTTCCCACTTAAAGATCCCACTCATCATGAAAAGGGAGTTCTTAAGAAAGATCCATATTGTTGACATATATATATATATATATATATATATATATATTAATTAGTTGCAGTACATGTATGTTTAGCATTTGAAGATGGTTCGTGTTTCCAATTTTCATTTTCAATAATTCTGCATAATATTAGTTTTAAAAACTAGATATTAACTTTGCTAGAATGACCCTTTCTTTTATAAATAAAAATAAGAGAGGTATTACCTAAGAGTGCGATATTGGAAGGGCAAAAGCTTCTTCATGGGTGTTAGATTCACTATTGTTGCACATCCATTTTAATGAAAACAAAATTCGAAAATGATTTACATGAGAAATCGCATCAATGTAATTCATTTATTTTATTTTTTTGCGTAGGCATTTGTAAGATCAAGACACGTGTGCTGCCATGTTAATTAAGTATCACTTGCATGTACATGTGTCCTGATTTCAAGAGCATCATTCATATAAAACAATTGCACTATTGGTATCTCGATAAAAATCTGGAAAATACTTGCTCATAAAATGTTGTGCACCACACGGGGTTTTTCTTTCTAATCAGTAATACTGTGAGAAGGGACGACAAGTAGTCTAAATATTTGGTTTGGGCCATATAGCTACTGTTTATCTGAGCAATCCCGTTATCGCCGCATCCCCAAACATGAGTCGACGTAAGTACCTACGATTATACAGCAGTGAAAAGCTTGTTCAAGATGCACTTGGCTGGTTTGCCAATGACCATATATGACAAATGTTCAAGCACCGAAAGTCAAACATTGCGTACATTTTGGCGTGAGGTGCGACATATCCATTTAAAGATTACTATTGACCACTGCATATAATAGGCACAATGGTTTCATATTAACTGTGCCTTTTGGCCAAGCCGAAGTATGAAGCGACGTGGTGATTGAACCTCCGACCTTACCGTGCTCTCCAGCATCATTGCCTCGTTCGAACAGAGTTCAGGACTGCGAGCAAAAGCATGGGGTCGCTAACCTCGGATCTCAAGGTCTCTATCAATGCTAAGTAGCTGCGGACTAAATCGAAAACAGGCATCGGGCTCCTACGATAATGCCCAAGAGACAGCACGCTGATCGGGTCACTATAGTGGATTAACTTTTGCCTCATCGGGGTTTAACGCCATAGATAATCGTAGATTTCGTAAGAACCTCTTCATCAATAAACATAGTTCCTTATGGTCTACGTTCATAATGAGTACTGCTATGCGTCTATCAATGTATCTTCTTTTTTTCTGGGTCAAAGAAGACCTCACCGTGTTCATTCACGCATGCCGCGTTTGGAATCGTTGATGATGAAGAGCTTACACGAGGGAAGTGAAACGTGGGCGACGGTGGAGCTAACTCGATCACTTTGACTTAATAGACATCCTTAACACAGCTTGATACCGATATTAGTCAAATTCAAAGATCGTCGATGGAGAACCGAGGTTTTTCTATTTGTTTTTTTGGTGATCCAATGGATTTCATGTTGCGTACTTGATTGCTACTTTCGCATGCATGACTTTTGAGTGCTCGTAATTGAAATAAGAAAATATGAGAGATTTCCGTTAGGGCAACCCAAATCTTTATAGTATCTTCTAAGTGCAAGATAAGTGCTCTTTAATGATATGGACCTTTCTGTTTACATTCTAAAATAAGCAAACACGAAATTAAGATATAATTCAAATTTTGAAAAAAATGATATGTGAATATACGTAGTAAGAGTAGTAGATTTAATTTTACTATATGCTTTCATCAACATTAATATATCGCTTTACATTTATTAGGAAATCTTTGAAAAAAAAGGAAAAGGGATTTGTCACGAGGCATGTAGGACGATTGAAGTCTTGAACTCCACACTCGAAGCCTTCTTTGTCGGATCTAATCTTGTGAAGGAGACTTATTAGTCAAATTATTCGCTAGTAAATTATTGAATTGACATTTTTTTATTATAAAAAGTCCTGCATCGACCACCTTATAATTATGTTAAATAATTTCAGATGAAGCGGTTCCGAATTAAAAATTGGTGAGCTTAGATTGGAATATTTTGATAATCACGTATCATGTATATTATCAAGAAAAAATCGGTTGGCGCGAAATAGCGCAAAAGAAAAGTACAAAAGAGTACAAACTCGAACAAATCAAAGGTCTATGTAAATGTGCTTTTGATATAGTAAAACTATGAAAAAGTCTTTTGTACAATTCGATGCTTCGAAATCCAATGATATAAGAGCTTTCAGATACTCCACGCCAAGTCGTGAACAAATAAAAAGTAAGAATTGATATGATTTCTTACCTTGTCTAGCAAGAAAAAATAATATTTTTATAGGGATTCGTATAGACAATCAATTAATTATTTCTGTATATTTCTTTATTTTTCACTTGGAAGTGGAGGAGTTGGTTTTGGTATCGATTGAGTGGGACCAAAGGAAGTGGGAAAAGGAGAGTGTGAACTTTGACTTAAATTAAATCATCAAGTGGCAAAACGGTGGGCAAACTTTGACTCTAATCACGATGTTCCTAGTGACTCACGATCTAACATGTCCGAAAGTCAACATTGCCACCCAAAATTTCACGTCATCGTGACAACTTTGTTCCTAATTGCACGTAAATATTCAAATAAAAAAAAGAACATTTCTTTTTTGTGGGGTAAAAGTAGAAATATCAATTTGACTTAAGCTCCCTTGGCAAGATTGTCAACATTTCCATTGAAAAATCATAACATCTCGCATGGGTAATCATCAACTACCGTCTCATGACTCGAGCACATATTCTTTGTCAAATGATTAAGCGAAATGACCCGACTCCTACCTCGACTGGTAATCATTCAAGAGACTGCCTAGCTAAAAAGACCCAAGAAAACATGATTGGATCGATAAAATTAACGACATCCATGCGATTAATCTATTGAGAGGATGAATCATATACTTTAATTTAGCTTGCAAAATGAAATCTTTCGCAATATTTCTAAATGAATCATTAATGCTTATTCAAAGAGTATTTAGGATTACTCTAATCATTCCTTGTTTTTACTATTTTAACCTTCATTTGGGTACAATTTTTGAGTTGAAAGTACTTTTTATTTTAGCAATATATCAATGCTAAATCCAATCGACATGAGTCGATTCGCTTAAGTTCATATTGTTGGCAATAATTTTTTTAATCGCAGAATTAATAATGAAACAGTTGACTTGCCACGTGGCAAAATTCATCGAAAACCTTCACTTTACTCTTATTTCATGAGATGACATGAGATATCATTATCATAGAGATCTCCCACTCGATAGGGTCTGTCTGCAATTAAAGGCTCAGTTTTTTTTTTTTTTTGCAAAAGACAACGATTTGAAAAATAATTAGTTTAAAATAATTATTTGTATCGTTTTTAGAATTAGTCAATATTTTTCTATCGACGATAATTCATATATAAATATCTTCAAGAATTGTGAAAATATTTTTTCTATAAACAATCATGTAAAGAAAATATCTTAAAATCAATTATTTTTTGAAAATCAAATGAATCTAAATCTAAAGATTTAGGATCCATCGAATTTTTTGGAGTAAAACGATTATAGAGATAGCGAAGATAGTATGTTCTCATTGATAATTTATCATATTAAAAGAGAATGAAAGTTGTCAATAACGTAACCAAGATTGAGGACCCTGAAATTTATAGTTTTTTCACGTAATTAATCGTGTCGCAAGTGAATCAGTCCACCACATGATTCCTAAGCAGCTCTTGAAGTGTTTTTATAGGGATACAAAAGTACCCCTATATTCAATTTTGATCCTTATAGATTTATTTTAAAAAAATGATATTATAAATATCATGACTTTCGTACATCACTCACTTTACTATCAAAACTTTTCAAAAGATTATTTGAGCATCGGCTTGATAATAATAATAATAATAATAATAATAATAATAATAATAATAATAATAATAAATTGGCCCTTCTAGTGCCATCGGCACTTTGAGTGGCTAGAAAATCCTGCGTAACATTAGTTTAAAATAAATAGTCCGACGTAACTCGCCGGCAAAATGAAGTCAATAAACTAGGAGCTAAAACAACGTGTTTTCCTTTTACTTGCTGCAGATAAACGTATTGCGGAGCATGAAAGTCAAGAAATCATTTTGGTCAGCGAACCCTAATTCCTAAATCCTTCTGGTCTTCAAAACTGAAATCCGTGTAAGCACCATCAGACGCACTTCGCGGTAAAGGTCAAAGGATCACGTAGCTGGAAGTCATTTCTCCTGCCAATCGTTTTCTTCTTCGAAATCCTTCATTAACCACACTCCGAAGCAAAGAAAGATCAAGAATCGTGCAGCTGAAGTCATTTCTGACCTCCCAGACAGATTCGCGAAGTTCGTGAGCGAGGTAAGTTCGGGGTTTCTCGAGATATCATCCATGTCCAGACACGGTAGAATGAGGGTGGTGCCGGAGATGTCGAACTCCGGGACTCAATGTCTCGGGTCGATCTAAGTGAAGGCAGCACGAAACTCGACCCTTTGATCCTGCAAGAGTGCTTGGAAGGTAAACCACTTTCCCCGTCATCGTCCCCCCCGGCAACGGCAGCCAATTTGTAAAACAATTTAAGTACCATCGGTGAGGAAAACTTGAAACTTGAGAAATAGAGCCACGTCCATGCTAGGTCGTCTTGTCACCTTAGCTCACGTTCGACTTCAATTTCTTCAAAATAAAAATAGAAAGTCAAAAGCCGCATACGACTCTTTGTCAGAATAGGTTGTTCGAGGCACTAAAGTGATCATTATTCCATCTATGCGGCACTCGATTTTTTCTTCTTCTGTTTTTTGTCTGAAATGTGGCGCTCATGTGATCATTTAAGAAAGTTTCGATCCCAAATTAAGTACCATACGAAAGTTATGGTACTTATAATGTCATCTTTCCCTTTCATTTGTGACAAATTTGACTTGTAAATTAATCCTTGCTCCCTGCTTTAAGACAAAAGAAATCGTAAGTTTGTAGAAAATGTTGACTGAGCTGGAGATTACCACCTGATGTGGCATGGAATAAACATACTAAGAACATGAGGAGAAAAAATAAAATTAACCCTAGTACTATTTGTGACTTAACAATATTGGTCCTCATAGATAAAATTCCAAGAGGCTTTTGGTCCCTAAAGTAATATTTATTCACGGATTCACAGTAAATTTCATATTCTCATTCAAATGTTGACAGCAAATATTCTAACTAAGTATCGAAAATCTACATCCGCATTTAAGAGTTACAGACGAAAAAAAAAGCGATGATAATTATTTAAGGGTAAGCTTCAACTCAAATTTCGCTATGTAACTATTTGAGTACTTTCTTCATAAGCTCGATCCTTGTGAATTAGATCGAATCCTCAACCCTTGTCTTAGGTGATCATTTTATCGTCACTTGTTTGTTCCATATAAATCTAATACGTTAAATTCCAATGCTTAGTCATAATTTTTTGTCAACATTTAGGTCGAAAATAGTTCAGAAATAGCGATCATAGATTAATTTTGGGATTAAAGTTGACCAAGCAAAGTATGAGAGAATAATTGAATAACGGCAATAGTACATGGATTATCTTCAATTTTATTTCCCTTTTTCCCAATCATTTCGCTCAATAATACGCGAACATCTTATTTCTTTCGATCTTTCTATTCAACATACAATCAAACGGACGTAATAAATTAGAAGTTTCTTTGTCTTTATTTTCGCCAAATCCCTAAAAAATTGTTTTTTTTGTAAATTTCTATATATTTTTTTCATATAAGGAAGCAGAGGCAAGAAATTTTAGAGAGAAAATTACAAAACCTCTAGCTTCATTTCCTTCAAGAAGAATCAATTATTTGAAATATAATTTTTCTAATTTTAGTCAATTTTATTGCTTAGTTTTAATGAGTTAACGAAAAATGATTTTGACATTAGCAGCAATTTATGACTAACCATCCTTATTGATGACGAGAGTACATTTCATGGACTCGTTTCTACATATGGCGTGAATGATGATTGTTAGAATCTTTCCAAATTACTAATTCATTGCCAAACAAATAAACTTTAATTTCCTTTTTTCCTTCTCTTTGATTTTTCAGGATAATTTCACACACAAAAAATAATCCTAAACATTTTCATGCGAGACAGTAATACTCCAAACTTACCCCCAATTTATATCAACAACCTAAAAATACATCCTTTAGACTTTCATTCATACGATCTTTAAAATTCCCAAGTAGCAATGTGCATGACTGAGTATGATTTTACTTTATGGGGCCGCGTGCGTCCTTTGGATGACTGAGTATTGGCGGCCATCATGGACAAAGTCTTAAAGAGGACATTTGGTTGAATGCTTTAAAAATATTCCAACTTTAGGCCCCATCTCAAATCAAACATAAAACTTTTTCTGTCCTGCCAGCATTAGGTTGAGTTTCAATTCTATTCTAATTTTTTTTTGTCCCATATAAGAACACAACTTCAAATTGAGTCCTACTTTTATTGTAAATTTTTTTCCTCATAAAAACATCGACTTTTATTTAAGTCTCGAATTTTCCCCCTATTAACTTTCCATCTAAAATTTCTCTTAACAATTGAAGAATGGAAAACTCTTGAGTGAGCTGTCTAAGCTGTGAGATATCGAATACTTCTGAGCACAACATATTGAAGATTAAATGCAAAATTGGAAATCTTCAAGTGAGACGGAAGGAAGAATCTTTTAAAAGCAAAATAAATTGAAAAAAAGCTAAACCCTAATTGCTTTAGGTTCTATCTAAATTTTACGATACAATAAGACATCATTTGGTTGATATGGAGATGTACCATTGAAAGACATTTTCTTGAATGTGAAATTTGGGGAAAAATTAGAGTAATGATGTAGAAGTGCTATAGCACCATGGGCGATCTTGGACTGACAGTTCATAAGGACATATATTGGACTTAACTAAAAGCTAGTGGTTTTTATGAGACAAATTTTTTTAGAAGAATTTGGAAGGACCTAAAAGATCGGGTTTAATATGAGATGGTTAAAAGTTTCGGATAAAATTGAATTAAAGTTAAAGTTGAGGTACTTAAAGTTATCAGGCCAAATATATAGTAGAAAAGTTACACATATGATCGCTGAGTTTGAGTTAAATATATAATGCGGTCATTGAATTTTTAGTTTGATTATTTTATCCTCGAACTTTAGCTTTAGCTTGTGCAATGTCATTCATTTTTTTTTATTTGTTCAAAGTAGTTTATAAACTTTTGCTATATGTTTAATTTAGTCCATTAATAATATGGAAATGATCAATGCTATATAAACTATTTAATATGTTAAAAATGTTGAAGGACCACGCTGAATAAATAAAAAGTTTAGAAAATTTATTATATATTTAGTTAAAATTCAGTAATCAGGCTGAGTAAATTCAAATTAAGAGATCAATTATGTCATCATCTTTAAAATAAAGCCGCCGATAGAAATTCGGATACGACAAAAGATGGAAAAAGGAGGAAAAAAACTAAGTAATGATGCTTCCCAAGGCGAAGTCTAGACTGTTTAGTGGTATTTTCCCAATCTTTCCTCGTTCCCTCTTTTACTCCATCGATCGATTGTTATTCTCTTACGCATTTCCCAAGCGCATTTCCCTTCATCGGAAGGATCCTTCTTCACCAAGCTCCTCCTTCGATGCGGTCGCTTCCAAGATAACTTCCTCCACTTGCTCGCCCGAGAGGGAAGACGAAGCGCGCCGATGCTTCAGCTTCTCTTGTTCTATATAATTCCTCGACCACGGTCGGCCCGATTCGTCTGGCGAGAGGAGCAACAGCAAGACGATCCTCGAGCGGCCGAGCCTTCTCTGGAACGTCTTTAGATGCGCCCGCTACACGTTTTTAGGTTCGGTACCTTCTTTTTGTGGTTTCTCTGCTTAATAGCTATGCGTGATGATTGGGATGAGGGTAGTCTTTTAGTTCAGTTCTTGGTCTGTGGGTTTGAGGTGATGATGAACACCCTACTGCCAGTTTTATTCTCTTATGCTTCTTAAGAGAAATTGTGGGCATGTACTTCTTGATTGCAGTTTTTAAGTTTCGGGTTGCTGTAACTATCATGGCATATGTTCCTCCGCACAAGCGACATTCGAAGGAGAGCGGTGCCCCGTCCCCTGTTCCGGCGTCGCTTTCGCGAAAGTTCAAGAAAGGTCTTATCTTGAAGTCGAATGAAACTAATGCTGATCAGAACGGGAAGATCGTCTATGCAAACAAGGCGATTTCTAGATGGTTGGCCGTTGGTTTGGATGATGATGGAGACCATCTTCCTGCTGGCGTCTTTCTCAAGCCGGTCTCTGTGGAGGCCATTGAAAGGAGATCAGGAGAGAAACCGCTAGCCTTAGCCAAAAGTTGTATGGCTAATGGTAAGTGATCATTCCTTTAATAATGAGGTCCTCATGTGCTCTAGATGTCTTGAGTTGTGGATTCACGTTGACTCTAATAGTGTTCTTGGCTTCTCAGAAGATGATGAAACGAGTCAGAACCATAGCGAGGAACCTTGGGTACATATAGCCGAAACTGTGATGCCTGATTTGGTTTCTTCTTTCGAAGTTGTGAGAAGTGAAATTGAGGGTCAGAGCATGGAAGAAATAAAACCCACACTAGTGGCTAGATTCGGAAAAATTCTTTTCCGTGGGTAAGTCGCTTGAATTGATTTCAATGAATTAGCTACTGCTTCTTTATGTAACATTTGACTCTGTTTCATTGGTTGAGGTCCCCATGGACCTAAAGAGAGTTCAGCATATGCCAATGCTTTGCATACGCAAAGAAAATTTTTCTATGGTTTGTATGTTTACAAGTAACTTTATATAGAATGTACTTTTTTTTTTGTTTTCATGCCAAACTTAAGAATCTTTCGTGTGCTGCAACATATAGATTACACAAAAAGCAATTTAAATCTTGATAATCTCAATGTCTAGCTGTGTGATCAGTCTAGCTGTGTGATCATGCAAATTTCTCAAACTTCAGAGCACCTTGCTCATTGTATCTCTTTAAAATCATGCTCCAAGGCTTTACTGCTAATGAAGCATAGTTAGTTTGCATTCTTAGGTGGTTGAACTCCTTTAATTTCATTTCAACTATAGTTGAAGATATTTGGATGACAAGATAAACACATGAGCTGAACATAATTTTTGGGTGCAGGAGTCCTTCATTTCCGGTGGAAACTTGTGGAGATATGGTTACTGAGACCTCATTGAGACAGTTGAAGAGATCATTTTACACAAATGTTCCTGCCTCTTTTGTGGATGATGTCACTCTTAGAATTATCCCAGAGATTGGCCTTACTTTTGAAGAGGAAAAGGATGTATATCATGTCAAGGTGCTTAAGTCTCTAGTTCCTGCCTTTTTACTTTTTTTGTCATGCATTTCCATAATTTTGACAGGTCAATTGCGTCCTTCATGTGGTGCAGTTATCCGATAAGTCCAGACCAGATTCGACCATCTCCTGCAAATGCAGTGTTTCTAAAGCAGAGCAGAGACTTGAGCTCTATAAGGCAAATTCCTGCTTCTCTTAAAATAATGAGAGCTTATACTAAATATTACCCTGCTTGTTTCATGCTTAAAAGGCGTTGTCTCATCTAAAAATAACATCACTTATCACACTAATCGTATGAGATTATACATGTACCACCTTTTCCTAAATGGTTGGATTTTGTCATTGTTTATAGAGGCATTGACGACCGCAAGTTTTGGTTGTAGGTTGAATTAAACCAGGTGCGACACATGGTGGTTGACGTATCTTGCCTCAGTAAAGATCTGGACATGAGGTTGATGTTATACACCAAGAAAATCTTGACAGCTGTTAGCGTAAGTAATCGAACCTAAGATCCATGTGAAACTTCATTTTGTTAGGGGCACTTTCTAGGGCCTTTTTGTTTTAGCTTAAATAAATAGAAGTGTTTTGTTGTTTTACTTTCCCATCAAAATTTAAGATACATTCAAATTTCAAAAAACTGTATGTGAAACTACATGTAGACATTTGAGTTTTGTGAAAGTTTGAAGTGTGTGGGATTTGAAAAGAGTTAAAAAGGCGTGTGAGTAGAAAATTTTTAATAAAGTAAAAAATAAAATGTAAGAGTCAATTTGAACAGATCGTGGCTCTTATTGCAGTAAATTTTTCTTTGTTTGGAGTCCTACCCTTTAAAGGGTAGCTTGGTGGATAATTTTAAAGGCAAGACTGTTAGCCAGGTTATACATTATGTACCATGGCTCATTGCTTTTCCTGGAGGTTTTTCTTTTGCCAGTTTATATTACTGTGTAAGAAAGCAATTAAAGTGGTCTATACTAAGAGAAATCAGTATGTTAAAGAGAATTGTAAGGGCCAATGGTTGCATTCTCAAGATTTTTGTCCATGGCCAATCTACCGACGAATTATGCTTGAGACAGTTTTCAATTTTTGACTTCACTTCCTTGGGCAATTATATTTTTTTCTATATTGCCATCATAACTGTTACTATTTTTAATTTACTTCAAGTTATTCATGTTTGCAGGAAAAGGAAAAGGACAGCATTAGGGATTTGATTGCTTCTGCTGTTATAGATCCTAGTGTTAAGGGGGGCTTGAGATGGCCTCTGGGAAAGGAATGTTCTGGAGATAGATACAGCGTCGTTGGAATTTGGCATACAATCTCTAAAACTTATAAGAATTCATCCATGAGGCTGAAGGCGAGACATGCTGATCGGTTCGATTTTAAAATTTCCCATGGGGAAGTTACTGAAGAAATTGTCCTGAAGTTGAAAGGCATAACTTCTGAATTGCATGTAAGTTTTTTGGTCCCCTGTTAAAATAAATGTAGTTTTTTTTTTTTTGCATTTATTGTGCTTGTGAATGCAAATTGGTAGGTTCCATAGTATAATTGACAATTGAAGCATCCTGTAGTTTCTGGATTAATAGCTGATATGTGACTGCCTTCCAATGCATATACTAACTTATTTTAGGCAAAGAATTTCTGGTAGCTCTTGAAACCAGGTAAAGTGCTGCCAAATTTTAAGTTTGAATTCCTTTTAATTTCACTAGAATTTCATTTCCAAAACAAATTGATCTTTTGATAGGTGAAGAGGTGACTTTTTATTTTTACTGTTTAAGTATTTCTGCTGTTAGATTGGATTGTGCCGTTTGACCTTTGTTGATGGAAAATGTTAGAGAAGTTGTAAATTCAATGCTGCCTCTTGAGATATCAATTTGATACAGTGTTGAATTTACTGTTTTATGAGGATGATGTGCTCTTACATGAAACACCATACACCTGACTCTTTTTACATAAGCAATATATGTCAAAGGATTTGTTTGTTTGGCAAAGGCTGAGTATGTTCTTGCAAATTGAGCTGCCCGTAACAACCTATACATGTGGGTTTGTCATACCTGGTGGCCTTCTTGTCATCATCTTCGTCATAAAATCTCGTAGTAGGTTTTGTGTTTGATTGCATCTTACTCCTTATGATTGAAAATATCAATATCCAATGGTTTGGGGATTTTCATTTTGTTGACTTCTACTACTGCAATTTTCAGGGACAGAGTCTGGGAACCGATGTAATCTCTGATATGCTTAAGGATGCAGTAAAGATGATGTGGGAGCACTTCTTATCTCATGGAAATACGGTCATTTGAATTGGCCTCTCTTTCTCAGTGTGTGTGTGTGTGTGTGGGAGAGAGAGAGTGTAATTGTAACTCATGCCGATCGTGTGATTTGGTCTTGTGAGAATGTGTGGACTACTAACTGAGAATGTATATAAGGGCTCAAAAACACGAGCCTCATCCTCTTTTTTCACCTTGTGGGAGTGAATTTGATATCCCGCTCTGGCTTTGTGTTATCCTCCAGCAATTTGTTCAAAAATGAGATCTTTTTAATTATGGAGATTTAATGAGCTACTGTATCTTATGAATGGACAACTATGTGAATCTCAGTATAATGTATGTTGATGCTTAGTAGACATTTCACTGGCTTCATACTATAATCGTGATGTCTAAAGTGCGATATCATATACTCTGGTCAAGATGGAACTAGTACAACATCGTACTTGATTGCTACTTTTGCATGCATGACTTTTGAGTACTTGTAATTAAAAAAAAAAAAGATAGAGCTTTTCGTTAGGGCGACCCAAATCTTTATAGTACCTTTTAAGTGCGAGACGAGTGCTCTTTAGTGATAAGGGCCTCTCCGTTCACATTTAAAAGAAGCAAATACGAAATTACAGTATTATTAAAATTTTGAAAAAAAGGGTATGTGAATATATGTAGTTACATACTAAGAGTTAAGGTTGTGAAATTCGGGTAGATTTAATTTTATTATATGCTTCCATCAACATTAATATATCGCTTTACATCTACCGGAAAATATTTCAAAAGAGGATTAAAAGAGGAAAAGGGATTTGTCACGAGGCATTTAGGACGACTGGAGTCTTGAACTCCACACTCAAAGCCTCCATAGTCGGATCTAATCTTGTGAACGAGACTTATTAGTCAATTATTTGCGAGGAAATTATTGAATTAATTTTTATTCCTGCATCGACCACCTTATGATTATGTTAAACAATTTCAGATGAAGCGGTGATTTGAAAATCAATGAGATTAGATTGGAAAACTTTGATAATCGTGTATCACTAATATCATTGAGAAGAAATCACTTGGCACGAAATAGCACAAAAGAAAAATACAAAAGAGTACTCGCATAAAACTCAAACTAACCGAGGGTCTATGTAAATGTGCTTTTGATATAGCAAAGCTTTGAAAAATCTTCCGTACAATTCGACGATTCGAAATCCAATGGTTAGATACTCCACGCCAAGTCGTAAAGAAATAAAAAGTAAGAATTGATCTGGTTTTCTACCATTAAACAGATATCTAAGTTGTTTTATTTGTCTACCAAGCAAAAAGTAATATTTTTTTTTGGGGGGTGGGGGGGGGGATTGATATAAACAATCAATTAATCATTTCTATCTATTTCTTTATTTTTCACTTGAAAGTGGAGGAGTTGGTTTTGGTATCAACTGAGTGGGACCAAAGGAAGTGGGAAAAGGTGAGTGTGAACTTTGATTTATATTAAATCATCAAGTGGAAAAACGGTGGGTAAACTTTGTCTCTAATCACGACGTGCCTAGTGACTCACGATCTAACATGTCCGAAAATCAACATTGCCACCCAAAAATTTAAGGCTCCGATTTTTTTTTTTTTGGGCAAAAGACAAATGATTTGAAAAATAATTGTTAAAAATAATTACTCACATCTTTTAAAATAGTTAGTCAATAGTTTTTTTTATTATCGACAACAATTCATATATAAATATGTTCAAGAATTGTGAAAACATTGTTCTTATTTATTTTATAAATCATGTAAATAATTATTTTTAGAAGATATTTTTAAATCAATTTTTTCCGGATCAAATGAACCCTTAGTCTTAAAATTTAGGATCCCTTGAAATTTTTTGGAGTAAAATGATTTTATAGATAACGAAGATAGAATGTTCTCATCAATAGTTTATCAGAGAAATAGAGAATGGAAGTTGTCGGTGACATAACCGAGATTGAGAGACCCCGAAATATGTAACGTAATTGATCATGTCACAGGTGAATTGGTTCACTGCACGATTCCTAAGCAGCTCCTGAAGTGTTTTTATAGGAATACAAAAGTATCCCTACATCAGCTCCGGGAGTTGATGTCCCGGGTCGATCTAAGTGAAGGCAGCACGAAACTCGACCCTTTGATCCGGCAACAGTGCTTGGAAGATATAGACCACTTGCCCCATCATCGTCCCCCGGCAAAGGCGGCTAAGTACCATCGGTGAGGAAAACTTGACACTTGAGAAATGGAGTGAGCTTTCCCTCAAATAAAGCCACGTGCTCTTAGTCATATATACATGTTAGGTCGTCTCGTCACCTTAGTTCATGTTGGACTTCAATTTCTTAAAGCTAAAAAAGAAGAATTCAAAAACGAGATACGACTCTTTGTCGGAATATGTTGCTCGAGGCACTAAAGTGATCATTATTCCACCTACGTGGCACTCGATTATTTCTTCTTCTTTTTTTGTCCGAGATGTGGCGCTCGGGTTATCATTCAAGAAATTTTTGATACCGAATCAAGTACCGTACGAAAGTAATGGTACTTATAATAATGTTCTATTTTTCTCTTTAGTTTGTGACAAATTTGAAAACTAATCCTTCCTCCCTGTTTTAAAACAAAAGAAATCGTAAGTTTGTCCAAACATGGACGGAAAATATTGACTGAGCTGGAGATTAACACCTAATGTGGCATGGAATAAACATTCTAAAAACATGAGGGGAGATAATAAAATTAACCCTAGTACTATCTGTAACTATCCAATGTTGGTCCTCGTAGATAAAATTTCAGGAGGCTTTTGGTACCTATGTTAATATTTAATCACGGATTCACGGTAAATTCATATATTTCATTCAAATGTTGACAGAAAAATCTTCTAATTAAGTGTCGAAAATCTACATCTATGTCTATGAGTTACGGATGGCGGAAAAAAGCGACAGCAGTTATTTAGGGGTAAACTTCAACTCAAGTTTCGCAATATAACTATTTGAGTACTTTCTTCAAGGGCTCGATCCTTGGGAATTAGATCGAATCCTCAACCATTGTCTTAGGTCATCATTTTTTGGCCAATTGTTTGCTCCTTATAAATTTAGTACGTTAAATTCCAACCAAGTCATTTTTTGTCGACATATACTTGAAAATAGTCTAGAAATCTCGATCAGAGATTAATTTAGAAACTAAAGTGACCCAGCAAAGTATGAGAGAATACTTGAATAACGGCAATAGTACATGTCGCTCAACAATATGTGAACATCTTATTTCTTTCCACCTTTCTATTCAACAAACAATCGAACAGATTGGATAAATTATAAGTTCTTTTATCGTTATTTTTGCCAAATCCCTAAAAATAATTTTTTTGTAAATTTTTATATTTTGTTCATATAAGGGAGGCAGAGGCAAGAAAATTCAGAGAGACAATTTCAAAACCTCTAGCTTCATTTGGTTCATGAAGAATCAATTTTTTGAAATATATTTGTCTAATTTTAGTCATTTTTATTGCTTAGTTTAATGTGTTAATGAAAAATGGTTTTGACATTAGCAGCAATTCATGACTAACCATCCTTATTAATGACGAGAGTACAATTCATGGACTCGCTTCTAAATATGGCGTGAATGATGATAATTAAAATTTTTCTAACTTACTAATTCATTACTAAACAAATAAAATTTAATTTCCTCTTTTCCTTCTCTTTGATTCTTTAAGAAAATTTCACAAAAAAAGAAATTCTAAATAGTTATTGATACTTTTTCGACTTTTATTCGTACGACCGTTAAAATTCCCAAGTAGCAATGTGCATGACCGAGTATGATTTTACTTTGGGTGGCCGCGTGCGTCCTTTGCAAAATTGGATCGATTTACCGACACGTGTGACTATTAGTGGCCATTATGGACAAAGTCTTAAAGAAGACATTTGGTTTCATGCATTAAAAGTATTATAACTTTAGGTCCACTTTCAATTGAGATATAAACGTTTTTTGTCCCGTAAAAAACTTCCAATATTAAATTGAGTCTCAATCCTATTCTAATTTTTTTTCCCATAAAAAAGTACAACTTTAACTTGAGTCCTAATACTATTGTAATTTTTTTCCTCATAAAAACATAAAACTTTATTTGAGTCTCTAGTTTTGTCCCTATTAACTTTTCATCCAAAATTTCTCTTGACAATTGAAGAATGGAGAACTCTTGAGTGAGCTGTTTGAGTTCTCTGACTGTGAGAGATCAAATACTTCCGACCACAATTGATTGAAGATTGAATACAAAATTAAAAATCACCAAGTGAGACGGAATGAAGAATTAAGAGCAGAATTAATTGAAAATAGCTAAACCCTGATTGCTTTAGTTTCTATCTAAATTTTAAGATTCAGTAAGACATCATTTGGCTGATACGGAGAATATCATTAAAAGACATTTTCTTGAATATGAAATTTGGGAAAAAAAATTAGAGTAATGATGTAGAAATGCTATATCACATAGGGCCATTTTGGACTGAGAGTTAACAAGGGTATATATTGGACTTAAGTAAGAGCTAGTGGTTTTTATGAGACAAAAAACTTTAGGGGAATTTGGAAGGAACTAAAAGATCGTCTTTTTATGAGATGATTAAGAGTTTAGGATAAAATTGAATTAAAGTTAAAGTTGAGGTATTTAAAGGTATTAGGCCAAATATATAGTGGAAAAGTACACATATGATCTATAATATAATTTTTGAATTTAAATTTGTTCAATTGATTCCTAAGCTTTAGCCTGTGCAATGCCATTCCGAAATTTTTCATTTGTTCAAACTAGTTTATATATTTTTGCTATATATTTAATTTAGTCCATAAAAGATATGAAAATGTACAACACAATATGAAACTATTCAATATTGCCTCGAAAGTTGCACATAGTTCAGATATTAATTTGGATATATGCCAAAAGTTTAAAGACCGTATTAAATAAATTAAAAGTTTATAAATCACATTGTATATTAAGGCTTTGGTTGTTTTATGGAAAATGTAGAATTTCTAAAAAAAATTATGAAAATTTTTTTATGAAGTAATTTTCTTGAAAAATGACAATATTTTCATATATTCGTTTGCCATTTAGGGAAAATTATAAAACAAAATCTCTTTTCTTAATTATTTTCTTTTATTTCTCTTTTTTTTTTTTTGGTTCTACATTGGCTATTGCTGGCTACAAGTATCGCCAGGCCTTGGCAAGCTCCCAACTTGCCACTAGAGACCACGAACTCATCAATTCAAGGCAAACCTTGAGCTCATAGGTCTCAAGCAAGGTTAAAGCAAATTGTGATATTTAAAGATGAAAAGAGAAGATGGAAAGTATTTTTCACCTTCTAAAAAACGGAAAATATTTTTTCCACTTTTAAATATGTTTTTTCCATTGGCAGAATTTTTTTTATAACTATTTCGTCTTCTGTGAAACGGACATCGAAAAATTCGAAGAATGTTTTCCTGAAAGTTATTTTCTATTAAACGAATATAGTCTTAGTTAAAGTTTAGTATTCATGCTGAATAAAATTAAAAATTTAGATACTACATTAAGAAAACAATTATGTCATTATCTCTATTTTAAAGCCGCCCATACAAATTCGGATTCGGCAAAAGATTAAAAAAAAAAGAAACTAAGTAATGATGCTTCCAAAGGCAAAGTCTAGAATGTTTAGTGGGATTTTCCTAAGTTTTCCTCGTTCCCTCTTTTGCTCCAACGATCGATTCTTCAATGCGGTCGCTTCATGGGAAGGCTCCTTCTTCACCAAGCTCCTTCTTCAATGCGGTCGCTTCCAAGATAACTTCCTCCACTTGCTCGCAAGAGGGAAGACGAAGCGCGCCAATGTTTCAGCTTCTCTTCTTCTATATAATTCCTCGACCCTGGCCGGCCCGATTCGTCTCGCGAGGAGAGCAACAGCAAGACGATCCTCGAGCGGCTGAGCCTTCTCTGGTACGTCTGTTGATGCGCTCGCTAACGTTTTTAGGTTCTGTACCTTCCTTTTGTGGTTTCTCTGCTTGTGTAGCTCTGTGTGATAATTGGGATGAGGCTATTCTTTTAGTTCAGTTCTTGGTCTGTGTGTTTGAGGTGATGATGAACACCCTGC
This sequence comes from Melaleuca alternifolia, assembly GCA_019926035.1. Classification (NCBI taxonomy): domain Eukaryota; kingdom Viridiplantae; phylum Streptophyta; class Magnoliopsida; order Myrtales; family Myrtaceae; genus Melaleuca; species Melaleuca alternifolia. Next base: position 623,758 of record JAGKPW010003057.1, read on the forward strand.
TGCCAGTTTTATTCTCTTATGCTTCTTAAGAGAAAATGTGGGCATTTTCTTCTTGATCGTAGTTTTTAAGTTTCGGGTTGCTGTAGCCATCATGGCATATGTTCCTCCGCACAAGCGACATTCGAAGGAGAGAGGTGGCCCCTCCCCTGTTCCGGCGTCGCTTTCGCGAAAGTTCAAGAAAGGTCTTAACTTTAAGTCGCCTGAAACTAATGCTGATCAGAGCGGGAAGATCGTCTATGCAAACACGGCGATTTCTAGATGGTTGGCCGTTGGTTTGGATGACGATGGAGACCATCTTCCTGCTGGCGTCTTTCTCAAGCCGGTCTCAGTGGAGGCCATTGAAAGGAGATCAGGAGAGAAACCGCTAGCCTTAGCCAAAAGTCGTATGGCTAATGGTAAGTAATCGTTCCATTAATAATGAGGTCCTCCTGTGCTCTAGATGTCTTGAGTTGTGGATTCATGTTGACTCTAAAAGTGTTCTTGGCTTTTCAGAAGATGATGAAACGAGCTGGACCCATAGCGAGAAACCTTGGGTACATATAGCCGAAACTGTGATGCCTGATTTGGTTTCTTCATTTGAAGTTGTGAGAAGTGAAATGAAGCGTCAGAGCATGGAAGAAATAAAACCCACACTAGTGGCTAGATTCGGAAAAATTCTTTTTCGCGGGTAAGTCGCTTGAATTAATTTCAATGAATTAGCTACTGCTTCTTTATGTAACATTTGACTCTGTTTCGATGGTTGAGGTCCCCGTGGACCTAAAGAGAGTTCAGCATTTTGCAATGCTTTGCATACGCAAAAATCTATGTTTTGTATGTTTAGAAGTAACTTTATATAGAATGTACTTTTTTTGTTTTCCTGCCAAATTTCAGAATTTTTCATGTGCTGCCACATATAGATTAAACAAAAAGCAATTTAAATTTCTCTACTTCAGAGCACCTTACTCATTGTATCTCTTTAAAATCATGCTTCGAGGCTTTACTGCTAATGAAGCATAGTTATTTTGCATTCTTAGGTGGTTAAACTCCTTTAATTTCATTTCAACTATAGTTGAAGATATTTGGATGACAAGATAAACACATGAGCTGAACATAATTTTTGGGTGCAGGAGTCCTTCATTTCCGGTGGAAACTTGTGGAGATATGGTTACTGAGACCTCATTGAGACAGTTGAAGAGATCATTTTACACAAATGTTCCTGCCTCTTTTGTGGATGATGTCACTCTTAGAATAATCCCAGAGATTGGCCTTAGTTTTGAAGAGGAAAAGGATGTATATCATGTCAAGGTGCTTAAGTCTCTAGATCCTGCTTTTTGACATTTTTTGTCAAGCATTTCCATAATTTTGACCGGTCAATTGCGTCCTTTGTGTGGTGCAGTTATCCGATAAGTCCAGGCCAGATTCAACCATCTCCTGCAAATGCAGTGTTTCTAAAGCAGAGCAGAGTCTCGAACTCTATAAGGCAAATTCCTGCTTCTAAATATTACCCTACTTGTTTCATGCTGAAAGGCATTGTCTTGTTTTAGATAAAACTAACGTCACTCATCACACTAATTGTATGGGATTATACATGTACTGCACCTTTTCCTAAATGGTTGGATTTTTGTCATTATTTATAAAGGCATTGATGACTGCAAGTTTTGGCTGTAGGTTGAATTAAACCAGGTACGACACATGGTGGTTAACGTATCATGCCTCAATAAGGATCTGGACATGAGGTTGATGTTATGCACCAAGAGAATCTTGACAGCTATTAGCGTAAGTAATTGAAGCTAGATCCATTTGAAACTTCATTTTGTTGGGGGCACTTTCTAGGGCCTTTTTGTTTTAGCTTAAATAATAAAAGTGTTTTGTTGTTTTACTTTCCTGTGAAAATTTAAGATACATTCAAATTTCAAAAAACTGTACGTGAATCTACATGCAGACATTTGAGTTTTGTGAAAGTTTCAAGTGTGTGGGATTTGAAGAGTTAAAAGCGTGTGAGCAGAAAAATTTTAATTAAGTAAAAAATAAAATGTAAGAGTCAATTTGTACAGATCGTGGCTCTTATTGCAGTAAATTTTTCTTTGTTTGGAGTCCTACCTTTTAAACGCTAGCTTGGTGGATAATTTGGAAGGCAAAACTATTAGCCAGGTTATGTGTTATGTACCATGGCTAATTGCTTTTCCTGGAGGCTTTTCTTTTGCCAGTTTCTATTACAGCATAAGAAATCAATTAAAGTGGCCTATACTTAGAGAAATCAGTATGTAAAAGAGAATTGTAAGGGCCCATGGTTGCATTCTCAAGATTTTTGTCCATAGCTCAGTTTACCGAAAAATTATGCTTGAGACAGTTTTCGACTTTTGACTTCACTTCCTTGGGCAATTAAATTTTTTTCCACATTGCCATCATAATTGTTACTATTTTTAATTTACTTAAAGTTGTTCATGTTTGCAGGAAGAGGAAAAGAACAGCATTAGGGATTTGATTGCTTCTGCAGTTATAGATTCCAGTGTTAAGGGGGGCTTAAGATGGCCTTTGGGAAAGGAATCTTCTGGAGATAGATACAGCGTTGTTGGAGTTTGGCATACAATCTCTAAAACTTATAAGAATTCTTCCATGAGGCTGAAGGTGAGACATGCTGATCGGTTTGATTTTAAGATCTCTCATGGGGAAGTTACTGAAGAAATTGTCCTGAAGTTGAAAGGCATAACTTCTGAATTGCATGTAAGTTTTTTGGTCCCCTGTTAAAATGAACATAGCTTTTTTGCATGTACATTGCGTGTGAGTGCAAATTGGTTCCATGTGCTCTGACCATATGCGTGACCATTGATTCAATAGTAGAATTGACAATTTAAGCATGCTGTAGTTTCTGGGCTAGTAGCTGATATGTGAATGCCTTCCTATGCATTCTAGCTTATTTTAGGCAAAGAATTTCTGGTAGCTTCTGAAACTGGGTAGAGTGCTTGCCAAATCATAAGTTTTAATTCCTTTTAATTTCACTTCACTAGAATTTCCTTTCCAAAACAAATTGATCTTTTGAGAGGTAAAGAGGCAATTCTTTTTTCTTGTTATTTTGACTGTTTTAAGTATTTCAGCTGTTAGATTGGATCGGGCTGTTACATTTGTTGATGCTAAATGTTAGAGAAGTTGTAAATTCAATGCTGCCTCTTGAGATATCAATTTGATTCACTGTTGAATTTACTGTTTCATGAGGTTGATGTGCTCTTATATGAAACACTATACAACATACACCTAAGTCTTTTTACATAAGCAATTTATGTCAAGGGATTTGTTTCTGAGGCAAGGCTGAGTGAGTATGTTCTTACAAATTGAGCTGCCTGAAACAACCTATACATGTGGGTTTGTCATACCTGGTGGCCTCCTTGTCATCATCTTCATCATAAGATCTTGTATTAGGTTTTGTGTTTGATTGCATCTTACTCCCTATGCTTGACAAGGACACAAAATATCAATATTCAACGGTTTTGGGATTTTCATTTTGTTGACATCTACTACTACAATTTTCAGGGACAGAGTCTGCGAACCGATTTAATCTCTGATATGCTCAAAGATGCAGTAAAGATGGTGTGGGAGCACTTCTTATCTCATGGAAATACGGTCTCTTAAATTGGCTACTCTTTCTCAAGAGTGTGTGTGTGGGGGGAGAGAGAATGTAATTGTAACTCATGATTGTTGTGTGATTTTGGTCTTGTGAGAATGTATGAACTCCCAACCGAGAATGTATATAAGGGCTTAAAAACGTGAGCCTGAATTCTCTTTTTTCACCTTGTGGGAGTAAATTTGATATACCGCTCTGGCTTTGTTTATCCTCCAGCAATTTATTTAAAAATGTGATCTTTTTAATTGTAGAGATCTGATGAGCTACTGCATCTTATGAATGGACAATTATGTGAATCTCGTGTGTTGACGCTTAGTAGACATTCACGGGCGTTGATACTATAAAATAAATGTTTAAAGTGTGATAACATATACTCTGGTCAAGATAGAACTAGTACTACCTCCTGTAAAACACTTTTTATATTGAATCAGCGACTACTGGTGAAGTTTTCATCATTCTCATTTTCCTCGATTCTTCAGTGTAAACCTAATCATGCACATTTGGTGTTTCATGCTTTGAAAACTTAGATAATTCTAGAAGGTGAGTTCCTGATCGGGCATCTATGATAATACTTGTAGCACCGTTTCCCCATGTCAGACAATCGGACAACACTTGTGTCGGGACTTCCGCCAAATCAGATATAGGGCAGTTGTGGACTTAAGCCTCACCTGTATCTGCTTTTACTCTTGGAGGAGACGTGCAAATGATCTCCCCGGTTTCATCTCTTGGACGTGTGATACTTTATTGTCTTCTCAGTTCTCTGTCTAGCAGGATGCCCTTGAGTGGCTGGAGGCAACTTGGGCTTTCAGAGAAAATCAGGGAGTTGGGTTGAGAACTCGTTATTGGGTCTCCATAGTTGGTGATGTTGCACACGCTGATTTGTGTTCCTTGGTCTCAACAGCTCATGTAGGAACTGAGGACATCCCTATTGGTGCAGCACTTACAGATGTTTCTGCTTCTTTCCATGCCTCGTATGTAGTTGATATGCCAATAGTGAGTGGCAGTTTCATATCGGCATGATCGAGGGTTGTGGAAAATTGACATATGCAGTCGGCAATCTCCCAGGAAAGGTACGTCCCAGATCTATCCTTCGACGTTCCTCGAGTAATTTGAGTACGTACAAACTTGATTGATGGCATGATTATCTGCAGTTTTCTCACCTATGATTCCTTTGCTGGGCATGCATACTCCCAGGGCCTGTCAACCTGTCTTGCATGGTTTAAGTCGTGCTCGCTTATAAGTAAAACCCATCTCTCTCCTCTCCCCATTACTCCTCTCCCCATTACTTCCTTCATCCCCTTGCACAAATCTTTGGTTTCAATGTCAGTAGTTCATGGCGTAGAACTTGGTTAAAGAGAGAATGCAGATGGAGAGTTCAGTAAAAGTGGAGGTTCAAAGATACAATAAGGAGAATTGAAGGTCATCCCAAAAGGTGAATCGTATGCCTCAAGTGCCGCGGAGTAAACTTTTGTACTCCTGTAATTATTCAAATTTAGTCCCTCGTAGTTAAAATTTCCGGAGGCATTTGGCCCCTAAATTTATATCTTGTCACTATTTCAGAGTAAACTTCGTATTTCTGTTCAAATGTTAATTGAGTACCAAAAATCGGCATGTTATGCGCAATGGAACAAAGTGATGATCTAAAACCTAGAGTTATAATGATCCGATCAGATATATGTGAACCAAAATCTCCAAGTGCTACTTAGGAGGAAGCTTCTGCCAAGTGTTGCAGTGCGATTTATTTAAAGAACCATAATTTCAAATGGTAACTATCTGAATACTTTCTTTGGGAGTTTGATCCATGTGAAATAGACCGAACGATTAGCTTGTCTTTTTTTTTTTTTCTCCGTTTATCCTCTATATCGGTTGAGCGTATTATATTCTATCACTTGGGCAAGATTTTTGCCTATATTTGGTTACACATACGAAATTGGTCTAAAAAGTGCTATAGAGGACTAATTTAGGGACTAAATCTAACAAAATGAAATAGGAAAAGCTACCACATAAACCATACACCTATGAGAGGGTGGCTAAGTTACTTATAAATTTTTTAATTATGCTAATTTAATTTTAAATCTTTTGACAATTTATCAATATAACTTTTTTCGGCTATTTTTGATAGAAAATTATTGATTTAGATATGAGACGACGCTCATATGAACAATTTTTCACTTTTAATTATTTTGAAAATTTATCATTTTTCTTCTCTTTTCCTTTATATTTTTTTTTTGACTGTGGGCCAACAAATTGAGCAGGGGCTTGTGAACCCTCGCTTGTAGGCTAGCGGAGGGAAATAACAATCAAAAGAAAAAAAGGCAAAAAAAGAAGAAAAAAGATAATTAAAAATTATATATATAATGTGTATGTCAACCCTAGTCATACCACATTAGATAAATAATATCTACGTAAGCGATTTTCAGCTAAATTAGCCAAATACTTTAGCGAATCAATAGAATATTTATTATCAAATTGGCTAACTCAATTAATTTACTACTGAATTGACATTTGTAAAATATATTTATGATCTTTTTGATAATTTTTAAACAAAGCATGCGAAGATAATTGAATAATGGCACTAGTAAATGATCTATTCTTTTTCCCTTTTTCCCAATCTTATCGTCACTCCATTGTTTTCAAATACAAAAAATACAAAAATATCTTGTACTTTCCCACGTCATTTCTACTCAATTTCAACGTCAAGCAAATAAACGAAATCAATTTTTTCTCTATATTTTCCTTAATTGTAATTATATTTAGTTCACACAGCGTTGGGAGAAGAAATTTATTGAGGGAAAATTGTCAAGCCTTTCACATAGTTTTTTCACGAAAAAATTAATAATTTGATAAATAAAATTGTTGAATTTAATTGTTTTTGTCGCTTAACCAAAAAGTATTTCCTTCCTCGGGACATCCCACTCACTCAAGTTTTCTCTCCTTCCTCGCGAAGCTTCCTGCTTCCACGAGAGAGGAAAAGAAACAACGCTGATGTTCAGCTTCTCCATTCTGCACTAGACCCTCAATCGTGGCCAATCCAAACTGGGTCGTGCAAGGAGCAAGAAACAATGCTCAAGTGACCGAACCCACTCTGGTACGCATATCGATGCGCTCGTGCACAGGAATTTTCGAAGTCACTCTCGTTTACTTTTCTTTTATTGTTAAAAAAAAGGGTGATAGCTGTTTTGTTGTGTTCTGTATTATATGAGAGAATGCCTCTGACTGATATCGTCTGAAGCTCTGCTTGTATAGCTGCGTATCATGAATGGGATGAGGCAATTCTTTTAGTCCAATTCTTCGTCTGTGGGCTTAAGGTGATCAACACCCATCTGCCAGTTTTATTCTCTTATGCTTCTCAGGACAAATTGTGGGCATGTTTTTTTCTTCACTGCAGTTTTAAGTTTCGGGTTGCTGTAACTGTCATGGCCTACGTTCCTCCTTATAAGGGACACTGGAACGAGAGGGATGGCCCGTCCCGCGTTCCAGCATCAGTTGTGTGGCGGTTGAAGGAAGGTCTTAACTCGAGGACGCCCGAAACTATTGCTCATCAGATTGGGGGGAATCCACATTGCAAGGAGAGGGATGACCCGTCCCATGTTCCAGCATCGGTTGCATGGCGGGTCAAGGAAGGTCTTAACTCGAGGTCACCTGAAACTATTGCTCATCAGAGTGGAAGGAATCGACATTGGCAGGAGAGGGATGGCCTGTGCCGTGTTCCAGCATCGGTTGCATGGCGGTCTAGGGAAGGTCTTAACTCGAGGTTGCCTGAAACTATTGCTCATCAGATTGGGAGAAATCAACATTGGCAGGAGAGGAATGGCCCCTCCCGTGTTCCAGAATCAGTTGCTTGGCAGTTTAGGGAAGGTCTTAACTTGAGGTCGCCCAAAACTATTGCTCCTCAGAGTGGGAGGAATCGACATTGGCAGGAGAGGAATGGCCCCTGCCGTGTTCCAGCGTCAGTAGCAGGGCGGTTCAGGGAAGGTCTTAACTCCAGGTCGCCCAAAATTATCGCTCATCAGAGTGGGAGGATCGAGTATGCAGACATGGCAATACATAGATGGTTGGCTGTTGGTTTAGATGATGACGGAGATAATCTTCCTTCCGGCATCTTTCTCAGGCCAGTCTCTGTTGAGGCCACAGAATGGCGACCGGGAGAGAAACCACTAGTGTTGGGCAAAAGTTGTATAGTTAATGGTAAGATATGTTCCGTTGGTAATGATGTCCTACGTGCTCTAGATATCTTGAGTTATGATTCAGGTTGACTTTAATGGAATTCTTGGCTTCTCAGAAGACGATGTAACAGGTCAGGACCATAGGAAGAAACCTTGGTTGCATATTGCTGAAACTGTGATGCAAGATTTAGTTTGTTCATGCAAAGCTTTGAGGACTGAGATTAAGGATCAGAGCATGAATGAAATAAAACCAACACTGATTGCTAGATTCGGGAAAATTCTTTTTCATGGGTAAGTTGCTTGAATTAATTTGGTTCAAGAATAAGCTACTGCTACTTTATGTAACATTTGACTGTTTTCATTGGTTGAGGTCCCGGTAGACCTAGATGTGGTTCAGAGAGAGGTCTGCATCTGGCAATGCTTTGCATACATTAAAGAAAATTTATCAAGGGCTTGTTTTGTACAAGTATATTTAAGTATTTAAAAAAAAAAACTTCTTTGCAGATCTCCATGTTAATATTTGCATATCATGCAAGTTTCACTGTTTAAAATAAAGAAAAAAGTCGAAGTGCATGTGTTGCACGATTTAGATTATACAAAAAGAGAGAGGGAAAAATCTATCCAGACATGCCCTTATTTTGAGAATCTCAATATTTTGCTGTGCATGCAAATTTCTCCTACTACAGAGCACTTTCTTGTCGTATCACTTAAAATCATGCTCCACATTGCAAACACTGCTCAAGCTATGCTGCTACTAAAGGATCATTCTTTTGCCTAGTTGGGAGGTTGAACTCCTTATAATGATCATTTTGAGCATAGCTGTGATATTTAGATGACAAGATAGAATATAAGCTTAATATGATTGTTGGATGCAGGAGTCCTTCATTTCCAGTGGAAACTTGTGGTGACATGGTAACAAAGACCTCATTGAAACGGTTGAAAAGATCATTTTACTCAAATCTTCCTTCCTCTTATATGGAAAATGTGACTCGTAAAGTTATCCCAGAGATTGGCCTTAGTTTTGAAGATGAAAAGGATATATATCATGTCAAGGTGCTTAAGTCTCTAGTTTCTACTTTTTTTAGTTTTTTTGTCTTTCGTATGTGTTTCCATGATTTTGACTGGTCAGTTGCATCCATCTTTCTATGGTGCAGTTGTGTGATGAGTCCAGGCCAGGTGTGACCATCTGCTGCAAATGTAATGTTATTAAGGCAGAGCAGCGACTTGAACCCTATAAGGCAAGTTCCTGCTTCTCACCACATAATGAGAGCTTATACTATATATTGCCCTACTTGCTTCATGCTAAAAATCTCATGGATCATACTAATTGTGTGGAGTTATATATGTACCATACCATTTCCTGAGCGATCGGGTTTATGTCATGTTTATAAAGCATTGACGACTGCCAATTTTGGTTGTAGATCGAATTAGGCCAGATGAGGTACATGGTAGTTGATGTTTCATGCCTCAATAAGGATCTGGATATGAGGTTGATGCTACGCGCCAAGAGACTCTTTACGGCTATTAGCGTAAGTAATTGAAGCTGAGACCCATGTGAAATTCACTTTGTTGGAGGCACTTACTAGGCCTTGTCTGTTTTAACTTAAGTAAAAAAAAAAAAAGGTACTTTTTTTAACTTTCCAGCCAAAATTCATTTATTGAATAATTATGAAACTTATTAACCTAGTCTCCAATGGGGGAAAACCGCGCTTTGCCTCATTCAACTGAGCTACCTAGTTTTCCAATCATAAGTGGCACTCCAAGCTCTTCAACTGAAGGTAAAATTGGACTCATACTTCTTTTGAAATCGTCCAAGTCCATTGCTGTGAAGTACTTGTTCATAGGATCAAGTGCAGGCCTGACTCTATGAGGTACTTCCCTGACCATGTGTGAAGATCGATCAGAAGTATCCTCAGCCCCGTCCGTTGGGAGGGAAGCTCCTTGTCCTTTGGAAGTAGAACTTCTATGGGGTTGCTGTGTTTATAAATCTAAAACCTATTCCTAGCATCAAAGAGGGAATTTAATGAGGCTTTGCTATTCATTGTATCCCATAATCTGCATATTCAGTCAATCCACTTAGCCACTCCGTTGCTAATGTCTTTCTGTGAAAGGGGAGTAACTTGCAGAATCTATAGTATTCATGAAGGGCGTTTGTATCAATGTATTTCGAGTCAGTGAAAAAAGATGATTTCGAAAGAGAGCAGTTCCTATTACAAATGTAGTGAAACCAAAAAAGTTGAGGTAGTGTTAGTTTTCTTTCAAACTGCCTACGATATTATTAGTGAATCTACATGTCTATATTTGAATTTTGTGAAAATTTCAAGTTTTTTTAATTTGGAAAATATTAAAGCACGTGAGAAGCTAAATTTTGATGAAGAAAACGTTAAATGTAAGACCGAATCCAGACAGACCATGGTTCTTATTGCAGTTATTACTTCTTAGTGTTGAGTCCTACCATGTGATGGCCCATGTAACATGGCAAATTGCTTTTCCTGGAGACTTTTCCTGGGCCTATTCATGTTACAGCATAAGAAAGCCAATAAAGCGACCTATACTTAGAGAAATCAGTACGTAAAGGAGAACGGAAAGGACCACTGGTTGCATTCTCAAAACTTCTGTTCACAGCCCAATTTCCTGACAAATTATGCTTGAGACCATTTTTGACCTTTACTTTATTTTCCTGGGCAGTCAACTTTGTTGCCACATCGACATCATAAATGTTACTCCCTTTAATTTACTTTACATTGCTCATGTTCGCAGGAAAGTGAAAAGGACAGCATTAGGGATTTGATTACTTCTGCAATTTTAGATTCTAATGTAAAGCGGGGTTTAAGATGGCCTCTATTGAAGGCATTTTGTGGGGATAGATACAAGGTCATTGGTGCTTGGCACACGATCTCTTCAAATTATAAGAATTCATCCATGAGGGTGAAGGTGAAGCATGCCGATCGGTTTGATTTTAGGTACTCCCATGGGGAAGTTACTGAAGAAATCACCTTGAAGTTGAATGGAATAACTTCTGAATTGCATGTAAGTTCTTTTTTCCCTGTTATGATAATCTTTTTTGCATGTATTGTGCTTGTGAATGCAGATAATTTCCATGTGTTGCAGCCGTAGGTCTGGCCATTGGTTCAACACGAGATTCAACAATTGAAGCATCCTGTAATTTCTGTATTCATAGCTGATTTCTGAAAGCCTTTCAGTGCATATTAACTTATTTTAGCCATAGAATTCCTGCTAATTTCTGAAATCTAATTAAGTGCATGCCAAGTTTTAACTTTGAATCTATTTTCACTAGAATTGCCTTTTTAACAAATTTATCTTATGATAGGTGAAGAGGTGATCCTTCTTTACTGTTCTTGTACTTTTAAGTATAAGCTGTTAAATTGGGTTGCGTTCTTCTTTGCAAATTTTATGGAAGTTGAGATTGCGACTCTGCCCCTTGAGATATCGATTTGATTCGGTGTGTTGAATTTACTGTTTCATGAGGAAGATGTGCTCTTAATGAAACACTATGTGTTATACAGCACTCGATTAACTCTTTTCTTACATTAAATATAATGTAAAGGAATTTGTTTCTAAGGCAAAGGCTGAGTATTTTCTTATAAATTTAGCTGCCTGTAATAACATATACATGTTGGTTTGTCATTCCTGATGGCTTCCTTGGCATCGTCTTCATCATCAGATCTCGAATTAGGTGCTATGTTTCGTTGCATCTTACTCCTTATACTTGACAAGGACAGAATATGTCAATATCCAATGGTTTCAAGATTTTTTTTAATGTTTATACCTACTACAATTTTCAGGGACAGAGTGTGGGAGCTGATTCAATCTGTGATATGCTTAAAGATGCAGTAAAGATGGTGTGGGAGCACTTCTTATCTTGTGGAGATACTGTCATTTGAATTGGGCTCTCTTTCTCAGTGTGTGTGTGTGAGAGAGAGAGAGAGAGAGAGAGTTTAAATAAAAGTCATGGTGATTGTGTGTGTTTGTCTTGTGAGAGTGTATATAATCTTCATTTTCTTTTTTGGCCTAGTGGGAATGAATCTGACCTATCGCTCGTGCTTTATGTATCCACTCTGGCGATTTGCTTCAAAATACAATCTTCTTCTCAATGATAGAGCTTGGATGAGCTACTCCATCTTATTACTTTCACAATCACGTGAATCTCAGAATACTGTATGTTGTTGTTGATTAGGCATTTCACCAGCTCCGATACGATAAATGTGCTTTCTAATGGGCGGCTAGACATATATATCGATCGAAAGAACACTAGTATAATATTGTGTATGCTGAAAGATGCTCTAGTGGTGAAGTTCTCATTCCTGTTCTTTTTTTTTTCCCCCGGTAGGTCAGTGTGTATTTAATCGCGTAACTTGGAAGTTCTATTGCCTTGATAAACTTCGATAGTTTTAGAAGGTTAACACTAACATGGATTTAGCCAGATTTTAAGTCAAGAACCTCACATGATGATGAAGAGATGCAAAAAATTCCTCTGGTTACGTCTCCTGGACACGGGCGACATCCGATCCCCCGTCTCTTCTCAATCCTTTATCTAGCAGGACGCGCCGGTAAGGCTGGAGGCCCTTTGGATTTTTTTAGGAATAGTAGGATGATTAGGCGGTGAGCCTGTTATTCAGTATCTGCAATCCATGATGTTGTGCACATTGATTTCCTGCTCCTTTTGCGTTCGCAGCTCATGCAGGAATTTGTGGACATTCCCGTTGCTGTAGCACTTCTGATGTCCCTTAATCTTTCCGCGCCTTGTACGTACTTGATGCGCCAAGAGCGCACGGCAGCCAGCAATCTTCTCCGAGGAAAGGTATGGTCCAGATCCTTTGAAGTCATCCAATGTCTTAAAGTTTTGCTCTCTCGGTTCTTTTCCTTGGGTGATTTCAATACAAACATGATCGATGGCACAGTGTTGGCATTTTGTGTCAATGACAGCTAGCCTTGTTTGGGTGAGTGTCGGCCATTGGCAAAAAGAATTCGGGGGAAAAAGAAAAGAAAAAAGATAAAATAAAATTCGAAAAACTATATAGTAATTCAATAGGTTATTAGAATATTATTAACAAATATCAACATTGGCGTTGATCGTGCCATGTAAGATCAGCGATTTTAAGTCAGTATTGATTGGATGGACTCATAATAACTCAGTTGGCACAATTGAAATGTATAGGATTGGACTGACAAAAATATAATAAGTTAAAGAATTTTTGAATATTTTTTCCCACTTCATGAGCCCAAGTGGAAGACCTTAGGCATCATTAAGTCCTAAGCATGGAACCCCACGCTTTTAAAAGTCCTAGGTGGGTAATTGTAGACAGCCTAATTCCTAAGTGCATAACTTAGGCATCTAGGATTGGAGATGCCTAAGTTATAGGATTGGATTGGACTATGAAATGGCATCTCCAATCCTAGGTGTGGAACCTTAGGCATTTTAAAGTCCTAGGTGGACAACCTTAGGCATATTAAGTCTTTTGTGTAAAAACTTAAGTATCTCGATTATTTTGTGTAGAGACTTAAAATATGTTAAGTCTTTGTGTGGAAAAGTAAACATTTTAAGTCCAAGATGTGAAATCTTAGGCAAGTCAAGTTATTTTCATATAAATTTAGGCACATCAAGCCCTACATGTGGAATCTTAGGCATATTAAGCCCCGTGTGTATAAGTTTCGACATATAGGCTTTTGTGTATAAGTTTGGAATATTAAATGATTTAGAATGCCTAAATTTCACTTGCCTAAGTCATTTAAGCATAATTTGAGTTCGAATTGTGTATGGAGACCAATAGCATCTCATTTCATTTACATTTACGTATTTTTCTACAAAAAGTCAACCTTTGATTTATTGGTCAAAATTGAAAAGTCAAGTCTTGGTCAAACATTCCATAAAATTTGTGAAAATCATAACGAGACATCAATTAGATCCTCGCAAGCATAGTTAGGCTTTCGTTTTCACTTTTTCATTAAAATGATTGTTAATTGACTTTTTGTTCAAACTGAGAATTTTGACCTTTGATTGACAAATTTCTAAATCCATCTAAGGACCATGACGATTCAAGATTTCAAATCCAATTTCAATATTTTGAGCTCGAACAGGTCGGACAACGTTGGAACACAAGTTTATGGCCAGGGATGATTTTTCCTAAAAAAGTCAAAGAACACATTTAATATTCCATTAACCGAAATGAATTCAATTTCAATATTAATATGGGCACAATTAGGATAATTCGACGGAGTGAGCATCAAACGAAGAATTGGGACCGATGGGGTCGGGCTGAGTCAATCCGATTGACGCAACACGATTTCACCCAATTGACTGAACAAGAAGATGGTCTAGCTCATGAGGCGATTTGAAAGAGAAGTAAGATGATTGAGAAGCCTCGGGTCAATCCAGTCAAACCAGTTTGACTAAGGTTGACCCAAGTCAACCCAAGTCCACCAAAGGGGTCGTCTCATTCAGCCCACAAAACCACTTGGCGGGGGCCCCCTCTCTTTATAATTACAAAAGATGTCAATTTTTTTTCTCAATTACCATAGTTAATTTCCATGTCATCAATCCTTAAGAGCACAAATTCCCCTCTAATCTAAAACTGTGATGTGTCATGTCACCCATCCATGTGACATAAAGGCGAATTACTCCTTTCCTTACTCATTAAGTGATAACTTCAACCATATCACCATAAGGTGATTTGCAGGGCTAGGATTAGTCCAACAATTGAATTTTTACCTCCAGAATCTTTCTCCCATTCACTTGGTTCGAAATTTCTCCAGTAATTCAGCGATTCTAATAAAAATATTTGAAAAGAAAAACTCACTCGAGAAAGAACACAGAAAAGAAAACTATTCTATCTCACTATCTCCCTGTTGGCGTCCTGTTTTTCTTCCAATAGATTCTGCCCTTGTCGGCCTTATTCGGCATCATTTCCTCAACTTTGACTTGCAAATTGCCTCTCCAGTGAGTTCTCAAGCCGATTGTGGTGGTCGATCGCCATTGCTGTTGTCAAATGCCTCTCAATTTGGCCGATTCATTTTGTTACTAACTAGTGTTCCCAATTGAAAGGAGGAGCTCAAATTCTTGTGTCAATTCCAAAAGATTAACTCAGGATACTTAGATCGATCATAGTATAAAATTGAAGTAATATCTTCAATCTATGGTCGACTTAAGTTAGTATACGATGGAATTTGACGACAAAAATATGAAAATTGCTCATAGACTTAAGGTCCTTTAATAAAATCGAATGTCAACTAAATGTTTAGGTGACTTTAGAGCTTCAATTTCATGTTAGTCATAACCTGCTCAAGTTGAATTTGTTGTGATTTTAGTAGATTGATTGTCAATTCAAATTAGATCTTCCATGTTTAGGTGTTTCAGTTCAATCATCCCTACAAATTATGTCTGATCCACGCCAACTGAACTTGAATAATACCGATCAATTCTTTCACTACATATAGTTAACCAAGTCTCCTAGAGCATGAACTCAATGGTGATTTCAATGTCAGTTCGTCCTAAGTTGATGTATGTTGATGTTGCATAGATGGTGAATTAAGATCAACTTAAGATAGTTTCAAAATAATTCTTTAATGTTTATGATTCAATTGAGTAATAGATGTTAAATTTTGATGCTCAAATGTTAAAGGTATGTTGAATGTGTTGAAGGACTTAGTTAAACATAGTCAGGCTTCGGTGAATGCATAGGATCATTTGTTGAAGGTGTTGAAGATATGAATGGTTTTAGACAAATTTGAAGCTGTTATGACCTTGCAGTGTTCAATATATGAATTTTGTGGAAAAATAGGTGTAGGTTTTGGAAGACTTCTCTTCAAATGAATTAAAGTGGAGAATCATATATTTAAATTAATATAAAGATCATAAAAAAAAGAGTGTGAACATATTGAAGTCGAAGTTACCGAATAAAAACTGGAGTTTGATTTGGATAATCAGTCTCCACGTCGGCAGATGTTATTTTGCGAACAATAAATAATTGAAGGACAAGTTTACAAAAGCTTAAAACATAAAAGTTGTGCGAGAGGCCTTGAACTGAAACTACCAAAAAACTTATCGAATTCTATTAATGATAAGTCAGTTGATTTGAATGAACTAGGTCAAAGTCGAAATTGGCCTGCAAGCCTAACTTAAATTGAGCTTTCGCGCTTAACCATATAATTTCACATAGATGAATGGCTTGTTTACAAAAGTTCACAAAAAAAAAAATGTAGAGAGATTAATGAACTGGCCACAGAATTTGGAGCCATTTGGTAGCTGTTTAATTATTTTCTCCTTAAATTTTGAAATAGTCGGGTATTGGAAAATGGCATAATCCAGAGTAGTCAGACTTATTTTATTTTTCTGCACCAGTTGAGTCATAATTAGGAAAAGTTTTCCTAATGAAAGTTGAAGAGGAGATCTTAAGCTTTGATTACCAAGTAGAATAACTAGATTTGGAATTCGTTAAGGCTTTCAATTGGATCAAAACTTATTAGAAGGTCAGAATGAATCAAGCTTAAAATTGACATTTTGGTCAACTAATCGATTTCGTGGTTTATAAGTTATCACGCCAAAATGCATACTTAGTTTATTTTTCTTAATCTTGATTACTAATGCAGTGTAGTTTAGAAATGGGGATTAGAGCTTAATTAGTTGCTCTGTGACTTGGCCCGTTGCTTGAGAGAGTTACAAGTTGGGATTAAATATCACTTAGCATTAATATTGCGAGGTTGGTGAGTAATCAAATTGTATAGTTGACAGCAAATTCTCAAATCAAACTCAATTTTTTTGGTAAATGACTGATTGAATGAACTTGTTAATGTTGATGGAATGGTTATGCTTTGTTACGTGTAGGTTTGCTAGATTTGAAAGATTTTTATGTATCTTCCATGTATTATTTTGATAAATGAATAAAATCTTTCTTTCGACAAAAAAAAAAATGAACTTGCTAATTATGTGTAGATTGAATTATTACCTCAGTGAATGATGAGATTGATGGCGAAGCGTGGTGGCTGACAGGTTGGAGTGGTGGTCCATGGTGGTGGTTAGATTAAGCTTTGTCAGCTTAGCGTAGGTTATAGTTAATTAGAGTATTTTAGTTATAAAAAAACATAGGAAGTCTAGAGAGAAAAATAAAATCAAGAAGGCTAAGAATCGCATTTTTAGTAAATGAGTAGATTAGGTTAGACTAGTATCACCATTCTTAATAAAAATGTAGAAGGTAAGCCTGCATTAATCTTGCTCAAATTTAGAAACTGAGCTTAATCTAACAAGCAAATGTAATATTCTGCACCCAATTTGGTATCAGGTCAAGCTCATGGAGGATTGTGTCATATTTTTTCCCCGAGAATTGTTGCATTTTCTTTCTCATAATTTAGTTTAAGCATTTCAATATTCAGGTGTTTAATTGCCACACTTTTATTACACTGATTGTTCTTTTCAAAAAAGAAACTCAAACTGATTAGGATAGGCCTTAGGACCGTATCGATTCTCATGAACAAGTCGGGGCTCAAAGACCTTTAAGATTCATAATTGATAACAAAGAACGTTTGATCACTTAGATGAACGTACTAATTAAGTTAGAAATACCAAAAATGGCGTTAACTAGACTATTAGCTTAATTAAGTTCTCTATCATAGATAGTCTCTAGTTGCCCAGGAAGTGAGTCTCTCAAGTCTACTTAGTTTCAGGCTGACACTAATAAACTAGTAGCAATTCCTGTTCAACATAAAATGTTCATAGGCTAAGATGAACCTGAAACAAATCCAATGTCATGCAAAGAACTGCTTATGAGGGCTGATGCCCAATTGAGAGCCATTGGCCCTCCTTTAAGTATCATCTCTAAACCCATCATTCTCCCTTGGTAACTCAAATGTCAACATTGCGACAAATATAAAAAAGTGATGTTCTAAACTACTTGTTGCAATGATTCAATTAGATTTATGAGAATCAGATCTCCAAAAGAGACTGCATTTGATTTTATATTGAGAATAAGTTTCACTCAGTTATTGCGATGTGATAAATTTTAGGTATTGCATTTCGAAATGGTAATCATTTTGAGTGTTTTCTTTGTGATCTTGATCCATTCAAGATAGACTGAATCATTCATTCTTATCTTAGTTTATCATTTTTTTCTGATTGTTCCGTACCAATTGAGTATACTAAATATTATCACTCACTCAAGTTTTTTTTTTTTTTTGTGTCTTTGTATGCAAATATAAAATGAAATTGGAATCCGTGACTAATTTCGGGACCAAATCTGACAAAACAAAGTACGAGATGATACTTTAATAACCACAATAGTACATGAACATTGTTTTTTTTTTTATATTCCTTTTTGGTCCCAATCTTATCACTCCTTTCTTTTGACGCGCAAATAGTACAAGAACATCTCATCTCTTTCCACCTCATCTCTATTCAGTATACAATCAAACAAATTGACGAGATTATAAACCCCTTGCTCTTTATATCCATCAATTATTGTTATTACTATTATTATTATGATCTATTACGAAACATCTTTATTGATAATTGGAATTTATTTTCCGTCAACATTTTTTAGCATGATATAAATGACAAGAATTTGAAATGTTTTAAGATTTTTATTTTTATTTTTTGAGAAGTAGGTAAAGTTATATTTTTTTTCCTTCTCACAAAAATTTAATTATTCGTTTAACTTATCACTCTAAAACAGTCAATTCTCACTATCTCTCGTATCCCAAACAGTATTTCCTTCCTCAGGAAGGTCCCTTCTTCAACAAGCTCCTTCAATGGGGTCCGCTCACTCAAACTTTTTCTCTACTTGCTCGCGAAGGATATATGCTTCCTCGAGAGACAAGAGACGAAGCGCGCTGATGTTCAGCTTCTCCGTTCTATATATAAACCGTCGATCATGACCAATACAATATGTCTCGTGAAAAGGAGCAGGGAACAATGCTCAAGTGACTGAACCCTCTCAGGTAAGTCTGTGCATGCACTCGTACGTGCGAATTCTCGAAATTACTCTGGTTTAGATTTGTTGTGCTCTTGTGTCAGATGAGAGAATGCCTTTTAGTGATATCATCTGAAACTCTGCTTTTATGGCTTTGTATCATGAATGGGGCGATTCTTTTAGTCCCGTTCCTATTCTGTGGGTTAAGGGTGATCGACACTCGCCTGCCAGTGCTATTCTCTTATGTTTCTAACGAGAAATTGTGGGCATGCTTTTTGCTGACCGCAGTTTTTATGTTTCGGGTTGCTGTAACTATCATGGCCTACGTTCCTCCGCATAAGCGGCAGTCGAAGGAGGGTATTGGCCCGTCCCCTTTTCCGGCATCGCCTTCACGGCAGTTCAAGAAAGGTTATGACTTCAGGTCGCCCAAAACTAATGCTCATCAGGGTGGGAAGACCATCCACGCGAACACAGCGACATATAGGTTTTTCGCTGTCGCTTTGGATGACGATGGTGATCAACTTCCTCCTAGCGTTTTTCTCAAGCTGGTCTCTGCCGGCGCCATTGAATCGCGACCAGGAGAGAAACTGCTAGCCGTAGCCAAAGGTTGTACAGTTAATGGTAAGTGATCGTTCCTTAGATAATGAGATCCTATGTGCTCTAGATATCTTGAGTTGTGGATTCATGTTGATTCTAATAGAATTCCTGTTTTCTCAGAAGATGATGAATTGGGTAGGGACCATCAGAAGAAACCTTGGGTGCATATAGCCGAAACTGTGATGCAAGATTTAGTTCGTTCATTCGAAGTTTTGAGGAGTGAGATTAAGGATCAGAGCATGGGAGGAATAAAACCAACAATGGTTGTTAAATTCGGGAAAATTCTTTTTCATGAGTAAGTCGCTTTAATTAACTTCGGTGAATAATTAGGTACTGCTACTTCACGTAACATTTGAGTCAGTTTCATTGGTTGATGTCCCCGTGGAACAAAACGTGGTTTAGAGAGAGTTCAGCATTTGGCAATGCTTTGCATGCACGAAGGAAATTTATCAAGAGCTCGTTTGTTTAGGAATTAATTTAAATAAAAAGTGCTTTTTTTTTGCTTGTCTGCCAAAATGTTTTATCCTAAAGATTAAGACTTGCACGCGGATGTTCCTGTCGACAATTGCAGATTGCGAAAGTTCCAAGTGTAAAGAAATCAAAAGAAAAAGTCAAAGTCAATGTGTTGCAATATTTAGATTCAACAAAAATGTAAAAGTTAAAAGTCTATCCAGACGTGCCCGTAATAATAAAATTTAAAATTTAAAATTTTTGAGAATCTGAATATTCTGTTGCCTGATCATGCAAATTTCTCATGCTTCAGAGCACCTTGCTTATTGTATATCTTTAAAATCGCGCTCCAGGTTGCAAATACCACTCAAGCTAGGCTTTGCTGCTATTAAAGCACGGTTTGATGCATAGTTGGGAGGTTGAATTCCTCATAATAATCATTTTGAGTGTAGCTGTAAAATATTTGAATGACAAGTCAAACACATAGCTTAACACAATTTTTGGCTGCAGGAGTCCCTCATTTCCAGTGCAAACTTGTGGAGATATGGTTACAGAGGCTTCATTGAAACGGGTGAAAAGATCATTTTACGGAAAACTTCCTTCCTTTTACATGGAAAATGTGACTCGCAAAGTTATACCAGAGATTGGCCTTAGTTTTGAGGACAAAAAGGATATATATAATGTTGAGGTGCTTATGTCTCTAGTTTCAACTTCATTATCTTCTGTATGCATATTCTGTTTACATTTCCATAATATTGACTGGTCAGTGGCATCCATCTTCCCATGGTGCAGCTGTCTGATAAGTCCAGGCCGCCAGATGAAACTATCTGGTGCAAATGCAGTGTTGTTGAGGCTGAGAAGAGACTCGAACTCTATAAGGCAAATTCCTGCTTCTCACCACATAATGAGAGCTTACAAGAAATTTTACCCTACTTGTTTCATGCTAGAGGCATTATCTCATTTTATCTCAAGATAAAATCACGCATCATGTGACGGTGTGGAGTTATTTATGGACTGTAAATTTACCTACATGATCGGGTTCTTTTCATTGCTTATAACAATATTGATAGCTGCAAATTTTGGTTGTAGGTTGAATCATGGCAGGTGCGACACCTGGTAGTTGATATATCATGCCTCAATAAGGATCTGGATATGAGATTGATATTACGCACCAAGAGAATCTTGACGGCCATCAGCGTAAGTAATTGAAGCTGAAATCCATGTGAAACTTCACGTTGTTGAAGGCACTTACTAGGGCCTGTTTGTTTTAGCTTGAGTTATTATTTCACTTTCCCACCAAAGTTAAAAAACTATTCTAATTTCAAAAGATTATGTAACATTATATGTGATAGTTTGACTATCATGAGAGTTTCAAGTGTTTTGGATTTCGAAAAAGGTTGAGCGCGTGAGTAACTAAATTTCGATTAAGTAAAAGGTGAAACGTAAGAGCCAATCCAGATAGACCATATCTCTTGCTGAAGTGATTACTTCTTCGTCTTGAGACCTAGCTATTGAACAATGAGGGTAAAGATAGCTTGGTAGATAATTTGCAAGGAATAACTGTTAGCCTTGTTAGACGTTATGTGACAGGGCAAATTGCTTCTCCTGGAGACATTTCTTGGCCCAGTTCATGTCGCAGCATAAGAAAGCAAGGAAAGTGACCTATACTGAGAGTAAACCTTACGTAAAAGAGAATGGAAGGGGCCAATGGTTGCATTCTCAAAATGTTCGTTCACAGTCCAATTTACTGACAACTTATGCTTGAGACAATTTTTTACCTTAACTTAATTTCCCCGGGAAATCAAATTATATGCCACATTGCTGTCATAATTGTCACTCCCAGTAATTTACTTCAAATTGTTCATGCTATGCAGGAAAATGAAATGAACAGCATTAGTGATTTGGTTAGTTCTCCAGTTCTAGATTCTAGTGTTAAGGGGGGTTTAAGATGGCCTCTGGAGAAGGCATCTTCTGAGGATAGATACAGCATCATCGGGGTTTGGCATACAATCACTACAACTTACAAGAATTCATTAATGAGTCTGAAGGTGAGACATGCTGATCGCTTTGACTTGAGGACTTCCCATGGGGAAGTTACCGAAGACATTACCTTGAAGTTGAATGGAGTAATTTCTGAATTGCATGTAAGTTCTTCTGTCCCCTGCTAAAATAAACTTAGTATTTTTGCGTGTACTTTGCTTGTAAATGTGAATTGGTTCCCTGTGCTCAAGCCATAGGTCTGACCATCGACTGAACACTAGAATCAACAATTGAAGCATCCTCTAATTTCTGGATTCATAGCTGATTTGTGATTGCTTTCCTATACATATTAACTTATTTTAGGCATAGAATTTCCAGTAGCTTCTGAAATCTAGTAAAGTGCATGCCAAGTTTTAGTTCGAATTTATTTTCACTATAATTCCTTTTCAACAAAGGAAACGATATGATTCTTTTTTCATTTTTTTAAGTATTTTAAGCATTAGATTGGGTTGCATTCTTTCACCTTTGCAAATCCTCGAATTTGTAAACTCGACTCTGCCCCTTGATATATCAAATTAATTAAGTGTGTCGACGTTACTCTTTGATGAGGATGATGTGCTCTTAATGAAACACTATATGTTATCTCAGGCAAAGGTTGACTATTTTCTTACAAATTGAGCTGCCAGAAACATATAGTATACATGTGTGGTTTGTCATACCTGGTCACTTCCTTGTCATCATCTTCATCATCAGATCTTGTATTAGGTTTTGTGTTTGACCGCATCTTACTCCCCATGCTTGATAAGGACGCAGTTGATATCCCATGGTTTTTGGGTTTTCCTTTCGTTTACTAATACTACAATTCTCAGGGACAGAACCTGGGAACTGATTCAACCTCTGATATGCTTAAAGATGCAATAACGATGATGTGGCAGCACTTCTTATCTTGTGGAAATGCGGTCAGTTGAATTGGCCCCTCTTTCTCAGTGCGCCCATGCGCACAAGAATGTAATGAAAATCATGGTGATTATATGAGTGTGTCTTGTATGAATGGACGAATTGCAAACTGAGGACGTATACAATTCTCATTCGCTTTTTTCACCTTGTGGGAGTGAATTTGATCTATCACTATTGCTTTATGGGTCCTCTAGCAAGGTGCTTCGTAATGAAACTTCTTTTTAATTACAGAACTTTGATGAGGTACTGCATCTTCGTATTGAATCAGTTTAGGTGAATCTATGATACTATAAATTCAAGTGCCATTTGACATGTACAGATCCACAGAACACTAGTATAAGATATTGTGTAAGCTAAAAGATGCTCTCTGTATTGAATCAGCGACTAGTGGTAAAGTTTTCATCTTTTTTTCCCCATTCGTCAGGGTGAACTTCATCCACATTTGGCGTTTTAATGCCTTGAGCATTTGGATAATTTTAGAAGGCAAGCTAATATGGTGGTTCTCGTAGTGTCATGTCCCAAGTCAAACAATTAGACAACACGTGACATGGCTTCAGCCAAATTAAGTTGAGGATCAAATCTAGGGTTACGACGTGATACATTATGTCTCACATAACTAAAGAGAGATGCAAAAGATCTCTCTGGTAACATTTTCATGGACATGCGATCCATTTTGTCTAATCAATCCTTTATCTAGCAGGATGCGCTGGTATGGCTTGGGGCCACTTGGACTTCTGGAGAACATTAGGGAGTTGGGTTGAGAACCTGTTTTTCAGTCTCTGTAGTCTGCAATGTTGTATGCATTGATTTTATGTTCTTTTGTGTTAACAGCTCATGCATGAATGTTGCACATTCCTGTTGGTACTGCACTTCAGTTGTTTCTTACTCTTTCCATGCCGCATATGTACTTGATGTGCCCAGAGCAAATGGAAGTTTCATATCAGGAAGGTCAAGAGTTCTGGAAAATTGACATATGCAGTCAGCAATCTCCGGAGGAATGGGTATGGTCCAGATCCCATGTTGTCATCCATTGCCTTAAACTTCTGCAATTTTCTCACCTATGGTTTTCTCTATTGGGCATATATACTCCATGGGCCTACAAAAACCTGTTTTGTGCGATTTAAGTCTTGTGCCCGCTACTTGCCCTCTCGCTTATAGATAAAGCCTTCTTGCCTTCTGACTCTCAGTCCTCCTCTCAATCTCCATTTTTCAATAGTGCACTTCATTAATTATTTGTTTGATGTCACCAGTTTATGGAGTATAAATTGGTTGAAGAGATGGAACATAGAGTGTGAGTTCAGTAAAAATAGAGGTTGAAAGATCCTACAAATTTGGAAAGGATGGACAAATTTATTTATATTTCATTCAAGGAACATAAGAAGAATGGATGAAGTGGAGGTGCGCCTACAATATTGTTTGTACTTGTGAAGTGCCACTGAGGAAAAATTTGCTAGGATGGCGCTAAGGCCAGCGCTTCTTTGTGACTCGGAATTTCGAGTTGTCAAACATTGACTCGTGTTTTCACCTTTTAGATTCAGAACCCTACGCATGCAATCTAATATTTCCAGAAAGCTAAACTATATCATAGATTTCAGCACAATTAGGAGAAGGTTAAAAAAATATCAAAGCTAGTAGGTGCAGAGTGTAAAATTTTTCTGAAACCTTAGGATGCAAATGGTAAGGTTTTCTGACTAAATATGTCAATTTTTTGTTTTGAAAATTAGAGGTTTCACGATGTAAATAGCGCAAAGCTTGAGGGTGGAGTTTCTTTGTTTTCTGAAATGATACAACCTTGCATGTTCTTTCAATTACCATCATGAAGAATAGTTTTGACGTGGTCTGCTCATGATGTTTCTGAGAAAATTGAGGATAACGATTTCTTTTCCTAAATTTTTAATGAAATGAAACGAAAAGTGTCTATGATGAAGGGAACTGTGGTATTTTTAATGTCGTGTTTCACCAGATGTTTCTGCAGAAGTGTCAACATAGCTTCCAATACGAGAACTACTTAATTTTGGTCCTCAACATTGAATTTATCCAGTTTGATGTGAAGGTGGGATTCCACTTTATGTATGCTTCAACAAATACACTTATGATTATATCATTGAAATGTAAAGTATATTCTTAAAACTTGCAATATGTACAAAACAAAGTGTGCAGTTCCTTGGATCTTCCTTCCAGTTGGACATCATCTCTGATCATGATGAAACTCATCAACTTTTGAATTTCATGAAGATCTCCACTCGTTCACTTCAACTCAAAACCCTTATACATGACAGCTTAAAAGTCTTCTTTCACCCAGTTTGATCTTTTACGGCTTCCACACCTTCGATATATATTCTTATAAGTATGCTTACTGAAAAAGAGAAGCAGAGACAATCTTGACACTGTAAACGTGGACATTGTCAGATGCTTATTTTCTTGATGAAAGCGGATCTCTACCACCGACTTATGACAGCAGTACAATACCTTCTGCTGCTACAGTAGCAACATAGTAGTATATTCAGGCTCGGAGGACATCTGGTGATCTTGAAATGGATGTTGCTGTCGAGTTTTTCTCCCTCTTTTCCTTCTGTGACCACGTGAAGGATTGGAATTATGATTACCACTATCAGATCAGAATAGCAGACATAATACTGCTTCAATTATCAGATTAGATTCTATAGTGTTGCTGCTTACCTCGGCAACTGTGTTCTTCCAAGCTTTCTCGAGCTCATCAAAAAACATATCAATTGTGGGCCGATCTTTGCTATCTGTTGCAACACAAAAGACAGCAACTTGCAAGATGGACTCAAAGTCAGCCCTATTGACATTTCCGTTTAGTCGCGGGTCCTCGAAATCCGATAGTGGCCGTCTGCCCATACTGACATCCCTGGCCTGCCAAAAGACAACACTTTATCGTGATTACAAATCTGCTGATCGATGGTCAGCATGCACAAAATCACGAAATAAGCCATACCTTCCTCGTCAGCTGATCTCTGGCCTCAAGATCAAGCTCAATGACTTTTTGCCCTGAAAGAAGTTGGAGTGCGACAATGCCAAAACTGTAAATATCACTGGCAGAGGTTAGCTTGGCATTGCTCATATACTCAGGATCCATGTAACCTATCGTTCCTCTGACTTCGGTAAAACATTTGCTCTCCTCCATGTTCAGGATTCTTGCCAGCCCAAAATCCGAGAGCTTTGGTTCCAATTTCTCAGTCAAAAGAATGTTGGTAAGCTGCGGATCAAGATCACACCATTATAAACATCCTACCAAGCAACACCACTGCATAATTGTTTCCGGACTTCGTGTGCAAGCCATTATTTTGTACCATAACTCAGACGTGAAGTCGTATTTTATCCAGTGCAAATAGAAAATATATGCTAGAGTCCGCATATCAGTGCTGTGCAATGACTAAATATAAGTGAACTCTTGGAAGGCATTTTTGATAGGGAAGCTTTCATGTAAGGGCTGTAGATAGAGGATCAAGCGGTAACTCATACTCATTACCTTAATATCCCTATGAACGATGCAGCCGTCTACGTAGTGGTGGAGATATCTCAGGCCCAAAGCGCATTCCCTTAGAATTTTGACTCTCCTTTCCCAGGTCAAGACAGAGTCTTTCCCTGTTATTAGGACAAAACAGAATTTAAGGTTGAAAAACAATGAAATGAAAGTTACCTTTCTGGGAAATTTTCTTTCCTTTTTTTTTCTTTTTCTTTTTGAAGAATAGAAAACTGATAGAGGTACGAATGAAGTAGATCGGGATGTACTTAGTAAATGATAAGCTAGATTGCCGGCAGGGCAATATTCGTAGACCAGGTACTGCTCGCCATCTTCGATGCAGTAGCCGAAGAGGCATACTAAATTTGGATGTCGGACCCTCGAAAGACCTTCAACTTCCCGCCTGAAAGAGTCGGATGTGTTGCTCTTGTATATCTGTTTTATGGCTACAACTTGTCCACTTGGCAAGACACCTTTGAACACCCGGCCTGCACTGCCTCGACCAAGGCATTTCTTTTCATTCCAGTAGTTAATTGCAATTTCGATCTCTGCCCTTGAGAATCTGTAGAGGCCAGACCACGTGTTCATCTCCTTTAGCTGAGCCTGTTTAGGAGGTTTTTTGCTCCTAGTCACGTACTTTATTAATGTAATGACCAGCATCAGTCCAACTGTTGCAATCAGCATCGCCAATGCCATTTTCACGGTGGAACCTTGTGAACACACGATTGATTTGTGTAAATCTCATGATGAATCAAGAAGGAAAGCCACAAATTATACTAAGTTGGTGGATGTATACTTACTTCTGACTTTAATATAACCTGGATCTGTTGACAGAAAAGAGGAGTCAAGATGAGATCGTGTTGAGACACTGGTAAGCAAATAGAGTTACATGCATACCCTTAAAGCAATTGAGCAGGTGGGAATGCGTTCAAAATGAAACAGTTATCTGATCTTCCTCTAGGGAAAAAGGGGCATAATAGAATACCACTTTGTGTGAAGATGCTCTGTTTTTTTTGGTAAGGTGTGTGAAGATGCTCTGTTTATTTATTCATTGTTGCAAGAAAAATTCCTTGTGCAAAATCAATCGTCAATCTTTCATGTTAGATGGAGCAGTTTCTTCATTCTATTATTCGTGTATGAGACATTTTTGCAGGATTTAGTTGACATTTGGTTTAAAACCAGTGAAAAGAGGCAACACAAAGCGCAAAGTTTGCATGCCCTAGAAGTAGTAGACGTCAACTTTGGCTGTGGTCCTTACCCAGCTTGTTCAGAGCAGGCAGACACCTGTAGAAGTCATCCATCGACGTGGGATCCTTCAATTTCCCAGAGGCTATATAAGTAATAACAGCCACGCCACAAATTGCCCTCTCTGTATCATTTTCGCTTGCCTGAAAATAACCTAGTATACTCTCCCTTGCCTTCACTATTGCGCCAATGCAGCTCCTGCAGACATCATCGAACGAAGGGTCAAAGTTTGAGCAATTTTGCTGTGCTTCTATGTATGAATTATCTCCGTTGATGAGCCATGGCGAGATGCTGGAGCACTTGCTGCTTCCCTCGAAGAGGTTGTCAAAGCGACATGAATTAGCTGGCGCAGACAATGGCTGGATAAAATGTTCGCTGCAATCACTCCACTGGTCTCCGTTTAGAAATATGTTGCTTGTGTTACTTGCGTGCAGAGCCAAGGATCGGGATAAAGCCTCGAGGACATTTCCACAGCAAAGCGTTGTGGGGTAGCTACCCCAGAAAATGGCCTTTTCTTGGGCGCCAACACATTCACCCGTCGGTTTATAGGGGATTGGGTACAGTGGGCAGGCTGCAATGCATTAAGGCATGATGAAGGAAACAGCAAGTACTTCGTGATGTATCATGTACTGTGCTTGTCTGGTGTGAACCAAGTGTCTGGAAGCAGATTTTTAGCATCCTTCGTTTCTGCATACAGTCTTGTTGGTAGTCCTGATTTACGGATTTTACTTCTACGTACTTCGATTCAGCATGATGGTAATTAGTTTTTCCAATTGAATTGTCAATAAGAGGATTAAATATCGTCATAGAATGAGCTATTTTTCTTTCTATCGTCATCAGACTTAGACAGGAACAGATGAACACGTGATGTACGTCGACGTTTGGTGATTCAACATGCTTCGTGCGACCAATGGTGCTTGTCGAGAACTTCCTACACCTATCCCAGTCTAACGTGCCCCAAAACAAAGAAAAGGGAAAAGAAGTAACGGACCTGGATCAGGCGGAGGTGCTGCGAATGGATCGCTTAGGATGCGAACGAACAGAGTGGTGAAGCCGAACAAAGACAGCCGCAACCTATGTCCTCTTGCATCCATTTCTGCTCTAGGACAACGTGCATTTGCCCACATAAGATGACTTTAGTCGTGTCCACACTCAGATGCACTAGACAAAAGCGACTGAAACTTTGGAAGAGACAAGGGAGGTGGTGTAGTTATAGATGACCATCCTCGTGATCGTCGGCTAACATGCGTGCTGGTTCCAGCTACCGGACCTTGGGTTCCACGAGGAACGTCTGTATCAAAGAATTTTATTGTCGTTCTTATGCTTATAACTCGGAGCCAGACATGCTATGAGACTTATCCTTAAGCTGTCTGCTTCTTGTGGGTGATAACAAACCTCTTCCTAGGTACCAACTCCCAACTAAATTTATTCATTTTCGACAGTTCATCCAAGCAGGGTTTTCCTTAATCACATCACCGGGTCAGCTCGAGGGATTGGTGGCGGCGAAATTCTTAGTACGGTAGAGTCAAGATGTCGCTAGCAATGGATCTGCGTGAAATTTGGTATCTTGAGATGTTGTAATGTCTTAGCTCGTACCATACATGAGCGGACCTTGCTTGATCTATCCAAGCCTCTTGCAATATTATCGAGAAACAGCTTCTCAAGATTTCAACTGCTTGCTTAGATGCACATTTACGGTGTCTTCTCTCCGCGCTGCAAATGAGAGTTGTAATTCACCTTCAAAATTAGACGCGTAATTGCTTATAACTCGATACAGTTTTCGATATAGCAAATGCTCACATTGGGTGTTTCCACCTCTAATATATGTCAGTAAATTATATGCTTGAGGGAAATTGAACTATAAATGTTAAACTTAATGACCGCTCAAACATTTCAAGAAAAAATTAAGCAATATGAAGTAAAATCGAGAGCAACGAAATTCAATTATGGAAGTAGAAGATTATCTTTAATTTAACATTAATCTTTGAGCGGGATTTGGAATTCTCGAGTACAATATATATGGACCTTGTTAATTTCTTTATAAACATATAGACGATTAATCATAGATAGTTTTCTTTTAAATAGCATGGACAATTTGGTTTTTCAATTAATTCAGGTGCCGACATTAAATAAATAGTATTGAATGCTGAAAAGTGACTTTTGCATCATCAAATATTTTCTTGAAAGAATTTGGAGTTATTTTGGTTTTTCAGCTTGTTTATACATTGACGCTAAATAAATTGCATTTACTGTTAGAAAGCTGTACTTTTACTTAGTAGACTATGGTTGCATGTTGCATGAATCTTCAATCCTTAATTCCTGGCTATTTAGAAGGAAACTAGCATCCTAACAAATTGAATTTGAAACGACCGATTCTTGAATCGAAATAATGTGAATGCCCTTTATCATTGGGTCAATCCCAATGCCAAAGGTACTTTTGTACATTTTCAACAAATTTAAAGAAATTAGTATATGACACTAAAACATACTTAGTGTTTGCGCTCACTTATACATTTTTTATTTATCTATAATAGTTTCTTCCTCTATCATCCTTCACATCTCTAGTCTTTAATTTTCGAGGATGTAGTGTAACCATAGTTATTGGAGGAAAAAGATTAAATAACAAATCTAAAGCATTGAAGATTGAGATGCATTATGGTGTTATATCCTATTCAATGATAATAAAAAAAAGTTGTCAAAAAAATTTTCATTTAGATCCCGTTTGTTTCGCACATAATAAATCACTTTCTAAAAAGTACTTGTATCCATTGCTAACAAAAATAAGTAAAAAAAAAAACATTTTCATTTCCATAAAAACATATAGACATAAATTATTGCTAATTATGAAAAAAATTTATATCGATTAATTATTTCAAACATTACAAGCAATCATTTTTAGAAAAATATTTTTTAAATTATTTATTCTCTGCCAACTAAGCGAAGCCTTAATGTCATCAACTATTAATGTTTACAAAAGATTGTTCTCAAAAAACTATAATCCTTTTCTATTCTTTTTTTTTTTTTTGGTAAATTGAAGAAAACTATAACAATATTTTTTCGGGAGAAGGCCCAAAAAAGTCCTAAAACTATAGGGGTTGTGCCAAAAGAGTCCTAAACCTTTTTTTTTTGTTCCAAAGAAATCCTAAACCTTTTGTTAGGTGGCCAAATAAGTCCTTCCGGCGAGTATTGGCCAGAAAATGCTGACTTGGCGACGACGCGGCACGCCGGAGGCTCGCCGGTGACGACGTGGCACATGACGTGGCATAAAAAATAAAAATAAAATCCAAAAATTCGGAAAAATTAAAAAAAAGATTGCTGCCGGGCCGCCCCGCCCTCGCCGGCGGCCTCCCCCCGGCGAGGGAGGCCGCCGGCGAGGGCGGGGCGGCCCGGCAGCAATCTTTTTTTTAATTTTTCCGAATTTTTGGATTTTATTTTTATTTTTTATGCCACGTCATGTGCCACGTCGTCACCGGCGAGCCTCCGGCGAGCTCCGGCGCGCCACATCAGCATTTTCCGATCAATACTCACCGGAAGGACTTATTTGGCCACCTAAGAAAAGGTTTAGGACTTCTTTGGAACAAAAAAAAGGTTGAGGACTCTTTTGGCACAACCCCCATAGGTTTAGGACTAATTTGGTGCTTTTTCCATATTTTTTCGAAGCCCTACAGCTCACATTTCATGGAAACATTCTCTAATCGCGTACCATAATATATTCAACAGAATTTTGACTTTGAATACCCTAACATAATTATCATCCCATCAACCTCCTACATATTTCAGATAAAAAATCACTTCCTATAGTGCTTCAAGTCTTCAAGTATTTTCCTTTTCTTTAAGAATTAGTGTGTATATTTATATACACACATATATATATTAAAAATAAGATCGTTATTAGATCCGCTTACACATCCACCACCAAGTGAATGACAACAAGCATTTAGAGTTAGTTTTATGATCGAATTCTATCATGCATTGGCAATTCAATAGCGAGCAAATAAGATTTTTTTTTCTCAAATCAACGATTGACTTAACTAAAAATATTTTTTAAAAATATTAAATGTATTTTTACGAAAGCAAAGGCTGTGCAATACCCAAATGTTAAAAGAAAAGAAATTTAAATATACGCTAAAAAAATTATTCCAATTTATATTATGAAACTTATAGGAGGAAATAAAAATAAGGGTGATCGATTAACAGTTCCTTGTCATTCGGAACCAGGAACCGGACTAGACTAAGCTAGGCAGTCCAGTTATTAATTATCAACGATGCGTTAGCTCTATTTTTATTAATTAATAGTTCTCGCTCGGTCCAATCCGGTTCTGATTTCGTTTTCTAGAGAGTGGAGAGGAAGGTGGAGAAAAAGAAAGAGGTAAAATTGTGGAGGGTTAAGTTTTAGGTGAGCCAATTAATAAAAAATAAAAATATATGATATATAATTTTTTTATATTTTTATTATTAAAAATAATTCGGTCCGGTCCTGGTGGGCAATTCCACTCTTGAAATCAGGAAACGAACCGAACCGAAAATTTTCGATTTTATTTATATGAAATTGGGAATCGCACCATTACCTCTTAGAACCGCCTGGAACAGACCAATTCAGGCGATTCACGGGCGGTTTATAATGCCATTTTCTCAGAAAAAAAAATCACTAATACAATTTTAAAAAATTAAATTATAAAAGAAGAAGAAGAAGAAGAAGAAGAAGAAGAAAAAAGATCATTGACCGACGTCACGTACCTTATTTCCACACAATGTCTTATCCGGCTTCACTCCCTTCCAAGCCCCACCCAACTTGG
Organism: Melaleuca alternifolia; assembly: GCA_019926035.1. Lineage (NCBI taxonomy): Eukaryota > Viridiplantae > Streptophyta > Magnoliopsida > Myrtales > Myrtaceae > Melaleuca > Melaleuca alternifolia. Next base: position 655,953 of record JAGKPW010003057.1, read on the forward strand.
CGCCCTTTTTCTCAACACTTCTTCTGCAAAGCTCGAATTCTTCTTCGAGATGAACAGAAGCGAGCCTCTCTCCATCCTCGAATCCTGCCCACCCGTCGTCAAGGTTAGTTCATTTTCCTCTTTTTATCTGAATTATTAGTTTGGTACGGTATCTTTACGAACTGGAAAACCATGAGTGGCTGGGGAAGGTTGGAGTGATTCCTGGGTTCTTGCGCATTCAGTTTCTTGTTGTTGATTGAGAACTTCATCTCCCATGTCCGGGGCTTCAGCCAAGATTGGATTTTGAGTTGAATATGGTGGATATTTGACTGTTTGATTATCTGGGTTGGGATTACTTACCTGGGGGGGAGGGGGGAGGGGGTTTGGTTGGGAGATGAGAGATGGGCACAAGGCTGATTTCTGAGTGAAAGAAACTAATTTCGTGGGGGGACCAGCTTGCGGTAGGAGGAGAAAAATCCGAACCATGGTGTCGGCTGCTGCACGCTCCATCTGTCTGTTCCGCGACGAGGGCATTGGTTCTGCATCTATTGCGGTTACCATATTGGCTGATCGAAGTTCTCCCATGAAGTTGCTGTGTTATCACGGCAAAGCTCGGGGGACAATGTGGATGGGCATAAAGACAAGGCGCTTGGAAAGGAAATGCTCTTTAGAGAGCCATTCTCGTTCCGAATCAAGTTGTGCTGGTCTGCCATTGCCGAGGAAAGGGGAAGTTTCTTCATTGCATGAAAGTCGTTCAAGAGTGCTTAAGGTAGTGAGTGACTTCAATTTTTCTCTTCAATTCATGGAGAATCATGAGGTCCTTGACATGGTTTTGTCTCTTTCAAGGTAACTGAGAGTGCATCGGAGATACTTCATTTAGCAAGAGAATGGAGTCGGCAACACCTCACCAAACTGGCTGCTTTAGCTGCATGCACATTCTTGATTATTCCCTCTGCTGATGCAGTTGATGCTCTCAAAACCTGTGCTTGCTTGCTAAAAGAGTGCAGGTATTTCTACCGTTAAGTTTCATGGTATTTGGCTTTTTGTTTAATTAACAGTCAGTCCACTGTCTATAATAACCTGCCAGTGCATGAAGTATTGCAAAAAGAAGCCTCCTAAAAGACTGAGGAGAAAAATAGTGATGGAAGGAAAAAGAGGGGGGGCATCTTGGCTCCTGCGAGTTGTCAAAACTTAATTGGATTTTCTATGTACTTTCTTTTTTGAATTGTTTGAGGTTGGGGTTGCATTGGAAGTATCTGATCATTAATCTTTCAAGTAGTTAATAGGCACCATTCAATTTTATGTTGTGTGTTATATGTAAAAAGCTCTTTAACCCTTGAGCTTGAGAGAACTTCACATAGTCGGTACTTGCGCCTGTTATTACATGTGAGATTACTGGACAATTGACATTCAGTCAAAATTAGCAGAATTAATAAGAACTGTCTTGAAATTATTTAGCATAGTTGACTGAAGGAATCACGATATTATATTTATACTTCTTTTCTTATAGCAAATTGCTCTGTCTGTCTGCCGTAGTTAGCTTTGTTCAAGAAAAAGATGAAGTCCTTTTTGTCATCTGGCCTTGCTTAGACTCTCTGCTACTGTGCCAAGAGTCACTTTATCAGTTGGAATTTTTTTTTTTTTCATCTTTTGAGCTAAGTTTTCCCTCATAGCTGATGTCATTATTCTTGAGGAACCAGTTGCCCATCTTCTATATTAGTAGGCGACACATGAGGTGTGTATTATGGAGTTGATTGCTGATGTGGAGGCTAGAGGGTAACAAAACGACTATAAAATAAGATGGTAACGAAATGGAGAATAATCCTCCTGTGTTGATTGATTGGTTCAATGAGCAGGATAGAACTGGCCAAGTGCATTGCAAATCCATCATGTGCTGCAAATGTTGCTTGTCTCCAGACGTGCAACAATAGGCCTGACGAGACCGAATGCCAGGTTTGCTCTGAAATTACCATTTTGTAAAGACATTTATGTACATGGAGACTATTATAAGAGAGAAATAAATCATCAGGTGAAGGGCCTAGGCACCACCTCATAGTTGATTTATTAGTTCACCCTTTTCGCTGCATTACCTCTCTAACTTTTCTGTGCTGCTTCTCATGTCATAGTAGGAAGACCAAAATGGTAATGCTCCATGTAAAATGTTTAGTTTCTGCTAATATTGGATTTAGCAGGCTACATTTGGCATAAAAAGCGAATAACTCGGCCAGGAGTTTAATTATAGTTGCTCACTTTTCTGACTGAAGTTTCATCTGTATATTTTTTTTCAGATTAAGTGTGGGGATCTCTTTGAAAATAGTGTTGTGGATGAATTCAATGAATGTGCAGTTTCGAGGAAGAAGTGTGTACCTCGGAAATCTGATGTTGGAGAATTTCCTGTCCCTGATCCTGCAGTTCTTGTTAAGAGCTTCAACATAGCAGATTTCAGTGGGAAGTGGTTCATTTCTAGCGGCTTAAATCCCACCTTTGATACTTTCGATTGCCAATTGCATGAATTTCATACGGAATCAAACAAGCTTGTGGGGAATCTGTCGTGGAGGATACGTACTCCAGATAGTGGATTCTTCACCCGAACAGCCGTACAGAGATTTGTACAGGACCCTGAACAGCCTGGGATATTATACAATCACGATAATGAATATCTCCATTATCAAGATGACTGGTAATTCCCCGCAGCAAGGTCTTCAACGTTTCTAAGTTCCAGTTTCTCATTCAAACTTATTTCCTTCTGATGGCTATAATCTTTTCCATGACTTCATATGTACAGAGTGACCTCCAAATCATCTTGTATTATTCAAGTTCTTGAACAAAATCATGGAGGAATATAAGTATGAGTTCTGTGGTTTATTCTTTGGAAATTTGACAGACTTATTAATTATGCACGAATGGGTGAAACTAATTAGCTGCTGAATGTTTTCGCTTAATATTCAATTTGTTGTCTTGAAGCTAGAACTGACAAATTATTGGGTCAAAATATACTGCAAAGCTCATAGTGAAGATTAGATAATCAATAACGCGGAGGAAAACTTCCTGAGATAGCAATCAGTGGTGTGGCCAAAATGATGTTGTTTATGATCAAGTCAATTATATATCTGATATATAATGTCATCTTGAAAATTGTTTGTTTTGTTAATTGAAGAATGAAATCTTCAGTAATTTCCTCTTCACCACAAACTTGGCAGGTATATATTGTCATCCAAGACAGAAAACAAGCCAGATGATTACATATTCGTATACTATCAGGGCAGGAATGATGCATGGGATGGGTACGGAGGAGCTGTTGTATACACGAGAAGTGCAGTTTTGCCAGATAGTATCGTACCAGAACTCAAAAGAGCTGCAAAGAGCGTGGGAAGAGACTTTAAAGACTTCATGCAAACCGATAATACTTGTGGGCCCGAGCCACCTCTTGTGGAGAGAATAGAGAAGACGGTGGAGGAAGGTGAGAAGACTATCGTGAGGGAGGTCGAGCAGATTGAAGATGAGGTACAAAAAGTGGGAAACACTGAGATGACTTTATTCCAGAGGTTGGCTGAAGGGTTTAAAGAGCTCAGACGAGATGAGGAGAACTTCTTGAGAGGCCTCAGTCAAGAGGAAATGGAGTTATTGAACGAGCTGAAAATGGAAGCGACTGAAGTTGAGAAGCTCTTTGGACAAGCATTGCCGCTCCGGAAGCTAAGGTAGGTCTAGGAGATTTGACCGGAGATCATTGCCACTGTGATTCCATTTGTGATGTACAGCTGTTCAAATAAGGACTTTGACAATTTTAACTTCATTTCCTCTTTCTGTTTAGTTCTTACACATGAGACTTGGGCTCCAATAGGCTGAACATGGACTAGGTTCGACTGAACCTGTTGGCGAGCAGTCTTTTTATTTCTGTAGATGATTCATTTAAATCCTTATGAGAGATGATTTGAGTTGGTATATAGAATCTACGTTATATTGTCATCTCTCTCTCCCTTCTTATGCCATAGTTGGCCTCGTCGGTTCTAGGGAGCTGGACAAGATGATCACTAGAGAATATAATCCTTTCTGATTGATAACGTTCTTTATAACAGTGTTAACAATATTTAGATGGTGTATCTAAATGAAACATATGTAAATAAGATTGATCTTGGTGCTTGGGAGCATTTGCGCCCACAATATTCTGCTCCATAAAGTTGCACACTTACATTAAAGGTGATGAATTTTACTTCTCCCACCGCTTGCCTCCGTCTTCAGTCTCCGAGTAATTTCATCAAGCCTCGACCTGCTCCAGTTTCATACCCATAATCATGTCCAGGGTTCCCTAGTTCCACAATTTGCAAGGCATAGGAACATGAAGTACACGGCCTTACAATCTCGAAACAGAAAATGGGGATCTGTTATTTGACTAGGATGGCCTAATAGTTTCACTCTGTATAAGCGTGTGATTTGAAAGGGGCTTTATTGAGTTTGAAGAAGATGATGCACAAGTACATGTGAGGCAGAAATTAGACCATATTATTGCCCCTGGAGTAATCTGCCACTGGTGTATCTGGCACGTCGTAGACATCTGCGTTCGCCTGTTCATCCACAAGCGGGTGAAGACTCCTCAAGGGGTTATACTGTTGAACCACCAGGACTGATGCAGTGGTTGAGAAGCCTGACGAGGCCAAGTAGCTCCCCACATGGCCCAATTCCGGACAATCGCTTGTCCGGTCCACCAAAACCGGCACGTTGAGAGGCACCTTTCCCACTATAAACAGATTGCACCTGCTCATTGATTTTAATGCAGCAACGATGTCTTCGTTAGTTGCCACAGTCCTCTCCTCATATGTAATAGACTCATTTTTGCCGGCAGTCAACTCTGACAGATCATTATCGTAGGGGTAGTCATCATCGTCATTACTTTCTTGAGTTGCAACTGCAGTTCCTGGAGGGAAAGCAAACTTCATGACACTGAGCACAATCCCAGGATGCTCCGCCATGCGAACCCCAAAAGCGAGTGCCTCGTGATCATCACGACCTCCGAAAAAGGGCAGGACGATCGTGTACGAGACATCGCTGGCGGAAACTTGGGTTGTGCCTCCTAGGCCGCGGTCCACAAGAATCCCGACCGAGCAAGGCGCATAGCGTTGGACCCTCTGGTTCACGTCTTGGAAGGAGTGGCCCAGTGACTCCATCACACCATCCAACCTCTGGTGCTTGTGGAACGGGAGCAATATCATAGCAGACCGCTTCTGATGTGCGCTCGTGCAGATGTCCTCGTGGATGGTGCCGAGAGGGGATATAGCAGTCATGGGGCGCACGGAGACAGAACTGAGCTGCTGGTAGGCCTCGAATGCAATCACCATCTGGTCCTGGTCGTCGCGGCCCTTGTTCCAAAATGGGAGGCCATTCCTCCGTGCCTTGTGCACCATGGAAATGGCTGAGGACCGCTCTGAGAGCTCCATGAGATGCATGGCGTAGACGGAGAGGCGGCCCTTCTTCCGAGTCCCACGGGATGACTCAATGAGGTTGATCATGGTAGGAATGTTGCGCGTGCTGTGGAAGCAGACCAGCAGCCGTAGCTCAGTGTCAAGGTCCTTCCGCCGGATAGTCCGGTGCTTGTACGGCACTCCTCTCCTGGCCGGTTTATACACAGCCATCACTATTGGGGTTGTAATGAAGGTGGTGAACAAGGCCATTAGAACTAAGACTGCAAATGTCTGGTCATTCAGCACCTGAGACAAAAGGAAAGAAATGGTAATCAATTTGCTGTCACTCGAACTTCTTTTCCTGAAATGCCTTTGTTATGGCAGATTAATTTTGACAATCACCGATTGATCTTCCTAGCTCTGGACTAATTATAAAGCACGACAATTTGCCAATTGTGAAATTTTGTGTTTAGCAAGAAATGGATGAATATACCGCACCTTCCTGTCCTTCCCAATGTTGAGCACAATGAGCTCCACCAAACCCTTGGTGTTCATCAGGAACCCAAGAGTGACAGCTTCCTTAAATGGTACCTTGCACAACATTGACACAGATATTGTCCCCACAATTTTCCCAAAGCAAGCTGTGAAAATGACAAGCACCAACAACCCCCAGGACTGCGCTCCTTGTATTGTCGCGACATTTGTCTTCAATCCGCTCGACACAAAGTAGAGTGGCAGGAGGAGCCCTGACACAAGGTCCTCTATCTTCTCGATCAGAACCCCGGCGAATGGCCCATCCTTAGGCACCACAATGCCCACCACGAAAGCCCCAAAGAGCGCATGTATGCCGATGGTGTCTGTCACGAAGCCCGCTGCCAGCACAAGTGACAGTGTAATGCATATGTAGAGTTCCTTCACAGGCTCACCCTCAGGTGACCTGCGTGCCATCCAGGCGAGCGCCGGCTTGAGGGCAAAGATCGCAAATAGCACGAACGCGACCCCACAGAGTAGGACCCACAGGGAGACCAGCGGAGACGTGTTGCTGCCTGAGAGGGCTATGGCGAGTGCGAGCAGGATCCACGCCGCGACATCATTGACGGCAGCTGCTGACATGGCTATGCGACCCACATCAGTGGTTAGGAGCTTGAGCTCGGCGAGTATGCGGGCCAGGACGGGGAAGGCCGTGATGGATAGGGCCACGCCCATGAAGACGAGGAATGGACCTTGGCTCACTCCTTTGGAGATGGTGGACCGGAGGACCACTGACGTGCCGATCCCTAGGATGAAAGGGAGGCTGATCCCGGCTAGGGCGATTCCTAGTGCTTTCTTGCCAGTTCTCTTGATGGAACGGATGTCGAGCTCAAGGCCAACCAAGAACAAGAAGTAGAGGAGGCCTATGTTTGCGAGCGTGTCGAGGACAGTCATGCTTCGTGCCGGGAAAACTGTGTGCAGGAATTTCTCGCTTCTTCCTAATGCTGAAGGCCCAAGCAAAATTCCACCCTGGAGACAAAAAAATCTCATCAACCAACTGTTTACTGTTTCGTTAATGTGAAACTTGACGACAACATTGATAATTTCCCCAATACACAAACTTTACAGAAAACCTCTCTTGATTAATTGCCATGTGCATTCATATTATAAGAAAAGGTTTGGCAGAAACTTTAGGTTGTGGATGATATCTCTAGGAACTTGGTGGACCCTCGTGGAAAGCACATATAAATTGGTACTCCATTTTTGGAATTGAAATGAATGTTGAAGAAATGCAAAACCCTAGAATTTCCCGAATAAACACTTTTCTTCCACAAAGGATGATATGTAAGAAACTCACGATGATCTCCGCAATGACCCTCGGTTGTCTGAGAGGCCTGAGAATCAATGCAAGCATTCTCGTGAAGGCCACAACGAGGCATATTTGAAGGATGACCAGAGGAAGCGCGTAATCCAGAGGGCTGTCCCCCTGGAATGATCCGTTTGACGTGGCCTTCATCGGCGCAGGACAAACCGCTGCTGTCGCATTGGCCGCCATCAATACTTTATGAGCTTCTAACCCAGATGTCTGATCTCGGAAATTCAAGGATCAATGTGAATATGAGAATTCAAGAATTCTCTCCTCAGAACACTATTAACCTCAGGCCCCCCTCTATATCATCATCTTTTTCACGGGCGTGTGCAATGAGTAACTTCTGAAGAGAATTTGAGCATCTTCAGAAGCATGAGGGAGGGTGGGGGGGAGAGAGAGAGAAAGAGAAACCAACTATTTTCTCTTTCGAAAGGGGATCAATGTGAATAAAGCGGATATATATGAGAGAGTAATGCAGAGATAACAACTCTCCACACCTGAACACAAACTGTTTGGATTAAGAAACAGAGCTGTCTTCGGAATACTGTTGAGAACTCTCAGAAAGGGAAGGGTGTGATGATGGTGTAGCAAACGGGCCTCTATATATAGTGCGGATTTGTTACTTTGTGAGAGGTTGTTTACAGGTGTCGTATGCGCAATATCTCAGTCGATAAAGAATTAATTAGAAAGGGCACAGAAGTTGGCCATAAATTATGGATTATCTCAACTCTCTTTTTTTGTTGGACAAGCCTTTTTTCCCCCTTGTGTCAACGACTTCAACTATCATCAAATCAGATGAGTTGACAATTGATTCCTATTACATCTGTCGAAACCTTAAAAAGGATTAATTTCGAGGGCGAGAACAACCTCAAATTGAAGGTCCTTGTTTGGCCGCGACTTGTCTTTCTCTCGAGTTCTCCCGATCCTTGTTCCGGGACCGTCGAGCAAAGTCCTGCCCTCTTGTCCCGCCTTTTGCGTGTTAATTATCTGAACACTAGGAGGTTTTTCATCAATCTCATCCGCACAGCTACAGCTTTAAAAGAAGCCTTTTCCGAACTTACTATATCTTGAACGTCTCTTGAATCAGATTGTGCTTCTCTAGTTAGTTTTACACCAGAGATAGATAATTGGACGACCAAAATCTCCTCCTGGAGTAATTTGTGCAAAGACAAAACAATCTGTACGCAACGACTAACGAATAAATCGGGAGAATACTGTTTAAGAACTATGATGATATTGTTCTCTTTTCTTCTCTGTTCTCTATTTCGAGGGCAAAGGAATATATTCCTTTAGCGTGAAATTAGAATAATATCGGGCTCTCTCTTGTCTCCTTTCTTTCGGAAAAATAAAGTAATCGAAAGAGAATTGATAGTCCTCATGTAAGATATAAATAAAAGGTTGAGCCACCTGCAAGGCTACACCACACGCCAGCCGGCACAACCTTATAATTTCCCAGTCATGCAGGGTGTGGAAGACGAACAAAATCATTGAGAACGAGGATGCATGTCATCTTTATCACAAGAGCACTCGATCCTTATCCATCACCAGAAATTGCTGTTGGAACTTCTCTTTCTCTCCGCAATCAACTGTACAAATTGCCCTTGACTTTTCTCACGGAGTCAGACGTAACCAAAACCATGTCTCGGATTTTAAATGATACCAAATGTTCTTTTTCTGCTTTTCTTCATTTAAAGGATGCTTAATCTGTAGATCATAGGGTGTGCAATGGAAGAGACGCCAATAGATACCTTACTATTTTTATACTCTCCGTGTCCTTCATTCAATGCTCTAACAATTAGAATAATGTGTATTATTGCCTTCATCACCGCCTGGAAACGGCAACATCGCAATCGCCTGATTAAATCGTAGACTTTCAGACTAGTGGTGGAAAGAGAAATGTCAAACTCCTTTTTCCTTGCATCGAATAATTGATTCAACTACATTAAAACAATGCACCTTCTTACGTGCATCCGATGGTGCATTGTACGGATCGTTTCTTATTCAAATGTCAAACCGCTAATTGTTCTTGAAGGTCGTAAAATCTGAAGATGGATGGTATCCATTTGTGCCTTCGCAAGTTGAAGCCATGCAAATGCAGGCCAGGATCAGGGAAGAGTCGATATCTGTATTAGGGAGTTGCATCCGAGATTTGCATCTTGATCGGGAGACGAATTGCTATTAGTATCTGTTTTACGCTTTTGGATATTAATGATGAGATGAGGGTTTCCATGTGAAGAATTGTTTTGTCTCGTCTAAGGTTCAAAGACACGTTATTTATCCGTATCATGCTGTCAATGATATGTCCCCTTTATGACTTTTCCCTTCTTAGCTTGCGGAACGGGAAAAGTACAAGGCCGATGTTGGCCCTCCCTAAAGTATCAGAAAAGATCTAAGTATATTACTTATATTAGTTCAGTTCTATTTTTTTTTTTTTTGTCAAACCATAAATGTAGTGCATCCTGTCAATTTCGGCCGAAATTTCATTGACATAAATGCCAACCATCCTATATGATACATTCAGCATGATTTGCACAAATTCTATAAATTTTAATTCTTTTTATTTTGAAATTTTTATTACCATGTCTTTTTTGCATTGTGACTAGCGATGGTTGCTGGCTACTAAACCCTTGCCTAGGCCATTGTTGGTCACTAGCGAGGATTGTCCTCATTGATTTTGGCAAGCACTTAACCCTTGTGACTGGATAATGCTTGAGACCCTCACCAGCTATAGGTGAGGGGCTGGACATAATGGAAAAAAATAAAATATAAAGAAAAATAGTAATATTTAAAACAAAATATTAAAAATTTAAAATTTGTTCCATGTAGAAAAGCAGCATCGGTGTTAGTGACTTCTAGTCAATATTAACTTAATTAACTATATTGGCAGATTGCCTCATGTTTTAGATTTGTACTATTGAAAGGTTAAAGATAAATCGACACAATTATAGTAAATTTAAGTCTTTTTTTATACTTTCCCAACCTTTTCAAAACAAATGAATGAGTCAGAGATTTGTGTCAATTTATTATTTTGGATGAATTGTCTAAAGTTGTTGGACCGCGTAGAATTATAGATATTAGATTATAGGAGCGCCATATGAGATTCATTGCGTATCAACCGCTCAATCCATTGGATCAGAGAGACAGAGAGGATAAGATAAGTAGATTCAAGCGAGAATTTTCAACCAAGAAAAAAAAATTCAGTTGAAAAAATCAACTGAAATAGACTACTCGAGTGGATATCAATCATACAATAAAGTCAATGTAGTATTTCCAGCGTAATCAAATCATAATAATTCATAAGTGTGATCTGTGCATTCATGGCTGCCTACACCTACAAAGAGTTGACCACTTCGAGTTTTGACCTGCGTTGTGTCAGATTCAGATGCACAAGTCCTCGGATAATCTCTCTCTCTCTCTCTCTCTCTCTCTCTCTCTCTCTCTCTCTCTCTCTCTAGCCACTTCGTTCAAGTGTCATCGGTTATGTGACACTTCTCTTCTGACATGAAGTTTTCATTTACAAAAAATAGAAGAGAGAGAGGAGTATTTTAGGTTATCTGCGATGAGGCTCTTATGTATGCCTGTTCTGTGGAAACCTAAATATCGACATCCTGTCTTACGTGAAGGCCAGAAGGAACGTACAGCAAGAGTTGGTGGCTTTGTACTTATATTTTGGTCGATCATTGGTATGACATTTTGTCATGGCGATTATCCTCTTGATAATAAACTAAACCCCCTTCGGATTAGCTCGAAAGATTAAGAATCCGACTTATATGTGCAGATCAAGCGCGTGACATGGATTCGATTTCCATTTACAATCAAGTGCACATAATTCCCTATCTGGCCTCTCTTTGAGATCAGCTTTCTCGATCTACATTGACATAAAGTTTGGTTTTACCACCCTAGACCTAGTCAGTGACATGTAATTGTTACTGCTAATTTAGTATTTACGGGAAAAAATATAAAGTAAAGCACATCACGATGTCAGCTTAGAGTTAAATTATGTTGACCTCTTTCGACTTTGAGTTTTTTTTTTTGTCATTTAATGAACTTTTTTGTGACCTTTTTCTTGGTTATTTATTTTACTTTGTTGTTGGCTTGACAGATTTTCGGATTTGATGTACGCCAAAATCTTGAAGTTTAAAAGTTGGGAAATCCAAGAGGAATGCGCTACAGGGATTGATTAGTACCCTAACAAGACCCAATACATCTGATTTCTTTCACTTTTACAATAATCACCAGCGGATACTACTTTCAATTAAGTATCGAGCCGTCGCATTAAGTAGGCATTTAACTTAAAACCATATGATTAAATTGACATTATCATATGTGAAGATCAGCTTAATGTCCAGCCGTCATATTACATAGGCATTTAACCTAAAATCACATGATTAAATTGACGTTATTATATGTGAAATTTAACTTAAAACTAAGTGTGGGGCTGCCGCATAACATAGCCTAGCTTAAAACACGTGATTAAATTGCAATAACAACTTGTGTCAAATTCAACTTACAAAAAGGCGTCTAGCCATCGAATTAAATAGGCATGCAGCTTAATAACATGTGATTAAGTCGAAATTATTTTTGTGTGAGGATGATCCTTAATAATAAGTGCAATGTATAACTTCAAATCAGTCAATTTAAGACATCCGCACGTTTTAATCAATTAGGGTGAATGCGTGTGTAGAAGTGTTCGCTATTATTCCACTTAATTACGGGATTGTTCAAATTCCCAAACAAAAAAATGGATTGATTTTTCTGTACACGAAAAACCATTCATGGTCATGCCCGTGGGTAGCGCATGCCTCAACACTACTATTACGATGACAGCACTATAGTAAGCTTCATATGATCCCATCCAAAACATGAATCTTAACCAAAGAGCCAACCAGGTTCTTTGATGGTTTATTTTTTGTTTTGAAAAATGGATAATCATCTCGCTTATAATATACATAAGTCAACTCCTTTCAATTCCAAAATCACATCCAACTTTGCATCACTCGCACCAATTGGATCTAATCTAGACTTGACTTGAGTCACTTGATGATTCAAGATGGAAACATATATGGGAAAAAAGAAGACAGATTCAGGATTGCTCGAATTCATTGACTTGGATCAATGGAAGAAGATTGGATGATGAGAGACTCCGGATCAATGCACTCAATAATACCACGTTATTCTAATGGATTTTCTAAAGAATTATTTTCGTGGACAGCGAAGAAGCAGCAAATGGTAGGGCTCGGGAATGGGAACGATCATGTAATATTCGTTTGAACGAGTCAGAAAAAAGGAAGGAACATGTCGAATCAAAGACCCAGAATAGAAAGGTGCAACTAACCAAATAAGCACTTGACGAGGATATCATATGTTTGGCTCAAGTACAAAATAATAATTATGAGATGGATGTCCTTCATAAAGTGGAATCACATTGCTTTAGTCATCAGTTCGCCATGATGATCTGTCTCTATTACCAAGAAATTATGAATTTCGCCCTCCGCGATGTGCAAGTCAGGGCAAGCAAATTTTTTTATCAAAATTTTGTTAAATAATATAAAAAAATATTTTTTTAAAGATAATCGCTTATATTGCTTAAAATAATTAGTCAACAAAAAAAAATATTTTCATCATCAATAACAATTTATGCCTAAAAATCAATATTCATGATAAAATATTTTTCGATAGTTCATATTTGTAGGCAATACAAATGGCCATTTTAAAAAATACATATTATTCAGACCATTTATTTTCCGTGAAATAAACTTGCCCAATATGTATATAGATAGTCCCCTAGTTTGTTCCTTAGGAGACCCTCTAACCACATAATTAAAAAGTTAAAGTAAGATAAGAAATTAGAGATGTACATTTGTTAGCACTTTGATTAACATGCTGCAAAGATAGATCACATTTATGGAATATTCACATCATAGTTTAAACAAGATTCACTCCACAGCGACCCTATGAGGTTTCTCGTTTTATGTCATTAAAGGCATTGCCGAAAACTTTCCTACATTATTTGTTAGATATTCTTCATTTTTCAAATATAAGCACAATATGAGATTAAGATCTTAATACGTTATTTGTTACAGGTGAGCCAACTATGAGTAGGTTTCCCTACATTTGTTAAAACCTTATAAGATCTCGTTGTGAAGCATCATTCATAAACATATAACGAATGGGTATTTCCAAATAAAACGCAGTTATATATCGACAATTATATTTAAATATTTTTATGAGTGATTATGCATATGACCATCTGAGGATATATGGATTAGAAATAAGGGCAAGAGGAATTAGGAATGCGGAATTATAAATCTTTCATGATTACAGATTTGCTATAGTGACCATGAGACAATAATTGCTATATATGTGTGCGCGTCTGTTTGTGTATGTATATATATAGAATAGAGAGTTGCCCATGCGTGACACGGATTGAAGAGTATAAGTTGTGGTTTTGCGGAAAAATCAATTGAAATTTTCATCATTTAGAAATTCAACCAGTCAATACGAAATTCAAGACTTTTGGAAATTCCAATTTGTACTAATATACTTGCTTTTGTTAGTGGCAAATCGATGAAATAAATTGGATTTCGTTATATATACTTGCCTTAATGTATATGTGCTATGTATATTAAACCTATGAATAAAATCTAATGTTTGATATTTTGTTATGTATCTGTTGATGCTATATAAATAATAAAGTTTCTTTATGATTTTACAATCCCACCTTTATGAAGCAATATTTTGTACATTTGTTAGGTCCATCGCCCGATTTTGACATAATTCGTCGAATGTTCAATATGTGGAGCAATTTAAATATAAAATCGGTTCCAAACACAAATGTCACTCATCTAAAGATAAAGATGTAAGTAATTTTTTACATTGATGGTTGACCTAACAGTACTCATAGATTTTCAATCATGCTTTTTCTGCATTAAATCCGAAAGTTTTCAACTACCAATGCACGATTGGACTTGTAGAAAATTTAGATTTCAGATTTGAAAGTCCATCATCGCAAAGAATTTACTACATATACTACTTTTTACCGCAGAAACAAGTATATTTACATATTTATTTTTGAAATATGAGCAATCAGACGACACAAGTTCCTAAATTTTATTTTTCGTTTTATAATCATTTTGTATTGATTAGATATTTCGGTTTGAAACCTACCATAGTCTGTAAATCAACAGCTAAAAAAGTAGGTTTTGACTTATTTTTCTAATATAGGCACACTCTAAACATTTATCTTTTCTTTTATGGACCTTTTGTAATAATTAAATTGCCACTAGAGTATCTATTCTATTCCTAAATTCAATAGCTATAACAAATTATCTTTAAAAATATTATCAGGGAACTTTTATTTTCTTATTTTATGAAATTTTTGTAATTGCTAAAAATTGTCACCTAAGGACTTTATCTTAGTCCTAATTTAACAGCCATAAGGGATGTGAATTAGTTCATTTAGTTTTTAAAGTACTCACTGAAATATACAAGGAGCCTTAGTGATTGTGATAAGAATCGCCGTGTAATAAAACGTTGCTGCAGGATTTTGTGGTAGGAATTATCATGTAATACAACTTAAATTCAGAAAAAAAAAAGCATTATTTGAGAAGAAAATGAAATAATGCCTGCCCTTGATCTTTGATCATTCATCTAAACAGAATCTATATATTATCATTACCGAAACATGCATAGATTAGAGATTTATCAGCAAAACATACACAAGAGTTAGAGATTTCGTAGAATGATTACCAAAATATGCATTTCTCTATTATTTATAGCAAATATATTAGACATTTATTTCCAAAATATGCACAAGAGTTAATAGATTTTCTAAAGTTGCCATGAAAATTAAATTGTTAGGATTTTATTGCCAAAATATATGTCAGTTAGAAATTTATCAGTAAAACATGCATAAAATTAGAGATTTGCTAGAATTTTATCAACAAAATATGCATTTCATATACATCAATTAGAGATTAAATATCAAAATATACTAAGAACTAAATATTTGTTAGGAAATTTCCTAGAATGACCATGCAAACTAAATTGCCGTGTAAAAATTGCACATGTGCATGCCACGTGGCTCAACCTTAAACAATTTTTACGTATTTATATATAATAGGGAAAATTACACAATCAATCATAAACATATCGTACAAATGTAAATTCAGTCATAAATGTTTTTGTCAATGTACAGTGAAATTCCAATGTAGTACTTTTTTTCTCTTTTTCCATTTTGATCATTTTGATCATGTCTTTCATGTTCATCTTTAGCCGACAAGGGTCGATGGGTCGGCAAAGGCCAACGACCTTGCAAGGCCCTGGTCCTTGTGGCCTCAGTAAGGACCACGAAGCACTTGTCTAAAGAAAAGAAAAGGGAAAATGAGAAAAAAAAAATAATTAACAAAAAAAAATTGCAAAAATGGTTCACATTAGCGCTTATAAATTGCAATCAGCCATGTAAAGTGGCCAATGCTGATTAGATTATCATGTCAACAAATTCTAGCCAAAATTAGTTGAAAAGAATTATATCAACAAATCGTCCAAATATTTAAGACTAAATTAATTAGTCAAAAAGTTAAATACTGAATTAATCGTCATAAAATAAGTTTAGAACTTTCTGAATTATTTGTTGTACATATTACCAATATAGGCATAAGAACTAGAGATTTCCTAACTTGACCGTGAATATTAAATTACTAGGTCAAATTTGCATGTGGGCTCGCCACGTGGCTCAGTCTCACGCAAGCATTATCTATATACTTGAGCATTAATAACAGAGAGAGATTCTTCCTCTAAATTTCTTGTTTATTTATATATACATACATAATTTTTGCTCCTTTTTTTTACCTCCCTCAGCAATCCCCAATCAATCAGTTGAACTACTATTTTCTTAAGACAAACTTGGCACTATCTCTTGATAAACAAATTCCATCGAAGCTGCACTGGTTAAGCCTAGTCAGGGCCTGTGTGGTTACGAAGTTGCCTAGGAGTTCCAAATACTATTGCCTAGAAACTACCTTAGATTAAAACCCTCTTGCTTAAATAATCAATCATTAGAGAGCATCTTTGGGATATGTGCCTTCGGAACTTGTAAGGATGTGTGCTTATTTGGTGATAACGTATACGTCCACGTAATCCCTCCTATCTCTACTTGATTAAATCCTGATTGAGTCTTAATAATCACGGTATGTTTCTTTCACCTACTAAATAATTAGATTACAATAATCTTGCGGCAATCCTACGATGGTTCGTTTGGCTGGTCCAACGCATGATCTGTGGTCATGTCTGTTTTTGTTTACGTCTTGAATTTGACTAATTATGTTTCTCTTTCTTTTGGGACAGAAACACATCTTGCTCATATCTATCAAACTTTGTATGACAGTCAACTATTTTAAAAACTTAAGCCGATAGATGAATACGTAATTTATTATTTAAATATTTTTACATTAACTTTCATGTGCAGGGTCGTAAGATTTCTATTAATTGTTCTAAAAGTTTAAGTTGAAAGCATAATGTGTTTTTAAAATATGCTTATAGTACTTATGCTTCCTCAAAGAAACTATGTCATACATTAGTAGATTGTGATTAAGAAAGAACGAGATGTACTAGTTAATACTTGCCCCTAACTGGCTAATGCTCAAGGCAATTTGTCATGAGAAAAGGATGATATTGATAAATTCGATCGTCCATTAATCAAATGACACGTGTACAATATCTGACTCGATAGGTATCTAACAACTATCGAAACCCTCTTTTACTCTATGGTTATTTAGGATAAGACATCATTTGAGGCTCGCCCTATTAAAAGATATAGCAGTCAATTTTCAGCTATAAATCGTACTATATTATATAGCACACCTACGTGCTAGCTAAATCTTAGTTAAAGTGGACGAGAATAATTATATTGAAATTCCTTTATAAAAAAAACAATTATATTGAAATTTCGCAGAAAAATTTAATACTTAATTGGTATAATTAAAAATTTTAGTATTGAATTGACATCCGTTCAATAAATTTCTAATCAATTTAACAATTTTCCCGACCTATTAGACAATACACCATTCAAAGCTCTCCCAGTTGGAGGAAGCAGAAGGGTCCACTCATCAATCGTCCACCAAGATGGTCTTGCTCCCGCACGTCTTGCATGGCGTTGCCATTGCTCATCACTCACCACCGCCCATGTCAAGGCAGATCGCCACTGCATCATCGACCATCAGGCTCGCCCCATCGGACGCATCGCCCTGTTGTCCGTGGTGCAGATTGATTTCTAGATCGAAGCTCAAGCTGGCCACGGATTCCAAATCGAGCATCAAGAAATGAAATCTCAAATAATTGAAATCTCCAAAAAAATACCAAAATTCAGTATCAGTACGGCATTGAAGCCACGCATCATACGCACGTCGCCCAATCCTCGATCGGATACGCAACCGAAGGCATTAAGGCACTGTCGTGTACGGCATCGTCGGGGGGCATATTGGCGGAGGAAACTTCAAGGACTCTGCGTTGATTACATCATATTGTGAAGTCATGAGAGATCTGTTTTTGGACCATCCTGTGCTCAACTCCTGCTATAATGTCAAGGTCCAGACCAATCCCCAAAAGTAATGACTCAAAAGAATATATTTGATAAATGAAGAAGCTATAAAGAAATAAAAGATTCTTACAATAATCCCCAGCTCCGAACGTGGATGATACGTCTTTGGATTTGACCGTAAAACTAAATGTAGTCCCGACGAAAACTGACCCAGAATACCATTGGACCGCGACATAAACATCAACGACAACCAGCCTTGTCCGCTTAAGATCAGTTGCGTGAGTCTTTTATCCCACGTGACAGCAAGACAAACAACAGAATGTGAAGTTAACTAAGTATAGTAAATTTTCTTCATGTTGTATATAAATAAAGAAGAAACTAACGCCATATTGGTTGGTCCTAAAAGAAACTAAAACTTTCCTAGGGAGGAGACATGGATGCTTCAACCAAATTCAGGAGGTGCAGCATGATCTTGTTCCTCCTAACAGGAAGCTTATTTGCTCTAGTTTTCTCGGAGGTCCACGTCAGCGTCAAGAGCCGGCTGGGAAGCGGCAAGAACATGACCCTCCATTGCCAGTCCAGAGACAACGATCTGGGCGAGCAGAATGTTGCAGACGGAAGCGAGTTTGGGTGGGATTTCGATGTGAATGTGTGGGGTTCAACGCTGTATTACTGTGACATGGGCTGGGAAAATTTGCAGGAATACCATTTCGACGCGTATTCGTTCGGCAGAGACTATGCTCGCTGCGATACTCAGTGCTTGTGGCTTGTCTCTGAGGAGGGCATGTATGGCTTGAATGGACAAACTGGGTTTTGGGAGTACATTTACCAGTGGCCAAGTTGACTAGATTTGGCAAAAAAAAAAATTGCGACGGTGATGTGGACGGGAAGCTTCTTCCTGCGAAGTGGCGACTAGGGTGGCCCAAAATCTCTTGATTTGCAAGCGGGAGGAGGAGCCCGCAGTGATATCCGGATTGAATTTGATCCATCTATTATGTAGAAATGAATTGACTTTATCTTGAATCCAGTTTGGATATTTCCTTTCACGTTTGAATGTCTGAATGCTCTCCCAACATCACATGTAATGCTTTGTCTTCCCTTGAAAGAACATTGCCATAAGAATTAACCAAAACTTTGTATTCAGAATATGTCGAGTTTCTTACGAAAATTTCGGCAAAACCATCATGTTCTTTTTCGATCCATCCACCGAGCTATTACACTATGATCTCAAAGAAAGGTAAGCTGTCCACATTCAAAGACCCCAGCGACGGACTTCAGTTAAATCTACTTCATTCTATTTGACAGAAAGTACGGAAATCATTGCCACATCTCATTTGCATTGAACTGAAAAATGAGCAAATCCACTACATAAAGTGATGCATCCGCATTCGAATCAAGAGTTCTCTTGGGAAAAAAAAAAACAGAACGATCAGAATGAACAAAACTAGCAATCAGAATTCAAAATAGAAGACCATTTTCTCGGGCTGCTTCGGCAAGTGCCGCAACACGTCCATGGTAGGGATATCCTCCCCGGTCGAAGGCTACCTTCGTGATTCCTTTCTCCAAGCACGACTTCGCGATGATTTCACCTACTCTCTTTGCCACTTCCTGATCCCAACAACTTACAAGGATGAGAGTCTCTTTAGCAAAGCAAACAAAGGAAAGCAGTTTAAAATGATTTCATAGAGGATCTACATTCTGGAAAGAAATAAATCACAAGCTGTGGCAGAATTTCTTAATTTTGATTATATAATCGTCTCAAAATGCACGTGGATTGCAGAAACAATTCTACATGAGACAAGGCACTTCTTTATCTGAGGTCCACATTTTTTTTCTCTTTCATTTCTTTTTCACATTCTATTATTTTCTATACAAGGACAGGGACCGTACACGCTCCAAATTAAAGGTTCACTTGGATACTCACAATGGTAGGACCAGAACTATAGTCGAATTCCTCAGAGACAGGCTTCTGCACCGTCGATACCGCAGCAAGTGTGTGCATCTTAGTGTCATCAATCACCTGGACATAAAGGTGCTTGTTGGAACGAAATACACATAATCTCGGCCTCTCTGGAGTCCCCTGGACCTGCAACACCCACAAAGCTTCAATTTCACGCTTTAAAAAGTTACTGCTTCGATTCCACAACTTGCCAGCAACTCCAGCGCTTTAGCCTTAATGCCATGGCATGGTCTCCAACAAGTAGAAACTCCGAATCACTTGAAAACTTGTTGTGCGAATTTAACACCCAGTGATGTAGGATAAGGCACCACCGCAATACATCTAGTAGAAAGAAACTAAACTACTAACTAATAACCCCCAATGTATAAACTGTGTGATCAAGTGCTCAGTTGGAGTGTGGCAGCAATCATGATCGAATCACAAGGTCTTTCACTCTAAGCAACCTAGAGGTCACCCCGCCTATGTAAGCTCACAAGACGGATTTACGTGGAGCAGAAGATCCAGATAACCATGTTAACCTTTAGAAAAAATAAAAAAAGCAAAAGAAGAACTTGGAGAGAAATATCAGTGGAGGATGAACTAGTGCATTTTTCATTTCTCCTCGCTTTCTTCTTCCCAAATCAGCAATCCCATATACCATTCACAGAATTGACAAATAGAACACCAAATAGAATTCGACAGCGCAAGCTCAGAGCTGTCGTTCAGATTCTAGATCACTATAGCACAGTCTCCAGGCTCTCGTCTCAAAATCATTTCTCGCCTAACGAACCGCATGAACCCAACTAATGCGCGCACCGAACCAATCGATTCGAACAGACACTCGCGAGGGACCAAATCGAACCCGCCTAGAAAGCAAAAGAACCCAACCAGTGCCATCACTAGAGCACTCAACCATCTTGAACCGGGACATCATCAAAAATCAGTGTGCAAAAAGAGGGTGTCCGAGAAGACACCTTCTTCCTGATGCGAGCATGGCGGGCGAGCCGGTCCTGGCTCCTGGTTTTGGCGCTGGCTTCGACGGCGAAGAGAGATCGGCGCTGCGGCCGCTGCATTGGGACTGTCCCGACGAATTTAGGGCAGATTGAGACCGAGAGAAGATTCTGGGAGGAACCCAGAAAGGGGCTCTGGCTGAGGAACGAGACTGGAGAAGAGGCAGCCATGGCTTATCGCTATGCAAGCTCAGGAGAAAGCGACGGTGACGAAGAAGTGGCACTTTTCGCTCTTCGCCTCCACAACGCCTTATCCTTTTTGACGCAGTATTTTGGATTTAAAATTTATTCTAGAGAAAATTGCAGTATGGTCCTCGTAATTTTTTATGGATTCAATTTTAGTCCTTGTGCCAATTTTGGCGACCAATTTGATTTCATGCCATCTAACATTTGTTACTTTCCCATTCGAATCTTACCCATGAACTGAACTGCCAAATGAATTTTTGAGCTAATGCTAAAAATTCAACTCCTATGAATGTTCTAGGGCGAAGCTAGCCATTCAATTGACCATTAAATTTAGGGTCCGTTCGTTTCACGAAAAATATTCTTCCAGAAATTATGGTGTTCGAGAGACGGAAAACAAGATAGTGAAGGAAAATATATTCCACCAATGGAAGAAACACCTTTAAAAGTGGGGAAAATGTTTTCATTTTTTTGAAAGTATAAAACATTTTTCATCTTCTTTGCTTACCTGTAAATATCGCAGCCTCTAACGGTGTATCTCGACCTCATTCGAGGCTAGTGAGTCGGTGGCATGTAACAAGCGAATACCGAAGTATATTATCATATTTCAGGAAAATGATTTCCTGAAAAATATTTTCCAAATTGTTACATTCTCTGTGAAACGAACGGAGCCTTAAAGAAAAAAAAATCTCATCCATTAAACCAATAACAAAAGTTACCATCGGTGTGTTATAATAACGATTATTGAAATTTAAGGTCTATTATGACCGTAGGGATCGTAGATTTTATATTTGACCAAACAAGAATGTAGTGGCCTGGCGTAGTTACTGAAAAATAGGTTACTAATAACCAATTTCTTATTCTATCAAGAGTGTTAGTTATTGCTCTCAATTTATAGACGCGGAATAAATATTATGATCATTTGGTAAATAAATGGAGAGTAAGCGGAAAAGAAAATTACAATAAATTTAGGTTGCTTAATATTTCTTAAGCGAAGTTACGTTTTTGAATAACGTTAAGGTGATTTAGCATCGGTCATTTATATGTATTAAGAGGTAATTTTATGATTATTGAGTTAGAATACTAACCCTAGGTTCTGTGGCTTACGATATAGGTTACAAAGTTACGGTCATTTGAGTTGATAATTACCAAATGATAGCATCTTTACTTCATGTTACTCTACAACTAAGTCCAAAAGGACAAGCACTAGCTATAGTGTAATTGATATCATCACGACTCCAGACAAATTACTGTAATCAGAAGCATAATTATCAAGAAAAGTATTGAATTAAATTACAATATTGTGAGATAATTACTAGGTGATAGCATTATTGAGGGTCCTAAGGAAATTTATGACGAAACGTTACCAATTATAATAAACTAGTGATTACTATGATCTGAGGAAGATAACGATGTCGTATAATAATTACTAGCAAAAACATCCTCACAAAGCGCAAGGCAATCCAATGTTGTTGAGGTCGGTACATATTGCAAGTTCCATCCATTGCAACAATTTGAGATAAGTTACCACGCCATGCAATCGACATTCTCATGGCACGAAGTCTATGGCCAAACCGATATGCGGAAAAAGAAAATAACTAACCATAGTTGCAATCCGGATCACAACAAGATCAGTTAAATCACGGGAAGGAAATGATTATACTGTCAGAAGGAGTAACATCTCTCGAGACCATGTCATTTGCCTAGAGAGGAAGTAATTGAATTTACCTTTGAAATGAGTAATTTAGCTTGGCAACTTGCCACAGCAGGTCATCTTATACATTCCTTGCATACAGAAGGGGATACATACAGTCCCGCAATTTCCTATCATTGCATATTTGTGTTCAACCAGGTGCAACTCCAGAGATCGGACAACACGGGCCCCCGCGAGACTTCTTAAGTGGGTCTCAATCATCAAGAGCATCAATCTTCCCTTGAAGACGGACACGGTAAGGTCCAAAATATAGAGGTTTTGAACCTTGATATCGAGCTCTTTTCATCACATTAACTCTTCTTTGATGCCCCCTCAACATGGAGATGCAAAATGGGCGAACCAGAATCTCACCAAACAACCCCCTTTACGTTTTCACTTTTTGCCATGCGCCATTTCCTCCTTAGCATGCCGAAAAAGAATTCACTGATTGAATCGACTCCTTTCACTACAGTCATGAACCAGACACCACCTAGTGTACGAACATCTCAACTCATCACTCAAAAGCAGATGGCACATCAGGTAAGGAATGGCCTTTCTGGTTTCTCTCCATTCTCCTTCCCACCAGGGAAACTTGCTTCTTGACTGCGAAGACGGACACTTTGCCCTTCCCTCCTGCAACTCTTGCTGTTCTTCCAACTCGGCGGACATATTCACTCGGATTGTGCAGGAAGTTGAAGAGAATAACTCGATCCACTCCGATAAAGTCAATCCCTCATGACACCCTGCTATAGGTTGAAAAACCATCAGGATCTTGCAAATACTTACAGGAAAGATTAGAGTGACATGTCTTTGGTAAATTCGCATGTGCCCAGTGACCCAACCAATAGTTAAAAGCACCTGCCTTTCATTGGACTGTGTTGCAAATAGTGCTGTTAAAAGCACCATGCGCTGTTACGAGGCTCAGACCCCACAATGCCTCAGGTGCTAGGCTGAATAATGAGTGTGCTCTAAGTAAAAAGTGGGGATTAATTCATCAACTAACAAAATTATTAGGTCTTCATTCTCAGAATCACAACTTATTCAAGGTCTGCATCGTAGCACATACTGCACCAGTGCAAGAAGTTGGGAGTGTCTAGACTACAACAAAGAATTAGAAAGGAGATATTATGAGACAAGTAGAGCGACCTTCATTTTTTCTTTTTTTGTTCTGTACTTCATGACAATATAAGTAGATCAACCTTCATTTTTTCTTTTTTTGTTCTGTCCTTCGTGACAAGCTTTGGATAACAATGGAACAGGAGAGAAAAATTGTGGCCGTTTCGAGATACAGAAGCTAAAAATCTTTTAGCTTCCCAGAGCCCAGTAGCTGTCGTCCACTTCCAACAGCTTTTTCAAAAAGATATTTACCTATTCTCTTTTTCATCTCCTGAGAACGGAATAAAAAAGTGGAAAGAAAAAATCATTAACCTAGACAATCTTTTCTGAAGCAATACCTCAGAGGAGGAGCACCTCACCTCAGGCACTAACCTTAAATGAAGAAACCTTGCCTGAGATGAGGTGAAGAGCAGAGGCTTCAACTCACTTTGCCTAATCGCCTAGGTGAGTGTTGGGTGTTAGCTAACACTCAGCTCTTGCCCATCTTAGAAAATGATAACAACCCAATCATTCACAAAATCCACAAGACCGAACAAGGCATATCCCAGTGATTTCTGTTTTCATCTGATTCATATGGAGAATGACTGCATTATTAAATGTGCGAGCTTGAACTAAAAACTGAAGGCCCAGGACTTGGCAGGCCATGCATGGTTTAACCAAAGGATTACTTTTAGGGATCAAGCTCAACTGCTGAGCAGATTTATCTCTAGAAGCATAGTTTGATTGGTATGGAAAAAGCAACTGTACATACCCGTCGGTGCAAACTAATAACAAGGAGACATCTTTACATGGAGAAGCAGCAAATTCTTTTCATATTTGCTTGTCGCGACTCTAGGGAAACAGCAGCATGAAAAGGTAGGACTCATGTATGAGCGCCTTTCTCGTCAATGCATTTCAATCCATTTTCAACTTTATGACATGTCTCAATCTGTATATGGAGAAGAGGAAGTACGAGTTAAAAGTAGCAGTGAGTCCTCAATCCAGGTAGCTTCAGCGCCTTCTCTCAAACTCCAGGTCAGGAATTAGCAAGATGGTCGGGAGAGAGAAGTAAATGTAATGATGAGTTAATATCAAGCAGCCTATACCGAAAGACCAACATACCTTTTCACAGAAAACAATCGTTTTGTTTACAGGGCTTTCTTCTGCAAGCTGAATGAGAGCAGACTTCTTATTCAAGAATGAAGTATGGGGAGTCTTTTCAGTGTCTTGCTGTCCACTACAGTCTACAAGAAAGTGGACATGACATGTAATAGTTAAATTCTCCTCTATTACAATGGCATTCAGTTAGTTTTCTTCTTGATGGGAAAACAGGAGGAATGGCACTGGTCAGCTACCCCAGCAAATATATGCAACATGTTCATCAAAGGGGAAGGACAAAGCAATTTCATGTAACAGAAGATAACTGCCCAACTCGATTGAGAAACAACAGAAACAGAAAAAATTCTGAGAAACAAAGCAATTTCTCCAGGATATGCAGCGTATTATTAGTTTCTATATTACCTCTCTACAAAGTTAAATTCTGAGAAACAACAAACAGAAAAAATGAGATAGAAAGAATTTTTGGGACAACTGCACAAACTCTTACCGCAAATTGAGGAAAGAAGAGAAACAGATAGGATCCTACTATAGTCCTCAATCATCTCAGCACAGTCAATGAAATTTCAGAGACTACTCCTGATTTTATTTCTCTTCACCCCCAAGCAGTTAATGACCTACAGAATGCTGGTGGCATATTTAGATAGCATAGACTACTTTTGGCCAAAAGAATAGTATAGGCTGCCAATACACGTGCACAGTCAGTCATTCAAGGAAAAAATTTCATCCCACTCTTCATCCAGATTCCATCTTCCCCCGTCAAATGCAGTAAAAATGCACCCCCAAATCCAAAGCATCAAGGTAAAACATGCTCCATCACTTTTAGGGAGCATAAACTACACCTTAGTTATGAGTAATATATCGTCCAAAAACATCCAGAAAAATGTACATATATGGAAATGAATCCTTTTGTGCTTAAATTAGATAAGAGTAATGTCACCATTGGCAAATAATGTAAAGGGGAATAATACAGCTTTAGACCAACCTCTTCAAGGTGAGGGCTTGTCCAATGAATGCCAGGTCCCATGATAACTTCACGGTCGGGGAGAATTTCAACTATTTTGTTATATATATCTACTGGCAATGCGGCGGTCACAACCAGATACTGTGTGGCGACAGGTGAAGAATTGATTATGCTTTGAAAAGCTGCTTCAAAGATCTCATCATTGCAGAGAATATCCAACTTTTTAAAATCATGCTGTATCAAAAAGCCATAAATTTTGGCAGCAGTTCCATAACAATCTGCAATATGCATAAAGAAACCATTTTTATGTTTTTGAGTACACTATAGCCACATAGAGCTCTTTGTCTGTAGTACAGCACAGACAGAAATCTACTGAATGCCAAAACCATCCATGCTTTGATGTCATTCAAATTCTTAGCAGGCAAATCCATTAACAAAAGATTTTTTAATTTCATATCCCATATCAAACAATATGACCACTGAGGCTTTCTCGATATGTCACCATTCATTTCTCAAGCACATCAATTGGGGCTAACAAATAGCATTATATCTAGCATGTTTGTAAATCAAAGCAAAGGTCTCCACGACTAAAGCCAGAAGATCAAGTTTCAGCTCTGTGCATGTAAGAACAGAAATTTCCCTAATCTTTTCCTATCCTCAAAGAATGGAGATGACAATAGTGGAAGTACTAAATCTAGAAAGCAGTACCACAATCACATTTGCTACTCACAAACAGATGACAAGACGATGATTTTGAAAAGCTTGGTGCAGCCAAACTCGTTCATGCAACATTACACGATGCATAGACTTACCATCTAAGATCCTTCAACTCCAAAATGCCTTCTTTAACGAGAAAAAAAACACGACCAGGAGTGGCTATCGGGACATCAACACCTTCTATATTTTCCAGCTGAGTTTTCTGCCTGAACCAACCCATGGCAACCATGGACCGCAATGGAGACCCAAACTTCAATATGGATCAGCAGTTACTCAAAAGCTGCATAAACGTAACTTAGATATTAAGTATCACTCCAATGGGCACAAAAGATTACGTTATCTCTGTCATCCACTACTGGCAAAAACAAGCATTGCTGTACATAAAACCAGCTACAGAGCCTATCCACATTCAGAACACCTCCATTTTCAACAGCTCCAAGGAGACTACCAGTCTTCCCACGAGTGGATTATGCACATGATTTAAGCACCTGCACCACTATATATGTATATTTGTCTTTCCAGAAACCCAAAGCAATATTTCAGATTGCAACGCTTAGGAATTCCGTTTTCTTTTTCTCCTTATTTGAAAGAAGAGATGACAATTTGAGTATTGCAGGCGACAAGTTGTTAAAATCAAGTTGACTGCCACCGAAAATGAATTGACTGCCACATAGATCTCGATGTGCGTCACAGTATGCTCAGAAATGAGAAGATTGCGTGTGTGGGAGTAAGTACTTCATATCGGCAAATGCAGACAGAAAATACGGAGTTCCTTCCGCTTCTGGTGAATGCCGCAAGAGTAATTTTCACACAACAGAATCAGAGATACAAGGGAAATTAGTGACGGACAATCCACAACTTAGTAAATTGTGTTCGAATGGAGTTTCTAGAGGAAAATAGCAAAGAGGATTTGGAAACACCAAACTGCCATTAACATGGCATAAACTTGCTCTATCCATCTAAGCTCTGCGCTACATTTTTCCAGCGTAGTGCAACATACAAACGTCTTCAAACCTGTATTTGCTGTTTATCTATTATATAGTATATGTCCTGACTTTAGATTCATCTAGTGGATTGAACATCAGGGGAAAAACAGACACCTATTGAACAGGGAAAGAGAACATATACATACCCATCGCCGTGAGTTATAGGGAGAAGCAATGAATCATGGAAAGAGTCTCCAGAAAAGTGAAGATCTTAAGAAGAAAGCCTGCGGCGGCATCTCCTCCCTTCTCCTCTCAATCTCGACTGTAATCTGCGAGGCAAGCAAGATTGAGACGATCTTGGGAGGATGAGACTGAGCGTAGCAAGAACCAAGGAGTACGCAGAGGACGCCTCGCAAAGAGGGGGAGATTTGAGAAGGTGATCCAGGTGGTGGGGACGACGGAGTGGCCCGTAGTTTAACCCCCGAAAGCTTCAGCTTCCCGATCTGCAAAAAAAAAAAAAATTTGAAAACGCACTTCTTTAAGTTGACATAAATTTTGGTTCGACAAAAAAAAAAGAAGGGTAACGTAATATTCGGGTCTAAAATACGAAACAAAGAGGCTGGGTCAGTTATAATCATTACCCCTTTTAATCCCGCAACTCAACGTACGGGATTTCGCGGAGGAGGGGCCAATAACGGCCGGTCCCTTTCGTGCATCGCTCCTTGAGAACCGGACATCCACGTTAATAACATCCCAGAATTTTATCACTTTTACTTTTATAGATCATGAAATCATGGGAAGCATTTCATGGAGAGGGGAATTGAACGCCAAATCTGAGGAGAGAAGTGACTACAAGTAGAGGAACAGTAGTAAATGGCAGAGATCAATACCTAATTATAATGCAATATGGGGAGGCATAGAAATCTCATGATTGAAAGTGCAGACAAGGAAGGGAGGGAAGGAGACGATGATGAAAGGGGGTACTTTTTAAGACCCCACTAGTCACGCCCAAAGGCTTCAGCTTACCAATCATCTGCTAAATCTGCCAAAATTCAAAACACAAATTTTTTAAAGTGACATGATTTTTGGGTCTAAAATACAAAATGGTTGGTTAACGATATCTATTCCGTACCCAGTCATCGTCGAAGAGGGAAGGGTCCGTCGGTGTAGACGGAGAAGACGCATTCTCGAGGGCGCTGCAGATGTGGGGGGGATGAGCGGCGAAGGACACAAAGGGGACGTCGCAGGAGAGGCTGGAGGAGCGGGGTGGGGCGCGACAAAGAGGGGGAGATTCGAGCCTGGAGAGCCTGGTGGGGACGACGGAGTGGCCCGGAGATTAACCCCCGAAAGCTTCAGCTTCTCGACCTGCCAAAAAATTTAAAAAAACGCACTCTTTTAAGTGAATAATTTCGCGGTTCGACCGAAAAACAGAAAAAGGCAACGTAATATTCGGGTCAGTTATAATCATTACCCCCTTTTAATCCAACAACTCAACTTGCGGGATTTCGCGGAGGAGGCGCCAATAGTAGCCGGTCCCTTTCGTGCATCGCTCCTTCAGAACCGGACATCCACCTTCGATGCTGAATTCTTCAAGGGAGGGAGGGAGGCCATCCTGGGGCAACTCCCTCAGCTTCGGGCAGTTCTCGAAATATAATTCCCGGAGAGAGGGAGGGAGACAGCTGGCCATTCTTTCCACTTTCCCCATATCTCTAATATAGAGAGTGAGCAGAGAGGGAGGGAGCGGGAGCACGAGATCCACCCCCTCTCCCACTCCCCCCGCGCTGCCATCGATACTTAATAATTCAAGGGAGGTGAGGCGGGGGGTAAGCCACTCCCTCACCGGCTGCTTCATATTCCCGCATTCCAATAAGCTAAGTAGCCGTAGCTGGCGCGGCAATCCACTATTGGGGAAGCGCGTGATACTCTCACACTTTACAATAATCAGATGGCGGAGGCATGTAAGTCGATGCAACTGATTAGGTAACGATTTTATCTTCGGCCATTTCCTGAGCACAATGCTCGTGATGCTGGGAGGAAGAGGAGGGAGGCACTCCAGCTCCAGAGCAGGACATCCATTCAAATATAAGGAAGTGAGATTGGTGAGTGTGTGCAGGCCCTCGGGAAAGCTTCTTAAATTCTCGCAACCCTCAATATGAATCTCTTGAAGCGAACAAAGACGGTCTGCATTTATCTCCGCGAGCGACTCCACTCCCTTACAACCCATAATTACAAGTTTCTTAAGGGTCGCTGGTACAAATTTACCCTCGTTGAATGGAGAGGCTCCCAGACAGCCGCAATTGGAGATTCTTAGTTCTTGCAAACAAGATGACGTGCCACCGTGGCTATGGCTATTGCTGCTTGGTTCATTCCGATGAGTCCTTGATCCTATCGGTAAATATTGCAACGTCTCACAGTTTTCAATAGATAATGATGTCACTGACCTCGGTATACCTGCTTCCGGGAAGGACACCAATTTTGGACAGTTTTCGACACTCAAGTCTTTAAGAGAAGAGAGCACGAGCATCTTGCTTGGAAGCTTCTCTAAATTGTTGCAATCCCTCAATTTCATAGTCTCCAAGTTGCCAGGTAGCTCTAAGTCTCCTTCTCCAGCTGCAAAAGATATCAATTCAGGACATTTCTCGACGACTAACTTCTTGAGACGAGCGAGAATTCGAATTACATCCATATCTTGCCACAAGTATAATAATTCATCACAACTGTCCATCTTCAACTTTTCCAGCTTGATCAAAGAGCTTGTAAACTCATGATTTAAGCAAGTTAATTCTGCAACATTTTGTATGGCAAGATCAATCAATGATGTCAGGTTTACCAAACTCTTCAGCATCCCCTCATTACAGTGACCAAAGTCTAATTCCTTGAGGGATGGAAGGCTAATGATAGAGGGCGAAGCATCCATTCTAGGACATGACTTGATTTCGAGCCTTATGAGAGAACTCAGCTGACTAGGCAATCTTCCATTCAACATAGGACAATCCTGAATGAGGAGACGCTCAAGACGAGGGAATACAACTTCTTCTCCATCACTGGCACAATGAGACCAATCCTCCCACATCGGCATGTTCCTGAATTCCAAAATCATTAATAACGGGAAAGAATTTTTAGTTCCATAAAATTCATACCCGATCTTGCATATTGCATTTAAATCTTCGATGCAAAGTTTTTTCAAAGAAGATAGCTGCCCAAGTGGTGGCATTGTTTTGGCCCTACAACACCCATGTAAACGTAGATGCACTATGTTAACAGGCGATGGATTTCCCAACCATGACGGGAATTCTAGGCCACCATAATAGGATATTACGAGATTTTCAACAATTGGGGGAGGGCGAAGAGATTCAAGGACGTCCTTTTCAAGCTCTTCATCCCGATAATTTTCGAAATCGTCGCACCACTCCATGGTCAATCGGCTTATTCCCTCCTTCGTGCACAAACCGGCATCCGTGGCATCTCCGGCTTCTTGAACCTTATGCAAATCAGAGATGCACAATTCCCCTCCAAGGTTCTTTAAGTTTTTTAACTCATTCAACTTCGACCCCTTTTCCGTGCCCACTACGAACTTCGTAAGCATCTCAAGACCCACCAAATTACCTACATGTAGCGGCATCGCTCTTAAGCTCGGAGTGTCAGCAATATCTAAAAATCTCAAATTGATCAGTTTCTTCATATCTTTTGGTAATTCAACAAGTTGGTCACATCCCCGCAACATCAAAGCCTCTAGATTGTACAACACAACAATCGACTTTGGAAGCATCTCAATATCAGTGTACGACAGATTAAGGTGCCTTAGGTACCTCAGTTTGCCTATGCAATCCGGTACCTCATTGATAGAGTAGTGAGTTAATGAAAACACCCTCAAGTATCTCAATCTCGACAACAAATCACATAACACTTTCTCGGACAAAAAGTACATAGATCGCTTTGATAACGATATGAAGCTCCTAAGTCTCTTCATTTCATGATATATCTCGACTCTTTTGCGCACAATGTGATAGCTAGGAATAAATGAGGCGTGACGGGCCAAACATGCATCATTTTGATTACCCTCAGACTCAGGCTCCCCTGAGCTGAAATAGGTTGCACCACCAACTAGCTTTGCCAGATCATTCACAAGATCGTGCATCACAAATCGTGATACACTACTACTCGACTTTTCAAATAACGATCTAGATAATAGCTCATTGAAAATTTTCAAACCGTCATGCCAACAGGCCTCTCCTTTTTTCTTCACCAATAAGCCCTCAGCAATCCACAAATGAATCAACTCATCCCGTTCAATTTCGTAGTCGCTAGGAAATATAGCACAATAAGCGAAACATCTCCTTAAATTTGAAGGAAGATGGAGGTAGCTAAGTAGTAAAGCCGGAAGGATATCATTACTTTCTTTTGGTAATTCCCAAATTTCACTCTTTAATATAGCTTTCCATTCATGAGGACTGACTTTAAATCTAAGCAGCCCACCCAAAGTCTTCACGGCTAATGGCAACCCTTGGCATTTTTCTACTATTTTTAAACCTAAATCTTCAAGATTAGGATGATGATCGAAATTTCTAACTCCGAGAGCATGGAATGCAAACAAAGTCATGCAAGCATCTTGCGACAACAGTTTCAGAGTATAGGGTTGAGCACCAGCAATTTCGGCAACATGAGAATCACGAGTCGTGATGATAATCTTGCTTCCTTTAGCTCCTGATTGAAAAGGCTTCACAAGGATGGTCCAGTTTCCATAATTCTTGTTCCAAACATCATCTAAAACGATAAGAAACTTCTTCCCCATAAGGTGCTCCTTCAGCTTCTCATGAAGCCAATCCAAGTCCTTACCTTCACAAGACAAATTGCCATTGATTGTCTCGAGGATCTTCTTTGTAATAGCCTGCACGTCGAAATCATCAGAAACGCATGCCCATGCTTTCACTATGAAATAGTCCGTGACTCTAGCATCATTGTAGACTTGCTGAGCTAGAGCCGTCTTCCCGACACCCCCCATCCCTACGATGGGAATCACTTTTAGATTCGTACATGTTGGATCATCTTCTTCTCTAGTCAATTTTACAAGGATCTCCTCTTTTTCGACCTCCCTACTAACGAAACAAGGCTCAGGCAAATTTGTAGTGGGAAGCCGCTTTTCATTTCGGCCGTATGCAGCTTGCTCCTCGTAATTCTCTTTCAGGCTCAGAGTACCTTTCCGAGTGATGATATCTTCTAATCTGTCATTCATCTTTTGAATCTTGGATCTCATTTCATGATCGTCCACAAAACTCGTAAGAAAGGAGCGCACCTTGCTAGTGCACGATTCTTCCTCGGACTTATTTTCCGCGTTCTCCATGGTGAACTCCTCAAGTAAGTCTTCGATGTCGTAGGCCAAGTTCACGAGATCTTCGAGCCACGCCTTCACCCCGGGATCGCCTCTCAGATGCCGGTTTTCTGCATCATTCAGCACCTGATTGATATCGATCAGCCTGTTCTTCCACTTCGTCAGCATATCGACATCCTCGCGCAGAGCAAAGTTGAGAAGCTCGCGAGAGGCCAACCTATCGAACAACACCTGAAGAAAGGCGCCAAGAAAGAGCTCCCCGATGGGCATGGCTTGGATCGTGAGGCGGCAGAGGATTAAACAGGGGTGGTCAGAAGGATCGACAGAGAGTGTACAGAGCGGAGAGGGAAACAGAAGCTCTTCCGAATGACGGTATGAACCGGAAGACTTTTTTAGCACGAAAGTGCTCTTTCTTTCTCGGAAGCAAGTTGGTCGGACGCACGTGGGACCAGTCTTGGCATTATTAAAGCCACCTTCATCATGCATCCCACATACCCATGGCCCTACATTTTCATTGACGCAGCCTCACAAACCTCATCTCGTCATTAAACAAAGAAGCAGCTATCACATAAGATTAAGGAATGTTAATCGTATTATCATAAACTCCTGATCATATAGACCCCAATTTCCGTTTCATGTGACACAGAGCTCAATGCGGAAGTTGCAAAATTTTCATAGTTGATTGCTCGATAAATGTCCTGAAACACTCTATAGCAAAGTTATTTTTAAATAACGACTAGAAAGAAAAGAATTATTCTTTCTCTTCAATTTTGTCGCTGTCATCTAGATATGCCCTCTCAATAATACATAATCGGATTAGATAAGATGAAGAAAAAAAAACAGGCGGGTATAGATCGAATTAAATTGCAAATTATCAAGCCTCAATTTATTTATTTTTCCCTTGTTGCCAAGCAATAATGATTATATTCATGGAGAAGCTTTCTTGTTTTGTTTGGTCCACGGGTTCAAAAAAAATTATGCCTATTGTTTTGTCACGGAAAGAGAGAAGCTACCTAAGTTCAATATGCCCCAACACCATTCAAATAGGTGGAATATACTTGTTCATCCTTTATTATTATAGTTTTCTTAAATCTTATATTAGTAGTAACTAGTAGTGGAATCCCTAGATTGCAGTGCTGTTATGGCATCACATGGTAACAAATGATCAATGTGAGGATTGTGCTCTTAAAATGGCTTGGGAAGGTGGACTAGTTGAAGCGCATGGAAGCCGTGAGGTCAAATAAGATGTGCCTATATTTAATTAGGACATGTGCCTAACCAAGACCCGCCAACCAGATTGAATTTATTGTCTTTAAACGTGCACAAATCAATGGATTTAATCAATTATGCCCTCTAAAAACAGGTTGCCAAGAGACATTTTTTTATAGAGAGATTACAGCGCTCTTGTACTAGAGAAGGTGCATTCTCTCCGGGGCAAAGGGCACCACTTTTGACAATAAGTTGCTTACTCTTTTCCTGGTAGAGTGCATGTGTTTTCGCTGTCGTTCAGGCCAAGCGAGCATTCCTTAAAGGTCAATCGCGTATTCGTCAGGTACTTGCCAGGGATACATGATGACTCAGGTGCACTAAACGCTGGGAAAGGGATAATGATGAATATAATTCCGAATTTTGTCAAATGTCCAACGTGATCCCCTGAATGTGTGTTTATGAACTTTAAATTATTGTGCAAGATTTTCACTGAGTTTTTTATTTAAACTTTTTGTATCTATTAAATCTAGTTTTTGGACCACCTGAAAATATTTTAACTTTATTGTTCAATTAATTCAAGTTCGAAGACAACATTATAGTTTAGAGATCATATTGAACACGTACAAAAAGGGCACAAATTATATTACACGTATAATCAAAGTTTGGAATTATTTGTGTCATTTTTTCGGTAAAAAAAAAAAAAGCCAACAAAAGAGAGCGGTTGCCTCATGTCTGAAGTTACCTTGAGATTTCCTACTGGTCTTCGTCGCCTCGATGCTTAGAAAAGATGCCCCAAGGAACACGACATAAGGGTAATAACAAGGAGATGGAATTGCTTGAATTAATTGACACATAAAGGAGACTGCGTGTCTGCAGTGGTCGAATTTTCGAAACTGAGGGTACACATGCCTGGAATTTTACTGATGCTAAGTGATTCTCAAAGAGAGGGTATCAGTCAAATAGGTAAATTTAGGAATTTGAACATCTCTAAATCTTCTGAAAAGGAAGGTGGGTTTCAAACATGATTGAAACTGGAAATTAGCCATCTCGGTTAAGTCAGTTAGCACAATGAACCTAACAATTGTACGAGAGAAACAATGCAAGATAATGCAAGGATGCTGCCCCTAGCTTACTAAATTAATAGGGTAACGCAATGAAAACTTTTATCGACAGTGGATATAACTCGTTCTTTTATTTTGGTTGGAGATCAACCAAATATTTTTATATAGACAATTACACAATAGTAAGGTCATAAAGGTTGAAGGTGGGTGTAAGAAAAGAAGGGAGCGACAGCAGGAGACTACTTTCCCCTATCTATGGCCAATGAATATTTCAACTATCCCATTTAAGTGGAGTAGCCTAGAATCGGGCTCACAAAAATTTCCTTCGGGTACGTCTTCTAGGATTTTCGTGTACTTTTTCTCATGGCAGATGATCCTTTATCTCTATTTGTGTTTAATCGCAACTTTTAATATGTATGTATAAGGATAATTGTGATATTTATGTCCGAATAAATCTACAGTTGAGATCATGCAAGACAGAGGATCTCCACCCTTATGTGGTCAGCACCCATTGGTCGTTGCCAGCTACCATCAATTTATTAGCTCCAAATTCTCCCACAGTCCAAATTCTCCCACATGGTAACGTTATAATTTCTTCGAATTTCTTATTTTTTGTTATCCAGAATTAAAAAAAATAAAAATCCGTTTGTTAACGTAAACTTATTTTTTTGTTCTCGAGAATAAAAACAAGAAGCAAAAAACCCGAGAATAATTTTAGAAATAAGTTATTTTTCTTTTTTCTTTTTTTTTTCTTTTTATCTCTTACATTTGTTGGTCGCCGGTTGCCCTCACCCACCGCCGCTGTGGTTGCCGGTTGCCTCCCGCCGCTGCCGCCGTTGGCTGCTTGCCGATCGTCGAAATTGAGCATTAAAAATATATAAAAAGTAAAAAAAATTGAGTCGTACCAAACACATTTCTATTCAAAGAGTAAAAATTTTGTGAAATTACCAAATATTTTATTTTATTTAGAAATTATTCCGGATAATAAAAATAAAAAATAAATATTTCTGAAAAAAAACTTTTCTCAGAAAGAAAAGCGTTACCATGTGCACCTTTATTTGCTTTTTTTTTTTTTCCGGCACATCAATTGATTCACACGCAAAACTCGTTTTTTTCTATTCTGCTGTCATTTCTCGCAGCAATACCTTATTATACAAAGATCTTGCCTATATGGAAAAAAAAAATGCGAATCTTTGTCGGGAAACAATGTGTTCATGAGGCTGCATCAATGAAACTGCGATGCCATATGATGTATGTGATGCATGATGATGATGCATGGGTGCGGTTGGGAATATCATGTGATGAGAGAGGTGATAAGAGGAAATCGATTAAACAATAATGAAAGCAGAAGTGTCGGGGTTGGGCTGCAGACGGGGCCCCCTTCTTCAACTTCTCAGCTTTTGGCGGCTTCAATGGTGCCAAGACCTGTGGTCCCACGTCCGACCAACTTGCTTCCGAGAAGTTGAGGCCACAGAAAATGAAATTCAATCAAATGAGACGAGATGAAATGCAATGGCAGCTTCTTCCGAGAAAGAAAGAGCAGTTTAGTGCTTACAAAGTCTTTGATTCACACCATCCTTTGATGCTGTTGTCCTGGACGGAAGGACTTATTTCCTCTCGGTTCTGTACACTTTGTTTCGATCCTTCCGACCACTCCTGTTAAATAATTAATAGCGGAGCTCTTTCTTAACATTTAATAATGGGTCAAGCGCTCTGAGGGGAAGAAGGAATCAAACTTCATTCTCTCTCTACCCTCTTCCTCATGTGCAGTTGCAGGCCCCATGTCCAAAGCATCCGAAGAACTATAATAACGTACATAATATATCAGCTGGAAACTCATCGTTGAAATTCCGCCAACTTGTACACTTCCATCTAATACATAATAGAACGGCTGGGGTGATCAGAGGATTGCAGTTGTAGCGGTGATCGCTGGGAAGCAGGCTGTGAAAATATACGTGCTGATATGAGATGTAAAGAACTTTTACTGAGTCATGCTTAAAACATGTTTTTTCAGTTGGATATGCGACGGTTAAATTCATAATGAC
This sequence comes from Melaleuca alternifolia, assembly GCA_019926035.1. Lineage (NCBI taxonomy): Eukaryota > Viridiplantae > Streptophyta > Magnoliopsida > Myrtales > Myrtaceae > Melaleuca > Melaleuca alternifolia. The sequence continues at coordinate 692,992 of JAGKPW010003057.1, forward strand.
CATTTAATGTTTAGAGAAAGGCAACCTGCAAATGCGTAATGACCCATGTCATAGTTTGTAAGCATGAGCAATTTAGAGCCTCTAGTAAGATTCAACCATCAAATTTCAGCACGGAAGAAAATCTCAAGAGAATCGTATGCACTCTAGACACTTAATGAGGCTGTTTGTGGGGATGGAGAATCTCATTAGAGCAGCTCTTGAACCTTTCATCATAAAATGAAGAGATTAAGAAGCTGCCTAGGTTTCGCAAAAGCCTATAGACAAAGCACTCCAGTGGCCTCACCTAAGCTTCAATGAAACAAGACACATATCAGTCGAACTCATATGGGTTTCTACTCTAAAATCAAATGAAGGAGAAATTAATAGGTACTTTATTTTATGTAGACTATATTTCCATACAACTGTTAATCATACGAGTCCCAACCATTATTCCATATTACACACTGACTCAATGCACTAAAAGCTACATAATTTATATAATTAGGTGCCTAGTGCTCAGAAAGACTAGATAACAAATTCATTTTTAAATAAATAGCCAGAAAGAAATCGTTACTTCATCTTCATAACTGTGGTTGCTGCCTAACTTCACTTTTAGAAAGACCCATTAGGCATTAGATTAGCAGCAAAAATTTGAGTGGCCATGGATCGATTTAAATTGCAAACATTCAAGCACCATTTTCCTTTTTCCTTTTACAATGATCGCATCCACGAAGCTTCCTAGTTTTATTTGGTCAGCAGGCCATGCTAAACCATGCTTATTGCTTTGTCAACCTAATTACAATTCGTCCACCAGATAAATATTTTATTCAAAGATGGACAAATTGATGAATTTAATCAATAACACGATTTAAGAAGCGAGTTGACACGAGGACGCGGTTTAAGGGGTGGTTTAAGAAATGGAAGCCGGACAAGAACAAGAATTATCGTGTGAAGGAATCAAACGTTATTCTCTCTTCTACCTTCTTCATGATTGGGGCCGGACATGGGCGGAAGCCAAGGAATCAAACATTTGCATGTTGCCTTTCTCAAGCTTTTTTCATTTTCATTGGTCTTCTTCACAAATAATTGATCTCTCTCTCTCTCTCTCTCTCTCTTTCTTAATGTACTTTAATTTTCAATTTTCTTTGATATTTTATTCATGGTTTCCATGCTCTTGCTGGAAAAATTTTAGATGTTTTTTGCACATGGGGACTGCATCTGACAATGGTGAGAGGATAAGGAGGAAATGACGTTTGATTCCTCCTTCCACTCAGAGCGCTTGACGTTTGGTTCCTGTTGAGATGCAGTCCTATTCTAAACAATATAGGCTGAAGTGCACCCTCCTCGTGATAAATTGCTCTTTTTTTTTTTAACCGGCGAAGTGCATGTTTTTCTTCTTAGACGGCAACAAGAGAAGTTGTCCCATCGTATTACTAATGTTTAATCGACATAATTGTTACTCTCCATGGCACAACATTATTCCACGTAATACGATAGTTCAATACATTGAAAGCTCCAAATATTATGTAGTTGATTGCTCAACAAGTGTTGATAAACTATGAATTAAAAATAATAGTTTTTAAATAATAGCCTGAAATAAAAAATATAAAAATGATACTTGTCTTTATTACTATGGTTGCTATCTAGATTTTCCATCAGAAAGATACATTATGCATGATTTTTTTCTTTGGTAGGGGGGTGGATTCCGTGGCCCTAGATAGAATATAATTGCAGACCTTCGACCTTCTTTTTGCTTTTTACCTTTTTGCCGAGTGACAATAATAATATTCATGGCGAAGCTTCCTCGTTTTATTTGATCCGTGGGGTCCTATAAAATATGCTTATTATTTCGTCCCAGGAAGAGGAAGAGTGGAGCTAATTAGCTTCAATATGCCCGTAAGGTAGAATTTCTTATTGAGCTATTCGTACCCTATTATAATAGTGCGTGAAAGTGAATTTATTAGTACTTGGTGCGTCACTCCAATAGACTGTTCTAAAAATCATCTACCCTACTCATTTCTGCAATTGGAGAGCAAGGGCTAACATAAGTGATAGTAGCCTAACAAATTCACCCATTGTCCTAACTACCGATTGATCAGATACCGGCTCCTCCTATTTTTCCACAGCTTAAAGTAGATTAGACTCGAACATATTCATTACAATGCATAGAAAGGTCTATCATAGTTCGAACGCGAAATTTAGCGTGAGAACATCAATAGGACATTCACTTCAATCAAATGCTATACTTTGGAACATTAGCTTATTAAGAGAGACCAAACACCAGCATAGAAGTTGGGTAGTTTTAACTAGTGAGTTTGGAAAGGTAGCTTGGTAATAGAAACTTAATTAGAATGTCACAATTGTTCAATGTTTCGATATTAAATCTTATATCTTTAAAGTCTTTATCATTACTTAAAACTGTTATACTTAAAAGGGTGTAGGATTGGGCTTAGATTCACAGTGTTGACCTACTTCTTTCATTTTATTCTTAAGTTTTTATTTTAACCATAAATTTTATTCTTAATTCGAATTAGATTATACGGGTGAGTTGATAAATCCAATTCTCGACAAATATACTCTAATCAATTTTGTGAATAGGTAGTGTCTATGAATCATACTCGAAATTTTTTCACGTTATATCTATAGTTTGCCACGTGGGTTAGCTTAATTACAATTGAACTGTTATGTAAATAATTTCGGACAAAAATTGACTGGAGGGACCATGTTTGCAATATTAAAAATATAAAAATGCTTTGAAATCGAACAATAAACTTCTTTAGGGCTGAACTTGTAATTTTCTTCGTTCGAATAGTTTTGACATTAAAAATCGATAACGTACAATAATTATAAAGCGTCACCATTCTCATCTATAACTTTTTCTCTGAACTTCTGTCAACTCAGGATCATTTTGGCCTTTTCACATGTCCATCACTGCTTTATCGAGAGACCAATAAGGTCCAACGGTCCACTACGGCTCCTTAGAGAACAATAATGTCTCCTTCTCCCTTTGCTTTTTTCATTTCAAAACTGACACTACTGTCGCAGACCATTTGCAGCTAGAGACGGGGGTGGTTTCAATTGGACACGCAACATTTGACAGATGAAACTTTGCCAACTTAAGAGATCATCTTGGTGTCTTCACATCTCTCGTACCCATCCGTCGTTTTATTTCGAGCACGAAGCAGGAAAAGTCTCTCTAATAAGGTCCAACCTTCCACTGTAGTGTCTGCTCTTTTCCTTTTGCTGTTTTTCCAAAGCAACATCAACGTCACGAATTCTTTACAGCTCATAAAGTGGCCACGTTTTACATGGCCAATTAGAAGTCACGTACTCCGCTACGGGTCCTTCGAGGAGAGCACAGCAATGTCTTACTCTTCTGTTGTTTCACCCAAACAATGGTAATGTGGCAATTCATCTGCTGCTAGAGCAAGGACGCGTTTCACGTGATGATGCGACGTTTGATCCGACGCGAAAGAGATGAGTAATTGCGCTAAGAAGGTACACCCTCCCCTGCAAGTCCTCAGAAGACAATAACGTCTCCTTTTCCTTTTGCTTTTTTTTTTTTCAAAAGTGACACTAGTATCAATAATGGCCATATATAACCACGTTTGACTGGACCCAAAAAGTTGAGCATAACCACGACTTTTCTCAATCTTTTAACCACGACCTACCTTTTAAAGGAATGTGCCTTTAAGTAAAGTGAACATATAGATAGACCTGATCAAATCGACTACTAAAAGCTTTATTGTTATTGATTTTTCCCCAAGCACATGTAGGTACCAATTTTTATGTAAAATTAATACTTTGTTATCGAGCAAATTGAACATATAGATGGACCTAATAATTCTCTTACTTTAGAAACATTAGAATTTGACATAGATGATTGCTCAGGATCGATTGAAATTTACACCTCGATATTTACATTTCGTTTTTGGGAATTTGTTTCATTATATTAGAAAATATCATTTGCAAAATATTTAAACATGTTTTAGATTTCATGGTGACATAGTTAATACTAGATAAATAAAAATGGGCCAATGCAATAAGGTACCGTGAGTCAAATGTGTGAGAAAAATAATCTAAATGCATAACATTTATCAATATTATATTTGCACGAAGAAAAATAAAGCAACCAAACGATGATAAAGCAAAATACGAAAATGTAAGTTGGACACCATAATCAAAGTGCCCCCATTTCTTTTCAAATTTCCAATATCAAACTTTATGTCTTTGAAGTTTATCATTTCTTAAAGTTGTTTTACTTACGGGTATGATTGGATGTGATTCACGATGGAACTTGCAACTCTCGTTTTGTTCTTGACTTTTTCTATTACCTGACACTTCTTTCTTAACTCAAGTTAAAAAAAAAAATTACTAATCTAATTAATCCAATATTCAATGGAAAAAATGTTAATCGAGCTCTTAACTAGACAGTATACGGGAATCATACTCGATAAATCTCTCTAAAAAAATAGTAAACCCACATAAACACGATAAACCTCTTTTAAGATTAAATTGATAATTTTCTTGTGGCATAGTCACGACAGTGTTATTATTTTTATCCTGAATTCTTTTTATAAACTTGGTCTCTTCACATCTCACATGTCCATCATCGAACACGAACGAGGTCCAACAGTCCACTATAGGTCCTTTGAGGACAATTATGTCTCCTTCTCCATTTGCCTTATTTATTTATTTCAAAATGACACTAACTTTGCGGACCATTTGTAGCTATAGACGTGGTGCGTTTCAAATGGACATGCATCATTCGATGGGATGAATCTTTGCCAACTTAGAGACCATCTTGGTGTCTTCACATCTCTCATGTCTATCCATCGTTTTTTTCGAACACGAAGCAACAAAAGTCTCCATGATAAGGTCCACCTTCCACTATAGTGTCTGCTTTTTCCCTTTGCTGTTATTCCATAGCACCACTAACGTCACGAATCCTTTCCAGCTCATAATGTGGTCGTGTTTTCCATGGCCAATTAGAAGGTACTACAATGTCTACACTTCTGTTGTTTTACCAAAGCAACGATAATGTGGCGAATCATTTGCAACTTAAATGATGGCGCGTTTCACATGGCCGTGCAACATTTGATCTAACGCAAAAGAGTAATTGTGCTAATTAGGCCCATCCTCCATTACACGTCCTGAGAGGACAACAATATATCCTTCTTCTTTTGCTTTTTCCAAAAATAACACTAGTGTGGCTAACGGCCACTACCGCATTTTATTGGACCTGAAAAGTTGAGCATAACCATAGCTTTTCTCCATCAAAATAACCACGACCCGTCTTTTAAAGGAATCACCTTTAGGGTGTTTGGAAATCGATTGGGAAAAGCTCTGTTGTTACTGATTTTTCCAAACAGAACACTAGGACCAATTCTTGTTAAATGGGTATTTCATTATTAAGAAAAATGAACATATAGATGGATTTAATAATTTCCCTTGCTTTTGAAACAACTAGAATTTGACGCATGCGGTTATGCAAGATCGATTGAAATTCACACCTCGATACTTACATTTTGTTTTTGGGAATTTGTTTCATTATTGTAGAAAAGATGATTTGCAAAACAAAAAAACAGCCAATACAAAAAAAATATGTGCGAGTCATACTTGTAACAAAAGAACCTGCATGGCATAACATTTATCTATAGTATAGTTGCATAAAAAAATAAAGCAGTCGAACAATAATAAATCAAAATACAAAAATGTGAATCAGAACCATATTACATGGTTTGATACTATGACCTTGTCCAAGGAGAGATTAACATATAATTTCACTATTGACCAAGTGAAATAACGGAGGTCATAATCACATTGAGTGATGCAAGTGCTTTCACTTTTTGTCAATCTCCAAGCATACCCAATAATCCACATAGTGTTTAACATGCCCAATTCTTTGCAAAACTAAATCTTATCAAGATTTTCACAACTATCAAGCATTCAATGATTAAGCAATGTTACAGGTTTTCTAATCACGTGATAGTTATTTAAGCACTCTCGGTTGTTTTGGTCTCTAATTGCACCCAACAATTCTCACAGTGTTTAACATGCACAATTCTTTACAAAACAATCTCTAATCTTATTAAGGCTTTGATAACTATAAAACACTCGATGATCAAGGGATATAACGGAGGTCATAATCACGCTCAAGTCATTCAAGCACTCAGTTTTTCTTAGTCTTTAATTATAGCCAATTATCTCCATAATGTTTAACATGCAAAATTTTAGGCAAAATAATCCCGAAATCTTATCAAGAATTTCATGACTATCAAATACTCAATGATCAATTCTCTCCCAATATAATTCACGAACTTATGCACAGCCTTGCATGTTGACGTTGAAGTATTCAGTGAACTTCTACAAAAAAAGATCTCCTCAATTCTTAATTATATTTCATTTTCTTTTTTCTTTCCTTCTTTTTTTCTTTTTTATTCTTCTTCAACCAGTCGCTGGCCATAGCGATGGCCAATGACTACCCATAAGCAAGCTCAAGCCTGACAGATTGGCAAGCTCGTCCCTTGCCTGTGGCGGATTGTGATGGCCATCGAGTCTAGAAATAAAATAAGAGTAAAATAAAATAAAATTAGAAATTCCAATTTTTTTAAGAAAATAAAAAAGATAAAAAGTTAATAAAAGGAGTGCACGAGCGAGAACTACTTTTTACGATGCAGTGCGTACTTCTTATGATAATGCACGCTCTCCTTCGGGCCAAGTGCATGTTCTTAACAGGGAAAGCGCATCGTGAAATGGATCTCATGAATCTTGTCCATCGGATCCGATGACATAAAAAGCAACTTTAAAATCTCCCCCTAAAATAATGAGTAACTGTCGGAGTTTAGATTCCAAATCAGATGACTCTAATAAAGTCAAGTAAACGCTCGTTATTCTCACATGTGAGCTCCTCCTTATCCTCATAATATAGATAATATCTACTCTAACTTAATACGACTCTTTCGATGATCAATGAATGACATACTTTTCAAAATAAATAGAAATAGTTAAACTGGTTTAATAAAATATTATGCGTGTAAAAACCTTTTTTGTTGAGCGTTGCATATGACCATTTAAAGGTCCATTTGCTGTAACTTGGTGTGTCACTTCGATATACTAATAGTCTAACAAATTAACCCATGGTTCTAACTACTGATCCACTAAATAATGGCTCCTCCAAAATTTCCAGAGCTTAAAGTGGATTCTTGAACATATTTATCGCAATGCATAGTAAGGTCTATCATCCTTCAACGCGAAATTTAGCTTGAGAAACTTGGTAGGACATTTACTTGCTATACTTTGGAACATTAGCTTATTAAGACCGACGAAACACAACCATAGAAGATAGGTAGTTTTAAGTAATGAGATTGAAAATTTGGCTTGATAATAGGAACTTTATTAAAATGTCACAATTCTTCAATGTTTCAATATTAAATGTTATATCTTTAAAGTCTTTATCATTACTTAAAACTGTCATATTTAAAGGGTGTAGGGTTGAACATGATTCACAATGGTGAGCTACTTCTTTCATTTTATCCTTAAGTTTTTTTCTTTTACCAGAGATTCTAGTCTTAATTCGAAGTCAATAATACGGATCATCTGATGAATCTAATTCTCGACAAGAACATGTTAATCATGTTCATGATTAGGTAGTATCTATCAATCACACTCAAAATTTGTCCATGTTAGATCTCCAGCTTGTAGTGTAGGACAACTAACTATAAGTGATTTCATGTCAACAATTTCGGGTAAAAACTAATTAGAGGACTACGTTTGCAAAATTGAAAAATAGAGGACTGCCTTGAAATCGAATAATAAACCTCTTTAAGACTAAATTAGTAATTCTATTATTTGAAAAATTTTGACATTAAGGCTTCATTCGTTTCATGAAAAATAGTCTTCCAGAAAATGTTTTCCCGAAATTGTGGTGTTCGGGGCCGAAAAATAACTTACCAAGGAAAATATTTTCCAATCAAGGAAAACTATCATTCTAAAAACAAGGAAAATATTTTCCAGCCATTGAGATGTGCTCCTAACAACCTCCTTCTCTCTGTTTTCTCTCTCCTCTCTCCTCTCTTTCCCCTCCCCCAGCCGAACTCCTCTCTATGCCTCTCCCTTTTCCTCACATTTCTCTTTCTTTCCCTTTCTCTTCCCTCCTCAATATTTTATCTACCGAACAGTAAAAAATATTTTTTGACTCATTTTTAAGTTTCAAGCAAATAACGGAAAATATTATCATTTTATGGGAAAATGACATCTGGAAAAATATTTTCCGAAAATGTTATATTTTCTGCGAAACGAATGGAGCCTAAAGTAGACGGATACACAATAATTATGATAACAGCTTCATTCTTATCCAGAAATTCTTTTATGAACTTCTGTAACCCTAGGATAATATCAATGTTTTCATGTCTCGCATGTCCATCATTGCTTTATTAAAAACGAATAAGGCCCAACGGTCCACTACAGCTCCTTAGAGGACAATAATGTCTCCTTCTCCATTTGCTTTTTTTTTTTATTATTTCAAAAGTGACACTACTTGTTACGGACCATTTGCAGCTAGAGACGTGGTGCATGTCGAATGGACATGCGGCACTTGAGAGGAAGAAACTTTCCCAACTTACAAGCCATCTTTGTATCATCACTTCTCTTATTTTCATCCGTCTATTCATTCGGACACGAAGCAGCAAAAGTCTCTATAGTAAGGTCCACCTTCCACTATAGTGTCTGCTTTATTCTTTCGCTGTTTTCCCAAAGCAATATTAACATCATGAACCTTTACAGCTCATAAAGTGGCCACGTAATTAGAAGGAACATACTCCACTACGGGTCCTCAAAGGACAGCACAACAATGTCTATTCTTCTGTTATTTTACCAAAGCAAACATGGCGAATCATTTGCAGTTGAACTAGTGACACGTTTCACATGGAGATGCGACGTTCGATCCAACGCGAAAGAGATGAATAATTGGGCTAGTGAGGTCCACCCTCCACTGCAAGTCCTCATAGAACAATAATGTCTCCTTTTCCTTTTGCTTTTTTGAAAAGTGACCACAGTGTCACTAACACAACAACAAGTTGATTGGAACCACAGTTTTTTTCAATGAAAATAACCACGACCCATCTTTTAAGGGAATCGCCTTTAACTAAAGTGAACATATAGATGGACCCAATACATCGATCACTAAAAGCTTTATTCTTACCGATTTTTTCCCAGAACATGTAGGGACCAATTTCTATATAAAATGGATACTTCATTATTAAGTAAAATGAACATATAGATGGACCTAATAATTCCCCTCATTTTGGAAACGACTAGAATTTGACACATATGATTGCACAAGATCCATTGAAATTTACACGGAGACTCACATTTCATTTTTGGGAATTTATCTCATTATCATGGAAAAGATCATTTGCAAAATATTTAAACATGGGACGAATTTCATGGTGACTTAGTTAATACTAATTAGACAAAAAAAAATCAGCCAATACTAGAAGTGAAGTGTGACTCAAACTTGTAAGAAAAGAATCTACACGGCATAACATTTATTTCTAGTATAATTGCATAACAAAGAATAAAGAAATGGAACAATAATAAAGCAAAATACAAAAATATGTAAATTGAACACCATATTATCTAGTTCGATCGCTATGACCTTGTCCACGGATATAGCAACAAACAATTTCCCTACTGATTGAGCAATATAATTGTTGACACATAATTTTTGCTGGTTGAATAATTTATTTTTAGCCTAATCTTGGAGAAAATTTTTACTGTTTAAAATTTTTAAAGTTCTTCTATTTTCTTAATAATAAAAAAAAGACAAAAGGGACTTGGGCCTAATTGGCCCCAATGAAAGGGGAAGTCGGTCCTGGTCGGCCCGACTTGTGCCCAGCCTCGCAGGCCCAGCCCGAGGGGTTTTCTTCCCCTGGGCCCATCGCCCATCTCTCCTCCCCCCAGGCCCGCGCTCCATTTCCTTTTCTCCCTCCCGCCTGGTCAGCGGCGACGAGGCCGATCTGCTTTGACTGACTCAACGCGATCTCATTTTCTCCCAGGAAGGGCAGCAGGGAAGCTGACACACGCGAGCATAGTGCAGATGGACAGGGCAGAGGAGAGAGACAAGGGTGACGCATGTCTTCGCGGAAGGAGGGGGGCCTTCGGCAGAACAAAGAAGAAAACAGGGGGGAGAGCAGAGGAAGAAGGGAGAGAACAGAAAAAAAAAGGAAGCGAGAGGGAAGAAGAGAGGAGGTCCTCTAATTTCGACTCTTCGGACCGTCGTGGTCGCTCGTCGGTCCGAACGAGTGACTCTCGGTCCCGTTCGTGGTTTGTTATGTGTTGTGTGTATGTGCTGTTTACTCCTTGAGCGCCATAGGTAGAGATCTAGTCGTCTTTCGCACCCGAACTCGACCGTTTTCCGTCGCCCTCCGCCTGTTCGATGAAATGCAGAAGAGAGGCCGTACGCTGCTGCTGGAAATACTGTTCGGGTTTTTGGGCCACCACAAGCGCTCGGTTTAGGACCGGAGGTCGCGAGGCAACCGCCTTTAGATTCGAGCTCGTCCCGAGGTTCCCAGCGCCTCCCGTCTCGGCCTTGGCCGCCGGCCGTCCCGCGAGCAAGGGCACAAACAGTGCTCGAAGCTGGACTAGCCTCTCCTTCTGTCGGGCCTAGTCCTCTCCGGCCAGGCCTTCTCCCTGGGACCTCCCACGGGCCTGCTCGGTCGTCTCGGCCCAGGATTGTACACCGTTGGGCCACGCTGGACGGAGAACCACAGCCCGGTTGGGCCTAGGGCGGGTCCGCCTGGTTGGGTCAGGAGCTCCGCTTTTGGCCGTGCATGAACCCGACCCGGTTCAGTGCCTGACACGCTTTTTAAACAATAATACTTTATCAATGTAAAAAAATAAAAAAATATTTTTATAGAGAAAAAAAACAATCGAACTTTTTTCAGAAAACCCAGCCGAGGACCCAGGTCCGGTTTGGAACCCGGCCCGGGCCTCCTTTTTTAAACATTATGAAATTTTATTATGTTAATAATATTTTTATAAAAAACTTCAACAATTCAAAAATTAAAATTTTGTTTAGGAAAGCCAGCATTGCCTTGAAAATCATATCTCAATGTTAGAATAGGATTCTAATTAATTAAACATTGACCTTTTTTGGAAAAATATTAAAAAGTTTTTCTTGACGTATGACTAGGTGTTGTTGGCTCTTAGCGTTCTTTAGCTTGATTGCGCGCCTTACTTAACTTCTTATGTGGATGTTTAGACACATCGTTAGACTTGGCATGATTTGATGTTTGCCCTAGATGGTATAATTGAATGTTAGGTCATTGAATTTGATATATGATTAGTCATAGTGTAGCGAAGCCGCATGAATGGAGTTGGTGGTGTTTAGATCGATGTCACTTTCGGTCTTACTTTGTGGGTTTAGCCTAAGTCTATTAGAATCCTAATTCAATCATATGTGCTTAGTCCAATAAGATCAATTTAGATATTAATGATTAATGTAGTCAACCTTAAACTTCGCTTGTATCAATTTATTAGATTTAAGTTCACTCTTAGTTTTAAATAGCCCGCTTCCGAGGAATCATGTCTCGAGACTTATAACAAGTCCATGTATTATTATTTACCCAATGGGTTATAGGTTCTATATTCTCGACCTTAGATAGTCACACTTAATTATTTGAGTGTTTATTATCACATTGTGTTTCACTACCTTGATTGTTTATTTCTCGCACCGTCTTATGATAAATTGTGTGTTAACTTCTTTCTTAGACTAATTCAGCATTAGTTTAGATTTGCATGAAAATAACCTCATAAAAACAATTGCATGGACACTTAGTAAATTTAAAAAACCTATACGTGACCACTTTATATCATATAATCAACTAGTTAGGTACCAAAATAACGCTAATAGAAATGTTAGCAAAATAAGTCTTCGGACCTTAGAATTTCTGGTTTTGTAGGGATTAAGACGACACTCCCACATCTCGATCGGTTTCTAGCTAACCCCAATAAGTTAGTGATGACTCTTAAAAATATTTAGGTTGTTAATTAATTTTTAAATCAAAACACTTAAACATTACATGATGTATGAATTTGGGAATTGATGAATTGAATCGGAATACCAATAGACGTTACTATTAAGCCGTCTTTTGGGAATGCCGATTCGTATCTTTTTATGAGCGATACCTCTAAACCTACATAGCATTGTTTCTCTCTCCGGGAAAATTCGGATAGGTCGCAACAGTAATGAATTACACTTGAGTCATTCACAAATATCGAATATCAAATGCTCAAAGATCAATTCTCTCCCAATATAATTCATGAACTTATGCACAACCTAGATATCGAAATTGAAGTATTCGCTGAACTTGTACAAAAAAGCACTCTTGAAATAGCCTTCCCTAGTAGTGAAAAATATGAAAATAATTGAATGATTCATGGCAGCCACCATGTGCCTCTTTGTCATCCAAATCAGATTTTTTTCCCGCTAAATCTTATCTTGGTCAGATTCATTATCGGATCAACTTTTCCATGAAAGCTGCATTTTGTATAAATTTTTCATGTAGGTGCTCATACTTAGATATCTTCATTGCCAATTGAAATAAATCAAATTAGGCCTTCGAATTTTCCTCTGAAATTAAATTGTAATTCTTTGAAAGTCAAATTTGCAAAATATTTCTGAAAAGTGAATAAGGCATATATTTCTAGCCTTTTTTTAAGTCGAGGAACAAATGGAAAACTTGCCGGAAATTTGAATTCTTTGATGTAAGAATGATAAAAACGGTCTCTAAGTTTTTCCACATGCGCAGTGTCGTCCTTAAACTCTTAATTAATTAAATGTGGTCCCTACATTGTCGTCCACAATGCAATGTCTCACTACATTTTTAATTTATTCAATGTGGTCTATGGACTTTTAGTACATATTCAAATTGGTCTTTCAAATATATAAGAATATTTAGTATTATTCTTCCATTAATTAAAATTCAGAGACGATATTAAATATTTTCCTATAATTGAACATGTACACAAAATTGACGGACCAAATTTAAGAAATTAAAAATTCATAAACGACGGTATTGATCTATTTAAAGTTCAAGGCATCAAATTAAATAAATGAAAATTTAACACAATTATTTATTTCATTTTTTGTTTTCTTATTGATTGGGAATCATTATGAGGAGTCATGCCATAATCACCCTTCTTTTGATGCTTTGCACATGGGGCCCTTGTTGGTACTTCTTGTCGTCGTCTGGCTCCCACTCCTTAAACCAGCTAAATACAGGGTCTTAAGAGACAATTGCTTATGGAGATATTATAATGTTTCTGTTGAGATGCGGTCCTATTCCAAATGACGTCCATGCTCTTCAAGGTGAAGCGCACCCTCCTCACAATACATTGCTCTGCTTTTCTATGGTGAAGGGCATGCTGTCCATGATAATATATGCTTCTGTTCATGTCGAGTGTGCATTCCTTAAAAGCCAAGTGCACCCTTCTTAGGATCGAGGGAATGCTTGTTATGGTCAAGTGTGAGCTTCCTCTGGCATTTGGATTAGACATGTGCCCTTTCCGACGAGGAGCACTCTCCTTAACCATGTTGATGTTGGCGGGGCTCCCATGATATTTCTAATGTGTTATTGATTGGGAGCCGTCTAGAAAGCCCATGTCCATTTTCTACTGTCATGGGATTCAGCTCATCTAATCAAGCCCAGAATGATTGTTTGCAAAGTAGAAATGAAATTTTTATGATTAATTTAACTGTTAGTCAAAGTCTAGTATAAATTCCCAATTAAAAACTCCAGCTCAATTTTAGCCACAAAAAAAAAAAAAAAATTGGCGGAGACCGTTTGACCCATTTGGGACCTAGGTCAAAATTGAAGAAGTGGCCATCCATCTCATTGGCAACCTCGAAAAAGGACTCCCAAGCATCATCACTTGAGGTGGCCATTGATGCTCTGCTCAGCCCCGATCCACGCTCCGCTCTTACTCTAGGAGAGGCCATGATCGAATGTAACCTGGTCTACCTATTTCCCCCACCGAATGATATCCGCTTGTATGGCTCTTTAAATTGTCTATGAATCATCTTTCTTTCTAGCAAAACGATAAAAAGCAGAGTTAGATTGATTTATTAATTTGAAAAACTTTGCAAACATCATCCCTTGAAGTGTTCGCGATGTGGCCCTTGTTGCTCTGCTCTGCCTCGATACATGCAGAAGAGGCCCGGATTGAACGTAACCTGGTCTACCTGTTTCCCCACCAAGTAATGTCTGCTTGTACGGCTCTTTAAATTGTCAATGAATCATCTTACTTTCTAGCAAAATAATTAAGAAGCAGAGTTAAGATTGTTTTATTAAATCGAAAAATTTTGAATGTTTCAAGCTTTTCATAATATGTTACATATCACCTATCTATTTAAAGGTTAATTTATAATTTGATATATCATTCGGTGTATTAATATATTTGAATGTTCTTAAAATCATCTAGTTTAGTCGTTATTTTCAATTATAGAGCGTCAATTAACATCAATGATAACAATCTAACAAATTGACTCATCATTCTGTCTGCTCCCTCATTTTTTTTCCGTAGCTCAAGTAATTCAAACTTGATCATACATTGCATTCCTAACGTGTTATGGTGCATATCAAGATTTATCATCCTCAAACGCAAATTGGAATACGAGAAAATTAATAACATTTCACTTCAATCAAATGCTATATTTATCTAACATCAGTTTATTAAGACAATTTAACACGGCCATAGAAATTAGGTAGTTAGCATAGTCAGTTCAGAAAAATGGTTTGATAGCAAAAGCATAATTAAAAAGCCGCCATTTTTTTCAAGTTCCAATATCAAAAGTTATGTCTTTGAAGGTTATCATTTCTTAAAATCGTTATACTTATGGGGTATGATTGAATGTGATTCACAATGGAATCTACAACTCTGATTTTGTGCTTCACTTTTTTTTTAAACCTGGCACTCTATTCTTAACTCAAATTTAAAAAATCGGTAACCTGTTAATCAAATTCTCGATGGAGAAAATGCTAATCTAGTTCTTAATTAGATATCATACGGGAATCATACTCAGACAAATATCTCTAAAAAGAATATTGACTCTGCACAACCACAAACATAACTTTTGACCATATAGCTCACTTTCATCTACTCGTGGTAGGGAGATGTGCTATCTGCTAGAAAAGAAAGCATGCATAAAAATAGCCTTATGATACACCATGGATATTTTTAGAACATCTATATATTTAGGTTTAAAGTGTCATTTATTTCATTTTTTGTCATACGAAAAATACCCCGAATAAGTGCAATTTCTATATACTAAAGTAACCAGCCACTTTTTTTAATGCATAACCGCCATATTATCGCATGATCTCGCATTTGTTCTACTTACTTAAGCAGAAAGCAAAATTTGTCTAACTTGCACTTTTTAAAAATTACCCCCACAATTACAATTTCCATTTATTGAATAAGCACCTACTTTTTAATACATAACCACCATTTTATCTCACGACCTCGTTTCTCTTAAGTATCTATATTGGTCTAACCAATAAGTTTTTTTATCTATACTTTTGCAATATGACGATTCCACTTCTATTATTTAAAATGATATCATTAGAAGCCTTTAAATTCAAATTTAATAGGTCAGACACATAACATTTCGGCATTAATTGATGGAAAATAATCGATGCCGGATGGACATCGATACCTAAATAAGTGAACGTATTGATTGTGCACCTCATAATGGCAATCATTGTATTAGAACGTGCCCCTAAGGCAGTTTTTAACAAAGTCCTCTTTTGCAAATTGAATGACTCGAAAGAATACTTTAAAGTTTACTGTATCCCATTTAGCCAATTAATTATGCCCAATTGAATTTTTCCACGTCGGCGTAAAGGTGATTTACCACATTGTTGACAAGTGGTATGCTCCGTCCCGATTCTTAATTATGCACGCTGCAATCCATTGGGTTTACCGCTTTCTAGACTCCTATGGGGAAAAGATAACCTTCATAGGTAGATCAGTTTTAGGAAGTTGAAATTCATTCAGTTGACATTGGGGAGGCATTATTTTTTAGAGATATTCCAAATGCAGAAATCAATTGTTTGCTGGCATGGCTCTTAGAAGTTTATCTTTCCATTTTCGTTGATGATCCTAATATATTATGGAATTCTTTTGGTGCTTGAGTACTATGATTTTCTCATATTTGCAAACATCATGAGATGGTCGAATCGATTCTTTATGACAAGCTGCGCTATATAAGGCAGCAGCAGGGCCAAGATCTGCCGTGTTATGTTTGATTTCTTTAATATGATCTCAAACAAATGTAAACCCACTCGATCACAAGTTAAAAACAAGACCAAATCTCTCTGGAACAAAAAGAGTTTATATTTAAGTTTCATTTATTTTACGAAAAATGAATGATTTAGAAAAATAATTATTTATATCACGAAAAATTATTACTTGTATCGCTTAACAAACGGAACCTTGAAGTAAACTTAGCTTAATTATGGACCAATATATTATCTTTCCTTCCACTATTTACCCTATAACTGGACGCCAACAACCTGTCCCTTTTAGGGAGAAACTCGAAGCACCACTAGACATGTGACTTGAAAGACTTTTGTTTTGGTCATTTAGGGTGCACATGATAACATTCCAATTTCTCCGAATTTCTGTTCTTTTGTTCACCGGAACAAAAAAAAAGTACATAAATCCATTGGGTAACTCCAACTTATTTTTTTTTGTTGCCAGGAATAGAAAGCTGTTCCCGGGAATAGAAACAAGAAGCAAAAAAAAAATTGCTTTTTGTTCCCGAGAACAATTTTAGAAATAAGCTATTTTTCTTTTTTCTTTTTTTCTTTTTATCTCTTGCATCTGTTGTTCGCCGTCACCCGCCGGTCTCCAGTCGCCGGCCTTGAGCATTAAAAAAATAAAAAAAAATTATGCATCATACCAAACGCATTTCTATTCCAAGAGTAGAAATTTTGTGTAATTACCAAACGCCTTATTTTACTTAGAAATTGTTTCAGAGAATAAAAATAGAAAAGAAATGTTTCTGAAAAAAAAAAACTCTTTCCAAGAAGAGAAGTGTTACCATACGCACCCTTAGGTTCCAATCTATATACCACTCTCATTGTTGAAATTCCGGCAACTTGTACACTTCCATCTATTATACAATAGACTGGCTAGGGGCGCTCGGAGGGATTTTAGCGGCAGTAACAGACGCTAAAAAGTATATTATGAAAAGGTACCTACCAATATGAGCTATGAAAAATTTTATGAGTTATGCTTATATTAGGTATTTTCAGTTGTATTTACAATGGTTAAATTCATTATGAGCATGTTTCGAGATTTAGTGCTTAGTGAAAGGCAACCTGCAAATCCATATTGACCTAAATTATAGTTTTTAATCATGAACAACTTAAGGCCCATGGTAAAGACTGTCCAACTATTGCATGGCAAGATTCAGTCATCAAATATCAACATTAAAGAAATATCGGAGAGAATCAGATTCACTCTAAGCAACTGATCCTCCACAATAGCTCATGAGGCTGTTTGTGGGGATGGGAGAAGCTCATTATAAGTTTGAACATCTCATAAATCTTTTCGTCTTAAATTGGCGAGAGTCGGAACTGTCTAGATTTGGCAAAAGCCTGTAATTAAATCACTCTGGTGGCCTCACCTAAAGCTTCCATGAAACAGGACCCGTGTCACGAAATTTCGAGCTCATACAAATTTTTACTTTGAAATCAAGAAAGGAGGGCCCAAGTATGTGTACCTTGTTCTTGTTTTTTTATATCAAATGGGCTCACTTCTAAACCCATGCAAATATGGAGGCAACTTTCCCAAACTGAAGAACATACCAATGCTTAATGGAAGTCAACCTATGATTTTATTATTTTGCTATACTCCTATCTTAATATATTGTCTTTTTTCACTTTGCAAACCTTTCTCGTTTCTTTGGATCTTTGCATGATCTCTTATCATAAGGATTGTATCTTATTTCGCCTTTAACTTCTTTTGAGTAATCTAATAAAGAACGAAGAACTTCTAGTTGCATACTTACAGAAGTTGAATTCTTCAGCAGCTCTCTTGTGGTCATGGATATCTTGTAGATAATGAGGAAGACATCGAGCGGGGAAGTATTAAGAGGTTCAGCCACTAAATTAGGAACGACAAATTTGCTAGACAATTTTTTAGTGAGGCTCAGAAATAAAACAGACAAATGTTAGAGAATATCCAGCTGTGTTTGTTCATTGTTCAGTGTTCCGAAGTACCCGGCAAGCTCTGCAAGTTCAGGCTAAGTCCGAAAAGAAATTAAAAGCGCCTTTGGTTTAATTTTACTCTCTCTCTTTTTTCACTTTTTGTATGACCTGTATTTACTATTTTCCAGCGCAGACACTTACATCTTTTCAAACATGTAACACTCATAACATTGATAACATTTAAATATTGACACGTAAAATTACATGTAGTTTTTTTTGAACATTTTAAAACTTTTGGGATTCATTGAAAAGGCACAAAGACACATATAAAATCATTATATTGAAATTGTTACCTTTTCTACATAAAGGTTTTGCCTTTTAGAAATTAAATTATCCGGACCATGTACCATTTAGACTACATAATTTCTTCGTGACACTAAAACCTTTTATACTTCGAAGATACAACTTCAAGAATATAAATGTGATGTTGAATATGTGGGCAACAGAATTTGAAGAAACCAACTCACGTAATGAGATGTTGAATATTTTGAGCTTTCATTTGTTTCATAGAAAAATAATACTTTAAAAAATATTTTTCTAAAAATGATTTTTTGTCTCGCTTGATGACCAACTATGTTTCCATAATCGACTATAATCTATGTTTAAATATTTTCATGGGTAGTGGTATTCTTTTTCAATTCATTTATTTTTCTAAGCAATGGAATAATTATTTTTAAAAGGATAGTTTTTCAAATCTATGACTTTTTGCAAAACAAACAAACGAAAGAAACACTATAATACCCACCCATGGGTAGTCAAGCTAATTAGGGCGAACTCGGACTTCGTTGAGGTCTTGAGTTCGATTCCCCAGGGAAGCGCCTGTGATTTAAGTGGGGGGCTGTGCTAGTCTCCCCTAAGAAATAGTCGAGGTGCATGCAAGCTGGCCGGGACATATCTGTTATAAAAAAAAATACTATAATTGTTGGGGAGTGTTTTGCCTCATTTGTCAAGATCTCGCTTGAATAGATTCAAAAATTTTGGGTATCTTCTATTATGGACACCAAACGATGAAATAAGTTTGAAAAGTATGCCGCTTTTGCGAAAAGAAGAAGAAGAAAGATTTGGAAGGAGCACGCATTTGGGATAAAACTCTATCTCATCTCTATCTCATCCATAAGAACGTATCACATGATGCGGTTATAAATTTTACTTCAATATGCAATGCCATCTCCAAACTTGTAATTCGTCTAATGTGATTCTTGAATGTTGAATCAATATGCCGTATCGTCTATGAACTTTTAATTTGTTCAATATAATCGCTAAATTATTGGTGTATGTTCAACTTAGCCCAAAACTATGTGAAAATAACGCAAATGGAATGGCTATATTATTGCACATTAGACCAAAGTTCAAGCACGACATTGCTCATCACATCAAAGTTCAAGAATTATTTATGTTTGTATATCTATTAAAATTAATTGAGAGGCAAGTAATTGATATGTAAAATATATCATTTTCTAGTCAAGTCATGCAAACGGACGGGCTTCGCTAGAAGATGTAGACCACAAAATTCAAGAGTTAGGCCGAAAGGCTATTAAGCCGGTTCAGGAGATTAATGACACCAAGAAGGCCCTCAAAGAATGCAATGAAACCCAGTCAAATGGTCTTTCCATTCTTAAAACTACGATGTAAGGAAAACTATATTAAGGTTACAACAAATTACAAGTTACGTCTGTCCCCACAATTTAAGATATGTTGTTACGAAGTTATGGTCATTTGAGGTGATGATTACTACATGATAGCATCTTTACTTCACGTTACTCTACAGCTAAGTTATTGCTTCAAAAAGAAAAACACTAGCTATAATTTAATTGATATTACCACGACTTCGGACAAATGGTTAGAAGCATAATTATTAGGAAGGGTATTGAGGAAAATTACGGTGTTGTCAGATAATTACTAGGTTATGGCATTATTGAGATTCTAAGGAAATTTGTGAGGGAAAGTTTCCGGCTATAATAAACTAGTGAGAGGAAAATAACGGTGCTATCGGATAATTACGAGCAACGACATTTTGAACTCTTGAAGCGTAAGGCAATCTATGATTATTGAGGTCAACACATATTGCAAACTCCATCCGTTGCAACAATTTAAGATGAGCTACTATGCTAAGCGATTGACAATATAAGATGGCACGAAGTCTATGGCTAAACTAAAATGCGAAAAAGAAAAATACTGACCATAATTGCAATCCGGATCACAACAAGATCAGTTAAATTGCAAGAACTATAAGATGTGACCTTCCAAGGGAAATGATGATACAGTCAGAAGGAGTAACATCTCTCGAGATGAAGTTATTTCCTTGAGAGGAAGTAACTGAATTTACCTTTGAAATCAGTAATTTAGCTTGGTAACTTGCTATAAGAGGTCATCTTATACATTCGTTGCATACATCAGGGGATGCATAGTCTCGTAATTTCCTATCATTGCATATTCATGTTCAACCAAGTGCAACTCCAGAGTAAAGATAACACGGACCTTACTCTGCAAGACTTATTGTGTCTCAATCCTCAAGAGCATCGATCTTTCCTTCGACGACGAACACAATAAAGTCCAAAATATAGAGAGGTTTTGAACCTTGATATCAAGCTCTCTTCGTCGCCTTAACTCTTCTGTGATCCGCCTCAACATGGAGATGCAAAATGGGAGAACCAGAATCTCACCAAACAACCCCCTTTACTTTTTCACTTCTTGCCATGCGCCAATTCCTCCTTAGCATGCCGAAAAAGAATGGACTGATTGAATCGACTCCTTTCACTGCAGTCATGAACCAGACACCACCTAGTGCACTAAGATTTCAATTCATCAACTCATAAGCAGAGGGCCCATCATGCAAGGGATGGCCTTTTCGGTTTCTCTCCATTATCCTCCCCCCCAGGGAAACTTGCTTCTCAACTGCGAAGACATATGCTTTGCCTTTCCCTCCTGCAACTCTTGCTGTTCTACCAACTCAGCCGGCATATTTACTCAGATCGGGCAAGTCGAAGAGAATAGCATGATCCACTCCAGTTAAGTCGATCCCTCACAACGCCCTGCCATATGGTTGAAAAATCTTCTTGTCAACGTGTTTCTATCCATTTTCAACTTTTTTACATGTCTCAATCTGTATATGGAGAAGAGCAAGGAAGAGTTAAAAATAATAATGAGTCCTCAATCCAGGTGGCTTCAGAGCCTTCTCTCAAACTCCACGTTAGGAGTTAGCAAGATGGTCAGGAGAGAGAAGTAATTGTAATGATGAGTCAATTTCAAGCAGCCTATACTGAAAGACCAACATACCTTTTTACAGAAAACAGTCGTTTTGGTTACGAGGCTTTCTTCCACAAGCTGAATGAGAGCAGACTTCTTATTCAGGAATGAAGTATAGGGAGTCTTTTTAGTGTCTTCCTGTCCACTACAATCTACAAGAAACTGGACATGACATGTAACGGTTAAATTCTCCTCTATTACAATGACATTCAGTTAGTTTTCCTCTTGACGGGAAAACAGGAGGAATGGCACTGGTTAGCTACACCAGCAAATTTATGCAATATGTTCATCAAAGGGGAAGGACAAAGCAATTTCATGTAACAGAAAGATAACTGCTCAACCCAATTGAGAAAGCTCTTAGCCTATCTGGGATTGATGTTGCAAAAATAATCCTTCTCCGGGATATGCAGCCAATCATTAGTTTCTATAATACCTCTGTACAAAGTTAAATTCTGAGAATCAACAAACAGGCAAAATGAAATAGAATGAATTTTTGGGACAACTGCACAGTTAATGCAATTTTTGGGACAACAAATTGAGGAAAGAAGTGAAACGGATAGGATCCTAATATAGTCCTCATTCATCTCAGCACAGTTAATGCAATTTCAGAGACTACTCCTGATTTTATTTCTCTTCACCTCCAAGCAGTTAATGAAATATAGAATGCTGGTGGCATATTTAGATAGCATAGACTACTTTTGGCCAAAAGAATAGTATAGGCTGCCAATACACATGCACAGTCAGTCATTCAAGGAAAAATTTCATTCCACTCTTCATCCAGATTCCATCTTCCCTCGTCATATGCAGTAAAAATGCACCCCCAAATCGAAAGCATCAAGGTAAAAACATGCTCCATCACTTTTGGGGAGCATAAACTACATCTTAGTTACGAGTAATATATCGTCCAAAAGCATCCAGAAAAATGTACGAACGTGGAAGTGAATCCTTTTGTGCCTAAATTAGATAAGAGTAATGTATCCATTGGTAAATAATGTAAAGGGGAATAATACAGCTTTAGACCAACCTCTTTGAGGTGAGGGCTTGTCCAATGAATGCCAGGTCCCATGATCACTTCACAGTCGGGAGGATTTCAACTATTTGGTTATATATATCTACTGGCAATGCGGTGGTCACAACCAGATACTGTGCGGCGACAGGTGAAGAATTGATTATGCTTTGAAAAGCTGCTTCAAACTTCTCATCATTGCAGAGAATAGCCAACTTTTTAAAATCATGCTGTATCATAAAGCCATAAATTTTGGCAGCAGTTGCAAAACAATCTGCAATACACATAAAGAAACCATTTTTATCTGTTTTTGAGTACACTATAGCCACATAGAGCTCTTTGTTTGTAGTACTTAAATCTGTTGAATACCAAAATCATCCAGGCTTTGATGTCATTCAAATTCTTAGCAGACAAATCCATTGACAAAAGATTTTTTTTTAATTTCATATCCTATATCAAACAATATGACAACTGGAGCTTTCTCAACATGTCACCAGTCATTTCTCAAGGAAATCAATTGGGGCTAACGAATAGCAAAATATCTAGCATGTCAGTAAAATCAAAGCAAAGGTCTCCATAACTCAAGCCAGAAAGTCAAGATTGAGTTCTGTGCATGTAAGAAAACAAATTTCGCTAATCTTTCATTTCCTCAATGAATGGTGATCACACATGGAGGAAGTACTAAATCTAGAAAACAGTAGCATGATCACATTCGCTACTCAAAAACAGATGACAAGACGATGATTTTGAAAAGCTTGGTGCATCCAATCTCCTTCATGCAACATTATACGATGCATAGGCTTACCATCTAAGATCCTTCAACTCCAAAACGCCTTCTTTAACGAGAAAAATAACAGGACCAGGAGTGGCTATCGGAACATCAACACCTTCATCTATATTTTCCAGCTGAGTTTTCTGCCTGAAACAACCCATGGCAACCATAGACCAGAATGGAGACCCAAACTTTGATATAGATCAGCAGTTACTCAAAACCTGCATAAAACTTTCCACAGATATTAAGTATCACTCCAATGGGCAGAAAAGATTACGTTATCTCTGTCATCCACTACTGGCAAAAAAAGCATTGCTGTACATAAAACCAACTGCAGAGATCTCCAAATTCAGAATACCTCCATTTTCCAGAGCTCCAAGGAGATTACCAGTTTTCCCACGAGAAAGAGTAATTTTCACATATCATAATCGGAGATACAAGGGAAATTAGTGAGGTACGAACCACAACTTACTAAATTGTGTTCAAATGGAGTCTCCAGACTGAAACAGGAAAGTGGATTGAAAGCACCTAACTGCCATTAACATGGCATGAACTTGCTCTATCCATCTAAGTTCTGAGCAACACTTTTTCCGGCGCAAAGCAACTTACAAACGTTTTCAAACTTGTCTTAGCTGTTAATCTATTATATAAAGTATGTCCTGACTTTAAATTCATCTATTGGATTGAACATCAGGGGAAAAACAGACACGTATTGAATAGGGAAAGAGAAGATATACATACCCATTACCGTGAGTTATAGGGAGAACCAATGAATCATGGAAAGAGTCCAGAAAAGTCGAGATCTTAAGAAGAAAGCCTGCGGCGGCATCTCCTCTCTTCTCCACTCATCTCCATTGTAATATGTGAGGCAAGCAATATCGAGACAATCTTGGGAGGATGAGACTGAGCGTAGCGAGAACAAGGAGGACACGGAGGACGCCACGCAACAGAACAAGGATGATCCAGGAGTGGCCCGGAGTTACGCCCGAAAGCTTTAGCTTACTGATCTGCAAAAAAAAATAAAAACGCACTTTTTTTTAAGTAACGTGATTTTTGGTTCGACCGAAAAAAGAAAGAAAAAGGTAACGTAATTTCGGGTCAGAGAATTACACATACCCCTTTTAATACAACTGAACTAGCGGGATATCGCGGAGGAGGGGCCAATAGCGGCCGGTTCCTTTCATGCATCGCCCCTTGAGAATCCCACATCCACTTCCGATGATGAGTTCTTCAAGGGAGGGAGGGAGGCCATCACGTGGCAACTCCCTCAGCTTCGGGCAGTTGGAGAGATATAATGTCCGAAGAGAGGAAGGGAGACTGCTGGCCACTCTTTCCACTTTCTCCATATCATAAATACGGAGAGCGAGCAGGGAGGAAGGGAGCGGGAGCACAAGATCCACCTCATCTCCCACTCCCCCCGCGCTGCCGTCGATACATAATGATTCAAGGGAGGTGAGGGGGGTAAGCCACTCCCTCACCGGCTGCTTCATATTCCCGCATTCCAATACCCAAAGTTGCCGTAGCTGGGGCGGCAAACCTCCATTGGGGAACCGCGTGATTCTCTCACACCCTTTAATTAGCAGATAACGGAGGCATGTAAGTCGATGCAACTGCTGTGGTAACGATTTTATCTTCGGACATTTATAAAGCAAAATGATCATGATGCTGGGAGGAAGAGGAGGGAAGCACTCCAGCTCTAAAGCAGGACATTTATCCAACATTAAGGAAGTGAGATTGGTCAGTCTGTGCAGGCCCTCTGGTAAGCTTCTCAAATTCTCGCAGCCCCAAATTTCAATCTCTTTAAGCGAATGAAGATGGTCCGCATTTATCTCTGCGAGCGACTCCACTCCCTTACAACCCCTAATTAAAAGTTTCCTGAGGGTGGCTGGTAGAAATCTACCCTCGCTGAATGGAGAGGCTCCCAGAGAGCTGCAATGGAAGATTCTTAGTTCTTGCAAACAAGACGACACGTCACTATGGCTATGGTGGCTGCTGCTGCCTAATTCATTCGGATGAGTACTTAATCCTATGGGTAAAGATTGCAACATCTCACAACCTTCTATTATTAATGATGTCACTGACCTCGGTATACCTGTTTCGGGGAAGGACACGAGTTTTGGACAGTTTTGGACGCTCAAGTTTTCAAGAGAAGAGAGCTCGTGCATCTTGCTTGGGAGCTTCTCTAAATTAATGCAATCCCTCAAGTACATAGTCTCCAAGTTGCTCGGCAGCGCTATGTCTCTTTCTCCAGGTCCAAAAGATACCAATTCAGGACAATTCTCGATGACTAACTCTTTGATACAAGCGAGATTCCAAATTACATCCCTATCTTGCCACAAGTATAATAATTTATTACATCTTGTCATCTCCAACTTTTCCAGCTTGATCAAGCAGCCTGTAAACTCGTGATTTAAGCAAGTTAATTCCGCAACATCTTGTATAATAAGACCAATCAGTGATGTCAGGTTTACCAAACTCTTCAGCATCTGCTCATTACAACCACCAAAGTCTAATTCCTCAAGGGATGGAAGGCTAATGATAGAGGGCGAGGCATCCATATAGGGACATGACTTGATTTCGAGTCTTATGAGGGAGCTCAGTTGACTAGGCAATCTTCCGATTAACATAGGACAATCCCGAATGAGGAGATGCTCAAGACGAGGGAATACAACTCCTCCTTCTTCATCACTGGCACAATGAGACCAATACTCCCACACTAGCATGTTCCTAAATTCCAAAGTTATCAATGACGGGAAAGGACTTTCAGATCCATAAAATTCAGACCCTATCTTGCGTATTGCATTTAAACCTTCGATGTAAAGTTCTTTCATAGAAGCTAGCCGCCCAAGTGGTGGTATCGTTTTGGCCCTATGACACCCTTGTAAACGTAGATGCACTATATTAACATATGATGATGGATTTCTTAACCAAGACGAGAATTCTAGGCCACCATAGAAGGATATTACAAGATTTTCAAGATTTTGGTGAGGACGAAGAAATTCAAGGACTTCTGCTTCAAGCTCTTCATCCCGAAAATTTTGGTAATCGTTGCACCACCGCATGGTCAATCGGCATATTCCCTCCTTTGTGGACAAATTGGCATCAGCGGCATCTCTGACTTCTTGAACCTTATGCAAATTAAAAATGCACAATTCCCCTGCGAGGTTCTTTAGGTTTTTTAAATCCTTCAACCTCGACCCATCTTCCATGCCTACTACAAACTTCGTAAACATCTCAAGGCCCGTCAAATTACCTACATGAAGCGGCATCGCTCTTAGCGTCGGAGTGTCAGCAATGTCAAGAAATCTTAAATTGATTAGTTTCTCTATATCTTTCGGTAATTCGACAAGGTATCGACAGCCCCGCAACATCAAAGCCTCCAGATTGTACAACATAACAATTGACTTTGGAAGCATTCTAATATCAGTATACGAAAGATTAAGGTGCCTTAGGTACCTTAATTCGCCTATGCAATCTGGTACCTCATTGATAGAATAGTGAGTTAATGAAAGCAGCCTCAAGGACCTTAATCTCGACAATAAGTCACTTAGCACTTTCTCTGACAAATGGGAGCTGCCATACCAAGACTGTTTCGCTAACGATATGAAGCTCCTAAGTCCCTTCATTCCATGATATATCTCGAGTCTTTTGGGCACAATGCAATGGCTGGAAATGAATGAGGCATGACGAGCTAAAAATGCATCATTTTGATCACTCTTATACTCGAGCTCCCCTGAGCTAAAATAGGTTGCACCGGCAACTAGCTTTGCCAAGTCATTCACAAGATCGTGCATCAAAAATCGTGATTCACTATTACTTGACTTTTCAAGTAACGATCTAGATACGAGCTCATTGAAAAATTTCAAACCTTCATGCCAACGGTCCTTTCCTTTTTTTCCTATCAATAAGCCATCAGCAATCCACCAATGAATCAACTCATCCCGTTCGATTTCATAGTCATTAGGAAATATGGCACAGTAAGCGAAACATCTCCTTAGATTCGAAGGGAGATGAAGATAGCTAAGTTTCAAGGCAGGAAGGATGTCATTACTTTCTTCCGGTAATTCCCAAATTTTGCTGTTCAATATAGCCTTCCATTCATGGGGACTGACTTTCAATCTTAGCAGCCCAGCCAAACTCTTCACAGCTAATGGCAACCCTTGGCTTTTTTCCACTATTTGTAAACCTAAATCTTCAAGATTACGATGATGGTCGAAATTTTTGACTCCCAGAGCATGGAATGCGAACAAAGTCATGCAAGCATCTCGTGACAACCGTTTCAGAGTATAGGGTTGAGCACAGGCAATTTCAGCAACATGGAAATTTCGAGTTGTGACAATAACTTTGCTTCCCTTTGCTCCCATTTGAAAAGGCTTCAAGAGGATGGTCCAGTTTCCATAATTCTCGTTCCAAACATCATCTAAAACAACAAGAAACTTCTTCCCCGCAAGGTGCTCCTTTAGCTTATCGTGAAGCCAATCCAAGTCCTTACCTTCACAAGACAAATTGTCATTGGTTGTCTCAAGGATCTTCTTTGTAATAGCAAGCACGTCAAAATCATCGGAAACGCATGCCCATGCTTTCACATCGAAATAGTCCGTGACTATATCATCATTGTAAACTTGTTGAGCTAGAGCCGTCTTCCCAACGCCCCCCATCCCTACGATGGGAATCACTTTTAGATCCGCACATGTTCTATCATCTTCTTCTCTAGTCAGTAATTCGAGGATCTCCATTTTTTCGACCTCCCTACTAATGAAACAAGGCTCAGGCAAATTCGTAGTGGGAAGCGACTTTTCCACAGAGCGGTATGCAGCTCGCTCACCATAATTCTCATTTAGGCTGAGAGAATTTTTCTGAGTGATGATATCTTTTAATCTGACATCCATCTCTTCTATCTTGAATTTCATTTCATGGTTGACCATAGATTCTCTCGGGCTCAATTTGAAACAACAACTTGGAAGAAGGCAACGCACCTTGCTAGTGCGCGATTCTTCTTCAGACTTATTTTCCACGTTCTCTATGGCGAACTCGTCAAGCAAGTCTTCGATGTCGTATGCCAAGTTCCTGAGATCTTCGAGCCATGACTTCACCCCGAGATTGCCTCTTAGTTGCCGATCCTCTGCATCATCCAACACCTGGTTGATACTGATCAACATCTTCTCCCATTTCTTCAACAATGTATCAATACCCTCGCGCCGCGCAAAGTTGAGAAGTTCATGAGAGGCCAACCTATCGAACAACACCTGAAGAAAGGCGCCAAGAAAGAGCTCTGCGATGGGCATGGCTTGGATCGTGAGGCGGCAGAGGATTAAACAGGGGTGGCCGGAAGGGTCAACATATAGTGTATAGAGCAGAGAGGGGAACAGAAGTTCTTCCGTCCAGGACTACGGCGTCAAATGATGGTGTGAATCAGAAGACTTTTCAAGCACTAAAGTGCTCTTTCTTTCTCGGAAGCAAGTTGGTCGGACGTGGGACTAAGTCTCAGCATTATTAAAGTCACTTCCGTCATGCATCCCATATATCATATGGCATCATGGTTTCATTAATGCAGCCTCACGAACCTCATTTTGTTATTAAATAAAGAAGCAGCTATCACATAAACTTAACGAATGTTAATCGTATCATCATTCACCACTGATCACATAGATCCCAATTAATGTTTCATGTGACATAGAGCTCAATGCATTGGAAGTTGCAAAATTTTTGAAGTTGATTGCTCAACGAATGTCCGAAAATACTCGATAGCAAATTAATTTTTAAATGATGACCAGAAAGAAAAGAGTTGTTACTTTCTCTTCAATTTTGTTGCTGTAATCTAGATATGCCCTTTCAAGAATACATAATCGGATTAGACAAGATGGGAAAAAAAGGGGCAGTAGATCGAATTAAATTGCAAATTATCGAGCCTCAATTTGTTTTTTTTTCCCTTGTTGCTTCATGGCGTAGGTTTCTTGTTTTGTTTGGTCCACGGGGTCAAAAAAATTTATGCCTATTATTTTCTCGTGGGAAGAGAGGAGCTACCTACCTTCAATATGGCCACCGGCCATTCAAATAGGTGGTATATACTAGTCCATACCCTATTACTATAGTTTCCTTAAATCTTAGATTAGATATAAAAAAAAATTGCCAAATCCCTAGATTGCAGTGTTTGCTATGGCATCATATTGTAACAAATGATCGATGTGATAATTGCACTCTTAAAATGGCTCGGGAAGGTGGACTAATTGAAGCGCATGGAAGCTATTTCGGATACAATTTGACCACTAATTACAGATGTAAAAAATATCGTAAATAATTTGTTCAGGGGTCTCAAGGTCATATAAAGTTTGAAATTTCAAGGCCATGAGGTCAAATAAGATGTGCTTTTTAATTAGGACAATAGTGGCAGCGCCTAATTAAGACCCGCCAACCAGCTTAAAATATTTTCTTTGAACATGCACAAATCAATAAATTTAATCAATTATGCTCTCTAAAAACAGAGTGCCAGAAAACATCTGCTTATATAGAGATTACAGGGTTCCTGTTGAAATGCATTTTTGTTCTGGAGAAACTATGTTTTCTTTGGGGCGAAGTCTACCCCTCTTCCCAATAAGTTGCTTACTATGTGCCTATGTTGCACTGACGCATGACACGACACAAGTATCCGACATAATATGCCGACACATCATTTCTAACTAAAATAGTATTTTCGGCACGTTGTATATTAAATATATTTTGCATAAATGATAAATTATCATTTATACCTCAATTTTGAGCTTCCAATATTATCAAAAACCACAACAACATGAAAATTCTTGTTTATATGGTGAGCTCAAACAAAAAAGGGAAAACAATCAGGAGAAGAAGAGAAGGGGCACAATCATTAAAGAAGAAGAGAGATTGAGAGTTAGGGCATGATTGTGAGAGAAGAAGGGCACAGTCTTCCCCCAAAACTTTCCATTATTTTTATTTTTATTAATTTGTATATATACATTTTGACCCTTAATGTATCAAAAATTTATAAAACTGACCCATGCGTATTGGAATC
This sequence comes from Melaleuca alternifolia, assembly GCA_019926035.1. Taxonomy (NCBI): domain Eukaryota; kingdom Viridiplantae; phylum Streptophyta; class Magnoliopsida; order Myrtales; family Myrtaceae; genus Melaleuca; species Melaleuca alternifolia. The sequence goes on from JAGKPW010003057.1 coordinate 723,303, forward strand.
GCGTGTCAGATTTTGGGTCTTACATGTCAAAGCGTATCGGGGAGCATTGACCGCATGTCAGACACATGTCAGAATGTTGGACACAAAATGAAGGCCTCTGGAAAGTGTCAATGCAACCTAGCTCTTTTCTTGGCAAAGCGCATATGTTTTCGCTCATGTTTGGGTCTAGGAAACATTCCTTAAAGGTCAGTCGCACGCTTCTTAGATACTTAAGAACAGGGAATATAATGACTATTCGAGTGCACATAATGGGTACTGGAAAGGGGATAACAACATAAATAGTCCATGAATTTTAATTCAATATATAATGCGGTCCTTTACTTTTAATTCGTTCATTGTGTCTCTGAACTTTAAGTTAATATGCAATGTCATGTCTGAACTTTTAATATATTTAATATGGTTCCTAAAGTTTATTTACATATTCAAGTTAGTCCCAAGATTATCTAATTTTTTTCAATCTTATCATTTCAATTAATTCAAGTTAAATGATAATATTGAACATTTTCATATAGTTTGATATTAAATTAGATATGTATCTAAAAATTCAATGATCACAATAATTAAATTGAAGGTTCGGGAATAGCATTGCATATTAAATTAAAGTTTAGAAGTCATATTAAATAAATTAAATCAAAAATCACATTTCATATTTAGTTAAACTTCATGGCTCGTTTCTGTCAATTTTTTATTGGAAAAGTCAACAAACGAGAGCAGTTGCTCCACTTCTGAAGTTACCATGAAGTTTCCTACTGGTCTTCGTCGCCTCGATGCTTAGAAAAGATGTCCCAAGGGCCACGACACCATGAAGGAGACAGAATTGATTGAATAATTGACACATGAAGGAGACTGTGTCTGCAGTGCTCGAATTTTCCACGGAAAATTGTGAACACTTGCTGGTTAACGCCCGTCTTATCTTGTCAGGAGGAGCTTGCCAAAATCCTGGCCATGGGTGGAAGACGCATGGCAGCTTCTGAAAAACTTCCTAATTTGCATTGCGCATTCACACTTCAAATCTTTGACTTAATGGCCCTTTCTCTAATCATGATAAGTCTTTTCGAGCCCAGGAAAAGAAAAAAATAAAGGTGTGACAACTAAACGATTATTCTTGGTGATTCACTGATTAGGCCACGCGCATCATAACTGAGGTACACATGCCTGGAGTTTTTCTGATGTCAAGTAATCCCCAAAGAGAGGGTTTCGGTCGAACAGGAATTTAGGATTTTGAACATCTCTAAATCTTAGGAAAAGGAAGGTGGGTTTCAATCAAGATTGAAACTAGAAATTCGCCATCTCGGGTAACTCAGTTAGCACAATGAACCCAACAAATGTACGAGAGAAACAATGGAAGATAATTATAGGATACTGCCCCTAGCTTACTAAATTGGTAAAGTGACATGATGAATTTTTATCGACTGTGGATATGACTCGTTTATTATTTTTGGTTGGAGGTCAATCAAGTATTTGTATATCGTATTTATATTAACATAGGTATCTCAGATAAACGTGACGTTTAAAATGAAAAAATACACACACACACATATATATATATATGTAAACATATATGATTAACGAGTACCTAATTTTTTTTATTATGAATTTTTTCGTGTTGGGAATTGCCACTTACATTGAAGTTCACATTTTATTTAGACAATTACATAAAAGTAAGGGAAAAACAGGTTGAAGGTGGGCATATGAAAAGAAAAGAGCGGCATTGGGAGACCACTTTCCCTCATCTATGGCCAATAAATAGTTCAACTATCCCATTTTAATGTATTAGCCTAGAATCGGGCTCACAAAATTTTCCTTCAGGTACATCCTCTAGGATTTTTGTTTCTGTTTATTTAGTGCTGTTTTTCCGGCACATCAATTGCATCACCCGCAAGCTCGTTCTTTCTATTCTGCTTTCATTTCTCGCAGCAATACCTTACCATACAAAGATCTTGCCGTAAAAAAAAAAAGTAAATCATTTTCGGGAAACGATGTGTTCATGAGGCTGCATCAATGAAATTGTGATGCCACATGATGTATGTGATGCACGATGATGGTGGGTGCAGTTGGCAAGATCACGTGATGTGAGAGATGAGAGAGAATTGACTGAACAATAGTGAAATCAGAAGCTTCCAGGAAATGGATCCCTTATACGTCGTGGGTCCCAGCCGTCAGAATCGGCCGGCTAGGGAAAAAAAAAACTTATTCTCTCAATTTTTTTTATTTTATTTTAATGAGAGCCTTCTGCTCCTGCATCTTCTCAGCTTCCATGGTGCCAAGATTTGTGGTCCCGGGTACGCCGACTTGCTTCCGAGAAGTTGAGGGCACAGAAAATGAAATTCAATCAAATGAGGCAGAGATGAAATGCAATGGCCGCTTCTTCCGAGAAGGACTTGTTTACAAAGTCTTCGATTCACACCATCATTTGATGCTGTTGTCCTGGACAGAAGGACTTCCGTTTCCTCTCCTCCGTACACTTTGTTTCGACCGTTTCCGGCCACTTCCGTTTAATCACGGAGCTCTTTCTTGACATTTATAATGGGTCAAACGCTCTTGAACGGAAGAAGGAATCAAACGTCCTCTCTCTAACCTCTTCACCATGTCATTTGCAGGCCCATGTGCAAAGCATCCGAATAACAACAATAACATACATAATATATCAGCTGGAAACTCACTGATGAAATTCCGGCAAATTGTACTCTTCCATCTATTACACGATAGATCGGCTGGGGTGATCAGAAGATTGCGGCAGCAGTGACGATCGAAACAGACTGTGTAAAGATATGTGCAATATGAGATGTGAAGAACTTTTACAAGTTATACTTAAAATAGGTTTTATCGGTTGGATTTGCGACAGTTAAATACATGATGAGCATGTAGGCAACCTGCAAAATGCATAATGACCCAAGTTATAGTTTGTAAGTATAAACAAATTAAAGCCTCTTGTAAGATTGTGACTATTGCATTGCAAGATTCATCCATCGTATTTTGAAATGTCGGAGGAAATCAGATGCACTCTAGGCAATTGATCCTACACGTTAGTAATGAGACTGTTTGTGGGGATGGAGAAGCCCATTAGAGCAGCTCCTGAACTTTCCATCTTAGAGTGGAGTGTCAGAAACCGCTTAGGTTTAGCAAAAGTCTGCAGACAAAGCACTCCAATGGCCTCACCTAAGCTTCCCTGAAACATGAACCATATCACTCGAACTCATATAGGTTTCTACCCTGAAATCAAGAAAGGAGTGCCTAAATAGGTGTACGTTGTTGTTGTTTCTTTGTATCAAACCGGCTCACTTCTAAACCCATGCAAAAATGGAGGCAGCTTTTTCTTAATTCAAGTGCGTACAAATGTTTAGTGGAGGTCAAACTTTGATTTTATTACTTTACTGCCCTCCTGTCCTAATGTTCGTCTATTTTCGCTTTGCACACTTCTATTATTTCTTTGAATCTCTGCACAATCTCTGGTAAAAATGACTGTACCTTATTTTTCATTTGCGTTTAACTTCTTTCAGTAATCTGAAAGAGAAAGGAGAATTTTTTGTTGCAGATGCCCTCAACAGCTCTCTTATGGCCATTGTTGCATAGGAAGATGATGGAAGCACGAAACCGTCTTCAGAACGATATGAATTTGAACCCATGTTTAGAACCTTATGAGTTTGACCTCTGTCAGAGATGCTAGCTTCGACAGCATTTACTGAAGCATTCACACTGTTCTCACAAGATGAGGGTGACAGAATTTAATGGATTATTGTCCTTTTTTCCATTGACAAAGCCCATCCCTTTAACTACCCCGTGGGGCTTGAATTTGGTAAATTGGTCTAAATCAGTCTCAGCTAGCTATACACTATAATAACTGTACCTTAGCATCTCCCTGCAGTAGCAGAAAACAAAGTTGCTGAGATAAAACAATCCCGAAACTTTTATATCCAACTAACTAGATATATGAGAAAGATGAGTGCAGAAAATAATAGGAAAAGCCATACCATACCCCATCAATAGTCCATTCCTTTGTGAAGAACCTTCCAGTAACCTCCCGTCATACTTGTTTATAGAGAATTCCCTATGACATGCCAAATTAAACTGGATTAATGAGTAGCCAAATGAACAGAAACTGCTCTTAATGGGGTACCCTGTAGGTAATGAGGAAGACATTGAAAGGGGAAGTACTAAGAGGTTTAGCTAATAAAGTAGGAATGAGAAATTTACTATAAATTGTTTGAGTGAGGCTAGGAAACAAAACAGACAAATGTTGGAGAATATCCAGTTTTACTGTGTGTTCACTGATTAGTATTCCTAAGTATCTAGCAAGCACTATTGGGTTGGGCTAAGTCCAAAAAGAAATTAAAAGCGGGTTTAGCTTAACTTCACCCTTGTGTTTTTTTGAATGACCTGCATTTCCTGATGCAAACGCTTGACACTTTTTTTTTTTTGTTCAAACATGTAACACTAATAACATTTTTAGCATTTGGATATTGACAAGTAACATTACACATAACTTTTCTTGAACATTTTAAAAATTTTGGGATTCACTTAAAGGGCATGAAGCACATATAAAACCATTATATCAAAATTGTTACCTTTTCTACATTTGAGAATTTAAACTGGTGGGACACATACCATTTAGACTAAGTAATTTGCACATGTTACTAAAAACTTCGATACTTCCAAGATACAAATTTAGGAATACACATGTGATGGAGAATAGGTGGTCAACATAATTTGATGAAACCAACTCATGTAATGAGATGTCTAATATTCTTCATTTATTTTATGAAAAATGAATAATTTGAAAATAATTTTTTTAAATGGTTGATCGTACCACTTGATGACTAATTATGTTTACATTGTCGACTATAATCTATGTTTAAACATTTTCATGGGTGTTGATAATATCTTTTTCAAGTCATTCATTTTTTTTAAGCAATACAAGAAATCATTTTTAGAGATTTATTTTTTCATTAGTCATTTTCCGCATAACAAAAAAACCAAAAGAAACTATAAATTTTGGGGGGTGTATTGCCCAAATTTATAGGTTTGCACTCATTCGTCAAAGATCGCTTGGATGGATTCAAAATTTGGGTATCTTCTATTATGCATACCAAACGATGAAACAAGTTTGTAAATAGGTTGCTCTTGCAAAAAGAAGAAAGATTTGGAAGGTGCACTCATTCAAGATAAAGCTCTATCTCACGTCCCTATCTCATTCAAGAGGACGTATCACATAACGTGGTTATATCACGTGGCAATGATATAGAGAAAAATGAGCCAATCAAAGGAATTGGAATCAAAATGCAAGTATTAAAAGGGGTAAATAACACAAACGATCCATAAACTTTGATCCAATATGAAATATCCTCTGAACTTTTAATTTGCGTAATGTGATCCCTTAACTTGGACTCGATGTACAATGTTGTCCTTGGACTATTGATTTGTTCAACATGATACTTAAATTATTTATAAATATTCAATTAAGGCCCAAGATTATGTAAAAATGATGCAAACGGAAAGACAACATTGCATAGTAGACCAAAATTCAGGAATGACATTGCACATTACATTAAAGTTTAAGAATTATTTAAATTACTATCCTTGATTGAAATGCGAGTGATCGATACATAAAATACATTCTATTATGGCCATGTCGTGCAAACAGACGGGCCTGGCTAGAAGATGCATACCACAAAACTTGAGAGTTTGGCCCCAATGGCTTTGAAGCTGGTTCAGGAGATGAATGACACCAAAAAGGTCCTCAGAATGGAATTAAACTTTCATTCAAGTCAACTGGTCTTTCCAGACTAAGAACCACAATGTAAGAAAAAAACATATTGACCTCATTACAAATTACAAGTTTTGTCTGTCACCACAACTTGAGAAACGTTTCTATGCTAAGGTGATTGACATTCTCATCGCACGAAGTGTATAGCTAAAGTCATACGGGAAAAAGAAAAAAAAAATACTAACTATAGTTGCTGCAGTTATGTTACTTGGTACAAGAACTATAAATAAGGTGTGACCTCCAAGTGAAATTATAATACCGTCAAAAGGAGTAGCATCTCTTAAGACAAAGTCATTTACTTTGGCGGAGGTACTTTAATATACCTTTGAAATGAGTAATTTATTTTTAAAAGTAAAAACTGTAACCAGCTTATTGTATCGTAAATGCAAAATAAAATTCGTAAATTATATTTTGTGTTCGTAAATTAGCTTCTCGTATCGTGCCCCTCAGTAACTTGCTACAGCAGATCATTTCAAGTATTCATGGCATGCCCCGAGGCATACATACAGTCCCGTACTTTTCTATCATCGCATATTCATTATCAACATAGTGCAACTTTAGACATTCCAGGCCTCCGAGATTAGCTCTTGATCCTCATGAGCGTCGATCTTCCCTGAATGACGAATGGAATAAAGACGAAAATGTACAGGTTTCGAACCTTGATATCAAGCTCTTCATTGCATTAACTCTTCTGTGATCCCCCTCTACATGTAGATGCAAAATGGAAAAAACAGAATCTCACCAAACAACCCCCTTTGCGTTTTCACTTCTTGCCACGCCCCGTTCCTCAGTAGCATACAGGAAAAAAGAATGGACTGATGGAATCTAAGTCCTGCCACTTACAGCATGTGCCTGATCCTCCTTGTGCATGGACATCTCAACTCATCAACTCATAAGCAGAGGGCACATCATGCAAGGGGTGGCCTCTCCGGTTTCTCTCCATTATCCTTCTTGCCAGGGGAACTTGCTTCCCAACTGCAAAGACAAACGCTTTGCCTTTCCCTCCAGCACCTCTTGCTGTTCTTCCAACTCTGCGGACGTACTCACTTGGATCCCGTGGGAAGTCAAAGAGAATAACATGATCCATTCCGACAAAGTCGATTCCTCGTGATGCCCTGCCACATGGTTGAAAAATCATCAGGATCTTGCAAATACTTATGGAAAGATAAGATTGACAGGTCTTTGGTACATTCCTATCTGCCCAGAGACCCCGCCGATACATAAAAGCACCAGCCTTTTATCTGACACTGTTGCGAACAGTGCTCTTAAGGGCACCAGGCACTGTTAAGAGCCTCAGATCACACGATGCCTCAAGTGTGAGGCTGAACGAGGAGAGGTGCTAACTAAAAAGTGAGGATTAATCCATCAACAAGCAAACTATTAGATCTTTCATAGTTAGAATCACAAGTTATTCGAGGTCTGCATTATAGCACATATTGCACTGGTGCAACATGTTGTCAGTCTCAAAAAGTCAACAAAGAATTGGAACAGAGAGACCATGGGATACGTAGATCTATGTCTCATTTTTTTTTCTTTTTTTGTTCCGTCCTTCCTCACAGGCTTCGGGGTCAATGGAACAGGAGAGAACAGTTGTGGCTGTTTTGAGAAAAAAGAAGCTAAGAATCTTTCGGCTTCTCAGAGCTTGGTAGCTGTCCACTTCCAACAGCTCTTTCTAATAGATATTTTTAACTATTTTCTTCTTTATTTTTACTATGAACAGGATAAAAAATCAAAGAAAAAGACGTTAACCTAGACAATCTTTTCTCAGGCAATACCTCAGAGGAAGAGTACCTCACCTCAGGCACTTGCCCTAATGAAGAAACCTTGCCTGAGATGAGGCGAGAAGCCAAGGCTTCGCCTTGTTTTGCCTGAGCGCATAGGTGAGTGCCTTGAGTGGTAGCTAACACTCAGCTCTTGCCCATCAAAGAATCTGCACTGAACCCAGAACCAGAAATCTTGCAAGTACACGGGTCCAATCAGTCACAAAGTCCACAAGAAAGAACCAAGACCTCCATCCCAGCCATTACTATTTTCATCTAATTCTTGTTGAGACTGACTACATTATTAATTGTGCAAGCTTGAACTGTAAACCAAAGGCCTGGTCTTGGCAGGCCATGTATGGTTTAACCAAAGGCTTGCTTTTGGACCAAGCTCAGCCACTGAGCAGGTTTATCTCTAGAAGCATGGTTTGATTGGTATCAGACAAAGCAACCATACATACCTGTCAGTGCAAACCAAAAACAAAGAGACATCTTTAGATGGAGAAGCAGCAAACTCTTTCATATTTGCCTGTCGCGACTCTTGTGAAACGGCAGCATGAAAAGGTAGAACTCGTATATGAGCACCTTTTCTGTCAATGCGTTTCAATGCATTTTCAACTTTTCAACATGTCTCGATCTGTATATGGAGAAGAGGAAGGATAAGTTGAAAGTAATGATGAGTCCTCCAGCTTCAGAGCCTTCTCTCAAAATCCAGGTCAGGAGTTAGCCAGATGGTTGGGAGAGAGAAGTAAATGTAATGATGAGTCAATTTTAAGCAGCCTATACTGAATGATCAACATACCTTGTTACAGAAAACAATCGTTTTGGTTTCTGGGCTTTCTTCCACAAGCTGAATAAGAGAAGACTTCTTATTCAGGAATGCAGTATCTGGAGTCTTTTCCCTATCTTCCTCTCCCGCTACAATCAATGAGAAACTGGACATGACATGAAACAGTTAAATTCACCTCTACTATGATGTTATCTAGTTAGTTTTCTTCTGACAGGAAAATAGGAGGAATAGCACCGGTTAGCTACCACAGCAAATTTATGCAACATGTTCATCAAGGAGGAAGGACAAAGCAATGTCACGTAGCATGTTCAACTTGAATGAGATAGCTCTTAGCCTATCTAGGATGACAGTTGCAGGTCCTTCTCCATTATATGCAGACTAAAATTAGTGTGTACCATACCACTGCACAAAGTTAAATTCTGAGAATCAACAAACAGGCAAAATGAAATAGAAAGAATTTTCAGGACAACTGCACAAACTCTTCTGCAAATTGAGGAAAGAAGAGAGACAGATAAATTCCTAATATAATCCTCGATCATCTCGGCACAAGCAATGAAATTTCAGAGACTACTCCTGATTTTATCTCTTCACCTCCAAGCAGTTTTAGTGACTTAGAGAATGCTGGTGGCATCTATAGATAGTATAGACTGCTTTTGGCCAAAAGAATAGTACAGACTACCAATACACATGTGCTAAGAGTCATTCCAGGAAAAAAAAAACCACACTTCATCCACTTTCCATCTTCCCCCATCATATGCAGTAACAATGCACCCCCAAATCCAAAGCATCAAGGTAAAACCATTCTTGCATCGCTTTTAGGGAGCATAAGCAACAGATTAGTCATGAGTAATATAAAGTCCAAAAGCATACAGAAAAGAGTACTTACATGGAACTGAATCCTTTTGTGCCCAAATTAGATAACAGTTATGTACATTGGCAAATAATGTAAAGGGGAATAATACAGATTTTGAACCAACCTCTTTGAGGTGAGCGCTTGTCCAATGAATGCCAGGTCCCATGATCACTTCACAGTCGGGGAGAATTTCAACTATTTTGTTCTATATATCTACCGGCAATGTGGCTGTCACAAACATATACGGTGTGGCAACAGGTGAAGAATTGATTATGCTTTGAAAAGCTGCTTCAAACTCCTCATCTTTGCAGAGAATATCAACCTCATCCAAAATAACGCTGCATCATAAAGCCATAGATTATAGCAGGAGTTGCAAAGCAAACTGCAATTTCTATAAAGAAATCAATCTGCTGTTTTTGAGTACACTATAGCTACATAAAGCTCTATGTTTGTAGTATTGTGTGGACTGAAATATGCTGAATGCCATAATCATCCAGGCTTTGACATCATTCAAATTCTTAGCAGATAAATCCACTAAGAAAAGATTTATTTAATTTCATATCCTATATCAAACAATATGAAAAGTGGAGCTTTCTTAATTTGTCAACAGTCATTTCTCAAGGAAATATATTGGGGCTAACATTTAGCAATATGTCTAGCCTTTTTGTAAATTGCAATTCTTCATAACTCAAGCCCAAAAATCAAGAATCAGCTGTGTGTATCTAAGAATAGAAATTCACCAATCTTTTCCTTTCCTCAAAAATGGTGATGATGCATGATGGAAGTACTAAATCTAGAAATCAGTAGCACGATCACATTTGTTACCCAAAAACAGGTGAGAAGACAATGATTCTGAATAGCTCATGCACCCAAACTATACAATGCATAGACTTACCTTCTAAGATCCTTCAACTCCAAAAAGCCTTCTTTAACGAGAAAAATAAAGCGACCAGGAGTGGCAATTAGGACATCAACACCTTCTTCTATACTTTCCAGCTGAGTTTTCTGCCTGAAACCACCCGTGGCAACCATAGACCGGAATGGAGCCCCAAACTTCGATATGGATCGGCAGTTACTCAAAACCTGCACGGAACTTACTATAGATATTAAGCATCACTCATGTGGGTGCAGTTAATCACATTATGTTAGTCATCCACTACTAGAAAAAGCATTGCTCTACATAAACCAACTACAAAGTATCTCCATATTCAGAACACCTCCATTTTCAACAGCTCGAAGGAGATTACCAGTTTTGCCAAGTGAGTGGATGATGCATATCACATGAGCAAGCCACTCAAATTGTATAGTTGTCTGTCCAGGTACTCAATACAATCTTTCAGATTGTTGGGGAGGGGGGGGGGGGGGGGGGGGTTGAGAAATGGGAAGAGGAGATGACAATTTGAAAACAGGTTGACTGCCACCAAAAATGAATAGTAGTGCTCATTACCACAAATTTGCTGCTTAAGCAGTAGCCTATCAGAGTATAGGATAAGAGCTTAAAATGGAAACTAGTTAAAGTTGGTGACTTGCGTGCCAAAGCACATAAGGGTAAAAAAGGCACAAGAAAGGATACCAACTACGAACCTGAGAAGCTAACTCAGCAGTTGGCACCAAAATGACAACTCGAGGGCTTCATGGGAAGGATTTGCTAAGTCCCTGCAGCTCTTCTTGCCTAAGACGTTGGACTACTGCTGCAAGATAAGCCAGCGTTTTTCCTGAACCACTCTGATCAGCTATAATACAAGTCTTTCCCTCACTTACAGGTTTGAATGGCATTGCCTACAGTCAATCATAGTTAGCATCAATCTGAGTTGCAGTACAATAGGAGAAGATCTCCTTCCAGGGTTAGATAGAACATCTTGAAATAACTTATCGATACCCCTGTGAACAAAACTGACAAAAACTGATTCTCTAGGTTGGCCCCTCGATGACTTCCACATCCATCAGTGCCAAATTCAAACTTAGATAAAATATTAATGATGACAAACGCGAGCTTACCTCATAGAATTATACAGAAAAACATTGATTTGAAGCTCAATGTGAGATAGTAGATATAACAAAGATGGTTAGAACATGCTCAAGTTTAGTATCGGAGCAAAAACAACAGTAAGGAAGCAGAACCAAGGTTCCTTCCCTTTGCCTAGCAAAAAAAGAGAAAGCAACAAGCTGAAACCTTTGATTTTGAGTAGGTCATACTATTGATGTACCTGAATATGTGAGGGGTGCAGAAAATGCTGCTTCCTCAAAGATTCAATCATATAGTCACTGCAACCCAAATCTTCAAAGGACTTTCGGCTATGGAAGTCACTATTGGAGGAAACTTTTCTATGCAAATTTAGATCTTTTGACTCAGATCTAAAGTCATCCACGGAAAACCCCCCTGCCCCATCCTCTGAAATCTGCATTAGAACTACGAACCAAATGCTCTGTTCCAACTGCTCTGGTGGCAGATATGCCATGTTTATTGGGTTCCATTCGGTGCATGGAATGATCCACATCTTCCGTCTCAGTCCTTCCTGCAGCATCTTTGGCAGCTTTGGATCGGTAAGCACCTGAATCCTTCCCTCCAAATCCAAGGATAGCTGCTTCCTTATTCTTCCCCAGTTAATCCAGATCAGGCACATCAAGAGGTCCATTATCTACTACTGGTTCATAATCTTCGTGATTTGCTCGCTTTAGTTTGGAAGATTTTTCAGCAAGGAATTTAACTCTCTGCGATTTCAGTCGGCCAAAACCTCTGCCTAAACCACTCACACTTGCTGCAGGAGAATCATCTTTTGGCAGGGTTGACCCATGATGATTACCTGCAAAAGAAGAAATGAATGTCAGACTTCATTTTATCAATGGAAAAACAAATTCATCTCCAAGCTCTGACCGTACATTAGACAGAGGGATTGAGCGTGTTACAAGAAAGTCTAACACAGATGAAACGGAGAGAAATTTCTAACTCGTTCCCATATTAATTTTCCAGCCAAACTGAGAAAACCAATTCAAGACTGTATGAAAGGATCTAATGTTGGATTTGTTATGGGTGCGCATGATAGGTGCCTAATTCTCATCCAGAATGTATTCTGGAGCAAAAAAACTCATTCCGGATGAGAATTCCGTTTGATTGGAAAATGTCGCAAAATCAATTCTGGACTAGATTTCTCATCCAAAATTGATTTTAGGCTAAGAATGAGAAATGAAATTTTTTTGATTTCTCATTCTCGTGTACTATTTGAGAATCCATTCTCTGTTAAAAATCTTTCTTCATTTTTTGCCCTAATCACATTGCTCTCACCCTCCTTTCCTTTGAATGTGCCCCAACTCGGTCCGAAATCCTTTTTCGAATTAAAAATAAAAAATTAATAAAATAATAAAAAATTCTAAAAATTCTAAAAAAATCCAACCTAAAATAAAAAATATTTTATATTAAAAAGTATTAAAAATTCAAAAATAAAATAAAACATAATTTCTATTAAAAAAGTATTAAAAATTAAAAAATTAAAGTTTTATTTGGAAATCTTAAATTTTCTTGAAAAATTAAATTTCTAACATTAGAAAAATACTAGTAAATATCATCAATTTCCCAATTTAACTCTGCCTAATATGTTCGCGGATTGGCCAAGCAAAACCCACAGGAAAAATGCCTTACCTCAATATTGGACATTCTCATCTCTCCTAGTTTTTTAGGAATTATTATATACTATGATTTATGCAACTAAAATGAATTCAGAGTTCAATTATAATAGAAAATGTGAAAAAATTTATTAATTTTTTGAGCTAAATAATAAGTATTTGATTTTTAATGGAATAGATATCTTGCAATCTAAAAAATTAAAAAATTTCTTTAAATGAAACAGAAATAGAAACAAATTTTTTTTACCATATCAAACAGATTTCTCATTTTGGAATAGAAATCATTTAACCGTATCAAACGCGTTTCTTTCTTCTAAAACTCATTCTGGAAGAGAATCAGAAAATTCTAATTCTATCCAGAATTATAATTCTGGATAGAATTTGTATCATGCGCATCCTATACATCTGAGCACAGTGGATCAGCCATGGCTCTTGCGCAGCATGGAATGATTATAACAAATTGCTTGAGATGTTACAACAGCTTGGATACCAATTATCAACAATGCAAACACGAAAGACGCAACAAATAAAAAGAAATTCGTCATCAGTACGAACCTCATTAGTTTTCAACTTGTGGAAAGAAAAACTCCTTTTCCAAATATTTTTAACGCCTTTTACAGTCCAGCCCAGCCACCCCGTCATTCGACCCAGAAAAGCCAAAGCCAAAGCTTTGCACCACACACCTCCACAGAGAGAGATATATATATATATATATATATAGAGAGAGGAGGAGAAGAGCACGGGGAGAAGCAGTTCAGGTCTTCGCGCATTGCGTTTCGAGATCTCAGAATTCGACGCTTGCCCTCAAAGGTTGGCATTTCGCTTTCTCTTGACGGCAAAGTTGTCGCTTTTGGGATTCCAAATCGAATCTGTTTTTTTTTTTTTTCGTGCTGCTTTGACATTCCAAATTTTATTTTCTGAAGGTCAGTTAATTAGGAGAACCTGTGAGTCCAATTACCAATTTCGAGCTTAATGGGTATCATCGAATTCATGCAGCCTCTTTCTTGTAAATGTTTTTTTGCTAAGCTCGAGGTAGTACCTCTTTAGTGAAGTTTTTTCTTTAGAAATTAAATTACCGTCAATCGGAACAATCATATTATAAATTTAAATTTTTACCGATATAGGTTAAACATTATGAACAAGAAGGAAGGCTTGCAAATAAAAGATATAGAATCTTTATAAGCTGTATATTTTTTAATGTCTCAACAAGGAGTTGATCGATATTTCGAAGTTTCTACTTTCAGTCCAATTTGGTTCAAACCGATGCATTTGGCAAGTCCTTATCCCGAGTAAGATCTAATATACATAACAAGGAAAAGGAAAAAGTCATGTTGAGCTACTTCCACATCATATTTGATAGTCCCGAAATATTTCAAAAAATCTCATGATCTATCGTTTTATCATTACTTCATTTTTCATTGGGCAATATATTAGTATGCGAACAAAGGAGTTTATTGAAACCAAATCACATGATATGATATAATCTTAAAAGAGATTATAATTTTCTTGGAGTATTTTCACCAAATTCATATGTTTTTCCTCATTAGTCAAGGACGAGATTGAATAGATCAAAAAAATTCCGGGTCTCTTCTAATATGGAATATCCCGATCATGGATATAAATTTGAAATCTACCATGCCCATTACATCTCTACTTTATTCAAATTGGCATAATTTTTGTCGTGATTAAATCACGTGACAATAACGCAAAAGAAAATAAGCGGACCAAAAGAAAAAGATTTTGAAATGCAAATATAAAATCGAGAGGGATGCTTAATTCGCAAATAATGTGATTGATCGGTCGCTCATCTTAGCAGTGTGATTGATATATGATACACATTATGTAAGGCGACCATATCGTGTAGATAGATCAAAGCGTCTTTGCCGGAAAATGGAAACTAATAAAAGAAACGAGAGATTGGGTCCCCAAGGCCCATTTCCATAAACCTCATAGGCAGGCCCAATGGGTTTTTAAGCTGGTTCACAAGATGAACGACCCCCAAGAAGGCCCTCAAAAGAGGGGAAAAGTGCCAATTTGGTCTTCAACCTTTTGCTACTTATAAACCTTTTTTTTTGTGCCAAATAAGTCTTAAACCTTTTGTAACTTGGCCGAATAAGTCATTCCGGTGGATTTTGGCCAGAAAATGCTGATGTGGCGGACCGGACCTTGCCGGTTATGACGTGGCGGCGACGTGGCATTAAAAAAATTTAAAAAATTCGAAAAAAAAAACCTACTTGCCGGTGAGCTCCGGTGGCCGGCGGAGCTGGCCTGCCACTCCAGTGGCCGAGCTGGCCCTCGTCGGCCGCGGGCGAGGGAGGAATAGATCTACAAGCAGCGAGGGAACCCTCCCTTGCTGCTTCTCTGCAAGCAGCGGCGAGGGAGAGCTCCCTCGCTGCAGATCTGGGCAAGGGGAGGGGGTGGCCACCCCCGCCCTCGCCCACGGCCGGCGAGGGCCTGCTCGACCACTGGAGCTCATCGGCAAGTAGTTTTTTTTTTTTTGAATTTTTTTATGCCACGTCGCCGCCACATCGTCGCCGGCGAGGTCCAATCCGCCACGTCAGCATTTTCCGACTAAAATCCACCGGAAAGACTTATTCAGCCAAATTGCAAAAAGTTTATGATTTATTTGGCACAAAAAAAAGGTTTAGGACTTATTTAGCCAAATAACAAAAGGTTGAGGACCAAATTGACACTTTTCCCCTCAAAAGAGTGGAATGGAACTTCTTATATAGACTAAACATTGAAAGGAAAAATGGAGCATAAAGTTACCTCGGCAAGAAAGATCATAAGAGCATGGTCTTATCCATCCTTAATTCGAGATTGCAACCGTCCTCTCTCTCTCTCAAATCAATGGCGTATAAGGTCGCTTGTGCCAAGTTCTTTTCACACCATTAGTGTGTCCGATAATCACAATGCCGTCGATGTTTTTATAATTATGAAATGAAATGATAATGCATTCTGTTCATACAAATTTTTTTTATCTAAATAAGAATCTCGAGAATGAAATCGAATTTCTCATGAGACCATATCTACTTGTGCAAACAAAATCCCTTTATCTAGCTAACTCGATTACATATCAAAAGCCAATTGATCCCATCATTCCACCCTCACGGCATTGCCAATTCAACCACAAGCGTCCATCTTTGAGCTCCATCAGGGAAGGTGGGCTCATCGAGATGTGCGTGAATCGCCCAAGACATTGCTCAATTGGATCAATAAAAAAACAATGTTAGACCTAATCACCAAAATTTTAAAACAAAAAAAAAAACATAAAAAAGGCAGAAAGACGTGCAAAAAATGACGAGGGGTATCTATAAATTTCTTATATTAAAGGCATGCAAATCCTATTATTTTCAGTACAAGGACAGGGACAGTGCATGCTCCAAATTAAAGGTTCAGTCGGATACTCACAACGGTAGGACCAGAACTATAGTCGAATTCCTCAGAGGCAGGCTTCTGCATCGTCGATACCGCAGCCAGTGTGTGCATCTTCAATCACCTGGACATAAAGGAGCTTGTTGGAACGAAATACACATAAACTCGGCCTCTCTGGAGTCCCCTGAACCAGCAACATCCACAAAGCTTCAATTTCACGCTTAAAAAGGTTACTGCTTCAATTCCAGGACTTGCCAGCACAAACTCCAGCGCTTTAGCCCTAATCCCTTGGCATGGTTTCCAACAAGTAGAAATTCAGAATCACTTGAAAACTTGTTGTGCGAATCCAACACCCAATGATGTAGGATAAGGCACCGCCACAATACATCTAGTAGAAAGAAACTAAACTACTAACTAATAACCCCCAATGTATAAACTGTGTGCTCGGTTGGAGTGTGGCAGCAATCATGATCGAATCACAAGGTCTTTCACTCAAAGCAACCTAGAGGTCACCCGGCCCCAGTGGCTAGGACCGTTAGCCTACGTACGCAGACAAGACGGATTTACGTGGAGCAGAAGATCCAGATAACCATGTTAACCTTTGAAAGAAAAATAGCAAAAGAAGAACTTGGTGAGAAATATCAATGGAGGATGAACTAGTACATTTTTCTTTTCTCCTCGCTTTCTTCTTCCTAGTTCAGCAATCCCATATGCCATTCACAGAATTGACAAATAGAACACCAAGTAGAATTCGAAAGCGCAATCTCAGAGCTGTCATTCAGATTCTAGACCACTATAGCACAGTCTCCACGCTCTCGTCCTCAAAATCACTTCTCGCCCAACGAAACCGCATGAACCCAACTAATGCGCGCACCGTACCAATCGATTCGAACAGACACTCGCGAGAGAACCAAATCGAACCCGCCTAAAAAGCAAAAGAACCCAACCAGTGCCATCACTAGAGCACTCAACCATCTTGAACTGGGACAGAGCATCATCAAAAATCAGTGTGCAAAATGAGGGTGACCGAGAAGACACCTTCTTCCTGATGCAAGCATGGCGGGCGAGCCGGTCCTGGCTCCCGGTTTTGGCGCTGGCTTCGACGGCGAAGAGAGATCGGCGCTGCGGCCGCTGCATTGGGACTGTCCCGACGAATTTAGGGCAGATTGAGACCGAGAGAAGATTCTGGGAGGAACCCAGAAAGGGGCTCTGGCTGAGGAACGAGACTGGAGAAGAGGCAGCCATGGCTTATCGCGATGCAAGCGCAGGAGAAAGCGACGGCGACGAAGAAGTGGCGCTTTTTGCTCTTCGCTTCCACGGCGCCTTATCCTTTTTGACCAATTATTTTGGATTTAAAATTTATTAGCGAAAATTGCAGTATGGTCCTCGTAATTTTTTGTGGATTCAATTTTAGTCTTTGTGCCACTTTTCGCGACCAATTTGATTTCATAGCATCTAACATTCGTTATATTTCCATTCAAATCTTACCCATGAACTGAACCGCCAAATGTATTTTTGAGCTAATGCTAAACTTCAACTCCTATGAAAGTCTAGGGCGAAGTGGCCTATTTAACTGATCATCAAATTTAAAGCACAAAAATCTCATCCATTAAATCAATAATAAAAGGTGTCACCGGTGTATTATAATAGTGACTTATTGATATTTAAGGTCTATTATGGCCGTAGAGATCGTAGATGTTACATTTGACCGAAGAAGAATCTGGTGGCCTAGCAAAGTTATTCAAAAGTAGGTTACCTTAATTTACAGACACAAAAATAACTGTTATGATCATTTTGGTAAAAAAATGGAGAGCAAGGGTAAAAGAAAATTACCCCAAATTCAGGTTGCTTGCTATTTCTTCAGCAAAGTTACGTATTTAAATAAGGTTAAGGTGATTTAGCATCGGTCATTCACAAGGATTAAGAGGTAATGTTATGATTACTGAGGTAGACTACTAACCCTAGATTCTATGGCTTACGAGTTTCGATATGGGTTACGAAGTTACTGTCATTTGAGGTAATAATTACCAAATGATAACATCTTTACTACACGTTACTCTACAACTAAGTCCAAAAGGACAAGCGCTAGCTATAGTTTAATTAATACTATCACGACTGGTGAGAAGCATAATTATCATGAAGAAAATTGAGGAGAATTACGAAATTGTCAGATAATTACTATGGGATGGTCCTAAGGATATTTATGATGGAACATTACCGATTGCAATAAACTAGAGGTCAGTACATATTGCAAGTTACATCCATTGCAATAATTTGAGATGAGTTGCCATGCTAAGCGATCGACATTCTCAAGGCACGAAGTCTATGGCCAAACCGATACGCGGAAAAAGAAAAATACTAACCATAGTTGCAATCCGGATCACAACAAGATCAATTAAATCACGGGAACTATAAGATATGACCTTCAAGGGAAATGATGATACCGTCGGAAGGAGTAACATCTCTCGAGACCAAGTCTGCCTTAAGAGGAATTAATTCAATTTACCTTTGAAATGAGTAATTTAGCTTGGCAACTTGCCACAGCAGGTCATCTTATTACATTCCTTGCATACAGCAGGGGATACATACAGTCCCGTAATCTCCTATCATTGCATATTCATGTTCAACCAAGTGAAACTCCAGAGATCGAATAACACGGGCCTCCGCGAGACTTCTTAAGTGGGTCTCGATCCTCAAGAGCATCAATCTTCCCTCGACGACGGACACAATAAAGTCCGAAATATAGAGAGGTTTTGAACCTTGACATCGAGCTCTCTTAATCGCATTAACTCTTCTGTGATCCCACTCAACATGGAGATGCAAAATGGGAGAACCAGAATCTCACCAAACAACCCCCTCTACGTTTTCACTTCTTGCCATGCGCCTGCTTAGCATGCCGAAAAAGAATGGACTGATTAAATTGACTCCCTTCGCTACAGAACCAGACTCTGCCTAATGCACGAACATCTCAACTCATCAACTCATACGCAGAGAGCACATCATGCAAGGGATGGCCTTTCCGGTTTCTCTCCATTAGCCTTCCCACCAGGGAAACTTGCTTCTCGACTGCAAAGACGGACACTTTGCCATTCCCTCCTGCAACTCTTGCTGGTCTTCCAACTTGGCAGACATTCACTGGGATTGTGCAGGAAGTCAAAGAGAATAACATGATCCACTCCGGTTGAATCCCTCCGCTCATGAGCCACTCCGCTCATGAAGCCCTGCTGTATCGCCCTGCTGTATCGTTGAAAAACCATCAGGATGTTGCAAATACTTAAAGAAAAGATTAGAGTGACATGACTTTGGTAAATTCGTATGTTCCCAGTGACCCAACCAATAGTTAAAAGCACCTGCGTTTCATTGGACAGTGTTACAAATGGTGCTGTTAAAAGCACCACGAGCTGTTAAGAGGCTCAGACCCCACAATGCCTCAGGCGCTAGGCTGAACAATGAGAGCGTGCTAAGTAAAAACTGGGGATTAATCCATCAACTAACAAATTTATAGGTCTTCCAACCTCAGAATCGCAACTTATTGGAGGTCTGCATCGTAGCACATACTGCACTGACTCAAGAAGTTGGGGGTGTCTAGACTACAACAAAGAATTAGAAAGGAGATATTATGATATAAGTAGATCGACTTTGTTTGTTATTTTTATTTTGTTCTGTCCTCCCTGACAAGCTTCGGATAACAATGGAACAGGAAAGAACAATTGTGGCCGTTTGACATACAGAAGCTAAAAATCTTTTAGCTTTGCAGAGCCCAGTAGCTGTCCTCCACTTCCAACAGCTTTTTCAAAAAGATATTTACCTATTCTCTTCTTTATCTCCTAAGAACGGGATAACAAAGTGAAAAGAAAAAATCATTAACCTAGACAATATTTTCTGAGACAATACCTCAGAGGAGGAGCACCTCACCTCAGGCGCTAACCTGAAATGAAGAAACCTTGCCTGAGATGAGGTGAAGAGCAAAGGCTTCGACTAGCTTTGCCTAAGCGCCTAGGTGAGTGCCTTGGGCGTTAGCTAACACTCAGCTCTTGCCCATTTTAGAAAATGGCCCAATCATTTACAAAATCCACAAGACAGAACAAGGCGTATCCCAGTGGTTTCCGTTTTCATCTAACTCATGTTGAGAATGACTGCATTATTAAATGTGCAAGCTTGAACTGAAAACTGAAGGCCCGGGTCTTGGCAGGCCTGCATGGTTTAACTAAAGGCTTACTTTTAGGGACCAAGCTCAGCCGCTGAGCAGATTTATCTCTAGAAGCATAGTTTGATTGGTATCAGACAAAGCAACTGTACATACCTGTTGGTGCAATCCAAAAACAAGGAGACATCTTTACATGGAGAAGCAGCAAACTCTTTCGTATTTGCTTGTCACGACTCTTGTGAAACAGCAAAGGTGGGACTCGTGTATGAGCGCCTTTCTCGTCAATGCATTTCAACCCATTTTCAACTTTTTGACATGTCTCAATCTGAATATGGAGAAGAGGAAGGACGAGTTAAAAGTAATAATGAATCCTCAATCCAGGTGGCTTCAGAGCCTTCTCTCAAACTCCAGGTCAGGAATTAGCAAGATGGTCGGGAGAGAGAAGAAATTGTAATGATGAGTCAATTTCAAGCAGCCTATATTGAAAGATCAACATACCTTATACAGAAAACAAACGTTTTGTTTACGGGGCTTTCTTCCGCAAGTTGAATGAGAGCAGACTTCTTATTCAGGAATAAAATATAGGTAGTCTTTTAAATGTCTTCCTGTCCACTATAATCCACAAGAAACTGGACATGACATGTAACGGTTAAATTCTCCTCTATTACAATGGCATCAGTTAGTTTTCTTCTTCACGAGAAAACAGGAGGAATGGCACTGGTCAGCTATCCCAGCAAATTTATGCAACATCAGGGAAAGACAAAGCAATTTCATGTAACAGAAGATAACTGCTCAACCAGATTGAGAAAGCTCTCAGCCTATGTGGGATTACTGTTGCGAAAATAATCCTTCCCCAGGATATGCAGCCTATGATTAGTTTCTATAATACCTCTGTACAAAGTTAAATTCTGAGAATCAACAAACAGGCAAAATGAAATAGAAAGAATTTTTTGGGACAACTGCACAAACTCTTCCACAAACTAAGGAAAGAAGAGAAACGGATAGGATCCTAATAGAATCCTCAATCATCTCAGCACAATCAATGAAATTTCAGACTTCTCCAGATTATATTTTTTCACCTCCAAGCAGTTTTAATGACCTACAGAATGCTGGTGGCATCTTTATTGCATAGACTGCTTTCAGCCAAAAGAATAGTACAGGCTGCCAATACACATGCACAGTGAGTCATTCAAGGAAAAAATCTTATTCCACTCTTCATCCAGATTCCATCTTCCCCCGTTATATGCAGTAAAAGTGCACCCCTTAGTTATGCGTAATGTATCGTCCAAAAGCATCCAGAAAAATGTACATACATGAAAGTGAATCCTTTTGTGCCTAAATTAAATAAGAGCAATGCATCCATTGGCAAATAATGTAAAGGGGAATAATACAGCTTGAGACCAACCTCGAAGAGGTAAGGGCTTGTCCAATGAATGCCAGGTCCCATGACCACTTCACGGTCGGGGAGGATTTCAACTATTTGGTTACACATATCTACCGACAATGTGGCTGTCACAACCAGATACTGTGTGGCAACGGGTGAACAATTGATTATGCTTTAAAAGGCTGCTTCAAACTTCTCACCACTGCAGAAAATATCCACCTCTTTTCAATATCGCGTTGCATCGTAAAGCCATAAACTTTGGCAGCAGTTGCAAGACAATCTGCAATATGCATAAAGAAACCATTTTTCTGTTATTGAGTACATTAAAGTTACATAGAACACTTTGTTTGCATTACAGCACGAACAGAAATCTGTTGAATGCCAAAATCATCCAGGCTTTAACATCATTTAAATTCTTAGCAGGCAAATCCATTATAACAAAAGATTTTTTAATTTCATATCCAGTATCAAACAATATGACAACGGACGCTTTCTCAATGTGTCCCCCAGTCATTTCTCAATGAAATCAATTGGGGCTAACGAATATCAATATATCTAGCATGTCTGTAAAATCAGAGCAAAGGTCTCCATAACTCAAGCCAGAAAATCAAGATTCTGCTCTGCGCATGCAAGAACAGAAATTTCGCTAATCGTTTCCTTTCCTCAAAGAATGGTGATGACACATGGTGAAAATACTAAATCTCAAAAACAGTAGCGCGATCACATTCGCTACTCAAAAACAGATGACAAGACGATGATTTTGAAAAGCTCGGTGCACCCAAACTCCATGCAACATTATACGATGCATAGGCTTACCATTTAAGATCCTTCAACTCTAAAATGCCTTCTTTAACGAGAAAAATAACACGACCAGGAATGGCTATCGGGACATCAACACCTTCTTCTATACGAGAACCAATGAATCATGGATAGAGTCTCCAGAAAAGTCGAAATCTCAAGAAGAAAGCCTGTGGCAGCATCTACTCTCATCTCCACCGTAATCTGCGACGCAAGGAGGATTGGGACAATCTTGGGAGGATGAGACTGAGCGTAGCGATAACACGTAGGAGACAGGGGACGCCACGCCAAGAGGGGAGATGGAGACGGTGATCCAGGAGGGGACGACGGATTGGCCGGGCGTTACCGCCCGAAAGCTTCAGCTTCCCGATCTGCAAAATAAAAATTAAAAAAACGCACTCTTTTAAGTAACATAATTTCGCGGTTCGACCGAAAAAAAGAATAAAAAAAAGGGTAACGTAATGTTCTGTTCTAAAATACGAAACAAAGATCCGGGGTCAGTTATAAATCAATACCTCTTCAATCGCACAACAAAACATGCGGGATTTCGCGGAGGAGGGGCCAATAGCGGCCGGTCCCTTTCCTGCATCGCTCCTTCAGAACCGGACATCCACCTTCGATCCAGAATTTTTCAAGGGAGGGAGGGAGGCCATCCTGGGGCAACTTCCTCAGCTTCGGGCAGTTCTGCAAACATAATGTCTGGAGAGAGGGAGGGAGACTGCTAGTCAGTCTTTCCACTTTCATCATATTATTAATAGAGAGAAGGAGCAGAGAGGGAGGGAGTGGGAGCTCGAGATCCACCCCCTCCCCCACTTCCCCCGCGCTGCCGTCGATTAATAATTTTTCAAGGGAGGTGAGGGGGGTAAGCCACTCCCTCACTGGCTGCTTCATATTC
Organism: Melaleuca alternifolia; assembly: GCA_019926035.1. Lineage (NCBI taxonomy): Eukaryota > Viridiplantae > Streptophyta > Magnoliopsida > Myrtales > Myrtaceae > Melaleuca > Melaleuca alternifolia. The sequence goes on from JAGKPW010003057.1 coordinate 746,690, forward strand.
CCGCATCTGCTTACTCGAAGCATTCGTAGCTGGGGCGGCAATCCTCCATCGGGGAAGCGCGTGATACTCTCACAATCTACAATTATAAGAGCATGGAGGCATGTAAGTTGATGCAACTGATTAGGTAACGATTTTATCTTCGGACATTTCTGAAGCCAGATTCCCATGATGCTGGGAGGAAGACGAGGGAAGCACTCCAGCTCCAGAGCAGGACATCCAACCAATCTTAACAAAGTGCGATTGGTCAATGTGTGCAGACCCTCTGGTAAGCTTCTCAAATTCTCACAATCCCTAATTTCAATCTCTTGAAGCGACTGAAGACGGTCTGCATTTATCTCCGCGAGCGACTCCACTCCCTTACAACCCCAAATTACAAGTCTCTTGAGGGTCGCTGGTAGAAATCTACCCTTGCTGAATGGAGAGGCTCCTAGACAGTCGCAATTGGAGATTCTTAGTTCTTGCAAACAAGATGACATGTCACTGTCGCTATGGCGGTTGCTGCTGCTGCTTGGTTCATTTGAATGAGTACTTAACCCTATCGGTAAAGATTGCAACATCTTACAATATTCAATAGATAATGATTTGACTGACGTTGGTATGCCTGTTTCGGGGAAGGACATGAGTTTTGGACAGTTTTGGATGCTCAAGTCTCCAAGAGAAGAGAGCGCGTGCATCTTGCTTGGGAGCTTCTCTAAATTGATGCAATCCCTTAAGTACATAGTCTCCAAGTTGCCGGGCAGCTCTATGTCTCCTTCTCCAGCTGCAAAAGATATCAATTCAGGACAATTCTCGATGAATAACTTCTTGAGACAGGCGAGATTCCGATTCACATCCCTATCTTGCCACAAGTACAATAATTTATTACACCTTGTTATCTCCAACTTTTCCAGCTTGACCAAGAAGCTCGTAAACTTATGATTAAAGTAAGTTAATTCCGCAATATCTTGTATGACAAGAGCCATAAGTGATGTCAGGTTTATCAAACTTTTGAGTATCCCATCGTTACAACCACCAAAGTCTAATTCCTGGAGGGATGGAAGGCTAATGATATAGGGCGAGGCACTCATATAGGGACATGACTTGATTTTGAGCTTCACGAGGGAACTCAACTGACTAGGCAATCTTCCAATCAACATAGGACAATTCCAAATGAGGAGATGCTCAAGACGAGGGAATACAACTCCTCCTTCTCTGTCACTGGCCCAATGAGACCAGTCCTCCCACACCGGCATATTCCTAAACTCCAAAGTTATTAATGACGGGAAAGGACTTTTAGTTCCATAAAATTCATACCCTATCTTGCATATTGCATCTAAACCTTCAATATAAAGTTCTTTCAAAGAAGATAGCCGCCCAAGTGTTGGTATTGTTTTGGCCCTACGACACCTATATAAACATAGATGCACTATCTTAACATATGATGGATGTCCTAACCAAGACGGGAATTCTAGGCCGCCATAGTAAGATATTATGAGATTTTCAAGATTTGGATGAGGGCGAAGAGATCCAAGGACGTCCGCTTCAAGCTCTTCATCCCGAGAATTTTCAGGATCCTCACACCACTGCATGGTCAATCGGCATATTCCCTCCTTCGTGCACAAACTGGCATCCATGGCATCTCTGGCTTCTTGAACCTTATGCAAATCAAAGATGTAGAATTCCCCTCCAATGTTCTTTAGGTTTTTCAATTCCTTCAGCCTCGGCCCATTTTCTGTGCCCACTACAAACTTTGTAAGCATCTCAAGGCCCACCAAATTACCTATGTACAGCGGCATCCCTATTAAGCTCGGAGTGTCAGCAATATCTAGAAATCTCAAATTGATCAGTTTCTCCATATCTTTCGGTAATTCAACAAGGCACATACATCCCCGCAACATCAAAGTCTCTAGGTTGTACAACATAACAATCGACTTTGGAAGCATTTCAATATCGGTATACGACAAATTAAGGTGCCTTAGGTTCCTCAGTTTGCCTATGCAATCCGGTACCTCCTTGATAGAATAGCGAGTTAATGACAACACCCTCAAGTACCTCAATCTCGACAACAAGTCACATAGCACTTTCTCAGACAAATGGGACCAACCAGAGTACCTAGATGGCTTCGCTAATGATACGAAGCTCCTAAGTTTCTTCCTTCCATGATATATCTTCAATTTTTGTGGTGTAATGTAAGAGCTGGGAATGAATGAGGCATGACGAGCTAAAAGTGCATCACTTTGATCATCCTTAGACTCAAGCTCCCCCGAGCTAAAGTAGGTTGCACCAGCAACTAGCTTTGCCAAGTCATTCACAAAAGCATGCATAAAGAATTGTGATTCACTGCTACTCGATTTTTGAAGTAATGATCTTGCCACTAGTTCGTTGAAAAATTTCAAACCTGTATTCCATCGGCTATTTCCTTCTTTTCCATCCAAAAATCCCTCTGCAATCCACCAGTGAATCAACTCATCTCGCTCGATTACATGGTCGTTAGAAAATATAGCGCAGTAAGCGAAACATCTCCTTAGATTTGAAGGGAGATAAAGGTAGCTAAGTTTCAAAGCCGAAGAGATGTCATTAGGTCCTTGTGGTAGATCCCAAACTTTGCTGTTCAATATATCTTCCCATTCATGAGGATTGAAATTAGAGCGTAGTAGCCCAGCTAAAGTCTTCACGGCCAATGGCAACCCTTGGCATTTTTTCACTATTTCCATACCTAAATCTTTAAGATCGGGATGATGATCAAAATTTATGTCATCAAGAGCGTGATATGTGAACAAAGTCACGCAAGCATCTAGTGACAACTGTTCAAGCTCATAGGGTTGAGCATGAGCTATTTGAGCAACGCGGGAATCGCGAGTGGTGAGAATGATCTTGCTTCCCTTTGCCCCCCATTGGAAAGGCTTCAAGAGGTTATCCCAGTTTTCAGGATTATCGTTCCAAACATCATCTAAAACGACAAGAAACTTCTTCCCAGCAAGGTGTTCCTTGAGTTTATCTTGAAGCCAATTCAGGTCTTTACCTTGACAGGACAAATGGTTGTTGTTGTTGATTTGCTCTAGGATACTCTTTGTAACAGCATGCATGTCGAAAGAATCAGAAACACAAGCCCATGCTTTCACATCGAAATAGTCCGTGACTCCAGCATCATTGAAGACTTGTTGAGCTAGAGCCGTCTTCCCAATACCCTCCATCCCTACTATGGGAATCACTTTTAGATCTACGCATGTTCGATCGTCTTCTTCTCTGGTCAGTAATTGGAGGATCGCCATTTTTTCGACCTCCCTGCTAACGAAACAATGCCCGGGCAAATTTGAAGTGGCACGTGGATTTTCCCCTTGGCTGTTGGCTGGTCGGTTCCCGTTATTCACTGTCAAGCCCAGAGTATCTTTTTGAGTGATGATATCCATTAATCTGACATTCATCTCTTTTATTTTGGATTTCATTTCATGGTCGAACATCAATGCTCTTGGGCTCAATTTGAAACAACAACTCGGAAGAAAGGAACGCACGCGCCGTTCTTCCTTGGACTTATTTTCCACGCTCTCTATGGCGAACTTGTCAAGCAAGTCTTCAATGTCGTAGGCCAAGTTCCTGAGATCTTCAAGCCACGACTTCACCCTGAGATGGCCTCTCAGTTGCTGGTCCTCTGCATCATCCAGCACCTGCTTGATACTGGTCAGCATCTTAACCCATTTCTTCAACTGCGTATCAATACCCTTGCACTGTGCGAAGTTCAGAAGCTCGCGAGAGGCCAACCTATCGAACAACACCTGAAGAAAGGCGCCAAGAAAGAGCTCCGCGATGGGCATGGCTTGGATTGTGAGGCGGCAAAGGATTAAACAGGGATGACCGGAAGGGTCGAGTACACACACTGAGCGGAGAGGGAAACAGAAGTTCTTCCGTCCTAGACAACGGCGTCAAATGATGGTGTGAATCGGGAGACTTTTTAAGCACTAAAGAGCTCTTTCGTTCTTGGAAGCAAGATGCTCGGACGTGGGACCAAGTCTTGGAGTATCATCATGCATCGGATAGATCATGACATCATAGTTTCATTGATGCACCCACATAAAGCCCATCACTTTATAAAAAGGAAGTTATTACATTATTCGAACTTATCTAGATCAAATGTCACTGTAATTATCGATCATATGAGTCTCTGTTGGACTAAAAACTTAAAGAACTGAATGTCTTGATTTTTCATGAATAAATTTTTTTTTTCATAATTGAGACCTAATGTAAAAACGTGAAAAAATCTTTACAAGCCTCCGGTCATTCATGAAATGTGATTAATAACTTGATTCTCAAAGTGTCGAATGTCTCTAATTAATTGCCCTCTTGAAACTAATGGTGTGTTTTTTTAAATGAATTCGAAAATGAATGAATTTGGTTCGATTCAGTTGGAGAGTTTGTCTAGAAAACTCTATTTAAACTCACGTTCGCACCCCTTCACATATAACTTCTCCCATCAAGAAGTCATGCATTTTGGGCAGTCATCACAAAGCATAACATGAACAATATTTGTTAATGTATTAATACGACATTTTATAAACCGAATGTGGGATCGTATTATCATATTTTATAACAGTCTCAACATTATTCCACATAACATGAGAGCTCAATACATTAAAAGCTCCAAAAATTATGTACTTGATTGCTTAACAAGTGTCGATAAACTCTGAATTAGAAAATGGTTTTTAAATAATAGTCTGAATATATATTTTTTTAAAAACTGTTACTTATCTTCATTACTATGGTTGCTAGCTAGATTTGCCATCCGAAATTTTTTTTTAGGGGGTAGATTACGTGGCCCTAAATCGAATATAATTGCAGACCTTCGAGCTTCATTTGCTTTTTACCGAGCAACATAATTATATTCATGCTGAAGCTTCCTCGTTTTATTTGATCCGTGGGGTCATATAAAATATCCTTTTTTTTTGTTCCTAGAAGAGAGGATTTAACTAACTTCAATATGCCCGTAAGTGGGAATTTCTTATAGAGCTATTCCTACCCTGTTACAATAGCGTGCAGAAGTGAATTTATTAGCACTTGGTGCGTCACTCCAATATACTATTCTTGAAATCATTTAGCCTAGTCATTTTTGCAATTGGAGAGCACGAGCTAACATAAGTGATACTAGTCTAACAAATTCACCCATTGTCCTTACGACCGATTGGTTAGATACTAGCTCCTCCTATTTTCCCATAGCTTAAAGTAGGTTAGACTCAAACATATTCATTGCAACGCATGGGAAGGTCTATCATCCTTCAAACGTGAAATTTAGCATGAGAAAATCGATAGGACATTCAGTTCAATCAAATGTTATACTTTGGAACATTAGCTTATTAAGACAGACCAAACGTCCGCATAGAAGTTAGGTAGTTTTAAGTAGTGAGTTTGAGAAGGTGGCTTGACAATAGGAACTTTATTAGAATGTCACAATTGTTCAATTTCAATATTAGATGTTATATCTTGAAAGTCTTTATAATTACTTAAAACTTTCATACTTAAAGGGTGTAGGATTTGAACTTGATTCACAAAGTTGACCTAATTCTTTCATTTTATTCTTAAGTTTTTATTTTCACCGTAAATTTTATTCCTAAGTCGAACTCAATTATACGGGTGAGTTGATAAATTCAATTCTCGACAAGAACACTCTAATCGAGTTTATGAATAGGTAGTATGCATGAATCATACTCTAAATTTTTTCATGTTAGATCTCCAGCTTGCTACGTGGATTAGCTTATTATAATTGAATTGTAATATCAACAATTTCGGATGAAAATTGACCGGAGAGATTACATTTGCACGATTGAAAAATATATAACTGCTTCAAAATTGAACAGTAAACCTTTTTAAGATTGAATTAGTCATTTTTTTTTGTTTGAATTTTTTTGACATCAACATAAAACACCGTATAATAATTACAAGGTGTTACAGTTCTTGTCTAAAACTTCTTTTTTATAAACTTCTGTAAAGTTAGGATCATCTTGGTCTTCTCACGTCTCACATGTCCATCATTGCTTTATTGAGAGACGAACAAAGTGCAACAGTTTATTTACTTTATCAAAAAAAAAAAAAAACAAAGTGCAACAGTCCACTACAGTTCCTTAGAGGACAATAATCTCCTTCTCCCTTTACTTTTTTCATTTCAAAACTGACACGACTGTACCATTTGCAGCTAGAGACGAGATGGTTTCAATTGGACACGCAACATTTGACAGGATGAAACTTTGCGAACTTAAGAGACCATCTTGGTATCTTCCATCTCTCGTACCCATCCGTCGTTCTATTTCGGACACGAATTAGCAAAAGTCTCTCTAATAAGGTCCACCTTCCATTGCAGTGTCTGATTTTTTGCTTTTTTCCAAAGCAACATCAACGTCGCGTATTCTTTACAGCTCATAAAGTGGCCACGTTTTACATGGCCATTAGAAGGTACGTACTGCACTACGGGTCCTTCGAGGAGAGCACATCCATGTATATTCTTCTGTCGTTTTACCCAAACAGTGGTAATGTCGCGAATCATTTGCAGCTAGAATAATGACACGTTTCACATTACGATGCGACGTTTGATCGACGCGAAAGAGATGAGTAATTATCGCTAATAAGGTACACAATAACGTCTCTTTTTACTTTTGCTTGTTTTCAAAGGTGACACTAGCATCATTAATGGCCATTACCGCGTTTGACTGGATGCCAAAAGTTGAGCATAACCACGGCCTTTCTCAATCTTTTACCGTGACCCACCTTTTAAAGGAATTTGCCTTTAAGTAAAGTGAACATACAGATAGACCTAATAAAATCGACTACTAAAAACTTTATTGTTACCGGTTGTCCCCAAGCACGTGTAGGGACCAAATTTTTTTTTTAAATGGTTACTTCATTATCGAGTAAATTGAACATATAGATGGGCCTAATAATTCCTCTTACTTTGGAAACACTAGAGTTTGGCATAGGTGATTGTGCAGGATCAATTGAAATTTACACCTCGGCACTTACATTTTGTTTTTGGAATTAGTTTCATCGTTGTAGAAAAGATCATTCGCAAAATATTTAAACATGTTATAGATTTCATAGTAACATAGTTAATACTAGATAGATAAAAAAAAATGGGATCTATGGTGCCAAGACCCTTAAATTGTATATTTTCGGTACAAGTCAATGCAATTACTTAACTTACAAAAAAAAAATGGGCCAATGCAAGAAGGTACGTGTGAGAAAAAGAATCTAAATGCATAACATTTATCTATAGTATATTTGCATTAAAATAATAAAGCAATCAAAAATAATAAAGCAAAATACAAAAAATGTAAGACACCATATTATTTAGTTCGATCACTATAAAATTGTCCACGGAGAAAGCAGTATATAATTTCACTATTGATCAAGCAATATGATGAGGGTTATAATCACGCTTGAGTTATTCAAGCACCCTCAATTTTCCTCGATCTTCAATTTCAACCAATAATCCACATAATGTTTAACATGCACAAATTCTTGGCAAAACAATCATTAAAACTTATCAAGATTTGTACAACTATCAAGATCAATTCTTTCCCAATACAATTCACAAACATATGCACGGCCTTGATATTGAAGTCGAAGTATCCACTGAACTTTACAAAAAAGCACTCCTGAAATAACCTTCCTTGGAAGCAGAAAATATAAAATGAATTGAATGATTCATGGAGGTCATCATGTGCCCCCTTATCATCCAAATTCGAATTTTTTTTGGCCGAATCTTATCTTGATCAAATTCACTATCCGACTCACTTTTGCATGAAAACCGCATTTTAAGTAATACTTTTGTGTGGCCCTCTATTTCCATCCTTAAGTAGATGCTCATGCTTAGCCACCCTCTGCCAATTGAAATATATCTGAATTATATGAAAATAATTAATATTACCTTTTCATATGATTCAAACTATATTAAACATGTATCAAAAGTCCACAGATCATATTTAGCAAATTGAAAAATTCACGAATGACATTACATATCGGGCTAAAGTTTAATAATCAAATTAAACAAATTAAAATATAATGGATCACATTGCACTAAATTCGTGACTGATTTACAATATTTTTGCTTTTTTTATTGATTGGGAACCTTTATGAGGAGTCCTGCCATGATCACCCTTCTTTTAATTCTTTGCACATTGGGCCTGCAACCCCACGGTACTTCTTGTTGTCGTCTGGCTCCCACTTCTTAAACCAGCTAAATACAGGGACTTGAGAGACAATTGCTTATGGAGATATCACAAGGTTTCTGTTGAGATGCAGTCCTATTCTAAATAACGTCCATGCTCTTCAAGGTGAAGTGCACCCTCCTCATAATACATTGCTCTGTTTTTCTATGGAGAAGGGCATGCTGTCCATGATAATATACGCTTTTGTTCATGTCGAGTGTGCATTCCTTAAATGCCAAGTGCACCCTTCTTAGGGTCGAGGGAATGCTTGTTATGGTCAAGTGTGAGCTTCCTTTGGCATTTGGATTAGAAATGTGCCCTTTTTGACAAGGTGTACGCTCCTTAAGCATGTTGATGTTGACGGGGCTCCAATGATATTTCTAATGTGTTATTGATTGGAAACCATCTAGAAAGCTCGTGTCCATTTTCTATTATCATGAGATTGATCAGTTAATCTAATCAAGCCCTAAATTATTATTTGCAAAGTAGGGATGAAATTTTTATGATTATTTTATAATAACTTCAGCTCAATTTTAGCCACACACAAAAAAAATGGCGGCTCAGACCGTTTGACCCATTTGGGCCATAGGTCAAAATTGAAGCGGTGGCCATCCGTCTCATTGGCAACCTCGAAAAAGGACTCGGAATTCCCAAACATCATCCCTTGAAGTGATCGCAAGGTGGCCCTTGCCGCTCTGCTCAGTCCCAATACATGCTCTGCTCTTACACCAGGAGAGGCCGGGATTGAACGTAAGCTGTTCTACTTGTTTCCCCACCGAATAATGTCTGCTTGTACGACTCTTTAAATTGTCAATGAATCATCTTACTTTCTAGCAAAATAATAAAAAGCAGAGTTAGATTGATTTATCAAATTGAAAACTTTGCATGTTCTAAGCTTTTCATAATATGCTACTTATCACCTATTTATTTAAAGATTCATCTATAGTTTGATATATCATTCGGTGTATTGATGTACTTGAATAATCCTAAAATCATCTAGCTTAGTCATTATTTCCAATTATAGAGTGTCAGCTAACATTAATGATAATATCTAACAAATTGACTCATCATTCGCTCCCTCATTGTTTTTCCGTAGCTTAAGTAATTCAAAATTGAACATACATTGCCTTCCTAATGTGTATAGTGTGTGACATCCTGAATTTTCGACCTTGTCTCGATAAAATGAAATGGGCTTTTCGCTGATGCGCCTATGGTACTTTTTCTCAGAGCTGATCACTCACGAGTTAACAACCTATTAGGTAAAACTATCAAGGAATATAACCGCGGTAAAATCCTTAAAAGCTACCTAGTGAGTTGGATTGTACCTAAATCGTGTTCAGTTGATTTTAACTATGAAATTGAACTCGGATTCGGAAATCGAACGTTCGAGCGTGTCACGATTTATTTTTAGGTCCTCGTCTCATCTTTTCGGAGAATTCCATCGAGCTGGGAATTTTGCGGAAAAATGCAAAGTGGACAAAAAGAATTTGTGGAAATTCGGATGGGTCTCTTTAATTATATTTTTGGGCTATCAAATTGAGTTATTTGATGGATAAATGATGAAAATTTGTAGGGGCTGATTAAGGGGTCTATTTGGGCTCCAAAAAGGCTTTATTTTGTGAAGAGATGAGAAGAAAATTAGCCATTGGATGACCCTTTGACTTTAGGGGTAGAAGACCACCATTGGCCACAAGGAAAACTTGCTTGGCAAGTTGTCTGCCCCTTTTCTTTCTCCCAAACGCAGCTCCCCTTCCTCCTCTTTCTTCTTCATTTTCTTCTCCTCCTTTTTCTGCTGCTCACGCCCTCCCTACTTGCTGTGCAAGTTTCACCTTAGCTGAGCCTCTTCCGAGCTTCTTTTGGTGTCGCCGTAGGCTCGGGTTTTGCTCGTCTTCGCGTCGCCGTCGCCGTAAACCAATTTATTCTCTAATCCGGTGAGTTAACTTCCTAATCATTTCTTAGGGGTTGATTACACTTGGGGGTTATATTGGTGTTTATTAGCTTGATTATAATTGATTTAGGTTGGATTGACACTAGTGAGGATGGTTTAGCTTAGATTAGTGGATTTCTCTGGAATCTGTTCATTGGATCCTTGCTGTTTGCCAATTTTGTGGATCGAAATTGGATGAGATTTTGAGGTCGATTCCTTCTTGAGAAATGTTTTATACATATTCAGCTACAACATATATTTTACTCAAGATTTTATTTATTTAAAATAATATTATTCCAGCTTCGTTTTAAGCAAAACAGAACCCCTGTTTTTGCTGTAATTTGTGACCTGTTGGTGTTCAATGGATTTTTATCAACTCTTAGACTCCTAATTGCAAAATAGTTCCTTCATGAAAGTTGTTTCTTACATTTTCTAGTATAACATATTCAAATTTCAGCTCAAACGGACAAGTTTTATATCTCGAAACAAGTTGGTTTTGAAAGACATGATTTCTGAAAACTGACACAATTTTTGTAGAAATTTGGGCGATTTACTTCTCTCTTTACAGAAGGATTTAGGTCAAGGTGTATCCATGAAAAATGTTCATTTAAGTGTTATTTATAACCTATTAAAATTTTGGAATTTTCCGAAGTCATTTGGTTATGTTTCTGGATTTAAACTTGGAGATGCGCGAGTGGCCTATTTCTGCCCGTTTAAGGCCGATTTTGGTTTTTGTGGGTGATTCGTGTAGTCGGAGCCGTTCCGTTGCCCGTCTTTGTCACCAACGAGCTTGGCTCGCCTCCCGGAGTCAAGAGGAGTCGCCGGAATCTTCGTCAGAGCTTCGCCGGAGTCTCGCCGGACTATTGCCAGAAAATCGTTGAAGCTGTTGTTGGACTCCCCTGAGGTTGGGCCATCCAATCGTGCAATCGGATCGGAGATTGGAGGTCCGCATCAAGCCCAAGCGCGACCAAAACTTTGGGAACCGCATCCCCACCAATTGTTGGAATCACGTGAATTAAATGTGAGTAGACCTCCTAAAACTTAATTAGGGATGTTTATTGTCTTAGTAGAATTATTAGGGCAAATTATGTGGATTATGATGTGAGTGGATGAAATTGGTCTAATATGGCCGGGTGTCGGAAGCCAAGGAAGCATGATGCGATTAAGTGAGCACGAGGCCAATTGGGTTCGAGATGGATCGAATGTAAGGTCATTGGACCTGAGATACTAATTGGACGTCAAAGAAAGTTCAATTGGATACCGATGGGTTGACCATTAGTAGAGGTTGTACTGTGGTGTGGAGATAAGATAGGAAGGCTAGTTAGGGTTTTAGGCCGGTCGTGGACGGCCTTGAATTATTGATTGTGTAATTTATTTAATTATTGATATATGGTGCAATTTATTTAATTATTAATTGATTGCGTAATTTATTTAATTATTGATTGATTTGTGCAATTTATTTAATTATGATAGTAGGTCTTGGTTGGGCTTAGTGCTACGTGATGATTGGGGACCAGTGGATTCCTGGATATATATATATATATATATATATATATATATATATATATATATATATAGAGAGAGAGAGAGAGAGAGAGAGAGAGGGATTACGAGAGAGGATAAGTTTGATAGAAGAACGAGGGAAGATGTGAGATGATTAGGCTTAGTGTCTAATGGCGACTAGGGTCTAATAGACTCATGGATATGATGAGCTCAAAAGAGAAATTATTTGGGTGAGCAAGTGCTATGAAAGGTGAGGAAGGATTAGATTCTAGGCGACTGAGAAGATGTGAGATGCGATTAGGGACCCTAGGGCAATTGACAGACCTAGTTTTGGGTTAGGAGGTTGGCTCATTGAGATATTTATATCTCAACCCGTTGTGGTAACCATTTCAAGTATATGATTGGATATTGATTTTGGAGGTGAGTTTTGTGGGAGTTGATAGGGCTAAGATTCACACTTCCGCTGGAGACTTGAAGGCCAGCGACTTGCCTGGGACGTCGCTATTCTATGGTCAAAGAGAAAAGGAAAATCGAGAACCGTTGCGCGTTCGGAAAATCGGGGTGTGACATAGTGCATAGCAAAAACACAAATTGGAAGACGATAAAATTAATAGCATTTTCACTTCAATCAAAAGTGTTTTTTTTGTCTAACATCAGTTTATTAAGACCAAACAAGGCCACACGGGTTAGGTAGTTAGCATAGTCAATTCAGAAAGATCGTCTGATAAAGAAAGCATAATAAAAAAGCCTCCCTTTTTTTCAAATTCCACTATCAAACGTTATATCTTTGAAGTTTATCATTTCTTAAATTTGTTATACTTATGGGGTATGATTGAATGTGATTCACAATGGAATCTACAACTCTCATTTTGTACTTGACTTTTTTTTAAGCTGGCACTCTACTCTTAACTCAAGTTTAAAAAACTGGTAACCTAATTAATCGAATTCACAATTTTGGAGAAAATGCTAATTGAGTTCTTGATTAGAGATACGAGAATCATACTGGACAAATCTCTCTAAAAAGAAAGCATGCATAAAAAATGGCTCATGAATCACCATAAATATTTTTAGAACATCTATATATTTAGTTTAAAATTGTCATTTTTTTAATACGAAATTACTCCCAACAATTATAATTTCTATATACTAAAGTAACCCCCCACTTTTTTTTATGCATAACCACCATTTTATCGTCCAATCTCGCATTTCACCTACATACTTAAGCGGAAAGCGAAATATGTCTAACTTGAACTTTTTTATATTACCCCTACAATTACAATTTCCATCTATTGAATAAGTACCTATTTTTTAATGCATAACCGCCATTTTGTCTTTCAACCTCATTTTCCTTAAGTATCTATATTGGTCTGACGCTCTAAGTTCTTGATCTATACTTTCACGATATGACGATTCTCCTCTTATTTTCAAAATGATATCACTAGAAGCCTTTGGATTCAAATTTAATAGGTCAGACACGTAACATTATGGCATTAATTGATGGAAAATAATCGATGACATGATGGACTTCGATACCTCAACAAGTGAAGGCATCGATCGTGCACCTCATAATGGCAATCATTGTGTTAGAACGTGCCCCTAAGGCAGTTTTTAATAAACTCCTTTTTTACAAGTTGAATGACTCGAAAGAATACTTTAAAGTTTACCGTTAGCCAATTAATGAGGCGTAATTGGAATTTTCGACATCGGCATGAACGCAAAGACTGATCTTCGACCTTTTCACGACCTTCTCACCATCTTGCTTTGCATGGATCATATGGCGTCACAGTTTCAATGATGCGGCCTCACAATGTTCATCCTGTTATCAAATAAAGAGCAGTTATCACATAAACTTAACGATGTTAATTGTATCGTCATTGATCACCAATCGTACAAATTCTTCATGCATCGAAACCTACAAAATTTTCATAATTGATTGTTCAATGAATGTTAGGAAATGCTGGACAACAAAGCTTTTGTTTCTCTTAAATGATGACCAGAAAGAGAAGAATCGTTACTTTCTCTTCAATTTTGTTTCTGTCATCTAGATATGCCCTCTCAAGAATGCATAATCAGATTAGATAAGACGGAAAAAAAAAAACCGTGCGGCAATAGATTGAATTAAGTTGCAAATCTTCGAGCCTCAATTTGTCTTTTTCCCTTGTTGCCAAGCAACAATGATTACATTCATGGCAAAGCTTCCTTGTTTTGCTTGGTCTACGGGGTCAAAAAAATTTATGCCCCGGGAAGAGAGGAGCTACCTAACTTCAATATGCTCACCAGCCATTCAAATAGGTGGAATATACCTGTTCATACCTTATTATTAAAGTTTCTTTAAATCTTTTATTAGCAGTAAAAAATAGCCAAATTTCTATATTGCAGTTTTTGTTATGGCATCACATTATAAAAAATGATCGATGTGAGGATTGCGCTCTTAAAAAGGTTCAGGAAGGTGGACTAGCTGATGCGCGTGAAAGTTGATTCAGACACCATTTAGCTGCTAATTACAAAAGTAAAAAATACCATAAATAAATTGGTTGCCGGTCTCAAGGTCAAATAAAATTTGAAATTTCCAGGCCGTGAGGTCAAATAAGATGTGCTTATATTTAATTAGGACAACAGTGGGAGTGCCTAACTACGACCCACCCACTGGCTAAATTATTTTATATGAACGTGCACAAATCCATAAATTAAATCAATTATGCCCGCTAAAAACATGGTGCCAAGGAATTTTGCTTATAGAGAGCTTACCGCATTCCTGTTGAAATGCGTTCTTGTCCTAGAGAAGGTGCGTCCTCTCCGTGGCAAAGTGCACCACTCTTGACAATAAGTTGCTTACTCTTTTCATGGCGTAGAGTGCTTCTGTTTTCGCTCTCGTTCAGGCCAAGCAAACATCCCTTAAAGGTCAATCACGTGCTTCTTAGGTAATTGAAAACTGGAAAAATACATGCACTGGAATGGAATAATGACGTAAATAATCTCCGTATAATATGGTCCTTCAACTTTTCATTGATTGACTATTCATGAATCACATTGAATAAGTAAAAATTTAGAAATCATATTATATATTAGACTAAAATTCGAGAATTATTTGTGTCATTTTTTTTTCATTAGAAAAATTCCACGAAGGAGGAGAGCAGTTGCTTCATGTCTGAAGTTACCTCGAAGTTTCCTACTAGTCTTCGTCGCCTCGATGGTTAGAAAAGATGTCCCATGGGCCATGACATAAGGGTAATAAAAAGGAGACATAATTGATTGAATAATTGACACTAAAGGAGCTTCTGTGTCTGGAGGGTTCGAATTTTCCAAGGAAAATTGTGGACTGTTGCTGGTTAACGCCCAACTTTTCTTATTAGGAGGGGCTTCCCAAAAACCTGGCCGCGGAAGACGCATGGCAGCTTCTGAAGAACTCCTGATGAGCATCGCGCATCGTACACTTCAAATCTTTGACTTAATGGCCTTTTCTCTATCATGATTAGTCTTTTCGAGTCTAGAGGAAAAAAAGTCGTGACAAGTAAACGTTTGTTCTTGATCATCCACCGATTAGGCTACGAGCATCATAGTTGAGATACACATGCCTAGAGTTTTTCCGATGCTAAGTAATCCTCAAAGAGAGGGTTTCAATCGAGCAGATATATTTAGGAATTTGAACATCTCTGAATCTTCTGAAGACGAAGTTGGGTTTCAAACAAGATGGAAACAAGAAAACAACCATCTCGGGTGAGTCAATTAGCACAATGAACCCAAACAAACCTATGAGAGAAACGATGTAGGATATTGCTAGGATATTGCCCCTAATTTGGTATGACGAATTTTCATCGGCAATAGATATGGCTCGCTTTATTATTTTTGTATACAAAAAACGAAGCAAGCCCGGCTGTGACAAGTAGTCTCACTCTTTGTAACCAGAAGGTGCCTAAGGCATGTACACTCAAAGAGTGCGTTTTAGTCTGCGAGTAATGCCTGTAAACTATATCTCCAGTAGGCTGTCACCATGTTCTTTCCAGGTATGCTACCCACATGGCGAGCCTCCGCACTCAAGCCTCAAGGGTCTGCCTTTTAGGGAACTGAACAGGACTTTAGCCAGTGGAAACCAAGAACTTTGAGCCCTACGTTAGAATCAGATGAAGCTACATCTCCTAGAGGTTTTTACTAGGCTTGGAAGAAGAAAGGAAAGTGTTTAGGGAAACATGATTCCAGAGATGATTTTTCAAAAACTGGGATCTCCTGATCTTATTTTTCACGCAACACTCCTCGTCTTTTATAGACGATTTTAAGTCATTGTTGCTACAATACTTTCTACAGTACTTCTACAATATTTTACTGTTTGCACAATGCAAAACAGTATACTCGTAGTACAATCCGTGACTGCTATAGTTCATTGCTACAGTACGCTACAGTGTTCGATCCGTGATGTCGGCCGAAAACACGTTTTACATAATTACACATATCTAGACTAGTCCCCATTGTCTCGGTTGATGGGTTCTTCAGTGTTGTCATTGGAGTCATCCGAGTCTTTAGGTTCATTTTGTCTTGTCTGATTTATCTAATGAGTGGGGGTAGTAGTGCTTAGGATTCTTTCCCAGTAGGAAAGATGTTCTGGGGAGTCTAATGGTGGGGTATCCTCACACGGCATTGTTGGCTGAGACCAATTTTGTGGATCTCGATAGTTTTGCAAATCTGTGCTAATCTGTGAGAGAGAGAGAGAGAGGTCAGTTTCTTCCACTTGTGTAGTGGAGGATTCGCTGAGATAGAAGGCAGGGCCATCCTTCTGTCTTTTGAAGTCTTTGATTAGAGCTTCAATTTCTTCTTCTACCAGGTGTGGTGGTCTTGAAGAACTTGCATAGAATGGGTCGGAGAATGGTCCATATTCGGCCCATGGGTCTTGAGAGTCTTGGAAAATGGTACTGGTTGGATCTGGTTGGGTATCTGATGATGAAAATTCTTCAGGATGTCCAAGTCGGTAGACTTCTAGAGCTTCTTGGACTGACTCTTTGACATTATTGGCATCCCATGAAACATTATCTGAGTGTGTTGGCCAAATTTCTGGAGGGATTGTCCGATTTGCTTGACACAAAACTCTCTGGAGTTCTCTGTAAGACTGTGGGTCAGAGGCGATACATCTTGTGAATGTTCCATACACGTAGTGTACTCGTAGATGGAGCTGAGGTCTATAGGAACTTGTTCCTATGTTTGATGGTCTTCGCCCATGATCTCCAATTGGGTGGATAAATATCCATGGACGATGGAAGAGGATAATGGTGTATCTTTCTGGTTCCGGTCGTCCCTATCGATTTTCTGTGCCAAAAATAGCACGTTAGACGCTAAGGGGCATAAATCAATTTAACAATGAGAACAATATTTTAACCTGTGGCTTCTGTGATCCTGTGCTCTGAGTGTTTGTGTGAGAGCTCGCCAAATTTGCTCAGTGAGAAACTGAACAGTTATGGTGTAGTGATTAAACAAATACCAAAATATCCATTTTAATCTTTCAGAAAATTCCTGTTTTGGGTTCCAGGTGAGTGGATGGATGAATGGGTAGTCCGAATGGAGTCCATCATATTTCAGGAGCAGTCCTCCATAATTAGCAAATATGCTGTATTCACTAGATTTAAGGAAATCATTAAGTTTCTCTAACAACATGTTCTCCTCAATAGCAGCTCGTATCTTTGGAGGATATTCAATTCTAGGACCTTGGATGTCTTGAACCCTGTATGTGTTTCCATGGTGATTTCTTTTCACATACATATTAATTTCTAAAGGGGCTTTGGGTCTGGAAAGAAAATCAACAATGACATTTTTCTTTTCTGCAATGCGTTTGGTTTCAAAAAAATATTTCGAAAACCATTCTGCCCACCTTAAGAGCTGTGGATGAGGGATATGCTTCTGTTTGAATTTTACCATTTGAGGGAAAGAAGCCATATCCATTTCTACTAAGAAATGATGGCCAATAAGATGGAATTCGAACTTTTTAACTCCATTCTTTACTGCCAATATTTCTTTGAATGTGGAGTGGTAATGAGTTTCAGTTTTAGAGAACTTACCACTCTTATATCCACAAACGTACCGCTTGTCATCAATTTCTTCAAATAGTACAACTGTTCAGTATTCGTCACTGGCGTCTGTCTGGAGAATTCTTTTCCCTGTTGAAGGGATCTGAGGAGGAGGTAGATCTTGCATGATCTCCTTAAGTTTGGCAAGGGCTTCAGTCTGGTCCTTTCCTCAAGGGGAGGCCTCTTTTTTCAGTATTTTTTTAAGAGGTATAAGGAGCTTAGACAGTTGATGAACAAAATCTCGGATATAATTGACTATATCAAGAAATATTTGAACATGTTTAACTGTAAGTTCCTTTTCTGGGAATTTGAGTAATTCCTTTGCAATATGTGGACCTGGCTGATATGTTCCTTGGTCAAGATTCATACCAAGAAACTCAATTCTTTGCTGCGCAATGGTCATCTTCTTTTGAGACAACATAATTCCATGCTTTTGAACAAGTTGGATGAATTTTTGGAGGAGTTCAGCATGAGATTGCTCATCAGGGCTGTAGAGCAAAATGTCATCTATGTAAATGGCAGCACTGTCCAAGATTGGACTGAAAATTTGGCACATGGCTTTTTGGAAAAAGGGATTGAGCAGTTTTGAGCCCGAATGGCAAAACTTTCCATTGATAGTGCTGATTTGGGATGCAGAATCCAGTTTTGGATCTGTCATCAGGGTGAATTCCAAGTTGCCAAAATCCTGCTTTAAGATCAAATTTTGAATAGATCTTAAATTTGGATAGGCTAGCAAAAAGGGATTTTCTTGAAGGTAAAGGAAATTTGTCATCGTGGAGAAAGGTATTGAGAGGTTGGTAATTGATGACCAAACGAAGTTTTCCTCTATTCTGTTCTGCTCGTTTGTTAACATAAAAAGCTTCACAAGCCCACTGGGAATCAGAAGGCTCGATGAGTCCCTGTTGTAGGAGCTCAGAACACTCCTTTTGAGCAAGAGCAAGATGTTCAGGATTCATACCTGAATGACTGGCTTTTGTCGAGTTGATATCTTCATTCTGTTTGAAGGGGAGGCGAATAAAAAACTGTGGGTTTTGCCATAATGGATGTTGGCATTTTTGCAAGAACTCTGAGTGATTATCCGCACAAGAGTCTAAAAGACTTTGCATGATCGGATCGAGAATGTTGATATCAAGGGAAAAAAACCTCTGAATACTGGTGAATTCTTGGAAAGTTCCTTTGAACTTGAGACCTTTTCCACTGATGATTTTGAGCTTAGGAAGCTGGGATAAAATATCCCATCCTATAATAAGGTCTTTGTTTGGAAATGGGCATCCAAGAATTTTAGTGATGATAGAACACTGCGGGAAGAATTGTATGGTGATGGGTTTTGACCTGACATTGGCAGAAAAAGTGTCTCCCGATGCTGAAGTGAAATATCGGACATGAGGTGTCCAATATTCATCTGGGAGTATTTTTGGGTCAAATAAGGATATATGTGCTCCAATGTTTATCATGACTATGACTGTGATAGGTTTGGAATATTTTAAAAGAAATATTTTCACTGAAAAATATGGTGGGAGGTAGTATGAGTCTTGCGGAAATATTTCCGGAGCAAAATGGAAAAGGTCTTTCTCACCATATTCATCGTCTTCGTCTTCTTCTAGGAAATACGGGATGGGACAAATTGTCTCATCTGAAGGCTCATCATCAATAGAGAATATTGATTCCAAGTCATCATCTTGAAGGGATATGCCAGTTTGTTGTTCAATCTGTATGATGACGTTGATGTTGTTTCGCTTTGCTTGGAGACAATTTTTGGCAAAGTGTCCTTTTTTGTTGCAAATGTAACAACGCTTGGACTTGGACTTAGAGAACCTTCTTTTCCCGGAGGAATTGGAACCGAAGGATTTTCTTTTCCTTCTGAGAAATCTTCTTTTCCTGGAGCGTTTATGCTGGAAGTTATCATCAGAAAGATGATATTTTCCAAAATATTTTTTCGTCTTGTGTTTGTAGTGGTCGCAAACTGCATCTTTGTCTCCAGGGCATTTGATCTTCAAATAATCTTTCGAACAATTTTTGTTCAAATGTGGGCTTTGTTTGAGGAATTGCTGGAAAGAGTGTTTCCTACTACAAAGTTCTTCAATCCCCATATGGATTTCTTGTTGGAGTTGGCCAATGGTGACATATGTAAGCTTCAGGTTTTTTGTGCCGAGAGATTTTTGATTCATGCGCCTAGCAGGTGTTCCTAGTTGGGACTATCCAGTGCAACGAAGAAGAAGATCCACAGTATGAGTGATTCTCCAACAGTTCTCAGTGCGCCCGTTTCTCTTACTCCTTCACCTTCACCTTCACCTTCATCTCTCTCTGAGTTTCGCATCTCTAATGCTTCAAAGATTGACTTCCTCTATGAAGTCACTCAAACCGAAGACACTAGAATCTCAGAAACCCAGCTACCTCTCATGAATCCATACTCTGCTTTTGCAAAACCATCATCATCCTTTTCTCCCATCCGCTCCATCAAACAGCTCATCCGATATACTCCTCCTCAAGTTAAGGAATATGTCCAGTCGTCCAAGTTCGATCAACATCTTATTCCTGCCACTGATAAGGAATATTTTGTTACCCTCCAAATACCCCCTGAGTTTCCTCGACAGTGAGCTCAACAAGGCTATACTCACATGCATTACGGTGCAGTTCGTCTTGCTCTTACCTTCCATGGTAGAAAGGGTCTTCCTGTAGTTGCCAGAATGGCACTTCTGGACACAAGATTTTTAGAATACCAGCATGCTTGCATAGGAACGGTGCAGACTACTTTAAATGCTGGCACAATGTTTGTTACACTATATCCAAACTTCAACGTTGCTCTTACGGATCTCCAGCTCTTCTCTTTTCTAAAAGTCCAACTCCAGCTTACAGGAGCCCCACAGACTGCAGACTCTATTGCAGTAACTCTTCACTACCAGATGGTGTATCGTGTGCAGAACCATGCACTAGACCTGAATTTCCATGGTAATGAAGATGCCCTGTTCATTTCCCTAGAAAATGACCAAGCTTCCTGCATCCATGTTCCCCGGCAGATTCCTAAGGAAAAGTTAACCAAGCTTCTACCTAAAACTTGGATAACAAATTATGAACAGCTTCGCCAAAGCAACAAGCCTGTTCATTCTGTTGATTTCGAATTTATTCGGAAAAAAGACGGCTTGGTCCAAGTCAAGTTCAACAAGGGGAAGGAAGAGACACCTCCAATCTTCCCAACACTTTTTTTGATCAAGACATGAGTTCCAGAACCAGTACCCGAAGAAGATGACCCCAAGAAGCTCGTTGAATTTTTCAAGCCTGATGGAAACCCTGTCCATCATTACAAAGATCCCTATGGCCACTGTTTTTGGGATCCATGGTGCCAATGTTCTTATTGCACCAACTCCCCTGACGAGTTTGATCCAATGGCGGAAAGAAAACCCCGGAAAAACAAGAAGAGGAAGGACCCACTTTACCAAAGGTATCTTGAAAAAGATCCCACGGTAGGTCCTCTTGGTGACGAGATGGGATACCAATTTTTGGTATCATATTCTCCTTCTACTCCTCTTTCTGCTAGTACCCAGGAGTCAACCACTACACCCCATACACCTCCACTATCACCACCAGCTAAAAAGTCAGCCAAATCCGTTATCTCTCCATTTTACAAACCTATCCAGAAGTGGGTAAGAAGGCAGTCCTAGCCTTTCCCGCTAACACTCCCCACTGCCTTTGATGAAAGAAAGAAGAGTTGCAAACCTTCTTCATCCCCTACTCCACCTGAAATTTGTATGTTCAAAACAGAAGATTTTCCCCATTTACCTAGGGAGAATGTACGTCTTGATTTTCCTGAAACCTAGGAATTCACAGACTCTGAGAGAAGGCATTATCATATGCCAAAGATAAACATGCCAAAAGAAGTGGATGAACAAGGCAGGCCTAGAAGAAACAGTCCTGCTGAGGCAGTACTAAACTGGCAATCTGAAACCTTCTTGGCCCAGAATGAAGCTCTCAAGACCATTAACATAAAGGTTGATGGTGTTCACCATAGCATCAAGCTTCATCATGATGTCGTTCGGAAAATGGTCCAAGATTTCCGAAAGCGACTCTCAGATGTAGAAGAGGGAAGAGTTTATTCTTCTTACCTAGAATACTCGACGAAGGAGATTGAAAAGCTCAAACGCCAGATAGCGTTCCTCCAAGAAAGATGAATGTCTCATGCTCCATCAACGGATTTCATATCCAACTTTTTCGTCTTAGAAAAACCCAAGGTACCAGTACCTCCAGACCCATTTTTCATGCCATCTGAACCAGATCGTTCTGATCCTATACGGCTCAGAAATATCATCAGAGACATGGAAAAGAAAAAGGCCATAAAGATGGGAAAAGAAAAAATAGGCTCCTCAATTGACCCAGACCAACCCAAGCAGTTGATGGTGTCCAATCCCTTAGAAACATATCTAAAGGATTTGACTGCCAGACCTCCAGAACCTAAACAATCTTTCATTTCCATAAATACCATCAACAACCCAGAAGACTCTGCTTTTGAGGATGGCATTCCAGAAGAATTTTCATCTTCAGCATCTTCATCCAATGGTTCTACTCCTCCTCTTTACATGGCCGACCCTGATCCGGATCCGCCACCGGAACCAATGTATGAAGATAACCCTTCTGAACCTCAAATTGTGTTTCCAGACCAACCTCGAGCCCAAACACACTCGTCTCACCTAAACACAGGGTTCTTTACAATCGATGATATTCCCTTTTCCAAATGGCTAGATCGATTCCAGGAATTTCATTCATGGCTCATTACCCAGAAGTTAACCCGAGACAGCAATTATGATATTCTCCTTGAATTTACCTCTAAATTCACTGGCTCACTAAGAGATTGGTGGAGTTGCATCCTTGAAGCCAATCAAGTCCAGTTCTTGATTTCGACCAATTTCAAAGACAATATTTCCGCCATGCACAAGTTCTTTTGCGGAAATATGGAGAATACTAAAGAGGCCCAAAGGCGAGAATTCTTTGAAAGAAAATGCTGTTCTCTCTGGCGAAAAGATCTAGATCGCCATTTCCAAGCCATGCATAAGCTTTTCTATGCCCTGGGAGCTGATGAAAGCCTGAAACAAGTCTTTCTTAACTCTATTCACAAGGAGATTTCCCAAGTAGTAGAAAAATCTCTCGGCACAAAAAACCTAAAGCTTACAGATGTCACCATTGGCCAACTCCAACAAGAAATCCATATGGGGATTGAGGAACTTTGTACCAGGAAACACTCTTTCCAGCAATTCCTCAAACAAAGCCCTCATTTGAGCAAGAATTGTTCAAAAGATTATTTGAAGATTAAATGCCCTGGAGACAAAGATGTTGTTTGCGACCATTGCAAACACAAGAAAAAGAAGCATTTCAGAAAGTATCATCTTTCTGATGATAACTTCCAGCATAAACGCTCCAGGAAGAGAAGATTTCTCAGAAGGAAAAGAAAATCCTTCGGTTCCAATTCCTCCGGGAAAAGAAGATTCTCTCAATCCAAGTCCAAGAGTTGTTACATTTGCAACAAAAAAGGACACTTTGCCAAAAATTGTCCACAGGCAAAGCGAAACAACATCAACGTCATCATGCAAATTGAACAACAAACTGGCATATCCCTTCAAGATGATGACTTGGAATCAATATTCTCTATTGATGATGAGCCTTCAGATGAGACAATTTGTCCCATCCCGTATTTTCCAGAAGAAGACGAAGACGATGAATATGGTGAGAAAGACCTCTTTCATTTTGCTTCGGAAATATTTCCACAAGATTCATACTACCTCCCGCCATATTTTCCTGTGAAAATATTTCTTTCAAAATACTCCAAACCCATCACAATCATAGCCATGATAGACACCGGAGCACATGCATCCTTGTTTGACCCAAAAATACTCCCAGATGAATATTGGACACCTCATGTTCAATATTTCACTTCACCATCTGGAGACACTTTTTCTGCTAGTGTCAGGTCAAAACCCATCACCATACAATTCTTCCCGCAGTGTTCTATCATCACTAAAATTCTTGGATGCCCCTTTCCAAACAAAGACCTTATTATAGGATGGGATATTTTGTCCCAGCTTCCTAAGCTCAAAATCATCAGTGGAAAAGGTCTCAAGTTCAAAGGAACTTTTCAAGAATTGACCAGTATTCAGAGTTTTTTTTCCATTGATATCAACATTCTCGATCCTATCATGCAAAGTCTTTTAGACTCTTGTGCGGATAATCACTCAGAGTTCTTGCAAAAATGCCCACATCCACTGTGGCAGAACTCACAGTTTTTTATTCGCCTCCCTTTCAAACAGAATAAAGATATCAACCCGACAAAAGCCAGTCATTCAGGTATGAATCCTGAACATCTTGCTCTTGCTCAAAAGGAGTGTTCTGAACTCCTACAACAGGGACTCATCGAGCCTTCTGATTCCCAGTGGGCTTGTGAAGCCTTTTATGTCAACAAACGAGCAGAGCAGAATAGAGAAAAATTTCGTTTGGTCATCAATTACCAACCTCTCAATACCTTTCTTCGAGATGACAAATTTCCTCTACCATCAAGAAAATCCCTTTTTGCTAGCCTATCCAAAGCTAAGATCTATTCAAAATTTGATCTTAAAGCAGGATTTTGGCAACTTGAAATTCACTCTGATGATAAATCTAAAACCGAATTCTGTATCCCAAATCAGCACTACTAATGGAAAGTTTTACCATTCGGGCTCAAAACTGCCCCATCCCTTTTCCAAAAGGCCATTTGCCAAATTTTCAGTCCAATCTTGGACAGTGCTGCCATTTACATAGATGATATTTTGCTTTACAGCCCTGATGAGCAATCTCATGCTAAACTTTTCCAAAAATTCATCCAACTTGTTCAAAAGCATGGAGTTATGTTGTCTCAGAAGAAAATGACTATTGCGCAGCAAAGAATTGAGTTTTTTGGAATGAATCTTGATCAAGGAACATATCAGCCAGGTCCGCATATTGCAAAGGAATTACTCAAATTCCCAGATAAGGAACTTACAGTTAAACAGGTTCAAACATTTATTGGTATAGTCAATTATATCCGAGATTTTGTTCCTCAACTGTCTAAGCTCCTTATACCTCTTCAAAAAATGCTGAAAAAAGAGGCCTCACCTTGGGGAAATGACCAGACTAAAGCCATTGCCAAACTTAAGGAGATCATGCAAGATCTACCTCCTCTTCAAATCCCTTCAACAGGGAAAAGAATTTTTCAGACAGATGCCAGTGATGAATACTAGGCAGCTGTATTATTTGAAGAGACTGATGGCAAGAGGTACGTTTGTGGATACAAAAGTGGTAAGTTCTCTAAAGCTGAAACACATTACCACTCCACATTCAAAGAAATATTGGCAGTAAAGAATGGAATTAAAAAGTTCGAATTCCATCTTATTGGCCATCATTTTTTAGTGGAAATGGATATGGCTTCTTTTCCCTCAAATGGTAAAATTCAAACAGAAGCAAATCCCTCATCCACAGCTCTTAAGGTGGGCAGAATGGTTTTCGAAATATTCTTTGAAACCAAACACATTGCAGGAAAGAAAAATGTCTTTGCTGATTTTCTTTCCAGACCCAAGGCCCCCTTAGAAATCAATATGTATGTGAAAAGAAATCACCGTGGTGACACGTACAGGGTCCAAGACATACAAGGTCCAAGAATTGAATATCCTCCAGAGATACCAGCTGCTATTGAAGAAAACATATTGCTAGAAAAACTTAATGATTTCCTCCAATCCAGTGAATACAGCATATTCGCTAATTATGGAGGATTGCTCCTGAAACCTGATGAACTCCATCCGGACTACCCATTCATCCACTCACTCACCTGGAACCCAGAACAGGAATTTCCCGAAATGTTAAAATGGATGTTTTGGTGTTTGTTTAATCAATACACCATAGCTGTTCAGTTCCCTATTGAGCAAATATGGCGAGCCCTCACACAAACACTCAGAGCACAGGATCACAAACGCCACAGGTTAAAACATTTGTTCTCACTGTTAAATTGGTTTATGCCCCTTAGCGCTTGGCGTGCTATTTTTGGCACTGAAAATCAACAGGGACGACCAGAACCAGAAAGACACACCATTATTCTCTTTCATCGTCCATGGATATTTATCCACCCAACAGGAGATCATGGGCAAAGACCATCACATATAAGAATAAGTTCCTATAGACCCCAGCACCATCTGCAAGTACACTATGTGTATGGAACATTCCCAAGATGCATCGCCTCTGACCCACAGTCTTACAAAGAACTCCAGAGAGTTTTGTGTCAAGCAAATCGGACAATCCCTCCAGAAGTTTGGCCATCTCATGCAGATAATGTTTCATGGGATGCCAATAATGTCAAAGAATCAGTCCAAGAAGCCTTAGAAGTCTACCGACTCAAACATCCTGAAGAATTTCCATCATCATCAGCCCAACCAGATCCAACCAGCACCATATTCCAAGACTCCCAAGACCCAACTAGGACAAGGTCCACTGGTATACAGAAAACGAAGCAAGCTTGGCTTTGACAAGTAGCCTCACCCTAAGATCTTACTCCACATGTAAGATTCAGAAGGTGCATAAGGCATGTACACTCAAAGAGTGCGTTTTAGTGTGGGTAGCATCCGAGCTCAAGCCTCAAGGGTCTGCCTTTTAGGGAACTGAACAGGACCTTAGCCAGCGGAAACCAAGAACTTTGAGCCCTACGTTAGAACCAAAAGAAGCTGCATCTCCTAGAGGCTTTTACCAGGCTCGGAAGAAGAAAGGAAAGTGTTTAGAGGGACATGGTTTCAGAGAGAGATTTTCACAAACTGATATCTCCTGCTCTTATTCTTCACGCAACACTCCTCGTCTTTTATAGACGAGTTTCAGTCACTGTTGCTACAGTGCTACAGTGCTTTCTACAGTACTTTTACTGTTTGCACAGTGCTAAACAGTATACTAGTAGTACAATCCGTGACTGCTACAGTACGCTACAGTAATTTACAGTACATGGCTCGTGAAGGCGGCCGAAAACACGTTTTACACATATCTAGACTAGTCCCTGTAGTCTCGGTTGATGGGTTCTTCAGTGTTATCATTGGAGTCTTCCGAGTCTTCAGGTTCACTTTGTCTTTTTTGGCTTGTCTGATGAGTGGGAGTAGCAGTGCTTAGGATTCTTTCCCAGTAGGAAAGATGTGCTGGAGAGTCTAATGGTGGGGTCTCCTCACGCGGCATTGTTGGCTGAGGCCAATTTTGCGGATCTCGATAATTTTGCAAATCTGTGCTGATCTGTGAGAGAGAGAGGTCAGTTTCTTCCACTTGTGTAGAAGAGCTTTCACCGAGATAGAAAGCGGGGCCATCCTTCTGTCTTTTGAAGTCTCTAATTAGGGCTTCAATTTCTTCTTCTACCATGTGTGGTGGTCTTGAAGAACTTGCATAGAATGGATCGGAGAATGGTCCATATTCGGCCCATGGGTCTTGTGAGTCTTGGAATATGGTGCTGGTTGGATCTGGTTGGGCTGATGATGATGGAAATTCTTCAGGGTGTCCAAGTCGGTAGACTTCGAGGGCTTCTTGGACTGATTCTTTGACATTATTGGCATCCCATGAAACATTGTCTGCATGAGATGGCCAGGCTTCTGGAGGGATTGTCCGATTTGCTTGACACAAAACTCTCTGGAGTTCTCTGTAAGACTGTGGGTCAGAGGCGATGCATCTGGGAAATGTTCCATACACGTAGTGTACTTGCAGATGGTGCTGAGGTCTATAGGAACTTGTTCCTATATGTGATGGTCTTTTCCCATGATCTCCTGTTGGGTGGATAAATATCCATGGACGATGAAAGAGGATAATGGTGTGTCTTTCTGGTTCTGGTCGTCCCTGTTGGTTTTCAGTGCCAAAAATAGCACGCCAGGCGCTAAGGGGCATAAACCAATTTAATAGTGAGAACAAATGTTTTAACTTGTGGCGTCTGTGATCCTGTGCTCTGAGTGTTTGTGTGAGAGCTTGCCATATTTGCTCAGTAGGGAACTGAACAGCGATGGTGTACTGGTTAAACAAATACCAAAACATCCATTTTAATCGTTCGGGAAATTCCTGTTCTGAGTTCCAGGTGAGTGGATGGATGAATGGGTAGTCCGGATGGAGTCCATCAGGTTTCAGGAGCAATCCTCCATAATTAGCGAATATGCTGTACTCACTAGTATGGAGGAAACCATTAAGTTTTTCCAACAACATGTTCTCCTCAATAGCAGCTGGTATTTCTGGAGGATATTCAATTCTGGGACCTTGTATGTCTTGGACCCTGTACGTGTCACCACGGTGATTTCTTTTTACATACATGTTGATTTCTAAGGGGGCCTTGGGTCTGGAAAGAAAATCAGCAAGGACATTTTTCTTTCCTGTAATGTGTTTGGTTTCAAAAGAATATTTCGAAAACCATTCTGCCCACCTTAAAAGCTGTGGATGAGGGATTTGCTTCTGTTTGAATTTTACCATTTGAGGGAAAGAAGCCATATCCATTTCCACTAAGAAATGATGGCCAATAAGATGGAATTCGAACTTTTTTATTACATTCTTTACTGCCAATATTTCTTTGAATGTGGAGTGGTAATGGGTTTCGGCTTTAGAGAACTTACCACTTTTGTATCCACAAACGTACCTCTTGCCATCAATCTCTTCAAATAATACAGCTGCCCAGTATTCATCACTGGCGTCTGTCTGGAGAATTCTTTTCCCTGTGGAGGGGATCTGAAGAGGAGGTAGATCTTGCATGATCTCCTTAAGTTTGGCAAGGGTTTCAGTCTGGTCCTTTCCCCAAGGCGGGGCCTCTTTTTTCAGCATTTTTTGAAGAGGTATAAGGAGCTTAGACAGTTGAGGAATAAAATCTCGGATATAATTGACTATACCAAGAAATATTTGAACATGTTTAACTGTAAGTTCCTTTTCTGGGAATTTGAGTAATTCCTTTGCAATATGTGGACCTGGCTGATATGTTCCTTGGTCAAGATTCATGCCAAGAAACTCAATTCTTTGCTGCGCAATAGTCATCTTCTTTTGGGACAACATAATTCCATGCTTTTGAACAAGTTGGATGAATTTCTGGAGAAGTTCAGCATGAGATTGCTCATCAGGGCTGTAGAGCAAAATGTCATCTATGTAAATGGCAGCACTGTCCAGTATTGGACTGAAAATCTGGCACATGGCCTTTTGGAAAAGGGATGGGGCAGTTTTGAGCCCGAATGGCAAAACTTTCCATTGGTAGTGCTGATTTGGGATACAGAATCCAGTTTTGGATCTGTCATCAGGGTGAATTCCAAGTTGCCAAAATCCTGCTTTAAGGTCAAATTTTGAATAGATCTTGGCTTTGGATAGGCTAGCAAAAAGGGATTTTCTTGATGGTAGAGGAAATTTGTCATCGCGGAGAAAGGTATTGAGAGGTTGGTAATTGATGACCAAACGAAGTTTTCCTCTATTCTGCTCTACTCGTTTGTTGACATAAAAGGCTTCACAAGCCCACTGGGAATCAGAGGGTTCGATGAGTCCTTGTTGTAGGAGTTCAGAACATTCCTGTTGAGCAAGAGCAAGATGTTCAGGATTCATACCCGAATGACTGGCTTTTGTCGGGTTGATATCTTCATTCTGTTTGAAAGGGAGGCGAATAAAAAACTGTGAGTTCTACCATAGTGGATGTGGGCATTTTTGCAAGAACTCTGAGTGATTATCCGCACAAGAGTCTAAAAGACTTTGCATGATAGGATCGAGAATGTTGATATCAATGGAGAAAAACCTCTGAATACTGGTAAATTCTTGAAAAGTTCCTTTGAACTTGAGACCTTTTCCACTGATGATTTTAAGCTTAGGAAGCTGGGACAAAATATCCCATCCTATAATAAGGTCTTTATTTGGAAAAGGGCATCCAAGAATTTTAGTGGTGATAGAACACTGCGGGAAGAATTGTATGGTGATTGGTTTTGATCTGACACTAGCAGAAAAAGTGTCTCCAGATGCTGAAGTGAAATATCGAACATAAGGTGTCCAATATTCATCTGGGAGTATTTTTGGGTCGAACAAGGATGCATGTGCTCCAGTGTCTATCATGGCTATGACTGTGATGGGTTTGGAGTATTTTGAAAGAAATATTTTCACAGGAAAATATGGAGGGAGGTAGTACGGGTCTTGTGGAAATATTTCTGGAGCGAAATGAAAGAGGTCTTTCTCACCGTATTCATTGTCCTCGTCTTCTTCTGGGAAATACGGGATGGGACAAATTGTCTCATCGGAAGGCTCATCATCAATAGAGAATATTGATTCCAAGTCGTCATCTTGAAGGGATATGCCGGTTTGTTGTTCAATTTGCATGATGACGTTGATGTTGTTTCGCTTTGCCTGTGGACAATTTTTGGCAAAGTGCCCTTTTTTGTTGCAAATGTAACAACGCTTGGACTTGGATTGAGAGAACCTTCTTTTCCCGGAGGAATTGGAGCTGAAGGATTTTCTTTTCCTTCTGAGAAATCTTCTCTTCCTGAAGCGTTTGTGCTGGAAGTTATCATCAGAAAGATGATACTTTCCGAAATGCTTCTTTTTCTTGTGTTTGCAATGATCGCAAACAGCACCTTTGTCTCCAGGGCATTTGATCTTCAAATAATCTTTCGAACAATTCTTGTTCAGATGAGGGCTTTGTTTGAGGAATTGTTGGAAAGAGTGTTTCCTGCTACAAAGTTCCTCAATCCCCATATGGATTTCTTGCTGGAGTTGGCCAATGGTAACATCTGCAAGCTTCAGGTTTTTGGTGCTGAGAGATTTTTCCACTACTTGGGAAATCTCCTTGGGGATGGAGTTGAGAAAGACCTGTTTCAGGCTTTCATCAGCTCCCAGGGCATAGAAAAGCTTATGCATGGCTTGGAAATGGCGATCTAGATCTTTTCGCCAAAGAGAACAGCATTTTCTTTCAAAGAACTCTCGCCTTTGGGCTTCTTTAGTATTCTCCATATCTCCGCAAAAGAACTTGTGCATGGCGGAAATATTGTCTTTAAAATTGGTCGAAACCAAAAACTGGACTTGATTGGCTTCAAGGATGCAACTCCACCAATCTTTGAGTGAGCCAGTGAATTTAGAAGTAAATTCAAGAAGAATATCATAATTGCTGTCTCGGGTTAACTTCTGGGTAATAAGCCATGAATGAAATTCCTGGAATCGATCTGGCCATTTGGAAAAAGGAATATCATCTATTGTAAAGAACCCTGTGTTTAGGTGAGACGAGTGTGTATGAGCTCGAGGTTGGTATGGAAACACAACTTGGGGTTCAGAAGGGCTATCTTCGTACATTGGTTCCGGTGGCGGATCCGGATCAGGGTCGGCCATGTAAAGAGGAGGAGTAGAACCATTGGAATAAGATGCTGAAGATGAAAATTCTTCTGGAATGCCATCCTCAGAAGCAGAGTCTTCTGGGTTGGTGATGGTATTTATAGAAGGGAAAGATTGTTTAGGTTCTGGAGGTGGTTCTGAAGGTCTGGCAGTCAAATCCTTTAGGTATGTTTCTAAGGGATTGGACACCATCAACTGCTTGGGTTGGTCTGGATCAGTTGAAGAACCTATTTTTTCTTTTCCCATCTTTATGGCTTTTTTCTTTTCCATGTTTCTGATGATATTTCTGAGCCGTATAGGATCAGAACGATCTGGTTCGGATGGCATGAAAAATGGATCTGGAGGTACTGATACCTTGGGTTTTGGTGAGACGAAAAAGTTGGATATGAAGTCCGTTGATGGAGCAGGAGATATTCGTCCTTCTTGGAGGAACGCTATCTGGCGTTTGAGCTTTTCAATCTCCTTCGTCGAATCTTCTAGGTAGGAAGAATAGACTCTTCCCTCCTCTAGATCTGAGAGTCGCTTTCGGAAATCATGGAGCATTTTCTGAATGACATCATGATGAAGCTTGATGCTATGGTGAACACCATCAACCTTTGTGTTAATGGTCTTAAGTGCTTCATTCTGGGCCAAGAGGGTTTCAGATTGCCAGTTTAGTACTGCCTCAGCAGGACTGGTCCTTCTAGGCCTGCCTTGTTCATCCACGTCTTTTGGCATGTTTATCTTTGGCATATGATAATGCCTTCTCTCAGAGTCTGTGAATTCTTGGGTTTCAGGAAAATCAAGACGTACATTTCCCCTAAGTAAAGGGGGAAAGTCTTCTGTTTTGAACATGCAAATTTCAGGTGGAGAAGGGGATGAAGAAGGTTTGCAATGTTTCTTTCTTTCATCAAAGGCAGTGGGGAGTGTTAGCGGGAAAGGCTGGGACTGCCTTTTTACCCACTTCTGGATGGGTTTGTAAAATGGAGAGACAACGGATTTGGCTGACTTTTTAGGTGGTGGTGATGGTGAAGGAGGTGACTGTGGTGGTGTATGGGGTGTAGTGGTTGACTCTTGAGTACTGGCAGAAAGAGGAGTAGAAGGAGAGTATGATACCAGAAATTGGTATCCCATTTCATCACCAAGAGGATCTACCGTGGGATCTTTTGCAAGATACCTTTGGTAAAGTGGGTCCTTCCTCTTCTTGTTTTTCCGGGGCTTTCTTTCCACCGTTGGATCGTACTCATCAGGGGAGTTGGTGCAATAAGAGCATTGGCACCATGGATCCCAAAAACAGTGGCCATAGGGATCTTTGTAATGATGGACAGGATTTCCATCAGGCTTGAAAAATTCAACGAGCTTCTTGGGGTCATCTTCTTCGGGTACTGGCTCTGGAACACATGGCTCGATCAGAAAAAGTGTTGGGAAGATTGGAGGTGTCTCTTCCTTCCCCTTGTTGAACTTGACTTGGACCAAGCCGTCTTTTTTCTGAATAAATTCGGAATCAACAGAATGAACAGGCTTGTTGCTTTGGTGAAGCTGTTCATAATTTGTTATCCAAGTTTCAGGTAGAAGCTTGGTTAACTTTTCCTTAGGAATCTGCCAGGGGACATGGATGCAGGAAGCTTGGTCATTTTCCAGGGAAATGAACAGGGCATCTTCATTACCATGAAAGTTCAGATCGAGTGCATGGTTCTGCACACGATACACCATCTGGTAGTGAAGAGTGGCTGCAACAGAGTCTGCAGTCTGTGGGGCTCCTGTAAGCTGGAGTTGGACTTTCAAAAAGGAAAGGAGCTGGGGATCTGTAAGAGCAACGTTGAAGTTTGGGTACAGTGTAACAAACAACGTGCCAGCATTTAGAGTAGTCTGCACCGTTCCTATGCAAGCATGCTGATACTCTAGAAATCTGGTGTCCAGAAGTGCCATTCTAGCAACTACAGGAAGACCCTTTCTACCATGGAAGGTAAGAGCAAGACGAACTGCACCATAGTGCTTGTGAGTGTAGCCTTGTTGAGCCCACTGTCGAGGGAACTCAGGGGGAATCTGGAGGGTAACAAAATATTCCTTATCAGTGGCAGGAATAGGATGTTGGTCAAACTTGGAGGACTGGACATATTCCTTGACTTGAGGAGGAGTATGTCGAATGAGCTGTTTGATGGAGCGGATGGGAGAAAAGGATGATGATGGTTTTGCAAAAGCAGAGTAAGGATTCATGAGGGGTAGCTGGGTTTCTGAGATTCGAGTATCTTCGGTTTGAGTGACTTCATAGAGGAAGTCAATCTTGGAAGCATTAGAAATACGAAACTCAGAAAGAGATGAA
The DNA here is from genome assembly GCA_019926035.1 of Melaleuca alternifolia. Lineage (NCBI taxonomy): Eukaryota > Viridiplantae > Streptophyta > Magnoliopsida > Myrtales > Myrtaceae > Melaleuca > Melaleuca alternifolia. The sequence goes on from JAGKPW010003057.1 coordinate 779,972, forward strand.
GATGAAGGTGAAGGAAACTGACCTCTCTCTCTCTCACAGATCAGCACGTATTTGCAAAATTATCGAGACTCGCAAAATTGGCCTCAGCCAACAATGCCGCGTGAGGAGATCCCACCATTAGACTCTCCAGCACATCTTTCCTACTGGGAAAGAATCCTAAGCACTGCTACTCCCACTCGTCAGATAAGACAAAATGAGCCTGAAGACTCGGAAGACTCCAATGATAACACTGAAAAACCCATCAACCGAGACTACAGGGACTAGTCTAGATATGTGTAATTATGAAAACCGTGTTTTCAGCCGACTTCACGGACCGAGCACTGTAGCGTACTATAGTAATGTACTGTAGCAGTCACGGATTGTACTAAGAATATACTGTTTTGCACTGTGCAAACAGTAATATACTGTAGAAAGCACTGTAGCACTGTAGCACTGTAGCAACAGTGATTTAAAATCGTCTATAAAAGACGAGAAGTGTTGCGTGAAGAATAAGATCAGGAGATCCCAGTTGGTGAAAAACTCTCTCCGAAACCATGTTCCCCTAAACACTTTCCTTTCTTCTTCCGAGCCTAGTAAAAGCCTCTAGGAGATGCAGCTTCTTCTGGTTCCAACGTAGGGCTCAAAGTTGTTGGTTTCCGCTGGCTAAGGTCCTGTTCAGTTCCCTAAAAGGCAGACCCTTGAGGCTTGAGCTCGGAGGCTCGCCGTGTGGGTAGCATACTTGGGAAGAACATGGTAACAGCCTGCTGGTTACAGTTTACGGGCATTACTCGCAGACTAAAACGCACTCTTTGAGTGTACATGCTTTATGCACCCGACGGAACAGGGTGAGGCTACTTGTCACAACCGAGCTTGCTTCGTTTTCTGTATACCATTGGACCTTGTCCTTAGTGGTATAAATCTCCTTGGGAATGGAGTTAAGAAAGACTTGTTTCAAACTTTCATCAGCTCTCAGGGCGTAGAAGAGCTTGTGCATGACTTGAAAATGACGGTCTAAATCCTTTCGCCAAAGGGAACAACATTTTATTTCAAAGAATTATCGCCTTTGGGCTTCTTTGATATTCTCCATATTCCCGCGAAAGAACTTGTGCATGGCGGAAATATTATCTTTGAAATTGCTCAAAACCAAGAACTGGACTTGATTGGCTTCAAGGATGCAACTCCGCCAATCTTTGAGTGAGCCAGTGAATTTAGAAGTAAATTCAAGGAGAATATCATAATTGCTGTCTCGGGTCAATTTCTAGGTAATGAGCCATGAATGAAATTCCTGGAATCAATCTAGCCATTTGGAAAAAGAGATATCATCAATTGTAAAGAACCCCGTGTTTAGATGAGACGGGTGTGGTTGGGCTCGAGTTTGATCTAGAAACACAACTTGAGGTTCAGAAGGGCTATCTTCATACATTGGTTCCGGTGGCGGATCCGGATCAGGATCAGGGTCAGCCATATAAAGAGGAGGAGTAGAACCATTGGATGAAGATGCTGAAGATGAGAATTCTTCTGGAATGCCATCCTCAGAAACAGAATCTTCTGGGATGTTGATGGTCGATATAGAAGGGAAAAATTGTTTAGGTTTTAGAGGTTGGGCAGTCAAATCCTTTAGGTATGTTTCTAAGGGATTGGACACCATTAGCTGCTTGGGTTGGTCTAGATCAGTAGAGTAACCTATTTCTCTTTTTTCCATCTTTATGGCCTTTTTCTTTTACATGTCTTTGATGATATTTCTGAGCCGTATGGGATCAGAACGATCTGGTTCAGATGGTATGAAAAATGGATATGGAGGTACTGATACCTTGGGTTTTTCTAAGATGAAGAAATTAGATATGAAATCCGTTGATGATGGAGTAGGAGACATTCGTCCTTCTTGGAGGAACGCTATCTGGCGTTTGAGCTTTTCTATCTCCTTTGTTGAGTCTTCTAGGTAGGAAGAATAAACTCTTCCCTCTTCTAGATCTGAGAGTCGCTTTCGGAAATCTTGGAGCATTTTTCGAATGACATCATGATGAAGCTTGAGGCTATGATGAACACCATCAACCTTTGTGTTAATAGTCTTGAGGGCTTCATTCTGGGCCAAGAGGGTTTCAGATTGCCAGTTTAGAACTGCCTCAGCAGGACTGTTTCTTCCAAGTGTTTTTTTTTTTCTTACTTTATCGAAAAAAAAACCAAGTGTTTTTATGTCATATTTACATTAGTATAGGTATCTCTGATAATCATGGTATTTATAAATAGAAAAGTATATATACTTATAAACGTCCGACTGATGTGAATCCAATTTTGTTTTTTAGCATGTGTTTTTTCATGCCAACAATTGCCAGGTACATTGAAGTCACGTTATATTTAGACAATTACATAAAATTAAGGGGAAAAAGGGTGAAGGTGGTAGTAGGAAAAGAAAAGAGCGGCATTGGAAGACTACTTTCCCTCGTCTATGGCCAATCAATGGTTCAACTATCCCATTTTAATATATTAGCTTATAATTGGGCTTACTAAATTTTCCTCCCGCACATCTTCTAGAATTTTTGTGTACTTTTCATAGCAGAAGAGATCCTTTATCTCTATGTGTCCCCATGACTCCCTAATTAATATCTCATTCATCGCAATTGCTAATCCGTATAAATAAGGATAATCGTGATATTTGTGCGTGAATAAATCTACAGTCGAGATCATGCAAGATAGAGGTTCTTCAACCTCAAGCCCAATACATCTCCTCCTCCTCCTCCTCCTTCTTTACTTTTTGTATGACCTGCATTTTCTATTGTTGATACTTAACTTCTTTTCAAATCCGTAATACTCATACAATTGATAACATTTAAATATTGACACGTAACATTACATATAACTTTTCATAAACATTTTAAAATTTTCATGATTCACTAAAAAGGCACAAAGACATATATAAAATCATTGTATTGAAATTGTTACCTTTTCTACAAAAGGCTTTTTGCCTTTTCAAATTTAAATTGTCGAGACCTCTTACCATTCAGACTATGTAAATCGTACGCGGCACTAAAAACTCTGATACTTCAAAGATAGAAATTCAGGAATATACATGTTATGTTGAATATGTGGGCAATGGAATTTGATGAAACCAACTCACATAATTAGATGTCTAATATTTAAGACTTCATTTATTTCATGGAAAATGAATAATTTGAAAAATGTTTTTCCTAAAATGACTTCATGTCTTGCGTGATTACAAATTATATTTCCATTATTGAGCATAATCTATGTTTAAATATTGCCGTGGGTAGTGATAATATATATTTTTTCAATTCATTTATATTTCTAAGCAATGCAAGTAATTTTTTTAAAAGATTATTCTCAAATAAGTTATTTTTGCGAAACAAACAAAGGAAAAAAGACTATAGTTTTCTGGGAGTGTTTTGGCCTAATTTATAGGTTTTGTCAAGGACGGACTTGAATAGATTCAAAAATTTTCGGTATCTTCTACTATGGATCCCAAATGATGAAATAAGTTTGAAAAGTACGTGGCTTTTGCAAAAGAAATAGAAAGATCTGGAAGGTGCGCTCATTCAAGATAAAGCATTATCCTACCTCTATCTCATCCAAGAGAACGCATCACATAATGTGGTTTTATCACGTGGTAGCGACAAAGAGAAAAATGAGCAAATCAAAGAAAACGAATTTCAAATGGAAGTACTAAAATGGGAAAATAACACAAATAATATATAAATTTTAATTAAATATGCAACACCACCACTATCTTTTAATATGTGTAATATGATTTTTAAATTTTGACTCGATGTGCAGTATAGTCTATGGACTTTAATTTGATAAACATGATTAAAAAACTATAGGTATATGTTAAATTTAGCCTAAAACTATGTGAAAATGATGCAAATGGAATTATTAAATTACATAAAGTAGGGGTAAGCAATGATTCAGGGTCGACCTTGAACCAGCTCAACCCATCTGGTCCTGGTCGGATTTTTAAGACGAATGGGTCAGTCCTTGATTTTGAAATCTCTAACGAGATATTATATGGGCTGGTTCTCGATCTTGAGATTTTGGATTGGTCTAACTTGGACAAACCCGACATGTATATAATATATTTAAAAAATAAATATGCTTTTTTTTTCTCAAGCCCATGAAAGAAACTAATTTCAGCCTTCTTATTCCCGCGGAAGCTAAGACCAAGAGTAAAAGACAAAAACTTCTCTTCTTGCCAAGCCCATAGCCCAGGAGCAATTAGGGCCCAACCCGTACTTATCTTTTGCATTGCTTCTGCCTTATACTGCAACAGAAGGTTGAATCATGTATCCGTCAACAGTTTATGCATTTCTCTACAGAAACTAAGCCCCAAGTTGAGGAACTCTCAGTCGACGTCGCACCTTAGTCGGCCTCGTTCGCCACCTGCCTTGCCGCTATTCATTAGACTCTTTCCTCTGTCGGCCTCGCTCGCCACCTACCTTGTCGCTCTTCATCAGCCTTTCTCCTCCATCGCCCTCTCTTGCTGCCCTCCTCGCCACTCGCCACCCTCGGTCGCCCTAATATAGCAGTCTCTAGTTGACTCTAGGATCGGACCAGAGCAATAGGGTCAGTCATGTCCTCGGTCCCAAGTTCGACGAGTCAGTCCATGGTTCTAAAATTTTAGGACTAATACTATGCGGATTGATCCTCAGGTTGAATACATGACCAGTCCAACTTGGACCATGCTCACCCCTATGTGCCACATAGGAACAAAATCCAAGGACAATAATGAACGTCAAATCAAAGTTCAAGAATTATTTATATTATTATATCTATCAAAATTTAATTGAGATGCTACATTATAGTCTAGTCATATCATGCAAACGGACTGATTTGCCTAGATCATGTAGACCACAAAAATCAAGAGTTTGGCCAAAGGGCTTTTAAGCTGGTTCAGGAGATGAATGAAGCCAAGAAGGCCCTCACAGAATGTAATGAAAGTTGCATCTAGTCAAATGGTCTTTTCCATTCTCAGAACTACAATGTAAGGAAAACTATATTGAGGTCAGTGCAAATTACAAGTTCTGTAGGTCACCACAATTTAAGATACCTTATTACGAAGTTACGGTCATTGAGGTAATGATTACTAAATGATAGCATCTTTACTTCATGTTACTCTACAGCTTAGCTACTGCTTCAGAAGGGAAAGAAATAGCTATAGTTTAATTGATCTTACCATGACTTCAGACTACCATGGTTAGAAGCATAATTATCACAAAGAGTATTGAGGAAAATTACCATATTGTCGGATAATTACTAGGTTATGGCATTATTGAGATCCTGAAGAAATTTATGAATTTATCGATTATAATAAACTAGTGATTACGATGATCCAAGGAAAATAGCGGTGCTATCAAATAATTACTAGCAACAACATTCTGAACTCATAAAATGTATGGCAACCTACGATTACTGAGGTCAATACATATTGCAAATTCCATCCGTTGCAACAATTTAAGACGAGTTACTATGCTAAGTGATCGACATTCTCATGGCACAGAGTCTATGGCCAAACTAAAACGCGAAAAAGAAAAATGCTGACCATAGTTGCAACCCGGATCACAATAAGATCAGTTAAATCACATGAGCTATAAGATATGACCTTTCAAGGGAAATAATACAGTCAGAAAGAGTAACATCTCTTGAGACGAAGTCACTTACATTGAGAGGAAGTAAATGAATTTTGAAATGAGTAATTAAGCTTGGTAACTTGCGTCAGCAGGTCATCTTATACATTCCTTGCATACAGCAGGGGATACATACAGTCCCGTAATTCCCTATTATTGCATACTCATGTTCAACCAAGTGCAACTCCAGAGTTAAGATAACACGGGCCTCCGCAAGACTTCTTAAGTGAGTCTCAATCCTCAAGAGCATCGATCTTCCCTCAACGACGAACACAATAAAGTCCAAATATAAAGAGGTTTTGAACCTTGATATCAAGCTCGCTTTATCGCCTCAACTCTTCTGTGATCCCCCTCAACATGTAGATGCAATATGGGAAAAGCAGAATCACACCAAAAAACCCCCTTTACGTTTTCACTTCTTGCTGTGCGCCGTTTCCTCTGTAGCATGCCAAAAAAGAATGAAATGATGGAATCGACTCCTGTCACTACAGTCGTGAACTGGATACCGCCTAGTGCACGGACGTCTCAACTCATCAACTCGTAAGCAGAGGGCACATTGTGGATGGCCTTTCCGGTTTCTCTCCATTATCCTTCCCCCCAGGGAAACTTTCTTCTCAACTGCGAAGACAAACGCTTTGCCTTTCCCTCCTGAAACTCTTGCTGTTCTTCCAACTCGGCTAACATAAGCAGAGGGCACATTGTGGATGGCCTTTCCGGTTTCTCTCCATTATCCTTCCCCCCAGGAAAACTTTCTTCTCAACTGCGAAGACAAACGCTTTGCCTTTCCCTCCTGCAACTCTTGCTGTTCTTCCAACTTGGCTAACAATTTACTCAGATCATGCTAGTCGAAGAAAATAGCATGATTCACTCCAGCTAAGTCGATCCCTCGTGACGCCCTGCCATATGGTTGAAAACTCTTCAGGATATTGCAAATACTTAAAGCAAAGATTAGAGTGAAATTTCTTTGGTAATTTCGTATGTGCCCAGTGACCCCGCCAATAGTTAAAAGCACCTAGCCTTCATTGGACTGTGCTGCAAATGGTGCTGTTAAAATCACTACGCGCTATTAAGAGGATCAGAACCCACAATGACTCAGGCGCTAGGCTGAACAATGAGAGTGTGCTAAGTAAAAGGTAGGGATTAATCCATCATGTAACAAACCATCAGGTCTTCCATACTCAGAATCATAACTTATTCAATGTCTGCATCATAGCACATACTGCACCGATGCAAGTAGTGAGTGTTTGGAGATATAACGAGATAAGCAGATCGACCTTTTTTTTTTTTTTGGTTCTGCCCTTCTGTACAAGCTTTGGATAACAACGGAACAAGAAAGAACAATTGTGGCCGTTTTGAGATACAGAAGCTAAAAATCTTTTGGCTTCCCAGAGCCCAGTAGCTGTCCTCCACTTCCAACAGCTCTTTCAAAAAGATATTTACCTATTCTCTTCTTTATCTACTAAGAACGGGATAAAAAAGTGGAAAGAAAAAATCGTTAACCTAGACGATCTTTTCTGAGGCAATACCTCAGAGGAGGAGCACCTCACCGAAGGCACTAACCTTAAATGAAGAAAGCTTGCCTGAGATGAGGTGAGGTATGGAGGCTTCGACTCGCTTTGCCTAAGCGCCTAGGTGAGTGCCTTGGGTGTTAGCTAACACTCAGCTCTTGCCCATCTTAGAAAATGCGCTGAGCTCAGTACCAGGAAGCTTGAAAGGATAAAGGCCCAATCATTCACAAAATCCACGAGACAGAACAAGGCATATCCCAGTGATTACTGTTTTCATATAATTTATGTCTAGAATGACTGCATTATCAAATGTGCAAGCTTGAACTAGAACTGAAGGCCTGGGTCTTGGCAGGCCATGCATGGTTTAACTAAAGGCTTACTTTTAGGGATCAAGCTCAGCTGCTGAGCAGATTTGTCTCTAAAAGCTTAGTTTGATTGGTATTGGTCAAACCAACTGTACATACACGTTGGTGCAAACCAAAAACAAGACATCTTTACATGGAGAAGCAGCAAACTCTTTTGTATTTGCTTGTCGCGACTCTTGTGAAACAGCAGCAGGTAGGACTCATGTATGTCTCGTCAATGCGTTTCAATCCATTTTGAACTTTTTGACGTTTCTCAATCTGTATATGGAGAAGAGGAAGGACAAATTAAATGTAATAATGAGTCCTTAATCCAGGTGGCTTCAGAGCCTTTTCTCAAACTCCAGGTCAGGAGTTAGCAAGATTGTAGGGAGAGAGAAGTAAATGTAATGATAAGTCAATCTTGAGCAGCCTACACCAAAAGATCAACATACCTTTTTTGAGAAAACAATCGTTTTGGTCATGGGGCTTTCTTCCGCAAGCTGAATGAGAGCAGACTTCTTATTCAGGAATGAAGTATAGGGAGTCTTTGCAGCGTCTTCCTGTCCACTACAATCAACAAGAAACTGGAAATTACATGTAACGGTTAAATTCTCCTCTATTACAATGGCATTCAGTTAGGTTTCTTCTTGACAGGAAAACAGGAGGAATGGCACTGGTTAGCTACGCCAGCAAATTTATGTTCATCAAAGGGGAAGGACACAGCAATTTCATGTAACAGAAGATAACTGCTCAACCCGATTGAGAAAGCTCTTAGCCTATCTGGGATTTCTGTTGGGAAAATAATCCTTCTACAGGATATGTAGCCTATTATTAGTTTTTACAATACCTCTGTACAAAGTTAAATTCTGAGAATCAACAAACAGGCAATGTGAAATAGAAAGATTTTTCAGGACAACTGCATAAACTCTTCCGCAAATTTAGGAAAGAAGAGAATCCGATAGGATCGTAATAGAATCCTCAATCATCTCAGCACAATCAATGAAATTTCAGACTTATCCATATTTTATTTCTCTTCACCTCCAAGCAGTTTTAGTGACCTACAGAATGCTCGTGGCATCTTTAGATAGCATAGACTGCTTTTGGCCAAAAGAATAGTAGAGGCTGCCAATACAGGCACACAGTGAGTCATTTAAGGGTAAAATTTCATTCCACACTTCATCCAGTTTCCATCTTCCTCATATGCAGTAAAAATGCACCCCCAAATCCAAAGCATTGAGGTAAAAACATGCTCCATCACTTTTAGGGAGCTCAAACTACAACTTAGTTATGAGTAATATATAGTCCAAAAGCATCCAGAAAAATGTACGTACATGGAAGTGAATCCTTTTGTGCCTAAATTTGATAAGAGTAATGTATCCTTTGACAAATAATATAGAGGGGAATAATACAGCTTTAGACCAACCTCTTCGAGGTGAGGGCTTGTCAAATAGATACCAGGTCCCTTGATCACTTCACGGTTGGGGAGGATTTCAACTATTTGGATATATATATACTGGCAATGTGGCTGTCACAACCAGATTCTGTGTGGCGACAGGTGAACAACTGATTATGCTTTGCAAAGCTGCTTCAAAGTTCTCGTCATTGCAGAGAATATCCACCTCTTTTAAAATCACACTGCATCATAAAGCCATAAATTTTGGCAGCAGTTGCAAAACAATCTGCAATAAGCAAAAGGAAACCATTTTTCTGTTTTTGAGTACACTAAAGCTCCAGGAAGCACTTTGTTTGTAGAACAGCATGGACAGAAATCTGCTGAATGCCAAAATCATCCAGGCTTTGATGTCATTCAAATTTTTTAGCAGGCAAATCCATTAACAATAGATTTTTTTTGTAAATTTCATATCCTAAATCAAACAATATGACAACTGGAGCTTTCTCAACATGTCACCAGTCATTTGTCAAGGAAATCAATCGGGGCTTACGAATAGCAATATATCTAGCATGTTCGTCAATCAAAGCAAAGGTCTCGATAACTCAAGCCAGAAAATCAAGATTCAGCTATGTGCATGTGAGAACAGAAATTTTACTAATCTTTCCTTTCCTCAAAGAATGGTGATGACACATGGTGGAAGTACTAAATCTAGAAAATTTAGTAGTGCGATCACATTCGCTACTTAAAAATATATGATAAGACGATTACTCTGAAAGGCTCGGTGCATCCAAACCCCTTCATGCAACATTATATGATGCATAGGCTTCCCATCTAAGATTCTTCAACTCCAAAATGCCTTCTTTAACGAAAAAAAAAAAAAAGAAGACCAGGAGTGGCTATCAGGACATCAACACCTTCTTCTATATTTTTTTAGCTGAGTATTCTGCCTGAAACAACCCATGGCAACCATGGACGGGAATGATGACCCAAACTTCGATATGGATCAGCAGTTACTCAAGACCTGCACACCACAGATATTAAGTATCACTCCATTGGGCACAAAGATAAAATTATGTCTGCCATCCACTACTGGCAAAAACAAGCATTGCTGTACATAAAACCGACTACAGAGCATCTCCAAATTCAGAACAGCTCCATTTTCAACAACTCCAAGGAAATCACCAATTTTCCCTTGGGTGGATTATGCACATCATGTAAGCACCTGCGCCACTATAATTGTATATTTGTCTTTCCAGAAACCCAACACAATATTTCAGATTGCAATACTTAAAAATCTCCTCTCTTTTTTCTCCTTATTTGAAAAAAGGGATGACCAATTTGAGTATTACAGGCGAAAAGTGTTAAAAAACAGGTTGACTGCCGCCGAAAATGAATTGACTGCCACATAGATCTCGATGTGCGTCACAATATGCTCAGAAATGAGAAGATTGTGTGTGTGTGTAAATACTTTCTATCGGAAAATGCAGACGGAAAATCCAAGTTCCTTCTGCTTCTGGTGAAGCCGCAAGAGTAATTTTGGCATATCAGAATCAGAGATACAAGGGAAATTAGCAGCGTACAATCCACAACTTACTAAATTGTATTCAAATGGAGTTTCCAGACTAAAACAAGAAAGAGGATTGAAAGCACCTAACTGCCAATACGTGGCATGAGCTTGCTCTGTCCATCTAAGTTCTGAGCTACAACTTTCTGGCGTAATGAAACTTTCAAACGTCTGTCTTTGCCGTCTATCTATTATATAAAGTATGTCGTGAATTTAGATTCATCTAGTGGATTGAACATCAGGGGAAAAACAGACACGTATTGAATAGGGAAAGAGAACATATACATACCCATTGCCGTGAGTAATAGGGAGAACCAATGTATCATGGAAAGAGTCTCCAGAAAAGTCAAGATCTTAAGAAGAAAGCCTGTGACGGCATCTCCTCTCTTCTCCTCTCAATCTCGACCGTAATCTGCGAGGCAAGCAAGATTGAGACGATCTTGGGAGGATGAGACTGAGCGTAGCAAGAAGCAAGGAGGACACAGAGGACGCCTCGCTAAGAGGGGGAGATTTGAGAAGGTGATCCAGGTGGTGGGGACGACGGAGTGGCCCGTAGTTTAACCCCCGAAAGCTTCAGCTTCCCGATCTGCAAAAAAAAAAAAATTGAAACCGCACTTCTTTAAGTTGACATAATTTTTGGTTCGACAAAAAAAAAAAGGTAACGTAATATTCGGGTCTAAAATACGTAACAAAGAGGCTGGGTCAGTTATAATCATACCCCATTTAATCCCACCCCAAGTCATCGGAATTCGCCGGGTAGGAGCCAATAGTTGCCGGTCCCTATCTCCTTGAGAACCCCCCAATTACCTCCGATGTTAACCACCGGGATTTCGCGGAGGCGGGGCCAATAGTAGCCGGTCCCTTTAGTGCACCGCTCCTTCAGAACCGGACATCCATATCCGATCACAAATTGTTCAAGGGAGGGAGGGAGGCCATCCCGAGGCAACTCCCTCAGCTTCGGGCAGTTGTGGAAGTATAAACTCCGGAGAGAGGGAGGGAGACTGCTGGCCAGTCTTTCCACTTTCCCCATATCTTCAATACGGAGATGGAGCAAAGAGGGAGGGAGCGGGAGCTCGAGATCCACCCCCTCTCCCACTCCCCCCGTGCTGCCGTCGATTTCTAAAAATTCAAGGGAGGTGAGGGGGGTAAGCCACTCCCTCACCGGCTGCTTCCTATTCCCGTTTCCCCATAGCCAAAGTATCCGTAGCTGGCGCGGCAATCCTCCATTGGGGAAGCGCGTGATACTCTCACATCCTCTAATAGTCAGATCATGAAGGCATGTAAGTCGATGCAACTGATTAGGTAACGTAATACTCTCACAACCTATAATCTCCAGATCACGTAGGCATGTAAGTTGATGCAACTGACTAGGTAAAGATTTTATCTTCGGACAAAACCCAAGGTCAATCCTCGTGATGCTGGGAGGAAAGGGAGGGAGGCACTCTAACTCCAGAGCAGGACATTGTTTCAAACTAAAGGAAGTGAAATTGGTCAGTGTGTCCAGGCCCTCTGGTAAGCTCCTCAAATTTTCGCAATCCGCAATTACAATCTCTTGAAGCGAATGAAGACAGCCTCCATTTATCTCCGCTAGCGACTCCACTCCCTTACAACCCCTAATTACAAGTCTCTTGAGGGTCGCGGGTAGAAATCTACCCTCGCTGAATGGAGAGGCTCCCAGAGAGCCGCAACTGGAGATTGTTAGTTCTTGCAAACGAGATGACATGCCACCGTGGCTATGGCTACTGCTGCTTGGTTCATTCCGATGAGTCATTGATCCTATCGGTAAAGATTGCAACGTCTTACAGTTTTGAATAAATAATGATGTCACTGACCTCGGTATACCTGCTTCGGGGAAGGACACCAATTTTGGACAGTTTTCAACACTCAAGTCTCTAAGAGAAGAGAGCACATGCATCTTACTTGGGAGCTTCTCTAAATTGTTGCAATCACTCAATTTCATAGTCTCCAAGTTGCCGGGCAGCTCTAAGTCTCCTTCTCCAGCTGCAAAAGATATCAATTCAGGACATTTCTTGACGACTAACTTCTTGAGATGAGCGAGAATTCGAATTACATCCATATCTTGCCACAAGTACAATAATTCATTACAACTGTCCATCTCCAACTTTTCCAGCTTGATCAAGGAGCTTGTAAACTCATGATTTAAGCAAGTTAATTCTGCAGTATCTTGTATGTCAAGACCAATCAATGATGTCAGGTTTACCAAACTCTTTAGAATCCCCTTATTACAGTTACCAAAGTCTAATTCCTTGAGGGATGGAAGGCTAATGATAGAAGGCGAGGCATCCATACGGGGACATGACTTGATTTCGAGCCTTATGAGAGAATTCAACTGACTAGGCAATCTTCCAATCAACATAGGACAATCTTGAATGAGGAGACGCTCAAGACGAGGGAATACAACTTCTTCTCCATCACTAGCATAATGAGACCAGTCCTCCCAGATCGGCATGTTCCTGAATTCTAAAATCATTAATAACGGGAAAGAATTTTTAGTTCCATAAAATTCATACCCGATCTTGCATATTGCATTTAAATCTTCGATGCAAAGTTTTTTCAGAGAAGATAGCTGCCCAAGTGGCGGCACTGTTTTGGCCCTACGACACCCATGTAAATGTAGATGCACTATGTTAACAGGCGATGGATTTCCCAACCATGACGGGAATTCTAGGCCACCATAATAGGATATTACGAGATTTTCAACAATTGGGGGAGGGCGAAGAGATTCAAGGACGTCCTTTTCAAGCTCTTCATCCCGATAATTTTCGAAATTGTCACACCACTCCATGGTCAATCTGCTTATTCCCTCCTTCGTGCACAAATCGGCATTCGTGGCATCTCCAGCTTCTTGAACCTTATGCAAATCAGAGATGCACAATTCCCCTCTAAGGTTCTTTAAGTTTTTTAACTCATTCAACCTCAACCCATTTTCCGTGCCCACTACAAACTTTGTTAGCATCTCAAGGCCCACCAAATTACCTACATGCAGCGGCATCGCTCTTAAGCTCGAAGTGTCGACAATATCTAAAAATCTCAAATTGATCAGTTTCTCCATATCTTTTGGTAATTCAACAAGGTGTTCACATCCCCGCAACATTAAAGCCTCTAGATTGTACAACCCCACAATTGACTTGGGAAGCGTTTCAATATATGTATACGACAAGTTAAGGTGCCTTAGGTGCCTCATTTTGCCTATGCAGTTTGGTACCTTGTTGATATTGTAGCGAGTAAATGAAAGCACCCTCAAGTACCTCAATCTCAACAACAAGTCGCATAGCACTTTTTCGGACAAAATAGACCTCTCATAGTACCTAGATCGTTTCTCTAATGATATGAAACTCCTAAGTCTCTTCATTCCATGATATATCTTGACTCTTTTGCACACAATGTATTGGCTAGGAATAAATGAGGCGTGACGGGCTAAAAATGTATCATTTTGATCACCCTCAGACTCAGGCTCCCCTGAGCTGAAACAGGTTGCACCAGCAACTAGCTTTGCCAAGTCATTCACAAGATCATGCATCACAAATCCTGATATACTACTACTCGACTTTTCAAATAACGATCTAGATAATAGTTCATTGAAAATTTTCAAACCGTCATGCCAACAAGCCTCTCCTTTTTTCTTCACCAATAAGCCCTCAGCAATCCACCAATGAATCAACTCATCCCGTTCGATTTCATAATCTTTTGGAAATATAGCGCAGTAAGCGAAACATCTCTTTAAATTTGAAGGGAGATGAAGGTAGCTAAGTTTCAAAGCCGGCAAGACGTCATTAGGTCCTTGTGGTAGATCCCAGATTTCGCTCTTCAACATAGCTTCCCATTCATGGGGACTGGCTTTAGATCTCAGCAGCCCGGCCAAAGTCTTCACGGCTAATGGCAACCCTTGGCATTTTTCCACTATTTTAAAACCTAAATCTTCAAGGTTACGATTATGGTCGAAATTTCCGACTCCAAGAGCATGGAATGCAAGCAAAGTCATGCATTCATCTTGTGACAACAGTTTTAGAATATAGGGCTGAGCACGAGCAATTTCAGCAACGCGGAAATTACGGGTCGTGACAATAATCTTGCTTCCTTTCGCTCCCGATTGAAAAGGCCTCAAAAGGATGGTCCAGTTTCCATAATTCTCGTTCCAAACATCATCTAAAACGATAAGAAACTTCTTCCCTGCAAGGTGCTCCTTCAGCTTACCATGAAGCCAATCTAGGTCCTTACCTTCACAGGGCAAATTGCCATTGGTTGTCTCAAGGATCTTCTTTGTAATAGCATGCACATCGAAATCATCAGAAACACATGTCCATGCTCTCACATCAAAATAGTCCATGACTCTGGCGTCATTGTAGACTTGCTGAGCTAGAGCCGTCTTCCCGAGACCCCCCATCCCTACGATGGGAATCACTTTTACATCTGCACAAGTTTGATCTTCTCTAGTCAGCAATTCGAGGATCTCCCTTTTTTCAACGTCCCTACTAACAAAATAAGGCTCGGGCAAATGCGTAGTGAGAAGCGGCTTTTCCACTCGAGGACATGCAGCTTGCTCTTCGTGATTCTCTCTCAGGTTCAGAGTATCTTTGTGAGTGATGATATATTTTAATCTGACATCCATCTCTCCTATTTTGGATCTCATTTCATGGTCGACCATAAGTTCTCTCGGGCTCAATTTGAAACAACAACTCGGAAGAAGGGAACGCACCTTGCTAGTGCGTGGTTCTTCCTCGGACTTATTTTCCGCGTTCTCTATGGCGAACTCATCAAGCAAGTCTTCGATGTCGTAGGCCAAGTTCCTGAGATCTTCAAGCCACGACTTCACCCGGAGGTCGCCTCTCAGTTGCTTGTCCTCTGCATCATCCAGCACCAGCTTGATGCTGATCAACATATTCTCCCATTTCTTCAGCAGTGTATCAACACCCTTGCGCCGCGCAAAGTTGAGAAGCTCGGGAGAGGCCAACCTATCGAACAGCACCTGAAGAAAGGCGCCAAGAAAGAGCTCCGCAGTGGGCATGGCTTGGATCGTGGGGCGACAGCAGATTAAACAGGAGTGGCCGGAAGGGTGGACACAAATGGTACAGACTGGAGAGAGAAACAGAAGTTCTTCCGTCCAAGACAACGGCGGCGTAAGATGATGGTGGGAATCAAAAGACTTTTTAAGCACCAGGGTGCTCTTTCTTTCTCGGAAGCAAGTTGGTCGGACGTGGGACTAACTCTTGGAGTATCATCATGCATCGCATAGATCATGACGTCATATTTTCATTGATGCACCCACATAAGGCCCATCACTTTATAAAAAGGACAAGTTGTTACATAATTCGAATTTATCTAGATAGAATGTCACCTTAATTATTGATCATATAAATCTCAACATAAGCTCCAAAAATTATGTAGTTGATTGCTCAACAAGTGTCTATGAACTCTGAATTAAAAAAAATCGTTTTTAAGTAATGGCCTGAAATACATATAAATTAAATTACCTGTTGATTATCTTCATATTATGATTGCTATCTATCTAGATTTGCCATCAGAAATATACATTATGCATGCTTTATGCTTTTTTTTTGGGGGGGTGATTACATGGCCTAGATTGAATATAATTGCTGACCTTGGAGCTTCATTTGCTTTTTACCTTTTTGCCGAGCAACAATAATTATATTCATGATAAAGCTTCCTCATTTTATTTGATCGGTGTGGTCATATAAAATATGCTTATTGTTTTGTCCCAGAAAGAGAGGAGCTAAGTAAGTTGAATATGCCCGTCGGGTTGAATTTCTTATCGAGCTATTCGTACCCTATTATAATAGCGTGTGGAAGTGAATTTATTAGCCCTTGGTGCATCACTCCAATATATTATTCTTATAATCATCTAGCCTAGTCATTTCTGCAACTGGAGAGCACGGGCTAACATCAATGATAGTAGTCTAACAAATTCACCCATTGTCCTGACTGATCGAGTGATTAGATATTGGCTCCTCCTATTTTTCCATAGCTTAAAGTAGATTAGACTCGAACATATTCATTGCAACGAATAGAAAGGTCTATCATCCTTCAAACGCAAAATTTAACATGAGAAAATTGACAGGACATTCACTACAATCAAATGCTATACTTTGGAACATTAGCTTATTAAGACAGACCAAACACCATCATAGAAGTTAGGTAGATTTAAGTAGTGAGTTTGGAAAGGTGGCTTGATACTAGGAACTTCCTTAGAATGTCACAATTGTTCAATGTTTTCGATATTAAATGTTATATATTTAAAGTCTATATCATTACTTAAAACTATCATACTTAAAGGGTGTAGGATTGAACATACTTCACAATGTTGACTTAATTCTTTCATTTTGTTCTTGAGTATTTATTTTAACCATATATTTTATTCTTAATTCGGGTGATTTGATAAATCCAATTCTTCACAATAACACTCTAATTGAGTTTGTGAGTAGATAGTATCTAGGAATTATACTAAAAAATTTCCATGTTAGATTTCTAGCTTGTCATGTGGGTTAGCTAACTATAATTGAAATGTTATGTCAATAATTTCTAACGAAAAATTGCAAAGGGACTACGTTTGCGAGATTGAAAAATATAAATTTACTTTGAAATTGAACAATAAACCACTTTGAGATTGAAATAGTAATTTTTTCGTTAGAAAAAATTTGACATTAAAAATAGACAACGCGTACAATAATTATGAGGTGTCATAGTTCTTATCTATAACTTTTTCTATGAACTTTTGTAAACTTAGGATCATTTTGGTCTTTTCACGTCTCACACATCATCATTGCTTTACTGAGAGACGAACAAGGACCAACATTCTTACTACAGTACCTTAGAGGACAATAACGTCTCCTTCTCCCTTTGCTTTTTTCATTTCAAAACTGACAGTACTCGCGGACCATGTGCGGCTTAAGAGACCATCTTGGCATTTTCACATCTCTCGTACCCATCCGACGTTTTATTTCGGACACGGACATGAAGCAGAAAAAGTCTCTCTAACAAGGTCCAACCGTTTACTGTAGTGTCTGCTTTTTGCCTTTTGCTGTTTTTCCAAAGCAACATCAACGTCACGAATTCTTTACAGCTCATTAGAAGGCACCGTATTCCACTACGGGTCCTTCGAGGAGAGCACAGCAATGTCTTTCTCTTCTGCTGTTTCACCTAAACAATGGTAATGTGGCAAATCATCTCCTGCTAGAGCAAGGACGCGTTTCACGTGATGATGCGACGTTTGATCCGACGCGAAAGAGATGAGTAATTGCGCTAAGAAGGTACACCCTCCCCTGCAAGTCCTCAGAAGACAATAATGTCTCCTTTTCCTTTTGCTTTTTTCAAAACTGACAATCACTAATGGTCATAACAACCACGTTTGACTGGACGCAAAAAGATGAGCATAACCACGGCTTTCTGAGCAAATATTGCGCCGGGACCATCAAATATTTTTCCCGGTTTTTCTCATTTTTGTAGCCATGACCCACCTTTTAAAAGAATTTGCCTTTAAGTGTCATATTACATATTAAATTAAAATTTAAAAATTATTTGTATCATTTTTTTTCTTTAGAAAAATTCCACGAATGAGGAGAGCAGTTGCTTCATGTCTGAAGACTGAAGTTACCTCGAAGTTTCCTACTAGTCTTCGTCGCCTCGATGGTTGGAAAAAATGTCCCATGGGCCACGACATAAGGGTAATAAAAAGGAGACATAATTGATTGAATAATTGACACTAAAGGAGACTCTGTGTCTGGAGGGTTCGAATTTTCCAAGGAAACTTTCCAAGGAAAATTGTGGACTGTTGCTGGTTAACGCCCGACTTTTCTTATTAGGAGGAGCTTCCCAAAACCTGGCCGCGGAAGACGCATGGCAATTTCTGAAGAACTTCCTGATGAGCATTGCGCATCGTATACTTCAAATCTTTGACTTAATGGCCCTTTCTCTATCATGATTAGTCTTTTCGAGTCCAGAGGAAAAAAAGTCGTGACAAGTAAACGGTTGTTCTTAATCATCCACCGATTAGGCCACGAGCATCATAGTTGAGATACACATGCCTAGAGTTTTTCCGATGCTAAGTAATCCTCAAAGAGAGGGTTTCAATCAAGCAGGTATTAGGAATTTGAACATCTTTCAATCTTCTGAAAACGAAGTTGGGTTTCAAACAAGATGGAAACAAGAAAACAATCATCTCGGGTGAGTCAATTAGCACAATGAACCCAAACAAACCTATGAGAGAAACGATGCGGAATATTGCTAGGATATTGCCCCTAGCTTACCAAATTGGTAAAGACTAAAGTGGCATGACGAATTTTCATCGACAGTAGATAACTCTCTTTATTATTTTTGTTGGAGATCAACCAAGTGTTTTTATGTCATATTTACATTAGTATAGATATCTCAGATAATCGTCGTATTTAAAAATGGAAAAGTATATATAATTATAAACGTCTGACTGATGTGAATCCAATTTTGTTTTGTAATATGTGTTTTTTCATGCCAATAATTGCCAGGTACATTAAAGTCACATTATATTTAGACAATTACATAAAATTAAGGGGAAAAAGGTTGAAGGTGGGAGTAGAAAAAGAAAAGAGCGGCATTGGAAGACTGCTTTCCCTCGTCTATGGCCAATGAATGGTTCAACTATCCCATTTTGATATATTAGCTTATATAATCGGGCTTACTAAATTTTCCTCCCATACATCTTCTAGGATTTTTGTGTACTTTTCATAGCAAAAAAGATCCATTGTCTCTGTCTATGTCCCCATGACTCCATAATTAATATCTCATTCATCACAATTGCTAATCCATATGAATAAGGATAATTGTGATATTTGTGTGTAAGTAAATTTACAGTCAAGATCATGCAAGATAGAGGGTTTTCAACCTCAAGCCCGATAGATCTCCTCCTCCTCCTCCTTCTCCTCCTTCCTTCTTTTTCTTTTTCTCTTCTTCTTCTCCTCATTCTCCTCCTTCTCCTTCTACTACTGCTTCTCCTCCTCCTTCTTCTTCTTTACTTTTTGTACGACCTGCACTTTCTATTGTTGATACTTGACTTCTTCTTGTTTAATCCTGGGACCGGACGAGAGCAATAGGGTCAGTCCAGTCCTCAGTCCATGATCCTAAAAATTGAGGACCGATATTGTGTGGATTGGTCCTCAGGTTGAGTACGGGATCGGTTCAACCCGGACCGTGCTCACCCTTATGTGCCACAGAGGATCAAAATCCAAGGACAACAATGCACATCAAATCAAAGTTCAAGAATTGTTTATATTTTTATTGAGATGCTAGTGATTGATACATAAAATACATTATAGTCTAGTCATATCATGCAAACGACCGATTTGGCTAGATCATGTAGACCACAAAAATCAAGAGTTTGGCCGAAGGGATTTTAAGCTGGTTCAGGAGATGAATGAAGCCAAGAAGGCCCTCACAGAATGTAATGAAAGTTGCATTCTAGTCAAATGGTCAATACAAATTACAAGTTTTGTGGGTCGCCACAATTTAAGATATCTTATTATAAAGTTATGGTCATTGAGGTAATGATTACTAAATGATAGCATCTTTACTTCATGTTACTCTACAGCTAAGTTACTGCTTCAGAAGGGAAAGAACTAGCTATAGTTTAATTGATCTTACCACGACTTCAGACTACCATGGTTAGAACCATAATTATCACAAAGAGTATTGAGGAAAATTACCATATTGTCGGATAATTACTAGGTGATGGCATTATTGAGATCCTGAGGAAATTTATGAAGTTGCCGATTATAATAAACTAGTGATTACGATAATCCAAGGAAAATAGCTGTGCTATCTAACAATTACTAGCAACAACATTCTGAACTCATAAAGTGTACGACAACCTACGATTACTGAGGTCGGTACATATTGCAAATTCCATCCGTTGCAACAATTTAAGACGAGTTACTATGCTAAGTGATCGGCATTCTCATGGCACAGAGTCTATGGCCAAACTAAAACGCAAAAAAGAAATATACTGACCATAGTCGCAATCCGGATCACAACAAGATCAGTTAAATCACATGACCTATAAGATATGACCTTTCAAGGGAAATAATACAGTCAAAAAGAGTAACATCTCTCGAGACGAATTTATTTACCTTGAGAGGAAGTAATTGAATTTTGAAATGAGTAATTAAGCTTGGTAACTTGCTACAGCAGGTCATCTTATACATTCGTTGCATACAGCAGGGGATACATACAGTCCTGTAATTCCCGGTTATTGCATATTCATGTTCAACCAAGTGCAACTCTAGAGTTAAGAAAACACGGGCCTCCGCAAGACTTCTTAAGTGAGTCTCAATCCTCAAGAGCATCGATCTTCCCTCAACGACGAACAAAATAAAGTCCAAATATAAAGAGGTTATGAACCTTGATATCAAGCTCTATTTATCGCCTCAACTCTTCTGTGAACCCCCTCAACATGTAGATGCAAAATGGGAAAGGCAGAATCACACCAAAAAACCCCCTTTAGGTTTTCACTTCTTGCTGTTCGCCGTTTCCACCGTAGCATGCCAAAAAAGAATGGAATGATGGAATCGACTTCGGTCACTACAGTCGTGAACCCGATACCACCTAGTGCATGGACGTCTCAACTCATCAACTCATAAGCAAAGGGCACATTGCGGATGGCCTTTCCGGTTTCTCTCCATTATCCTTTCCCCCAGGGAAACTTGCTTCTCAACTGCGAAGACAAACGCTTTGCCTTCCCATCCTGCAACTCTTGCTGTTCTTCCAACTCGGCTGAAATATTTACTCAGATCATGCTAGTCGAAGAAAATAGCATGATCCACTCCAGCTAAGTCGATCCCTTGTGACGCCCTGCCATTTGGTTGAAAACTCTTCAGGATATTGCAAATACTTAAAGGAAAGATTAGAGTGAAATGTCTTTGGTAATTTCGTATGTGCCCAGTGACCCCGCCAATAAATAAAAGCACCTTGCCTTCATTGGACTGACTGTGTTGCAAATGGTGCTGTTAAAGCACTACGCGCTATTAAGAGGATCAGAACCCACAATGCCTCAGGCGCTAGGCTGAACAATGAGAGTGCGCTAAATAAAAGGTGGTGATTAATCCATCATGTAACAAACTATTAGGTCTTCCATACTCAGAATCATAACTTATTCAAGGTCTGCATCGTAGCACATACTGCGCTGATGCAAGAAGTAGTGAGTGTTTGGAGATATTACAAGATAAGCAGATCGACCTTATTATTATTTTTTGTTTTGGTTCTGCCCTTCTGTACAAGCTTTGGATAACAACGGAACAAGAAAGAGCAATTGTGGCCGTTTTGAGATACAGAAGCTAAAAATCTTTTGGCTTCCCAGAGCCCAGTAGCTGTCCCCCACTTCTAACAGCTCTTTCAAAAAGATATTTACCTATTCTCTTCATTATCTACTAAGAACGGGATAAAAAAGTGGAAAGAAAAAAATCGTTAACCTAGACGGTCTTTTCTGAGGCAATACCTCAGAGGAGGAGCACCTCACCGAAGGCACTAACCTTAAATGAAGAAAGCTTGCCTGAGATGAGGTGAGGTACGGAGGCTTCGACTCGCTTTGCCTAAGCACCTAGGTGAGTGCCTTGGGTGTTAGCTAACACTCAGCTCTTGCCCATCTTAGAAAATGAGCTGAGCTCAATACCAGGAAGCTTGAAAGGATAAAGGCCCAATCATTCACAAAATCCACGAGACAGAACAAGGCATATCCCAGGGATTACTGTTTTCATATAATTTATGTCGAGAATGACTGCATTATCAAATGTGCAAGCTTGAACTAGAACTGAAGGCCTGGGTCTTGGCAGGCCATGCATGGTTTAACTAAAGGCTTACTTTTAGGGATCAAGCTCAGCTGCTGAGCAGATTTGTCTCTAAAAGCTTAGTTTGATTGGTATTGGTCAAACCAACTGTAGATACTCGTTGGTGCAAACCAAAAACAAGGAGACATCTTTACATGGACAAGCAGCATTGCTTGTCGTGACTCTTGTGAAACAGCAGCAGGTAGGACTCATCTATGTCTTGTCAATGCGTTTCAATCCATATTCAACTTTTAGACATCGAGAGGGGAAGTATTAAGAGGTTTAGCCACTAAATTAGGAGCGACAAAATTGCTAGACATATGTCTAGTGAGGCTCAGAAATAAAACAGACAAATGTTAGAGAATATCCGGCTGTGTGTGTTCATTGTTCAGTGTTCCTAAGTACCCGACAAGCACTGCCAGTTCAAGCTAAGTCTGAAAAGAAATTAAAAGTACGTTTGGTTTAACTTTACTCTCTCTCTCTTTCAATTTTTGCATGACCTGTATTTCCAAGTGGAGACGCTTACTTCTTTTCAAACCTGTAACACTCATTGATAGCATTTAAATCTTGACACGTAAATTTACGTATAGTTTTTCTTAAACATTTTAAAAATTTCGGGATTCATTGAAAATGCACAAAGACACATATAAAATTAGTATATTAAATTTGTTACCTTTTCTCCATAAAGGTTTTGCCTTTTAAAATTTAAACTGTCTGGATCACGTACCATTTAGACTACATAATTTGTATGTGGCACTAAAACCTTTTATACTCCAAAGATACAACTTCAAGAATATACATGTGATGTCGAATATGTGGGCAACAAAATTTGCTGAAACCAACTCACGTAATGAGATGTTGAATATTTTAAGGTTTCATTTGTTTCATAGAAAAAGAATAATTTAAAAAATATGTTTTCTAAAAATGATTGCTTGGCTTGCTTGATGACCAACTATGTTTCCATTATCAACTATAATCTATGTTTAAATATTTTCATGGGTAGTGATATATATTTTTGAATTCATTTACTTTTCTAAGCAATATAATAATGATTTTTAAAAGGATAGTTTTCAAATCAATGACTTTTTGCAAAACAAACAAACGAAAAAAACGCTATAATTGTTGGGGAGTGTTTTGGCCAAATATATAGTTCGCCCTCATTTGTCAAGGATTGAATAGATTAAAAAATTTTGGGTATCTTCTATTATGGACACCAAACGATGAAATAATTTGAAAAGTACTTTGCTCTTGCAAAAAAGAAGAAGAAGAAGAAAGATTTGGAAGGAGCACTCATTTGGGATAAAACTCTATCTCACCTCTATCTCACCTCTATCTCATCCACAAGAACGTGTCACATTATGCGGTTATATCACATGGTAGTGACATACAGAACAATGAGCCGATCAAAGAAAATGAATTCCAAATGCAAGTACTAAGTGAGATAATAATATAAATAATCCTTAAACTTTAATTCAATATACAACGTCATCTCTGAACTTTTAATTTGTCTAATATGATTCTTGAATGTTGAATCAATATGCAATATCGTCTATGAACTTTTAATTTGTTCAATATAATCCCTAAATTATTGGTATATGTTCAACATAGTCCAAAACTATGTGAAAATGACACAAACGGAATGACTACATTATTGTGCATTAGACCAAAGTTCAAGCACGACATTGCACATCACAACAAAGTTCAAGAATTATTTATGTTTTTATATCTATCAAAATTAATTGACAGGCGAGTAATTGATATGTAAAATATATTATTTTCTAGTCAAGTCATGCAAACGGACGGGCTTGGCTAGAAGATGTAGACCACAAAATTCAAGAGTTAGGCCGAAAGGCTATTAAGCTGATAAGGAGATGAATAACACCAAGAAGGCCCTCAAAGAATGGAATGAAACCTCCATTCTAGTCAAATGGTCTTTTCCATTCTCAAAACTACGATGTAAGGAAAACTATATTAAGGTCACAACAAATTACAAGTTCTGTTTGTTGCCACAATTTAAGATAGTTATTACGAAGTTACAGTCATTTGAGGTGATGATTACTAAATGATAGCATCTTTACTTCACGTTACTCTATAACTAAGTTACTGCTTCAAAAAGAAAAACACTAGCTATAGTTTAATTGATATTACCACGACATCAGACAAATTCTGTAGTTAAAAGCATAATTATCAGGAAGGGTACTGAGAAAATTTACGGTACTGTCAGATAATTACTAGGTGATAGCATTATTGAGATCATAAGGAAATTTATGAAGGAAAGTTTCCGGCTATAATAAACGAGCGAGAGGAAAATAATGATGCTATCGAATAATTTCGAGCAACAACATTTTGAACTCTTGAAGCGATTATTGATGTCAAAACATATTGCAAATTCCATCCGTTGCAACAATTTAAGATGGGCTACTATGCTAAGAGATCGACAATTTAAGATGGCACGAAGTCTATGGCGAAACTGAAATGTGAAAAAGAAAAATACTGACCATAATTGCAATCCGGATCACAACAAGATCAGTTAAATCACAAGAACTATAAGATATGACCTTCCAAGGGAAATGATGATACAGTCAGAAGGAGTAACATCTCTCGAGATGAAGTTATTTCCTTGAGAGGAAGTAACTGAATTTACCTTTGAAATCAGTAATTTAGCTTGGTAACTTGCTATAAGAGGTCATCTTATACATTCGTTGCATACATCAGGGGATGCATAGTCTCGTAATTTCCTATCATTGCATATTCATGTTCAACCAAGTGCAACTCCAGAGTAAAGATAACACGGACCTTACTCTGCAAGACTTATTGTGTCTCAATCCTCAAGAGCATCGATCTTTCCTTCGACGACAAACACAATAAAGTCCAAAATATAGAGAGGTTTTGAACCTTGATATCAAGCTCTCTTCATCGCCTTAACTTTTCTGTGATCCGCCTCAACATGGAGATGCAAAATGGGAGAACCAGAATCTCACCAAACAACCCCCTTTACTTTTTCACTTCTTGCCATGCGCCAATTCCTCCTTAGCATGCCGAAAAAGAATGGACTGATTGAATCGACTCCTTTCACTGCAGTCATGAACCAGACACCACCTAGTGCACTAAGATTTCAATTCATCAACTCATAAGCAGAGGGCCCATCATGCAAGGGATGGCCTTTTCGGTTTCTCTCCATTATCCTCCCCCCCAGGGAAACTTGCTTCTCAACTGCGAATATGCTTTGCCTTTCCCTCCTGCAACTCTTGCTGTTCTACCAACTCAGCCGGCATATTTACTCAGATCGGGCAAGTCGAAGAGAATAGCATGATCCACTCCAGTTAAGTCAATCCCTCACAACGCCCTGCCATATGGTTGAAAAATCTTCTTGTCAACGTGTTTCTATCCATTTTCAACTTTTTTACATGTCTCAATCTGTATATGGAGAAGAGCAAGGAAGAGTTAAAAATAATAATGAGTCCTCAATCCAGGTGGCTTCAGAGCCTTCTCTCAAACTCCACAGTAGGAGTTAGCAAGATGGTCAGGAGAGAGAAGTAAATGTAATGATGAGTCAATTTCAAGCAGCCTATACTGAAAGACCAACATACCTTTTTACAGAAAACAATCATTTTGGTTACGAGGCTTTCTTCCACAAGCTGAATGAGAGCAGACTTCTTATTCAGGAATGAAGTATAGGGAGTCTTTTTAGTATCTTCCTGTCCACTACAATCTACAAGAAACTGGACATGACATGTAACGGTTAAATTCTCCTCTATTACAATGGCATTCAGTTAGTTTTCCTCTTGACGGGAAAACAGGAGGAATGGCACTGGTTAGCTACACCAGCAAATTTATGCAACATGTTCATCAAAGAGGAAGGACAAGGCAATTTCATGTAACAGAAGATAACTGCTCAACCCGATTGAGAAAGCTCTTAGCCTATCTGGGATTGATGTTGCAAAAATAATCCTTCTCCAGGATATGCAGCCAATCATTAGTTTCTATAATACCTCTGTACAAAGTTAAATTCTGAGAATCAACAAACAGGCAAAATGAAATAGAATTAATTTTTGGGACAACTGAACAGACTCTTCCGCAAATTGAGGAAAGAAGAGAAACGGATAGGATCCTAATATAGTCCTCATTCATCTCAGCACAGTTAATGAAATTTCAGAGACTACTCCTGATTTTATTTCTCTTCCACCTCCAAGCAGTTAATGAAATACAGAATGCTGGTGGCATAATTAGATAGCATAGACTACTTTTGGCCAAAAGAATAGTATAGGCTGCCAATACACATGCACAGTCAGTCATTCAAGGAAAAATTTCATTCCACTCTTCATCCGGATTCCATCTTCCCCCGTCATATGCAGTAAAAATGCACCCCAAAATCCAAAGCATCAAGGTAAAAACATGCTCCATCACTTTTAGGGAGTATAAACTACACCTTAGTTATGAGTAATATATCGTCCAAAAGCATCCAGAAAAATGTACATACATGGAAGTGAATCCTTTTGTGCCTAAATTAGATAAAAGAAATGTATCCATTGGCAAATAATGTAAAGGGGAATAATACATCTTTGAACCAACCTCTTCGAGGTGAGGGCTTGTCCAATGAATGCCAGGTCCCATGATCACTTCACGGTTGGGGAGGATTTCAACTATTTGGTTACATATATCTACCGGCAATGTGGTTGTCACAACCAGATACAGTGTGGCAACAGGTGGACAATTGATTATGCTTTGAAAAGCTGCTTCAAACTTCTCATCATTACACAGAATATCCGCCTCTTTCTCAAACACCCTGCATCATAAAGCTATAAATTTTGGCAGCAGTTGCAAAACAATCTGCAATATGCATAAAGAAACCACTTCTATCTGTTTTTGAGTACACTATAGCCACATAGAGCTCTTTGTTTGTAGTACTGAAATCTGCTGAATGCCAACATCATCCAGGCTTTGATATCATTCAAATTCTTAGCAGGCAAATCCATTAACAAAACATTTTTTAATTTCATATCCTATATCAAACAATATGACAACTGGAGCTTTCTCAACATGTCACCAGTCATTTCAAGGAAATCAATTGGGGCTAACGGATAGCAAAATATCCAGCATGTCTATAAAATCAAAGCAAAGGTCTCGATAACTCAAGCCAGAAAATCAAGATTGAGCTATGTGCATGTAAGAACAGAAATTTCGCTGATCTTTCCTTTCCTCAATGAATGGTGATCACACATGGAGGAAGTACTAAATCTAGAAAACAATAGCATGATTACATTTGCTACTCAAAAACAGATGACAAAACGATGATTTTGAAAAGCTCGGTGCATCCAATCTCCTTCATGCAACATTATATGATGCATAGGCTTACCATCTAAGATCCTTCAACTCCAAAACGCCTTCTTTAACAAGAAAAATAACACGACCAGGAGTGGCTATTGGAACATCAACACCTTCATCTATATTTTCCAGCTGAGTTTTCTGCCTGAAAAAACCCATGGCAACCATAGACCGGAATGGACACCCAAACTTCGATATGGATCAGCAGTTACTCAAAACCTGCATAAAACAATCCACAGATATTAAGTATCACTCCAATGGACCTGGCTCCCCTGACCAGACTGCAGGCTGGTCAGGGGGCATCCAAGGGGTGGGGGAGTTTCTCCCCATTTTTATAGGGGGGTGGAGTTTAATGGATGGTCCAGATGGACAGGTCAGCTGCCCATCTGGTCAGACGAGCCATTCCCCACTCCAATGGGCACAAAAGATTACATTATGTCTGTCATCCACTAATGGCAAAAACAAGCATTCATGTACATAAAACCAACTACAGAGCATCTCCAAATTCAGAACACCTCCATTTTCAACAGCTCCAAGGAGATTACCAGTTTTCCCACGAGAAAGAGTAATTTTCACATATCATAATCGGAGATACAAGGGAAATGAGTGAGGTACAAAACACAACTTACTAAATTGTGTTCAAATGGAGTCTCCAGACTAAAACAGGAAAGAGGATTGAAAGCACCTAACTGCCATTAACAAGGCATGAACTTGCTCTATCCATCTAAGTTCCGAGCTACACTTTTTTCCGGCGCAAAGCAACTTCCAAACGTTTTCAAACTTGTCTTAGCTGTTAATCTATTATATAAAGTATGTCCTGACTTTAGATTCATCAAGTGGATTGAACATCAGGGGAAAAACAGGCACTTATTGAATAGGGAAAGGGAACATATACATACCAATGAATCGTGGATAGAGTCTCCACAAAAGTCAAGATCTTAAGAAGAAAGCCTGCGGCGGCATCTCCTCCCTTCTCCTCTCATCTCCACTGTAATCTGAGAGGCAAGCAAGATTGAGACAATCTTGGGAGGACGGGACAGAGCGTAGCGAGAACAAGGAGGAGACAGAGGACGTCGCGCAAAGAGGGGAGATGGAGACGGTGAGCCAGGTGGTGGGGACGACGGAGTGGTCAGGAGTTACGCCCGATTGCTTCAGCTTTCCGATCTGCAAAAAAAATGATAACGCACTTTTTTTAAGTAAACGAAATTTTTTGTTCGACCCAAAAAAAAAAATAAAGAAAGGGTGACGTAACATTCGGGTCTAAAATACGAAACAAAGAGCCTGGGAAGCAAGATAGATAATCATTACCCCTTTTAATCCCGCAAGTCAACTAGCGGGATTTCGCAGAGGAGGGGCCAATAGCGGCCGGTCCCTTCCCTGCATCGCTCCTTGAGAACCGGACATCCACCCCTGATCCTGAAGTGTTCGAGGGAGGGAGGGAGGCCATCCTGGGGCAACTCCCTCAGCTTCGGGCAGTTTGTGAAAAATAATCTCCGGAGAGAGGGAGGGAGACTGCTGGCCAGTCTTTCCACTTTCCTCATATCTTTAATATTTAGATGGAGCAGAGAGGGAGGGAGCGGGAGCACCAGATCCACCCCCTCTCCCACTCCCCCCGCGCTGCCGTCAATAAGTAAATTTTCAAGGGAGGTGAGGCGGGGGGTAAGCCACTCCCTCACCGGCTGCTTCATATTCTCGCATCCATTTACCCAAAGCACCCGTAGCTCAGGTGGCAAGCCCCCTTCGGGGAAACGCGTGATACTCACACATCCTCCAATCTTCAGATCACGGAGGCATGTAAGTCGATGCAACTGATTAGGTAATGATTTTATCTTCGGACATTCCTCAAGCTCAATGCTCGTGATGCTGGGAGGAAGAGGAGGGAGGAACTCCATCTCCAGAGCAGGACATCCAACCAATTTCAGGGAAGTAAGATTGGTCAATGTGTGCAGGCCCTCCGGTAAACTTCTCAAATTCTCGCAATCCTTAATGTAAATCTCTTGAAGCGAACGAAGACGGTCTGCATTTATCTCAGCTAGCGACTCCACTCCCTTACAACCCTTTATTTCAAGTTTCTTGAGGGTCGCTTGTAAAAATCTACCCTCGCTGAATGAAGAGGCTCCCGACGAGCCGCAATTGGAGATTCCTAGTACTTGCAAACAAGACGACATGTCACTGTGGCTATGGCGGCTGCTGCTGCTTGGTTCATTCGGATGAGTACTTAATCCTATGGGTAAAGATTGCAACATCTCACAACGTCGAATACTTAATGATGTCACTGACCTCGGCATACCTGTTTCGGGGAAGGACGCGAGTTTTGGACAATCGATGACTCTCAAGTCTCCAAGAGAGGAGAGCTCGTGCATCTTGCTTGGGAGCTTTTCTAAATTGATGCAACCCCTCAAGTACAGAGTCTCCAAGTTGCCCGGCAGCTCTATGTCTCCTTCTCCAGCTGCAAAAGATATCAATTCAGGACAATTCTTGACGACTAACCCCTTGAGACAAGTGAGGTTCCAAATTACATCCATATCTTGCCATAAGTATAATAATTTATTACAACTCGTCATCTCCAAATTTTCCAGCTTCATCAAGGAACCTGTAAACTCATGATTTAAGCAAGTTAATTCCGCAACATCTCGTATGACAAGAGCGATCAGTGATGTTAGGTTTACCAAACTCTTCAGCATACCCTCATTACAACCACCAAAGTCTAATTCCTTGAGGGATGGAAGGCTAATGATAGAGGGCGAGGCATCCATACGGGGGCATGACTCGATTTCGAGCCTTATGAGGGAGCTCAGCTGACTAGGCAATCTTCTGATCAACATGGGACAATCCCGAATGAGGAGACGCTCAAGACGAGGGAATACAACTACTCTTTCTTCATCATCGGCACAATGAGACCAGTCCTCCCACACTAGCATGTTTCTGAATTCCAAAGTTACTAATGACGGGAAAGGACTTTTAGTTCCATAAAATTCAAATCCTATCTTGCATATTGCGTTTAAACCTTCAATGCAAAGTTCTTTAAGAGAATATAGCACCCCGAGTGGCGGTATCATTTTGGCCCTACGGCACCCATGTAAACGTAGACGCACTATGTTAAAATATGATGGATTTCCTAACCAAGACGAGAATTCTAGGCCACCATAGAAGGATATTACGAGATTTTCAAGATTTGGGTGAGGGCGAAGAGATTCAAGGACTTCCGCTTCAAGCTCTTCATCACGAAAATTTTCGAAATCGTCGCACCACTCCATAGTCAATCGACATATTCCCTCCTTCGTGCACAAACTGGCATCCGTGGCATCTCTGATTTCTTGAACCTTATGCAAATCAGAGATGCACAATTCCCCTCCAAGGTTATTTAGGTTCTTTAACTCCTTCAACCTCGACCCATTTTCCATGCCCACTACAAACTTCGTGAGCATCTCAAGGCCCACCAAATTACCTACATACAGAGGCATCGCTCTTAAGCTCGGTGTGTCGGTAATATCTAAAAATCTCAAATTGATCAATTTCTCCATATCTTTCGGTAATTTGACAAGGTATTTACATCCCCGCAACATTAAAGCCTCTAGATTGTACAACCCCACAATTGACTTTGGAAGCGTTTCAATATATGTATACGACAAGTTAAGGTGCCTTAGGTGCCTCATTTTGCCTATGCAGTCTGGTACCTTGTTGATATCGTAGCGAGTAAATGAAAGCACCCTCAAGTACCTCAATCTCGACAACAAGTCGCATAGCACTTTCTCGGACAAAGAGAACTTTACGTAGTCATTAGGATGCTTCACCAATGATATGAAGCTCCTAAGTCCCTTCATTCCATGATATATCTTGAGTCTTTTGGGCATATTTCTAAAACAAGGAATGAATGAGGCATGACGAGCTAAAAATGCATCATTTTGATCACCCTCAGACTCAAGCTCCCCTGAGCTACAATAGGTTGCATCAGCAACTAGCTTTGCCAAGTCATTCACAAGATCATGCATAAAAAATCGTGATTCACTTCTACTCGACTTTTCAAGTAATGATCTGGATACCAGCTCATTGAAAAATTTTAAACCTTCATGCCAACAGTCCTTTCCTTTTTTTCCCACCAATAAGCCCTCAGCAATCCACCAATGAATCAACTCATCCCGTTCGATTTCATAGTCATTGGGAATTATAGCACAATAAGCGAAACATCTCCTTAGATTTGAAGGGAGATGTAGGTAGCTAAGTTTCAAGGCCGGAAGGATGTCATTACTTTCTTTTGATAATTCCCAAATGTTGCTTTTTAATACAGCTTCCCATTCATGGGGATTGACTTTAGATCTTAGCATCCCAGCCAAAGTCTTCACGGCTAATGGCAATCCTTGGCATTTTCCCACTATTTTTAAACCTAAATCTTCAAGATTACGATGATGATCGAAATTCCTGATTCCGAGAGCATGGAATGCAAACAAAGTCATGCAAGCCTCTTGTGATAACCGTTTCAGACTATATGGTTGAGCACGGGCAATTTCAGCAACATGAAAATTACGAGTCGTCACAATAATCTTGCTTCCCTTCGCTCCCGATTGAAAAGGCTTCAAGAGGATAGTCCAGTTTCCATAATTCTCATTCCAAACATCATCCAAAACGATGAGAAACTTCTTCCCCATGAGGTGCTCCTTCAGCTTATCATGAAGCCAATCCAAGTCCTTACCTTCATTGGACGAATTGCCATTGGCTGTCTCAAGGATCTTCTTTGTAATAGCAAGCACGTCGAAATCATCAGAAACGCATGCCCATGCTTTCACATCGAAATAGTCCGTGACTCTAGCATCATTGTAGACTTGTTGAGCTAGAGCCGTCTTCCCAACACCCCCCATTCCTACGATGGGAATCACTTTTAGATCCGTACATGTTCGATCATCTTCTTCTCTAGTCAGTAATTTGAGGATCTCCATTTTTTCAACCTCCCTACTAATAAAACAAGGCTCGGGCAAGTTCGTAGTGGGAAGCGGCTTTTCCACTCGGCAGTATGCAGCTGGCTCCCTATAATTTTCTTTCAAGCTCAGAGTATCTTTCTGAGTGATGATATTTTTTAATATGACATCCATTTCTTTTATCTTGGATCTCATTTCATGGTCAACCATAAATTCTCTCGGACTCAATTTGAAACAACAACTTGGAAGAAGGGAATGCACCTTGCTAGTGCGCGGTTCTTCCTCGGACTTATTTTCCACGTTCTCTATGGCGAACTCATCAAGCAAGTCTTCAATGTCGTAGGCCAAGTTCCTGAGATCTTCGAGCCACGACTTCACCCCGAGGTCACCTCTCAATTGCCGGTCCTCTGCATCATCCAGCACCTGCTTGATACTGATCAGCATCTTCTCCCATTTCTTCAGTAGTGTATCGACACCCTCGCGCCGTGCCAAGTTGAGAAGCTCGCGAGAGGCCAACCTCTCGAACAGCATCGAAAGTAAGGCGCCAAGAAAGAGCTCCGCGATGGGCATGGCTTGGATCGTGGGGCGACAAAGGATTAAATAGGAGTGGCCGGAACGGTAGACACAAATTGTACAAAGTGGAGTGGGAAACAGGAGTTCTTCCGTCGAGGACAGCGGCATCAAATGATGGGGGGATCGAGACCTTTTTAAGTATCGAAGTGCTCTTTCTTTCTTTCTCGGAGACAAGTTGGTCGGATGTGGGACCCAGTTTTGGAATCATTAAAGCCACTATGATCGTGCATGACATAGATAAATGCGTCATAGTTTCATTGATGGAGCCACATAAGGGCCATCGCGTTATAAAAAGAAGAAGAAGTTATTACATAATTTGATTTTATGGAAATCGAATGTCAACATAACAAGAAAAAAAATATTAAGTAGTTGATTGATAGCTCATTGAAAGCTCCAAATATTAAGTAGTTGATTGCAAGTGTCCATAAACTCTTGATAAAAAATAAATCATTTTTAAATAATGACCAGAAAGAAAAAATTTGTTACTTATCTATAATACTAGGGTTGCTATTTGATGTGAAGCTATTTATACATTGTTATTATAATATGTGAAAATGGATTTATAAGAGCTTAAGAAATGGCGGGTATCTCTATATTATAGCTTTTGATGTTGCACCATATCTAAAATGAGGCTGATATGGAGGAGTACGCTATTAAAATGGCCTAAAGAGATGGACTAATTGAAATGCAATCGGTAAAACTTAAAAAGAAGATACAAAAATATCATAAATAACTCATTGGTCTCAAATTCAAACCAATATAAAATTTGAAGATAGTAAGATCGAACAAGATAGTCTTATCTCTAATCAAATGAATACAATTCGTCCACCAGAGAAATATTTTATCGAAAGATGGATAAATTGATGAATTTAATCAACCACAAGGTTCAAGGGGGAGTTCAAGGAGTGAGTGAGCAAGAGGACGCGCTCTGAGGGGCGGTTCAAGGAAGGGGAGGCAGGCAAGAGCAAGAAGTATTGTGGCAAAGGAGAGGAAGATGGAGTCAAACGTCAACTCTCCTCTGCCCTCTTCACCATTTTCAGACGCAGACCCTATGTGCAAAGCATCGAAAGTCCTTATTTTTAGCATTAAAGTACTTTAGTTAGATCCGAAATAATGCAGATTGAGGGTCCCCTTCCTCGAAACGTCTCTATCCCACCAAGCCAGGATGCTTCACCCGGTAGCAGTTGAGGAGAGAATGAAGACCTGCATTAAAAGTTCTTGATATGCTTGTTTATTCCTTCTCCTAATAATGGCAGACAAGGAGCAGGCTTAGGACTAACTGCTCCATCCATGTTTGTCCTTTATCGGTGGAGGAAAGAACAGAGACTCAGACACTGATGGTGGTTTCTGACCGGCGAAGTAAACCCACGTCTTTTATGGGTCACCTTTGCTGTTACTCGATTGTTTATAAGTCCATTGTTTTTGTCTTGATTGAGGCGATCGGCAAGAGCCTTTCTTTATTACTTTAGTTTTGGCCGGTGACAGGCTTGGAGCAATCTGCTACAAAGTTATTCAGCTTGCCAAGACTAGTCTTCAGTTAAGGCCTGAACTGAGGTTATGCTAGTTCATACCCACCTCCTCTTTCTTCCTCGTCGTTTAGGTCTCTGTTTGAGGTTCTGGAATCACCGGATTTCGAGTACTATATCTCGGCCGTTGATAATCAAATATTCCAACAAAAATTTGATGTGTTTCTTTCTCCATCGATTGCTCTTTGACGCTCCCTTTTTCATTTTTTATTGCACTTCAAATCTCTACACTATCGTCATCTATTATTGTTCGTTTAATTTTTTTTTTTTTTGTGGAAACAATTTGGTTGAAAATGGGACCCTGGTCTTGGCATGATTAAAGCCCCCGAAGGGGGAATGGGAAAAATGCTATTCTTTCAATTTCTCTCCCACTACTTGTTTGCACCCATCCATCATCATCGTGCATCACATAAATCATGGCATCATTGTCTCATTGATGCTGCCACGTGAACCCCATCGAGAAATTAATATGTAACTTAGTTTATGTACCCCGATATCATTATAAAATTATTTATCACATGGGTCCCAATGATTAAATGTGATGGATTATTCCGTCCAGGACGATGGCGTCAAATGATGGTGCGAATTGGAAGACTTTCTAAGCACTAAAGTGCCGTTTCTTTATCGGAAGCAAGTTGGTCGGACGTGGGACCAAGTCTCGGCATTACTAAAGCCGCCTTCATCATGCATCCCATATATCATATGGCATCACACATCCCTATATCATATGGCATCGTGGTTTCATTGACGCGGCCTCACGAACCTCATCCCATTATCATATAAAGAAGTAACTATCACCTAAACTTAAAGTATGTTAATTGTATCATCATTAACCACTGATTATATAGATCCCAACCGCTGTTCCAAGTGACACGAGAGCTCAACGCATTGGAAGTTGCAAAATTTTCATAATCAATTGCTCAACGAATGTCTAGAAACATTTGATAGCAAAGTTGTTTTTTAGAATGATGACCAGAAAAAAAAAGAATTGTTACTTTCTCTTCAATTTTATTGCTGTAATCTAGATATGCCCTCTCAAGAATACATAGTCGGAATAGATAAGATAAAAAGAAGAGAGCAGCTATAGATCGAATTAAATTGCAGAATTATCAAGCTTCAATTTGCCAAGCAACAATGATTATATTCATGGCAAAGCTTCCTTAGTTTGTTTGGTCCACGGGTCAGAAAAGTTTATGCCTTTTGTTTTGTCCCCGGAAGAGAGGAGCTACCTAACCTCAATATGCCTTTCAGCAATTCAAATAGATGGAATATGCTTATTCATACCCCATTACTATAGTTTCCTTAAATATTATATTAGCAGTAAAATATAGCAGAATCCCTAAATTGTAGTTCTTGCTAGGCTTTACATCACAACAAATGATCGCGGTGAGGATTGCGTTCTTAAAAAGGCTGCGGGAAGGTGGACTAGTTGATGTGCGTGAAAGTTGACTTAGACACCTTTTGGCCAGTTCCTACAAAAATGGAAAATACCATGTGATGTGAGAGGTGAGAGGAAACCGATTGATCAATAATGAAAGCAGAAGTGTCGGGGTTGGGCTGCAAACGGGGCCCCCTTCTTCAACTTCTCAGCTTTTGGCGGCTTCAATGGTGGCAAGACTTGTGGTCCCACGTCCGACTAACTTGCTTCCGAGAAGTTGAGGCCACAGAAAATGAAATTCAATAAAATGAGATGAGATGAAATGCAATGGCAACAGCTTCTTCCGAGAAAGAAAGAGCAGTTTGGTGCTTACAAAGTCTTTGATTCACACCATCATTTGATGCTGTTGTCCTGGATGGAAGGGCTCCTGTTTCCTCTCGGTTCTGTACACTTTGGTTCGACCCTTCCGGCCACTCCTGTTTAATAGCGGAGCTCTCTCCTAACATTTAATAATGGGTCAAGAGCTCCGAGTGGAAGAAGGAATCAAACTTCATTCTCTCTCTACCCTCCTCCTCATGTGCAGTTGCAGGCCCCATGCCCAAAGCATCCGAAGAACAACAATAACGTACATGATATATCAGCCGGAAACTCACTGTTGAAATTCCGCAACTCGTACACTTCCATCTAATACATAATAGAACAGCAGGAGTGATCGGAGGATTGCAACTGTCGTGGTGATCGCTAGGAAGCAGACTGTGAAAAGATACGTGCTGATATGAGATGTGAAGAACTTTTACTGAGTCATGCTTAAAATATGTTTTTTCAGTTGGATTTGTGACGGTGAAATTCATAATTAGCATGTTTTGTGGTTAAATGTTTAAAGAAAAGCAACCTGCAAATGCACAATGACCCATATTATAGTTTGTAAGCATTAGCAATTTAAAGCCTCTAGTAAGATTGTCTGACTATTATGTTGCAAGATTCAACCATCAAATTTTAACACCAAATAAAATCTCAAGAGAATCATATTCACTCTAGGCACTTAATGAGGCTATTTGTGGTGATGGAGAAGCCCATTAGAACAGCTCTTGAACCTTTCATCTTAAAATGAAGAGATTAAGAAGCTGCCTAGATTTCACAAAAGCCTATAGACAAAGCACTCCAGTGGCCTCACCTAAGCTTCAATGAAACAAGACACATATCATAGGAACTCAGATGGGTTTCTACTCTAAAATCAAATGAAGGAGAAATTAATATTTAATTTAATTTATGTAGACTGATATCACCATACAACTATTAATCATATGAGTCCCAACCATTATTCCATATTACATGATAACTCAATGCACTAAAAGCTATATAATTTATGTAGTTAGGTGCCTAGTCAGTATCCAGAAAGACTCGATAACAAATCATTTTAAAATAAAAGGCCAGAAAGAAATTGTTACATTATCTTAATAATTGTCTGTTATTGCTGCCTAACTTCACTTTTTCAAAAACCCATTATGCATCAGATTAGCAGCAAAAATTTGAGTAGCCATGGCTCAATTTAAATTGCAAACATTCAAGTATCATTTTCCTTTTCCCTTTTACAATGATTGTATCCATAACGAAGCTTCCTTGTTTTATTTGGCCACCGGCCATGCTAAACCATGCTTATTGCTTTGTCAACCTAACTACAATTCGTCCCTCAGATCAATATTTTATCCAAAGATGGACAAAGTGATGAATTCAATCAATAACAACGGTTCAAGAAGGGAGTTAACACGAGGACGCGGTTTAAGGGGTGGTTCGAAAATTGAGAGCCGGACAAGAACAAAAAGTATCGTGCGAAGGAGTGGAAGAAGGAATTGAACGTTATTCTCTCTTCTATCCTCTTCACGATTTCCGATGCAGCACCCACGCGGAAGCCAAGGAATCAAACTTTTATAATTCATATATTACTTTCTCATTTTCATTGGTCTTCTGCACAGATAATTCATGTCTCTCTCTCTCTCTCTCTCTCGCTCGCTCTCTTCCTGTACTTTAATTTTCACTTTTTGTTGATATTTTATTCATGGTTGGCATGTTGTTCTTGTTCTTTCGATGCTTGCCCATGGGACTGCATCTGACAATAGTGAAGAGGGTAGAGAGAAAATGACGTTTGATTCCTCCTTCCACTTGGATGCTTTGCCCCTAGGGCCTGCGACTGCACGTGGTGAGGCTGGTAGAGGAGAGAATGACGTTTGAATATTCTTCCTCTCCTCCGCTCAGTACCTCTTATTGCTGTCTGACCCCATTTCAGGAACCAGCTTAACACAGGGTTTTAAGATATACTTGTTTATGGAGAATTGCAAGGTTGCTGTTGAGATGCAGTCCTATTCTAAACAATATAGGGTGAAGTGCACCCTCCCTGTCATTTCTTGCTTGTTTTTAACCGGCGAAGTGCATGCTTTTTGTGTTAGAGAGCAACAAGAGAAGACGTCCCATCGTATTACTAATATTTAATCGACATAATTGTTACTCTTCATGGAAAATTGTGGACTGTTGCTGGTTGACGCTCGACTTTTCTTGTTAGGAGGCGCTTCCCAAAAAGCTGGCCATGGAAGATGCAGGGCAGCTTCTGAAGAACTTCCCAATTAGCATTGCGCATTGCACACTTCAAATCTTTGACTTAATGGCCCTTCTATATCATGATAAGTCTTTTCGAGCCCAAAATAAAATCTTGTGACAGGTATACAGTTGTTCTTGTTGATTCCCTGATTAGGCCACGAGCATCGTAGTTGAGATACACGTGCCTGGAAATTTTCTGATATCAAGTAATCCACAAAAGAGAGGTTTTCAGTCAAACAGGTATATTTAGGAATTTGAACATCTCTAAATCTTCTGAAAAGGAAGGTGGATTTTGAACAAGATTGAAACTAGAAATTAGTCATCTTGGGTTAAGTCAATTAACACAATGAACCCAAAAATTGTTTCAAAGAAACAGTGCATGATATTGCATATAACTTACCAAACTGGTAAAGTGACGTAATAAACTTTTATCGACAGTGGATATGACTCACTTTATTAATTTCGATTAGAGATTAACCAAGTATTTTTAAATCATATTTAGATTAGCGTAGGTATCTCGGATAAACATGATATTTAATGTGAATCCGATTTTAGTTTTTATTATGTGTTTTTTGGTGTTGAGAATTACCAAGTACGTTGAAGTTCATATTTTATGTAGACAATTACATAAGAGTAAGGAAAAAAAGGTTGAAGGTGGGCGTCGGAAAAGAAAAGAGCTGCATTGAGACACTACTTTCCCTCATTCATGGCCAATGACTCGTTCGACTCTCCCATGTCTTCGTGATTAGTATATCATTCATCGTAATTACTAATCTATGTGAATAGGATTAATCGTGATATTTGTGCCCAAATAAATTTACAGTTGAGGTCATGCAAGACACAGGATCTCCAACCTCATGTAGCCAGGACTCGTTGATCGTTACCAGCTACCATCAATTTATCAGCTCCAAATTCTCCCCCAGTCGACAATAATTGTTTCCAATTATTTGCTGCTCTTTTTCCGACACATCAATTGAATCACACGCGAACTTGTACTTTCTTTTTTGCTTTCATTTCTGGCGGTAATACCTTACCATACAAAGATCTTGCCATAAAAAGAAAGTAAATCATTTTCGGGAAACGATGTGTTCACGAGGCTGCATCAATGAAACTGTGATGCCATATGATGTATTGATGAATGATGGTGGTGGATGGGTGCAGTTGGGAATATCATGTGATGTGAGAGGTGAGAGAGAACTGTTTGAACAATAATGGAAGCAGAGGTTTCGGGGTTGGGTTACAGACGGGCCCCCTTCTACACCTTCTCGGCTTTTGGTGGCTTCAATTGTGCCAAGATTTGTGGTCCCAGGTCCATCAACTTGCTTCCGAGAAGTTGAGGCCACAGCAAATGAAAATCAATCAAATGAGAGGTGAGAGAGAATTGATTGAACAATAATGAAAGCAGAAGTTTCGGGGTTGGGTTTCAGACGGGCCCCCTTCTGCACCTTCTCGGCTTTTGGTGGCTTCAATGGAGCCAAGATTTGTGGTCCCAGGTCCATCAACTTGCTTCCGAGAAGTTGAGGCCACAGAAAATGAAATTCAATCAAATGAGACAGAGATGAAATGCAATGGCAGCTTCTTCCGAGAAAGAAAGATCAGTTTGGTGCTTACAAAGTCTTCGATTCACACCATCATTTGATGCAGCTGTCCTGGATGGAAGGTTTTTTCCTCTTCGCTCTGTACAATTTGTTTCCACCCTTCCGGCCACTCCTCTTTATTTGCGAAACTCTTTCTTGACATTTGTAATGGGTCAAGCGCTCTTGAAGGGAAGAACGAATCAAACGTCCTTCTCTCTCAACCCTCTTTACCATGGGCAGTTGCAGGCCCATTGTGCAAAGCATCCAAAGAACAACAATAACATACATAATATATCAGCCGGAAACTCATTGTTGAAATTCTGGCAACTTGGACACTTCCATCTACTACATACTACATACTTAGATTGGCTGGTGTAATCGGAGAATTGCATCAGTAGCAGCGATCACTGGAAAGCAAACTGTGGAAACTTATGTGCCAATATGAGATGTGAGAAACTTTTACATGTTATGCTTAAAATAGGTTTTCCCAGTTAGATTTGCAACGGTTAAATTCATGATGAGCATGTTCCGTGCTTTAATGTTTAGAGAAAGGCAACGTGCAAATGCATAATGACCCAAGTTCCAGTTTGCAAGCATGAACAATTTAAAGCCTCTGGTAAGACTGATTATTGCATTGCAAGCAAGATTCAACCATCAAATTTCAACACTAAAGAAATATCGGAGAAAATAAGATGCACGATAGGCGATTGATCCTACACGTTAGCTTAATGAGGCTGTTTGTGGGGATGGACAAGCCCATTTGAAACAGCTCACAGCTCATGAACCTTCCATCTTAGGATGGAGAGAGTCAGAAACTGCCTAGGTTTAGCAAAAGCCTATAGACAAAGCACTCCAATGGGCTCAATTAAGCTTTCATGAAACCGGACCATATCAAGAAATATCAACTCAGACACGTTTCTACCCCAAAATCAATAAAGGAGTGCCTGAATGGGTGTACGTTGTTGTCGTTTCTACGTATCGAATCGACTCACTTCTAAATCCTTGCAAATATTGAGGCAACTTTTCCAAACTCGAGTACATGCTAATGTTTACTGGAGGTCAAACTATGATCTCATTACTTTACTGTACTCCTATCCTAATTTTTGTCTATTCTCACTTTGCACACTTTTCTCGTTTCTTTGTGTCTCTACACGATCTCCTGGTAATAATGACTCTTACCTTATTTTGTGTTTAACTATCTTGAGTAATCCGAAAGAGAACGAAGAATTTTGTGTTGCATACTTATAGAAGGATGTCTTCAGCCACTCTCTTATGGCCATTGTTGCATAGGAAGATGATGGAATCGCGAAACCCATATTTAGAGCCATATGAATTTTATCTCTATTAGAGATGCTAGCTTCGATGGTATTTACTGAAGCATTCACACGGGTTCTCACAAGACGGGGTCATGGAATTTAATGGATTATTATCTTCATTTCCCTTGACAAGGTCCATCTCTTCAACTACCCTGCGGGGCTTGAATTTGGTGAATTGGTCTAATTAAATCTGGGCTAGCGGTACAATATAATCACTATAACTTAGCATCTCCCTGCAGTAGTAGAA
The DNA here is from genome assembly GCA_019926035.1 of Melaleuca alternifolia. Taxonomy (NCBI): domain Eukaryota; kingdom Viridiplantae; phylum Streptophyta; class Magnoliopsida; order Myrtales; family Myrtaceae; genus Melaleuca; species Melaleuca alternifolia. Next base: position 821,668 of record JAGKPW010003057.1, read on the forward strand.
AACAATGTTGCTGAGAGAAAACAATCCCTGAACTTTACACCCAACTAACTAGAAAGATGAGAAAGATTGGGGCAGAAAATAATAGGAAAAGCCAGACCGTACCCCATTCATATATAGTCCATTCCCTTCTGAAAAACCTGCCCGTAACCTCCTGTCATGCTTGTTCATAGAGAATTCTCTATGACGTGCCAAAATAATCTGGCTTAGTGCGGAGCCAAATGAACAGAAACTGCTCTTAATGGGATATCTTGTAGGCAATGAGGAAGACATTGAGAGGGGAATTACTAAGAGGCTTAGCCAATACTTTAGTAGGGAGAAATTTACTAGACCTTATCTGAGTGAGGCTCAGAAACAAAACAGACGAATGTTAGAGAATATCCAATGTGTGTGTTCACTGGTCAGTGTTCCTAAGTATCCGGCAAGCACTGCCGGGTCAAGCCAAGTCCGAAAAGAAATTACAAGCAGGTTTGGCTTAAGTTTACTTCTTTTTTTTCTTTTTTTGTCTTTGTATGACCTGCATTTCCTGGTGTGGACACTAGACTTTTTTTTCAAACCGTAATACTCATAACATTTATAGCATTAAAATATTGACAAGTAAAATTACACATAGTTTTTCCTGAACATTTCAAAACTTTGGGATTCACTAAAAGTGTGAAAATACACACAAAATCATTATATAAAAATTGTTACCTTTTCTACCTTTTAGAATGTAACTTGTCAGGACGTCATACCACTTAGACTATGTAATTTGCGCGTGATACTAAAAAATTTGATACTCCAAAGATACAAATTCGAGATATGCACATAGTGTTGAACCTGTGGGCAATGGAATCCAATGAAGCCAACTCATGTAATGAGATGTCCAATATTCTAAGCCAACTCATTTGCTTCACGGAAAATAAATAATTAAAATATTTTTCTAAAAATGATTATTTGTACCACTCGATGACTAAATTATGTTTCCATTATCGACTATATAATCTATGTTTAAATATTTTCACATGTGGTGATAATATATTTTTTCAATTCATTTATTCCTTAAGCAATATAAGTAATCATTTTTAGAAAGATATTTTTTATATCAATTATTTTTTGTGACACAAATGGATCCTAAAGAGACTATAACTTTTTGGGAGTGTTTAGTCCAAATTTATAGGTTTGCCCTCATTCGTCAAAGAGGATTAAAAATTTTGGGCATCTTTTATTATGGATTTCAAAGGATGAAATAAGTTTGAAGTACACCACTCCTGCAAAAAGAAGAAATATTTGGAAGGAGCACTCACTTAGGATAAAGCTCTGTCTCGCGTCCCTATCTCATCCAAGAGGACGTATCACATAATGTGATTATATCACGTGGTAGTGACATAGGGAAAAATGAGCCAATCAAAGGAAATGAATTCAAAATGCAATTACCAAACTGAGAAAATAACACAAATGATCCATAAATTTGTATTTAATATGTAATATCGGCCATAAACTTTTAACTTGTATAATATTTTCCACGAACTTGGACTCGATGAATAATATTATCCATGGATTTTTAATTTATCAATATGATCAATAAATTATGGATTCATATTCAATGTAGCCCCAAGGTTATGTAAATATAACGCTATTGAACAAACTATATTGCACATTAAACTAAAATTTAGGGATGACATTGTACATTAAATGAAAGTTCAATAATTTTTTATGTTATTATCCTTATCAAGATTGAGATGCAAGTGATTTGGTATATAAAATATATTATATCTTGGCTATGTCATGCAAATGGACGGGCTTGGCTAGAAGACGCAAACCACAAAACTTGAGAGTTTGGCCCAATGGCATTTAAGCTGGTCAGGAGATGAATGACACCCAAAAGTCCCTCAGAATGGAATGAAACTTTCATTCAAATCAAATGGTCTTTTCAATTCTTAGAACTACAATGTAAGAAAATCTATATAGAGATCATTGCAAATTACAAGTTTTGTCTGTCGTAACAATTTAAGATACATTACTATGCTAAGGTGATTGACATTTTCATCGTACAAAGTGTATAGCTAAAGTCATACGTGAAAAAGAAACATACTAACTGTAGTTGCTGTAGTTACATTACTTGGTACAAGAACTCTGTAAGTGTGACCTTCAAGGGAAATTGGAATACCTTCAAAAGGAGTAGCATCTCTTGAGACTAAGTCATTTACCTTAGGGGAAGTTATTTAATTTATCTTTGAAATGAGTAATTTAGCTTTAAAAGTAAAGTTCCTAAACCAGCTTATTGTATAGTAGATGCAAAATAAAATTCGTAAATTATATTTTGTATTCGTAAATTAGCTTCTTGTATCGTAATGCTCGGTAACTTGCCACAGAAGATCATTTCAAGTATTCATTGCACGCCCCGAGGGATACATACAGTCCCGTACTTTCCTGTCATCGCATACTCATTATCAACAAAGTGCAAATTCAGAGAATGCAGGCCTCCGAGACTTCTTAAGTTGGTCTCGATCCTCAAGAGCTTCCATCTTCCCTCAATGAACGGAATAAAGACCAAAATATACAGGTTTCGAACCTTGATATCGAGCTCTTCATTGCATTAACACTGCGGTGATCCCCCTCTACATGTAGATGCAAAATGGAAGAACCAGAATATCACCAAACGACCCCCTTTGCATTTTCACATCTTGCCGCGCACCATTCCTCAGTAGCATACAGGAAAAAAGAATGGATTGATGAAATCTAACTCCTGTCACTTCAGGCATGAACCTCATCCTCCTTATTAGTGCATGGACATTTCAACTCATCAACTCATAAGCAGAGGGCACATCATGCAGGGGATGGCCTCTCCGGTTTCTCTCCATTATCCTTCTTGCCAGGGGAACTTGCTTCCCAACTGCAAAGACAAACGCTTTGCCTTTCCCTCCAGCACCTCTCGCTGTTCTTCCAACTCAACGAACATACTCGCTTGGATCGCGTGGGAAGTCGAAGAGAATAACATGATCCACTCCAATAAAGTCGATTCCTCATGATGCCCTGCCGTATGGTAAAAAAATCATCAGGATCTTGCAAATACTTATGGAAAGATAAGAGTGACAGGTCTTTGGTTTATTCCTATCTGCCCAGAGACCCCGCCGATATATAAAAGCACCAGCCTTTAATTTGACACTGTTGCAAACAGTGTTGTTAAGGGCACCAGGCACTGTTAAGAGGCTCAGATCACACAATGCCTCAGGTGCCAGGCTGAATAAGGAGAGGTGCTAACTAAAAAGTGGGGATTAATCCATCAACAAGCAAATTATTAGATCTTCCATAGTTAGAATCAAAAGTTATTCGAGGTCTGCATCATAGCACATGCTGCACTGGTGCAACATGTTGTCAGTCTCTAAAAGTCAACAAAGAATTGGAACAGAGAGATTATGAGCTAAGTAGATCGATGTTTCATTTTTTTATTTTTTTGTTCTGCCCTTCCTCACAGGCTTCGGGGGACAATGGAACAAGAGAGAACAGTTGTGGCTGTTTTGAAGAAAAAGAAGTTAAGAATCTTTCGGCTTCTCAGAGCCTAGTAGCTGTCCTCCACTTCCAACAGATCTTTCTAATAGATATTTTTAACTATTCTATTCTTTATTTTTACTATGAACAGGATAAAAAAGTCAAAGATAAAGACAAAAACCTAGACAATCTTTTCTGAGACAATACCTCAGAGGAGGAGTATCTCACCTCAGGCACTTGCCCTAATGAAGAAACCTTGCCTGAGATGAGGTGAGAAGCCGAGGCTTTGCCTCGCTTTGCCTGAGCGCATAGGTGAGTGCCTTGAGTGGTAGCTAACACTCAGCTCTTGCCCATCAAAGAATCTGAGCTGAGCCCAATACCAGAAAACTTGCAAGTACACGGGCCCAATCAGTCACAAAATCCACAAGAAAGAACCAAGGCCTCTATCCCAGCCATTACTATTTTCATCTAATTATTGTTGAGACTGACTACATTATTAATTGTGCAAGCATGAACTGAAAACCGAAGGCCTGGTCTTGGCAGGCCATGCACGGTTTAACCAAAGGCTTGCATTTAGGGACCAAGCTCGGCCACTGAGCAGGTTTATCTCTAGACGCATGGTTTGATTGGTATCAGACAAAGCAACCATACATATCTGTCAGTGCAAACCAAAAACAAAGAGACATCTTTAGATGGAGAAGCAGCAAACTCTTTCATATTTGCCTGTCGCGACTCTTGTGAAATGGTAGCATGAAAAGGTAGAACTCATATACGAGCACCTTTTCTGTCAATGCGTTTCAATGCATTTTCAATTTTTCGACATGTCTTGATCTGTATATGGAGTAGAGGAAGGATGAGTTGAAAGTAATGATGAGTCCTCAATCAAGGTAGCTTCAGAGCCTTCTCTCAAAATCCAGGTCAGGAGTTTGCCAGATGATTGAAAGAGAAGTAAATGTAATGATGAGTCAATTTTAAGCAGCCTATACTGAATGATCAACATACCTTGTTACAGAAAACAATCGTTTTGGTTGCTGGGCTTTCTTCCACAAGCTGAATAAGAGCAGACTTCTTATTCAGGAATGCAGTATCTGGAGTCTTTTCCCTGTCTTCCTCTCCGCTACAATCAATGAGAAACTGGACAAGACATGAAACAGTTAAATTCTCCTCTACTACAAAGTTATTTAGTTAGTTTTCTTCTGACAGGAAAATAGGAGGAATGGCACCGGTTAACTACCACAGCAAATTTATGCAACATGTTCATCAAGGAGGAAGGATAAAGCAATGTCACGTAGCATGTTCAACCCGAATGAGATAGCTCTTAGCCTATCTAAGATTACAGTTGCAGGTCCTTCTCCAGTATATGCAGCCTAAAATTAGTGTGTACCATACCACTGCACAAAGTTAAATTCTGAGAATCAACAAACAGGCAAAAATGAAATTGAAAGAATTTTCGGGACAACTGCACAAACTCTTCTGCAATTTGAGGAAAGAAGAGAAACAGATAAATTCCTAATATAATCCTCAATCATCTCGGCACAAGCAATGAAATTTCAGAGACTTCTCCTGATTTTATCTCTTCATCTTCAAGCAGTTTTAGTGACTTAGAGAATGCTGGTGGCATCTTTAGATAGTATAGACTACTTTTGGCCAAAAGAATAGTACAGACTACCAATACAGATATGCTAAGGGTCCTTCCAGGAAAAAAACCACACTTCATCCACTTTCCATCTTCCCCCGTCATATGCAGTAACAATGCACCCCCAAATCCAAAGCATCAAGGTAAAACCATTCTTGCATCACTTTTTAGGAGCATAAGCAACAGATTAGGCATGAGTAATATAAAGTCCAAAAGCATACAGAGAAGAGTACTTACATAAAACTGAATCCTTTTGTGCCCAAATTAGATAACAGTTATGTATCCATTGGCAAATAATGTACAGAGGAATAATACAGATTTTGAACCAACCTCTTCAAGGTGAGCGCTTGTCCGATGAATGCCAGGTCCCATGATCACTTCACAGTGGGGGAGAATTTCAACTATTTTGTTATATATATCTACCGGCAATGTGGCTGTCACAAACAGATACTGTGTGGCAACAGGTGAAGAATTGATTAAGCTTTGAAAAGCTGCTTCAAACTCCTCATCTTTGCAGAGAATATCCACCTCATCCAAAATCACGCTGCATCATAAAGCCATAGATTATAGCAGGAGTAGCAAAGCAAACTGCAATTTCTATAAAGAAATCAATCTGCTGTTTTTTAGTACACTACAGCTACATAGAGCTCTATGCTTGTAGTATTGTGTGGACTGAAATATGCTGAATGCCATAATCATCCAGGCTTTGATGTCATTCAACTACAGAAAACCAACATTGCTGTACAATATAGCTACATTGCTGTACATAAAACCAACTACAGAACACCTCCATTTTCAACAGCTCAAAGGAGATTACCAGTTTTCCCACGAGCGGATTATGCACATGATATAAGTTCCTGCGCCACTATAACTGTATATTTTTCTCTCCAGAAACCCAATGCAATATTTCAGATTGCAACGCTTAGGAATCTCCTTTTCTTTTTCTCCTTAGTCGAAAGAAGAGATGACAATTTGAGTATTACGGGCGACAAGTTGTTAAAAACGGGTTGACTGCCGCCGAAAATGAATCGACTGCCACATAGATCTCGATGTGCGTCACAGCATGCTCAGCAATGAGAAGATTGCGTATGTGGGAGTATGTACTTTGTATCGGCAAATTAAAAGAACGATCTTGGAGGCAAGCGAGATTGAGACGATCTTGGGAGGATGAGACGGAGCATAGCGAGAGGGGAGATGGAGACGGTGATCCAGGAGTGGCCCGGAGTTACGCCCGAAAGCTTCGGGTTACCAATCTTCAGTTTTAATCCCACAAATCAACTAGCGGGATTTCGCGGAGGAGGGGCCAATAGCGGCCGGTCCCTTTCCTGCATCGCTCCTTGATAACCCCACATCCACTTCCGATGAAGAGTGCTTCGAGGGAGGGAGGGAGGCCATCCTGGGGAAACTCCCTCAGCTTCGGGCAGTTGAGGAAGTATAAACTCCGGAGAAAGGGAGGGAGACTGCTGGCCAGTCTTTCCACTTTCCCCATATCTTCAATATAGAGATGGAGCAGAGAGGGAGGGAGCGGGAGCACAAAATCCACCCCCTCTCCCACTCCCCCCGCGCTACCGTCGATCCATAATATTTCAAGGGAGGTGATGGTGGTAAGCCACTCCCTCACCGGCTGCTTCATATTCCTGCATCCCAATACCCAAAGTTCCCGTAGCTGGGGCGGCAATCCTCCATCGGGGAAGCGAGTGATACCCTCACAATCCCTAATTATTAGATCGCAGAGGCATGTGAGTCGATGCAACTGATTAGGTAACGATTTTATCTTTGGACATCTCTCGAGCATGATTCTCGTGATGCTGGGAGGAAGAGGAGGGAGCCGCTCCAGCTCCAGAGCAGGACATCGAGACAATCTTAGGGAAGTGAGATTGGTGAGTGTGTGCAGACCATCTGGTAAGCTTCTTAAATTCTCGCAACCCCCAATTTGAATCTTTTGAAGCGAACAAAGACCGTCTGCATTTATCTCCGCGAGCGACTCCACCCCCTTACAACTCCAAATTACAAGTTTCTTAAGGGTCGTTGGTACAAATTTACCCTCGCTGAATGGAGAGGCTCCCAGACAGCCGCAATTGGAGATTCTTAGTACTTGCAAACAAGATGACATGTCACTGTGGCTATAGCAGCTACTGCTACTGTTTGATTTATTTGGATGAGTACTTAATCCTATCGGTAAAGATTGCAACTTCTCGCAATCTTCTATGTACAATGATGTCACTGACCTCGGTATACCTGTTTTGGGGAAGGACAGGAGTTTTGGACAATTTTGGATGCTCAAGTCTCCAAGAGAAGAGAGCGCATGCATCTTGCTTGGGAGCTTCTCTAAATTGATGCAATCCCTCAATTTCATAGTCTCCAAGTTTCCGGGCAGCTCTATGTCTCCTTCTCCAGCTACAAAAGATATCAATTCAGGACAATTCTCGACAACTAACTTTTTGAGACGAGGGAGATTCCGAATCACATCCCTATCTGGCCAAAAGTATAATAATTTATTACATATTGTCATCTCCAACTTTTCCAGCTTGATTAAGGAGCTTGTAAATTCATGATTTAAGCAAGTTAATTCCGCAACATCTCGTATGACAAGAGCGATCAGTGATGTCGGGTTTACCAAACTCTTCAGCATCCTCTCATTACAACCACCAAAGTTTAACTCTTCGAGGGATGGAAAGCTAATGATTGAGGACGAGGGATCCATACAGGGACATGACTTGATTTCGAGCTTTACGAGGGAACTGAGTTGACTAGGCAAGCTTCCAATCAACATCGGACAGTCTTGAATGAGGAGACGCTCAAGACGAGGGAATACAACTCCTTCTTCATCACCGGCACAACGAGACCAGTCCTCCCACACCGGCATATTCCTGAATTCCAAAGTTATTAATGATGGGAAATGACTTTTAGTTCCATAAAATTCAGATCCTATCTTGCATATTGCATTTAAACCTTCGATGTAAAGTTCTTTCAGAGAAAATAGTTGCCCGAGTGGTGGTATCATTTTGGCCCTACGACACCCATGTAAACGTAAATCCATTATGTTAACATATGATGGATTTCCTAACCACGACGAGAATTTTAGGCCACCATAGTAGGATATGACGAGATTTTCAAGATTTGGGTGAGGGCAAAGAGATTCAAGGACGGCCTCTTCAAGCTCTTCATCCCGATAATTTTGGAAATCGTCGCACCACTCCATGGTCAATCGCCTTATTCCCTCCTTTGTGCACAAACTAGCATCCGTGGCATCTCTAGCTTTTTGAACCTTATGCAAATCAAAGATGCACAATTCCCCTCCGATGTTCTTTAGGTTTTTTAACTCCTTCAACTCAACCCATTTTCTGTGCCCACTACAAACTTCGTGAACATTTCAAGGCCCACCAAATTACCTACATGCAGTGGCATCGCTCTTAAGCTCGGAGTGTCGGCAATATCGAGAAATCTCAAATTAATCAGTTTCTCCATATCTTTCGGTAATTCAACAAGGTGTTGACATCCCCGCAACATCAAAGCCTCTAGGTTGTACAATACAATAATCGACTTTGGAAGTGTTTTAATATCAGTATACGACAAATTAAGGTGCCTTAGGTGCTTGAGTTTGCCTATGCAATCCGGTACCTCGCTAATGGAATAATGAGTTAATGAAAACACCCTCAAGTACCTCAATCTTGACAACAAGTCACATAGCACATTCTCAGACAAAAAGGACCTAAAATAATACCTAGATTGATTCGCTAACGATATGAAGCTCCTAAGTCCCTTCATTCCATGATATATCTTGAGTCTTTTGGGCACAATGCAATCGCTGGGAATGAATGAGGCATGATGAGCTAAAAATGCATCATTCTGATCACCCTTCGACTCAAGCTCCCCTAAGCTAAAATATGTTGCACCAGCAACTAGCTTTGCCAAGTCATTCATAAGATCGTGCATCAAAAATTGTGATTCACTATTACTCGACTTTTCAAGTAACAATCTAGATACCAACTCATTGAAAAATTTCAATTTTTCATGCCAACGGTCCTTTCCTTTTTTTCCCACCAATAAGCCCTCAGCAATCCACCAATGAATCAACTCATCCCTTTTGATTTCATAGTCGTTGGGAAATATAGCACAGTAAGCAAAACATCTCCTTAGATTTGAAGGGAGATGGAGGTAGCTAAGTTTTAAGGCCGGAAGGATGTCATTACTTTCTTTTGGTAATTCCCAAATTTTGCTCTTCAATATAGCTTCCCATTCATGGGGACTAACTTTAAATCTTAGCAGCCCAGCCAAAGTCTTCACAGCCAATGGCAACCCTTGGCATTTTTCCACTATTTTTAAACCTAAACCTTCAAGATTACGATGGTGATCAAAATTTCCAACTCCAAGAGCATGGAATGCAAACAAAGTCATGCAAGCCTCTTCTGACAACCGTTTCAAAGTATAGGGTTGAGCACAGGCAATTTCAGCAACATGGAAATTTCGAGTCGTCACGATAACTTTGCTTCCCTTCGCTCCCGATTGAAAAGGCTTCAAGAGGATGGTCCAGTTTTCATAATTCTCATTCCAAACATCATCTAAAACGACAAGAAACTTCTTCCCCACAAGGTCCTCCTTCAGCTTATCATGAAGCCAATCCAAGTCCTTACCTTCACAGGACAAATTGCCATTGGTTGTGTCAAGGATCTTCTTTGTAATAGCAAGCACGTCGAAATCATCGGAAACACATACCCATGCTTTCACATTGAAATAGTCCGTGACTCTAGATTCATGGTAGACTTGCTGAACTAGAGCTGTTTTCCCAACACCCCCCATCCTTACGATGGGAATCACTTTTAAATCTGCACATGTTCGATCATCTTCTTTTCTAGTTAGTAATTCGAGGATCTCCATTTTTTCAACCTCCCTACTTACAAAACAAGGCTCAGGCAAATTCGTAGTGGGAAGTGGCTTTTCCACTCGGTAGTATGTAACTCGCTCCATGTAATTCTCTTTCAGGCTCATAGCATCTTTCCAAGTAACGATTTCCTTTAATCTGACATCCATCTCTTCTATCTTGGATCTCATTTCATGGTCGACCATAAGTTCTTTCGGGCTCAATTTGAAACAACTCGGAAGAAGGGAACGCACCTTGCTAGTGTGCGGATCTTCCTTGGACTTATTTTCCTCGTTCTCTATGGTGAACTCATCAAGCAAGTCTTCGATCTCGTAGGCCAAGTTCCTAAGATCTTCGAGCCACGACTTCACCCCGAGGTCACCTCTCAGTTGCCGGTCCTCCGCATCATCTAGCACCTGCTTAATACTGATCAGCATCTTCTCCCATTTGTTCAGCAGCGTATCGACACCCTCGCGCTGCGCAAAGTTGAGAAGCTCACGAGAGGCCAACCTATCGAACAACACTTGAAGAAAGGCACCAAGAAAGAGCTCCGCGATGGGCATGGATTGGATCGTGGGGCGACAGAGGATTAAACAGGAGTGGCTGGAAGGGTCGACACAAATTGTACAGAGTGGAGAGGGAAACGGGAGTTCTTCCGTCCAGGACAATGGCATCAGATGATGGGGGGAATCAAGACTTTTTTAAGCATCGAAGTGCTCTTTCTTTCTTCGAAGCAAGACGGTTGAACGTGGGACCAAGTCTCGGCGTTATCAAAGCCACTTTCATCATGCATCCCTTATATCACACGGCCTCACAGTTTCATTGTCACAACCTTACGAACCTCATCCTGTTGTCATATAAAGAAGCAGCTATCACATAAACCTAACGTATGTTAATTGTATCATTATCAACCACTGACCATATAGATCCCAACCACTGTTCCATGTGACACGAGAGATCAGTGCATCGGAAGTTGTAAAATTTTCATAGTTGATTGCTCAACGAGTGTCCAAAAACACTCGATAGCAAAGTTATTTTTAAATGATGACCAAAAAGAAAAGAATTGTTACTTTCTCTTCAATTTTGTTGCTGTAATCTAGATATGCCCTCTACATAGTCGGATTAGATAAGATGGGAAAAAAAAGGGCAGCTACAGATCGAATTAAATTGCAAATTATCAAGCCTCAATTTGTTCTTTTCCCTTGTTACCAAGCAACAATGAGTATATTCATGGCAAAGCTTCCTTGTTTTGTTTGGTCCATGGGTCAAAGAAATTTATGCCTATTGTTTTGTCCCGGGAAGAGAGGAGCTACCTAACTTCACTATGCCCACCAGCAATTCAAATAGGTGGAGTATAATTGTTAACACCCCATTACTATAGTGTCCTAAATCTTATACTGGCGGTAAAAATTAGCTGAATCCCTAACTTGTAGTTTTTGCTATGGCATCGCATCATAACAAAGAATCGATGTGAGGATTGTGCTGTTAAAATGGCTTGGGAAAGTGGACTAGTTGATGCCCGTGAAAGTTAATTCAGACACCATTTGCTGCTAAATACAAAAATGGAAAATACCATAAATAACTTGTTCATGGATCTCAAGGTCAAATAAAATTTGAAATTTCAAGGCCATGAGGTTAAAAAGATGTGCTCATATTTAATTAGGACAACAGTAGAAGTGCCTAACTACAACCTAAGAAGCACTGACACTCTCTGGAACCCTTCATGTCGTGTCCGACACTCCGACACGTGTCCCACACTCTCCGACACGCTCCGACACTCGGTCAACAGGTGTCAGAAAATCCGACACTCGGTCAACTCTTTCCGACACGCGAGTCGACACGAGTCGAAAATTTCGACACGTGACTCCGACACACATGAGGTTATATTTATAAATTTTCAATACTTATGGGGTCTAAATATAAATGTATGATAATAATAATAATATAAGCTAAAACAAATTTTCAATACTTCTGGATTCTTCTTAGTCGCACACACCCGAGGCACCTCTCGTTCTCTTATTTCATCGTGAGTCTCTCGCCGGTGTTGCTTGACCTTTTGCTCTCAAGATTTCATCTGTTTGCTCATCTCAAGATTTCACTTGATGAGCCAGATATGGAGTCTGTTTTTTTTTTTCAGAAGAAGAGGATATTGTGGATGAATGAATTTTTGTTATATTTGATGACGGAATGTTGATTTTTTTTTCTTATTGTTAAATTTCAAATTCAATAGTAGAATGTGGATTATTTTTTTCCCTCCAAATGTTATTGATTGTTGTAATAAAATATAGTTGAATTTGTCAAATTAAAACAATGAATGATATTAACAAATGTATGATTAATGTTTTTAGTATAGATTAATTCTAGGCTCTTTTTTTATTATTATTTAGTTATTTATGTATTTATATATAAAAATATTGATTTAATATATAACGTGTCGGAACGTATCAAAATTTCCTACTTTTGAGAGATGACGTGTCAGCGTGTCGTGTCGTGTCGTGTCGTGTCGCGTGTCCGTGTTGGTGCTACATAGACTACAACCTGCCCACCGACTAAACTATTTTCTTTGAACGTGCACAAATCAATAAATTTAATCAACTATTCCCTCTAAAAATAGGGTGCCAAGAAATATTTGCTTATACAGAGATTACAGCGTTCCTGTTGAAATGCATTCTTGTCCTAGAGAAGGTGCGTTCTCTCCGGGGCAAAGTGCACCACTTTTGACAATAAGCTGCCTACTGTTTTCATGGTAGAGTGCATGTGTTTTCGCTCTCGTTCAGGCCAAGCAAACATTCCTTAAGGTTCAATTGCGTAATTCTTAGGCACTTACTAGGGATATAATGACTACTCAGGTGCACTAAACGGTCACTGGAAAGGGAATAATGATGAAAATAATCCTCGAATTTTGTTCAACGTGCAATGTGTTCCCCTGTCTCTAAACTTTAAATTAATATGCAATGTCATCACCAAACTTTTAATTTGTCTTTTTGTATATATTTAATTTAGTCCTTGGACTATCTGAAAATGTTTGGGGATCAGATTGAACATTATAGTTTGAGAATCAAATTGAACATATACCAAAAGTTCATGGATTATATTACGCATAGGATTAAAATTAAGCCAACAAGGAGAGCCCAAGGGACACGTCTGGAGTTACCTTGTGGTTTCCTAATGGTCTTCGTCGCTTCGATGCTTAGAAACGATGCCCCAAGGGACACGAAATAAGGGTAACAACAAGGAGACTCAATTGATTGAATAATTGACACATAAAGGAGACTGTTTGTCTGCAGTGCTCGAATTTTCCATGGAAAATTGTGAACTCTTGCTGGTTAACGCCCAACTTTTCTTGTCAGGAGGAGCTTCACAAAAACCTGGCCATGGAAGACGCATGGCAGCTTCTGAAGAACTTCCTAGTCTGCATTGCGAATTGCACACTTCAAATCTTTGACTTAATGGCCCTTTCTGCATCATGATAAGTCTTTTCGAGACAAGTAAAGGTTGTTCTTGGTGATTCACTAATTAGGCCATGGGCATCGTAGTTGAGGTACACATGCCTGGAGTTTTTTTGATGCTAAGTAATCCTCAAAGAGAGGGTTTCTGTCGAATAGGTAAATTTAGGAATTTGAACATCTCTAAATCTTTTGATAAAGGAAGGTGGGATTCAAACAAGATTGACACTAAAAATTAGCCCAGTTAGCACAATGAACCCAACAAATCTACGAGAGAAACAATGCAAGATAATGCTAGGGCACTGTCTCTAGCTTACTAAAGTGATGTGACGAATTTTTATGGACAGTGGATCTAACTCATTTTATTAATTTTGGCTGGAGATCAACCAAGTGATTTTATATTGTATTTATAGTAGCGTAGATATCTCAGATAAACATGATATTTAAAATGAAAAAGTACTTATATATTAACATATATGATTAATGTGAATCCAATTTTATTTTTGTCACGTTTTTTCGTGTCAAGAATTGCCAAGTACATTAAAGTTCTTATTTAGACAATTACATAAAAGTAAGGTGAAAAAGGTTGAAGGTGGGCTTAGGAAAAGAAAACAACGGCATTTTTCCCTCATCTATGGGCAATGAATCGTTCAACTATCCCATTTTAATGGATAAGCCTAGAATCGGGCTTACAAAATTTTCCTTCGAGTACATTTACGATTTTTTTTGTACTTCTCACGGCAGATGAGATCATTTATCTCTATTTTTGTCCCCGTGATATTGGGGTGTGGTTCATACTCCCCTGCAATAGGAAAGTACGTGGGTCCTGCGTGAATAGCTATTGCTATTGCTATTCATTAGTAGTTTGGACTTAGGCTTATGAATAGCTACTGCCATATATATACTCTTTTTACATCTTGCGCAGAATATTGCTTTTTACAGAGAATATTGCTTCTTGCGCTGAATGGAGAGTTTTGCTTCTTGCGCTGAAAGTTGTAACGAGAGTGTGAGGTGCTGATATAGTGGAATCCTCTGCTGGACGTAGCCCTAGTTTAAGGGTGAACCGGGATAAAACCTCGTGTCTCAATTTTCTCTCCCTTTCACTCATTTTACTTTATTGCGATTTTGCATTGATCCTAACATCTGGTATCAGAGCTAAGGTGTGAGGTTGGTTTTCTTGTTTTCTCTTGATTTAGAGAGATCTGAAAAAAAAATCGAATCTTTGGAAGATGTCGGTTGGTCAATCGCGAATTGAAGTGGAGAAGTTTGGAGGAAAGGGTTTTGAGTTATGGAAACTGAAGATGGAGGCTTTGCTTGTGGATAGAGATTTGTGGTACGTGATTGAGGAAGATAAACCTGAGGCGATTACCAAGGAGAAGGCGAAGGAAGAAAATATTGTGTCTGCATCAAATCAATTGAAGGCATGGATTAGCAGTGATCGGAAAGCGCGGAGCCTGATTTGGCTATGTCTCGCTGATAATGTCTTGGTAAACGTGACCTCTGAAAAGACGGCGAAAGATCTTTGGACTAAGTTGGAAAGTCTTTATCAAAGTAAATCTCTCGTGAACAGATTATTCCTGCGGATGCGACTTTTCAATCTTCGGATGAGTGAAGGTGATTCCTTTTCTGCTCACTTAAATAAATTCAACACAATATGTGGGCAGCTTGCATCTATTGATGTTAATCTAGATGAGGAAGATAAAGCATGCACTTTGTTGTGTTCACTGCCGAATTCATGGGAACATATTATTGTTTCAATTGTCACTGGTGTTAGTGCGTTGTCTTTTGAGAATGTTGTATCTGCTTTATTGTCTGAGGAGATTAGGAGAGCAGGTTCTGATAATACAATGAATGAGGCTCTTTTCGTAAGAGGAAGGAACAGTGAAAAATCCAAATCCAAATTTGTTGGCAGAAATAAATTCAGAGGAAGATCTAAAAGCCGAGATCGATCTGAAATTAAATGTTGGAAGTGCGGAAAAATTGGACACTTGAAGAAGGATTGCAGAAGTAAGAGTATGGGTCTAGAGAAGCGAGATGAGGTGCCATCTTCTAGTATAAAGAAGGATGATGACAGTAGTGTAGGAGATATGTATCTCGTTTGTAACTCATCTCATGTTGACTGCAATGCATAGATAATTGATACTGGAGCGTCTTTCTACATGACACCTCATCGAGATTGGTTATGTTGTTATGAGCCATATCAAGGAGGTACAGTACGATTGGGAGATGATACAACGCTTGATATTGTTGGTCGCTGAAAGGTGAAGCTGAAGATGAAAGATGGGACAGTCAAGAATCTTCCAGATGTGATGCATATTCCTGGTCTTACCAGAAATCTTATTTCTGTCGGAACTATGGCAGATGCTGGCATTACTTTCACCAGCGATAAGTATTCATGCAAGTTAACTCGTAGATCAATGGTGATTGCTAGAAGTGAACGATAAGGCAAACTGTGGAAATTACTAGGAAGCACAGTGATTAGTAGCAAGAGTTATATCACGGAGCAGGTAAAAGAAGATCAGGCGATACCGTGGCATCGAAGATTGGGTCATATTGGTGAAAAAGGCTTGGTGACCCTTACTTCAAAGAAGATGGTGGATGGAATTCCAAGCTGTTCTGTGGGTTTTGGATTCTGTGAACATTGTTTACATGGAAAACAAAATCGGGTTTCTTTTGAATCTGCAGGAGGGAGAGCAAAGGAAATTTTGGATTTAATCCACAGTGACATCTTCGGTCCTACACCTGTAGCATCTTTTGGAAAATCAAGGTATTATGTCTCTTTTACTGATGATTTTTCCAAATATGTTTGGATATATTTCTTACAGAGAAAAGATGATGTGTTTGAAAAATTTTGTGAGTTCAAAGCTTTGGTGGAAAATCAGTTTGATAGAAAAATTAAAGTTTTGCGAACTGACAATTGAGGAGAATTCTGTTCAGCGAAATTTGATCAATTTTGTGCTACTAGTGGTATTGCAAGGTAGAAGACAACGCCCTATTCACCTCAACAAAATGGCGTCGCAGAGAGACTTAATCGGTCTCTTATGGAGAAGGAGAGAAGTATGTTGAGTGATGCAGGTTTAGCAACTGAATTTTGGGCAGAAGCAGTGGCTACTACTTGTTATCTGAAGAACAGGTCTCCCACGTCTTCTTTGAAGGATCAGACACCGTTTAAGGCACTGTTCGGGAAAAAGCCAAATTTACATTATGTTAGAGTGTTTGGCTGCGAAGCATATGTGCATGTGCCAAAGGAAAAAAAGGAATAAGCTTGAGAGCAAGTCAGAAAAGTGTATCTTCATTGGGTACAAGGATAGCGTTAAAGGATATAAGCTGTGGAATCCTGATACTAAACGTATTGTCTACAGCAGGGATGTGGTGTTCAAAGAATCTACGGTGAATCAAATTGTTTCACAAGCTCCCGAAGAACCACAGACGGTTGAGTTAGATGTTGGTTTACAGGGAGAGACAGAGGCTACACCAGTTGAAGCAGAAAATTCAGATTCTGAAGCTGATGAGCCTGATGTGGAGGATGATATTGTAGATTCTGATACTGAATTTGAAGTTGAAACATTACCTAAACTAGCCTTAAGGAGGTCTACACGGCAGATTAGACCACCTCAGAGGTATACCTTATTTGCCAGTAATGAAAATTGTGTTCTGACTGTTACAGGTGATGATCCAAATACTTTAAATAAGCAAGAAGTGCGGAAGATGCCAAACAGTGGGAGATAGCCATGAAAGATGAGATGGACTCATTAGATAAGAACAAAACGTGGAGTCTAGTAAAACTACCTGCAAATCGAAAAACAATTGGTTCTAAGTGGGTGTTCAAGAAGAAGATGACTGCAAATGGAGATATAGAACGATACAAAGCTCGTTTGGTTGCAAAAGGGTATTTGCATATAGAAGGAGTCGATTATGGTGAGATTTTTTCTCCTGTTGCTAAATTAAATTCCATAAGACTTGTTTTATCTATAGCTGCTGCATATAATCTATAGGTAGAGCAACTTGATGTAAAAACAACGTTCCTTCATGGTGACTTGGAGGAGGATATTTACATGAAACAACCAGATGGATTTGTGGTCAAAGGAAAAGAAGATTTTGTTTGCAAATGTATGGCCTGAAGCAATCTCCAAGAATGTGGTACCAGAAGTTCGACTCATATGCCTTGAAGCTTCGTTTTGTTCATTGTGATGTTGATCATTGTGTCTATGTGAAGAGGTTAGATGATGATTTTGTTATCTTAACCTTATATGTTGATGATATGCTGCTAGTTGGGAACAGTATGAGAATGATTAGCACCGTGAAAGGACTGTTGGCGAAACAGTTTGAGATGAAAGATCTAGGCCCAGCAAACTTCATCTTGGGCGTGCAGATAAGGAGGGAACGTGAGAATGGGAGGTTGTGGTTAAGTCAGAAGAAATATGTTGAAAGTATGCCCATATGTACACACAAGTTCCAAATTATCAAAGCTTCAGTGTCCCAAGACTGAAGAGGAAGCAGAAGAGATGGCAACAATTCCATATGCAAGTGCAGTAGGGAGCTTAATGTATGCCATGATATGTACTCGTCCAGATATTGCCCATGCAGTGGGAGTATTGAGTAGATATATGTCTAATCCAGGAAAGAGCACTGGATAGCTGCAAAAAGGGTGCTTCGTTATCTTCGCGGTACGTCTGACTTTGAGTTATGCTATGAAGGTATGAAAAGCTCAAAGGGACATCAAGCGTTAGAATTGAAGTGTTTTGTTGATGCTTATTGGGGAGGTGACATTAATAGCAAGAGGTCGACCAGCGGTTATGTTATTTCCTTATTCGGTGGAGCTGTGTCTTGGATGAGCAAGAGACAGAGTACATTTGCTTTATCTTTTACTGAAGCAGAATATATGGCTCTTACTCATGTTGCTAAAGAAGTAATCTGGATGAGCAGATTGTGTAAAGAGCTTGGTTTTGCAACAGGAAAAGTGAATATTGGATGTGATAGTCAGAGTGCTATATTCTTGGCTAAGAATGCTGCTTTTCATGCAAGAACTGTAACAGCCGCAATTCTTCTCTCTCTCCTCCCCCCTTCTTTGACTTTTCTTCTCTCTCTCCTCCCCTCTCTTTTCTTCTTCCCCTCCTTTTATTTTCCCTTCTGCCGCACGCCACCCCCTGCAGACCATGCAGCCCTGTCCCATCTCTCTTTTTCTCTCTCTCTTCTTCCTCTTCCTCTCGCGAAGGCCGAGTCTTCTTCTTCTTCTTTTTCTGCTGCTTCATCGTTCTTCTTGGTCATTCTTCTTTGTCCACGCCCGAGCCGTCGTCGCCACTTCCGGTCTTCCACTCCTACTCCTCCGTCACTGTCTCGACGAGAACAAAACGGCTTGAAGTCGACGCAGCTCCACCTCCACTTGCTACTTCGTGGACCGCGTCATCGTTGCTCCCGCGGCCCGTGACTCACGCATCCCCTCCGTGCCGCATTCTGCTCTTTTGTCACCGTTTCAGCTCCGACCACCGCTGCTTCGTCATCGCCTGCTGCTCTGAGCTCCGCCTAGACCATTGTCTCACGCTGTCGCGCTCTTCCTTAGCCCCGATTGTCGCGTGAGGGTCGCCGAAGCCACCGACCAGCCACCGTCCTCCAATGTTTCGTCTCTCTCCAGCCGTCCAACCACCTCCGCCGCTTCGTCCAAACAACCAACCACCTTATCGCCACTAAAAACCACTATTGGAGCCTCGCCGAACGTCACCGGAGTCTCGCCGGAGTTTCGCCGGACTGTCGTCAGAAAATCGTCGGAGCTGCCATCGGAGTCCATTGAAGCTAGGCCACACAATCGTGTAATCGGATCGGAGATTGAAGGCTCGTAGCAAGCTCGAGCGCGACCGAAACTTCGGAAAATCGCGTCACAGCCAATCTCATTCAACACGCGATATTGAGGTGAGTAGACCTTCTAAACCTTAATTAGGGATGTTTATTGCCTTAGTAATTTATCAGGGCAATTATGTTGATTTATGGCGTGATTGGATTGGTTATTGGTGAAAAATTATACACGATTGTAACGTCAGGTTTTAGAGGAACGGTGCGAGGTTAGTACGGATGGTTTCATGCACTCTCGTTGGCTGCGTATTTTATTTATTTAATTTCAATATTTATTTATTTAATTTTTCGCGTTATTTAATTGTGCAGTTAATTGGTTGCCTGGGTCACTTGATTAGTCTTAATCGTTGGGATTTGGGCTTGGCTAAATTTGAGTAGCGGATTAGATGATTTAAGAGTGAGGTTGAGATCGGTCTATTATGGCCGGGTATCGAAGCCAAGGAAGCATGATGCGATGGAGCGAGTACGAGGCAATTGGGCCCGAGATAAATCGAATGTAAGGCCATTGGACCGAAATATAAATTGGACGTCAAAGGAAGTCCAATTGGAGACTGGTGGGTTGATCATTAGTGGAGGTTGTACTGTGGTGTAGAGATAAGATAGGAAGGCTAGTTAGGGTTTTAGGCCAGTTGTGTACGGCCTTGAATTATTGATTGCGCAATTTATTTAATTATTGATCTATGGTGCAATTTATTTAATTATTAATTGATTGCGTAATTTATTTAATTATTGATTGATTTGTGCAATTTATTTAATTATGGTAGTAGGTCTTGGTTGGGCTTAGTGCTACGTGATGATTAGGGACCAGTAGATTCCTGGATAGAGAGAGAGAGAGAGAGAGAGAGAGAGAGATTATGAGAGCGGATAAGTTTGATGGAAGAACGAGGGAAGACGTGAGATGATTAGGCCTAGTGTCTGGTGGTGACTAGGGTCTAGTAGACTCATGGATAGGATGAGCTCAAAAGAGAAATTATTTGGGTGAGCAAGTGCTATGAAGGGTGAGGAAGGATTAGATTCTAGGTGACTGAGAAGATGTGAGATGCGATTAGGGACCCTAGGGCAATTGACAGACCTAGTTTTGGGTTAAGGGGTTGGCTTATTGAAATATTTATATCTCAACCCGTCGTGGTAACTTTTTTTCAGGTACATGATTGGAGATTGATTTTGGAGGTGAGTTCTGTGGGAGTTGACAGGGCTAAGATTCGCGCTTCCGCTGGAGACTTGAAGGCCAGTGACCTGCCTGGGACGTCGCTATTCTATGGCCAAAGAGAAAAAGGAACATCGAGAACCGTCGCGCGCTCGGAAAATCGGAGCGTGACAAGATTTAAGCACATTGACATTTAATATCACTTCATTCGAGAAAAAGTAAAACTAAAAGTTGTAATGCTGAAAAAGGTTGACACACAGGTGAATAGTGCAGATTTTTTTACCAAGGCAGTGACTGTAGAAAAGTATCAATGGTGTACAGCTGAATTGGGTCTAAAGAAGCATGGGAAGTATTCACCAAGTGGAAGAATATTGGGGTGTGGTTCATACTCCCCTGCAACATGAAAGTACATGGGTCCTACGTGAATAGCTATTGCTATTCATTAGTAGTTTGAGCTTAGGCTCATGAATAGATACTGCCATATATATACTCTGTTTACATCTTGCGCAGAATATTGCTTCTTATAGAGAATATTGCTTCTTGCGCTGAAATGAGAGTTTTGCTTCTTGCGCTGAGAGTTGTAACGAGAGTGTGAGGTGTTGATATAGTGGAATCCTCTGCTGGACGTAGCTCTAGTTTAAGGGGAACCAGGATAAAATTTCGTGTCTCAATTTTTTCTCCCTTTCACTCGTTTTACTTTATTGCGATCATGCATCAATCCTAGCGAGTGACTCTGTAATTAATATCTCATTTGTCACAATTGCTAATCTGTATGAATAGGGATAATCGTGATATTTAAGTCTGAATAAATTTACAGTTGAGATCATGCAAGACAGAGGATCTCCAACCTTATGTGGCCAGCACCCGTTGGTCGTTACCAGCTACCGTCAATTTATTAGCTCCAAATTCTCCCACAGTCCAGAATAATTGTTTCTTTTAATTGCTGCTCTTCTTCCGGCACATCAATTGAATCACACGCAAGCTCGTTCTTTCTATTCTGCTTTCATTTCTCGCAGTAACCTTACCATACAAAGATCTTGCTGAATAAATAAATAAATAAATAACCAAGTAAATCATTTTCAGGAAACGATGTGTTCACGAGGCTGCATCAATGAAACTGTGATGCCATATGATGTATGTGAACAAATGATGATGGTGGATGGGTGCAGTTGGCAATATCATGTGATGTGAGAGGTGAGAGAGAATTGATTTAACAATAATGAAAGCAGAAGTTTCCGGGTTGGGTTGCAGACGGGCCCCCTTCTGCACCTTCTCGGCTTTTGGTGGCTTCAATGGTGCCAAGATTTGTGGTCCCAGGTCCGACCAACTTGCTTCCGAGAAGTTGAGGCCACAGAAAATGAAATTCAATCAATTGAGACCGAGATGAAATGCAATGGCAGCTTCTTCCGAGAAAGAGCAGTTTACTGCTTACAAAGTCTTCGATTCACACCATCATTTGATGCTGCTGTCCTGGATGGAAGGTTCTTTCCTCTCTGCTCTGTACACTTTGTTTCCACCCTTCCGGCTACTCCTGTTTAATTGCGGAGCTCTTTCTTGACATTTGTAATGGGTCGAGCGCTCTTGAATGGAAGAAGGAATCAAACATCCTTCTCTCTCAACCCTCTTCACCATGGGCAGTTGCAGGCCCAATGTGCAAAGCATCCAAAGAACAACAATAACATACATGATATATCAGCTGGAAACTCATCGTTGAAATTCTGGCAACTTGTACACTTCCATCTACTACATACTAGATCGGCTAAAGCAAACTGTGGAACATATGTGCCAATATGAGATGTGAAGATCTTTTACAAGTAATGCTTAAAATAGGTTTTCTCAGTTGGATTTGCAACCGGTTAAATTCATGATGAGCATGTTCTGCACTTTAATGTTTAGAGAAAGGCAACGTGCAAATGCATAATGACCCAAGTTATAGTTTGCAAGCATGAACAATTTAAAGTCTCTAGTAAGACCGACTATTGCATTGCAAGATTCAACCATCAAATTTCAACACTAAAGAAACAGCTTAATGAGGCTGTTTGTGGGGATGGAGAAGCCCATTAGAAACAGCTCATGAACCTTCCATCTTAGGATATAGAGAGTCAGAAACTGCCTTGGTTTAGCAAAAGCCTATAGACAAAGCACTCCAATGGGCTCACGTAAGCGTCCATGAAACCAGACTATATCAGGAAATATTGAACTCAGACAGGTTTCTATTCCGAAATCAAGAAAGGTGTGCCTGAATGGTTGTACATTGTTGTCGTTTCTACGTAATGAATCGGCTCACTTCTAAACCCTTGCAAATATGGAGGCAACTTTTCCAAACTTGGGTACATGCTAATGGTTACTGGAGGTCAAACTATAATCTCATTACTTTAGTGTACTCCTATCCTAATATTTGTCTATTTTCACTTTGCACACTTTTCTCGTTTCTTTGTGTCTCTGCGTGATCCCTGGTAATAAGGACTCTACCTTATTTTGCGTTTAACTTCTTTGAGTAATGCGAAAGAGAACGAAGAATTTTTTGTTGCATACTTATGGAAGGATGTCTTTAGCCACTCTCTTATGGCCATTGTTGCATAGGAAGATGATGGAAGCACGAACCCCATATTTAGAGCCATATGAATATGATCTCTATCAGAGATGCTAGCTTCAACGGTATTTACTGAATCATTCACACCGGTTCTCACAATACGGGGTCATGGAATTTAATGCATTATTGTCTTCATTTCCATTGACAAAGTCCATCCCTTCAACTACGCTGCGGGGCTTGAATTTGGTAAATTGGTCTAATTCAGTCTGGGCTAGCGGTACACTATAATCACTATAACTTAGCATCTCCCTGTAGTAGTAGAAAACAATGTTTGCTGAGAGAAAACAATCCCAGAACTTTATACCCGACGAACTAGATAGATGTAAAGAAGAGGGGCAGAAAATTATAGGAAAAGCCAGACCATACCCCATTCATAGTCCATTCCCTTCTGGAGAACCCGCCCATAACCTCCTGTCATACTTGTTTACAGAGAACTCATTATGACGTCCCAAAATAAACTGGATTAATGAGGAGCCAAATGGACAGAAACTGCTCTTAATGGGATATCTTGTAGGTAATGAGGAAGACATTGAGAGGGGAATTACTAAGAGGTTTAGCCAATAAATTAGTAGGGGGGACATTTACTGGACATTGTTTGAGTGAGGCTCAGAAACAAAACAGACAGATGTTAGAGAATACCCAGTGTGTTCACTGTTCAGTGCTCCTAAGTATCCGGCAAGCACTGCCGGGTTGGGCTAAGTCCGAAAAGAAATTAAAAGCAGGTTTGCCTTAAGTTTACTCTCTTTAAAAAAAAGGTTTTTGTATGACCTGCATTTCCTCACACTTAGACTTTTTTCAAGCCTGTAACACTCATAACACTTATAGCATTTAAGTATTGACAAGTCAAATTATACATAAATTTTCTTGAACATTTCAAAACTTTTGGGATTTCCTGAAAGCTCAAAAAATATACATATAAAATCATTATTTCGAAATTGTTACATTTTCTACATTTTAGAACGTAAACTGTCGGGACAACACCCCCTACCAACTATAATCTATGTTTAAACATTTTCATGGTTGGTGATAATAATTTTTTTCAATTCATTTATTTTTTAAGCAATATAAATAATCTTTTTTTGAAAGAAATTTTCATATCAGTTATATTCTGCGAAACAATTGGATACTATAATTTTTGGGGAGTGTTTTGCCCAAATTTATAGGTTTTCCCTCGGTCGTTAAAGAGGATTAAAATATTTTGGGCATTTTTTATTATGGATACCAAAGGATGAAATAAGTTTGAAGAGTACGCAGCTCTTGCAAAAAGAAGAAATATTTGGAAGGCGCACTCACTTAGGATAATGCTCAGTCTCGTGTCCCTATCTTATCGAAGAGGACGTATCACATAATGTGATCATATCACATGGTAGTGACATAGAGAAAATTGAGTCAATCAAAGGAAATGAATTCAAAATGCAAGTACCAAAATGGGAAAATAACACAAATGGTCCATAAATTTGTATTCAATATGCAATATCATCCCTAAACTTTTAATTTGTGTAATATGATCCATGAACTTGGACTCAATGTATAAAATCATCCATGGATTTTTAATTTATTTAACATGATCCATAAATTATTGATTGATATTCAATGTAGCCCCAAGATTATGAAAATAAAAATAACGCTATTGGAAGGACTACATTGCATATTAAACTAAAATTTAAGGAGGACATTGTACATTAAATCAAAGTTCAATAAATTTTTATGTTATTATCCTTGCTAGTGATTCGGCATATAAAATATATTCTATCTTGGTTATGTCATGCAAACAACAGGCTTGTTTAGAAGATGTAGACAACAAAACTTGAGAGTTTGGCCCAAGGGCTTTTAAGTTGGTTCAGGAGATTAATGACACCAAAGAGGCACTCAAAGAATGGAGTGAAACTTTCATTCAAGTTAAATGGTCTTTGCCATTCTTAGAACTACAATATAAGAAAAACTATATTGAGATCATTACAAATTACAAGTTTTGTCTGCCGCGACATTTTAACATACGTTACTATGCTAAGGTGATTGACATTCTCATCGTACGAAGAGTATAGCTAAAGTCATACGTGAAAAAGAAAAATACTAACTTTAGTTGCTGTAGTAATATTGCTGTGCAAGAACTCTGGAAGTGGGACCTTCAAGGGAAATTGTAATACCGTCGAAAGGAGTAGCGTCTCCTAGACGAAGTCATTTACTTTAGCGGAAGTAATTTAATTTACCTTTGAAATGAGTAATTTAGCTTTAAAGGTAATGTTCCTAACCCAGCTTATTGTATCGTAGATGCAAAATAAAATTCGTAAAATATCTTTAGCTTCTTTCTTGTATCGTAACGCTCGGTAACTTGCTACAGCAGATCATTTAAAGTATTCATTGCATGCCCCGAGGGATACATACAGTCCCGTACCTTTCTATCATTGCATATTCATTATCAACATAGTGCAACTTTAGACATTCCAGGCCTCCGAGACTTCTTAAGTCGGTCGTGATCCTCACGAGCATCAATCTTCCCTCAATGACGAAGGGGAATAAAGACCAAAATATACAGGTTTCGAACCTTGATATCGAGCTCTTCATTGCATTAACACTGCGGTGATCTCCCTCTACATGTAGATGCAAAATGGAAGAACCAGAATATCACCAAACGACCCCCTTTGCATTTTCACATCTTGCCGCGCACCATTCCTCAGTAGCATACAGGAAAAAAGAATGGATTGATGAAATCTAACTCCTGTCACTTCAGGCATGAACCTCATCCTCAGTGCATGGACATTTCAACTCATCAACTCATAAGCAGAGGGCACATCATGCAAGGGATGGCCTCTCCGGTTTCTCTCCATTATCCTTCTTGCCAGGGGAACTTGCTTCCCAACTGCAAAGACAAACGCTTTGCCTTTCCCTCCAGCACCTCTCGCTGTTCTTCCAACTCGGCGGACATACTCGCTTGGATCGCGTGGGAAGTCGAAGAGAATAACATGATCCACTCCAATAAAGTCGATTCCTCGTGATGCCCTGCCGTATGGTTGAAAAATCATCAGGAGCTTGCAAATACTTATGGAAAGATAAGAGTGACAGGTCTTTGGTATATTCCTATCTGCCCAGAGACCCCGCCGATATATAAAAGCACCAGCCTTTAATTTGACACTGTTGCAAACAATGCTGTTAAGGGCACCAGGCACCGTTAAGAGGCTCAGATCACACAATGCCTCAGGTGCCAGGCTGAAGAAGGAGAAGTGCTAACTAAAAAGTGGGGATTAATCCATCAACAAGCAAATTATTAGATCTTTCATAGTTAGAATCACAAGTTATTCGAGGTCTGCATCATAGCACATACTACACTGGTGCAACATGTTGTCAGTCTCTAAAAGTCAACAAAGAATTGGAACAGAGAGATTATGAAATAATTAGATCGATGTTTCATTTTTTTCTTTTTTTGTTCTGTCCTTCCTCACAGGCTTCGGGGGACAATGGAACAGGAGAAAACAGTTGTGGCTGTTTTGAGAAGCTAAGAATCTTTCGGCTTCTCAGAGCCTAGTAGCTGTCCTCCACTTCTAACAGATCTTTCTAATAGATATTTTTCGTTCTCTTCTTTATTTTTACTATGAACAGGATAAAAAAGTCAAAGAAAAAGACAAAAACCTAGACAATCTTTTCTGAGGCAAACCTCAGAGGAGGAATATCTCACCTCAGGCACTTGCCCTAATGAAGAAACATTGCCTGAGATGAGGTGAGAAGCCGAGGCTTTGCCTCGCTTTGCCTGAGCGCATAGGTGAGTGCCTTGAATGGTAGCTAACACTCAGCTCTTGCCCATCAAAGAATCTGAGCTGAGCCCAATACCAGAAAACTTGCAAGTACACAGGTCCAATGAGTCATAAAATCCACAAGAAAGAACCAAGGCCTCTATCCCAGCCATTACTATTTTCATCTAATTCTTGTTGAGACTGACTACATTATTAATTGTGCAAGCATGAACTGAAAACCGAAGGCCTGGTCTTGGCAGGCCATGCATGGTTTAACCAAAGGCTTGCATTTAGGGACCAAGATCAGCCCCTGAGCAGGTTTATCTCTAGAAGCATGGTTTGATTGGTTATCAGACAAAGCAACAATACATACCTGTCAGTGCAAACCAAAAACAAAGAGACATCTTTAGATGGAGAAGCAGCAAACTCTTTCATATTTGCCTGTCGCGACTCTTGTGAAACGGCAGCATGAAAAGGTAGAACTCGTATACGAGCACCTTTTCTGTCAATGCGTTTCAATGCATTTTCAACTTTTCGACATGTCTCGATCTGTATATGGAGAAGAGGAAGGATGAGTTGAAAGTAATGATGAGTCCTCAATCAAGGTAGCTTCAGAGCCTTCTCTCAAAATCCAGGTCAGGAGTTTGCCAGATGGTTGGGAAAGAGAAGTAAATGTAATGATGAGTCAATTTTAAGCAGCCTCTACTGAATGATCAACATACCTTGTTACAGAAAACAATTGTTTTGGTTGCTGGGCTTTCTTCCACAAGCTGAATAAGAGCAGACTTCTTATTCAGGAATGCAGTATCTGGAGTCTTTTCCCTGTCTTCCTCTCCGCTACAATCAATGAGAAACTGGACAAGACATGAAATAGTTAAATTCTCCTCTACTACAACGTTATTTAATTAGTTTTCTTCTGACAGGAAAATAGGAGGAATGGCACCGGTTAACTACCACAGTAAATTTATGCAACATGTTCATCAAGGAGGGAGGATAAAGCAATGTCATGTAGCATGTTCAACCCGAATGAGATAGCTCTTAGCCTATCTAGGATTACAGTTGCAGGTCCTTCTCCAGTATATGCAGCCTAAAATTAGTGTGTACCATACCACTGCACAAAGTTAAATTATGAGAATCAACAAACAGGCAAAGTGAAATAGAAAGAATTTTCAGGACAACTGCACAAACTCTTCTGCAATTTGAGGAAAGAAGAGAAACAGATAAATTCCTAATATAATCCTCAATCATCTCGGTACAAGCAATGAAATTGCAGAGACTTCTCCTGATTTTATCTCTTCACCTTCAAGCAGTTTTAGTGACTTAGAATACTGGTGGCATCTTTAGATAGTATAGACTGCTTTTGGCCAAAAGAATAGTACAGACTACCAATACACATGTGCTAAGAGTCATTCCAGGAAAAAAAAAACCACACTTCATCCACTTTCCATCTTCCCCCATCATATGCAGTAACAATGCACCCCCAAGTCCAAAGCATCAAGGTAAAACCATTCTTGCATCACTTTTAGGGAGCATAAGCAACAGATTAGTCATGAGTAATAGAAAGACCAAAAGCATACAGAAAAGAGTACTTACATAAAACTGAACCCTTTTGTGCCCAAATTAGATAACAGTTATGTATCCATTAGCAAATAATGTAAAGGGGAATAATACAGATTTTGAACCAACCTCTTCGAGGTGAGTGCTTGTCCGATGAATGCCAGGTCCCATGATCACTTCACAGTCAGGGAGAATTTCAACTATTTTGTTATATATATCTACCGGCAATGTGGCTGTCACAAACAGATACTGTGTGGCAACAGGTGAAGAATTGATTAAGCTTTGAAAAGCTGCTTCAAACTCCTCATCTTTACAGAGAATATCCACCTCATCCAAAATCACGCTGCATCATAAAGCCATAGATTATAGCAGGAGTTGCAAAGCAAACTGCAATTTCTATAAAGAAATCAATCTGCTGTTTTTGAGTACACTATGGCTACATAGAGCTCTATGTTTGTAGTATTGTGTGGACTGAAATATGCTGAATCCCATAATCATCCAGGCTTTGATGTCATTCAAATTTTTAGCAGGTAAATCCACTAACAAAAGATTTATTCAACTTCATATCCTATATCAAACGATATGAAAAGTGGAGCTTTCTCAATTTATCAACAGTCACTTCTCAAGAAAATATATTGGGGCTAATGTATAGCAATATGTCTAGCCTTTTTGTAAATTGCAAGGGTCTCCATAACTCAAGCCCAAAAATCAAGAATCAGCCGTGTGTATTCAAGAATAGAAATTTCACTAATCTTTTCCTTTCCTCAAGAATGGTGATGACGCATGATGGAAGTACTAAATCTAGAAATCAGTAACACGATCACATTCGTTACCCAAAAAAGGTGAGAAGACAATGTTTCTGAATAGCTCATGCACCCAAACTATACAATGCATAGACTTACCATCTAAGTTCCTTCAACTCCAAAAAGCCTTCTTTAACGAGAAAGATAAAGCGACCAGGAGTGGCTATTAGGACATCAACACCTTCTTCTATACTTTCCAGCTGAGTTTTCTGCCTGAAACCACCCGTGGCAACCATAGACCGGAATGGAGCCCCAAACTTCGATATGGATCGGCAGTTACTCAAAACCTGCACAGAACTTACTATAGATATTAAGCATCACTCATGTAGGTGCAGTAATTCACATTATGTTTGTCATCCACTACTAGAACAAAGAAGCATTGCTCTACATAAACCAACTACAGAGTATCTCCATATTCAGAACACCTTCATTTTCAACAGCTCCAACAAGATCACCAGTTTTGCCACATGAGTGG
Source organism: Melaleuca alternifolia (assembly GCA_019926035.1). NCBI lineage: Eukaryota > Viridiplantae > Streptophyta > Magnoliopsida > Myrtales > Myrtaceae > Melaleuca > Melaleuca alternifolia. The sequence goes on from JAGKPW010003057.1 coordinate 851,229, forward strand.
ACGATGCATATCACATGAGCAACTGTGCCACTCAAATTGTATAGTTGTCTGTCCAGGAACTTAATACAATCTTTCAGATTGCAAGACTTAGGAATCCCCCCCCCCTTTTTCTTGGGTTTTTGGGGGGGGGGGGGGAAGAGGAGATGACAATTTGAACACAGGTTGACTGCCACCAAAAATGAATTGTAGTGCTCATTACCACAAATTTGCTGCTTAAGCAGTAGCCTATCAGAGTATAGGATAAGAGCTTAAAATGGCCATAAACTAGTTAAAGTTGGTGACTTGCTTGCCAAAGCACATAAGGGTAAAAAAGGCACAAGAAAGGATACCAACTACAAACCTGGGAAGCTAACTCAGCAGTTGGCACCAAAATGACTACTCGAGGGCTTCGTGGGAAGGATTTGCTAAGTCCGTGCAGCTCTTCTTGCCTAAGACATTGGACTACTGGCGCAAGATAAGCCAGCGTTTTTCCTGAACCACTCTGATCAGCTATAATACAAGTCTTTCCCTCAATTACAGGTTTGAATGCCATTGCCTGCAGTCAATCATAGTTAGCATCAATCTGAGTTGCAGTACAATAGGAGAAGATCTTCCTTTTTTCCAGGGTTAAATAGAACATCTTGATGTAATAACTTATCAATACCCCTGTGAACAAAAATGACAAAAACAGATACTATAGGTTGGCCCCTCGATAACTTCCACATCCATCAGTGCCAAATTCAAACTTACAGATAAAATATTAACGATGACAAACGCGAGCTTACCTCTTAGAATTATACAGAAAAGCAGTCATCGTTGATTTGAAGCTCAAAGTGAGACAGTAGATATAACAAAAATGATTAGAACATGCTCAAGTTTAGTATATCGCCAGCTAAAACAGCAGTAAGGAAGCAGAACCAAGGTTCCTTCCCTTTGCCCAGCAAAAAAAGAGAAAGCAACAAGCTGAAACCTTTGATTTTGAGTAGGTCATACTATTGATGTACCTGAATATGTGAGGGGCGCAGAAAATGCTGCTTCCTCAAAGATTCAATCATATAGTCACTGCAACCCAAATCTTCAAAGGACTTTCGGCTATGGAAGTCACTATTGGAGGAAACTTTTCTATGCAAATTTAGATCTTTTGACTCAGATCTAAAGTCATCCACGGAAACCCCCTTGCCCCATCCTCTGAAATCTGCATTAGAACTACGAACCAAATGCCCTGTTCCAACTACTCTGGTGGCAGATATGCCATGTTTATTGGGTTCCATTCGGTGCATGGAATGATCCACATCTTCCGTCTCAGTCCTTCCTGCAGCATCTTTGGCAGCTTTGGATCGGTAAGCACCTGAATCCTTCCCTCCAAATCCAAGGATAGCTGCTTCCTTATTTTTCCCCAGTTGATCCAATTCAGAATAAGACAGATCAGGCACATCAAGAGGTTCATTATCTACTACTGGTTCATAATCCTTGTGATTTGCTTGCTTTAGTTTGGAAGATTTTTCAGCAAGAAATTTAACTTTCTGTGATTTCAGTCGGCCAAAACCTCTGCCTAAACCACTCACACTTGCTGTAGGAGAATCATCTTTCGGCAGGGTTGACCTAGGATGATTACCTGCTAAAGAAGAAATAACTGTCAGACTTCATTTTATCGATGGAAAAACAAATTCATCTCCAAGCTCTGACTGTACATTACACAGAGGGATTGAGTGTGTTACAAGAAAGTCTAACACAGATGAAATGGGGGAGGAATTTCTAACTCATTCCCATATAAGTTTCCAGCCATACTGAGAAAACCAATTCAAGACTGTATGATTCAGATAAGCTTCAAAAAAAGATCTAGTGTTGGATTTGTTGTCCATCTGAACACAATGGATCAGCCATGGCTTTTGCGCAGCATGGAATGATTATAACAAATTGCTTGAGATGTTCCAACAGATTGGATACCAATTATCAACAATGCAAACACGAAAAACACAACAAACAACAGGGAATTCTTCATCAGAAAGAACCACATTAGTTTTCAACTTGCACATTCACATCCAACACGCCTACAGTTGAATGCAAACTATGGAAGCTATAGCTCAATTACTGAGATAAACTAACCTAGCATTCAGCTCCCATTGTCTCTTTTCTTTCCTTCTTTTTCCCCCCTTTTCTCTAAAAGCTAACAGTGAAGTATCCAACATCCCAATATGAAAACGAATGTAAGAAACAAATCTCCTCCATCTGCCACGCTCTTAAATCCATATACTACCTATAAAAAAGCTCAATTCGCGGCGAAGCATCACCTTCACTGGAACCGCTACGACCGCGGCTCCCGCCCCCGCTCTTCCTCAGGGGCTTCCACCGGAGGACATCCTCGGGCGGAATCGAGGAGTCGGCCGGGTCGTCGCTGCCGCCCCAGACGATGAACCGCTCGCCCGTCTCGTCGTCGATCAGCTGGTAGGCCCCCGGAGTCTCCAAGGGATTCCTCGTGTAGCCCCCCGACCGGACAACGAAACTGCGGGCCCTGCCGCCGGGAAGGCGGCGGGCGCCGAGGGCCCGAGAGGGGAGGAGGCGGGGCCGGAAAGAGAAAGGGCAGGCGACTGAGTTGGAGATGGAGTTGGAGGCGAAGGGCGTGGAGTTAAGGCTGACTGGAGGAGAAGGAGCTTTCGCCAGCATCATCGTGCATGCCCAGAAGAAGAAGCAGAAGAAGAAGATGATGGCGATGAAGATGGAGCGAAGGGGCTGAGAAGACAGCGGGAGAGGCCCAGCGAGCATCTCCGGGTCGGGTTAGATCCGAAAAAAAAATTAAAGCAAATGAAAACGGGTTCGGATCGACTTCTTCCGCCCCCCCCCCCCTTCTTTTTTTTCTTAATCTGAATTTTATGGTGCGGGCGATCCGACTTTTCTTTAGACCCGAAACACTTGTAGATTTCAATATGTTAAAAATATTCATAAAGTAGACTTATATAAGTTTAAAATGCCATCAGTCGGGACAATATACTATAATTTTGAATTTAATTTATCAATGCGCCGATATAGATTAAACATAATGAACAAGGAGGAAGGCTTGCATATAGAAGATACAGAATTAAGTTATTAAAGCTGTAGATTTTTTAAAACTATCGAGAAGGAGTTGGTCAATGTTTCAAATCTTCTACTTTTAGTCCAATTTGGTTTGCACCAATGCATTTCGCAAGTCCTTATTTCATGTAAGATATAACTTACAAAAGAAGGGAAAGCAAAAGTTTTATTGAATTACATTCGCATCATATTAGAAAGAGCGTTATAAAATATTTTAAAAATAATCTCATGATATATCATTTTATCATTACTATCTATTTCATTGGGCAATATATTGGTGTGCGAACCAAGGTGTTTATTGAAACTAACTCACATGATGAGATATGATCTAAAAGAGATTATAATTTTTCTAAGAGTATTTTCATCAAATTTATATGTTTTTTCTCGTTAGTCAAGGACGTGATTGAATAGATTAAAAAAATTCCGGGTCTCTTCCAATATTGAGTATCCCGCTCATGGACACAAGTTTGAAATGTACCCCGCCCTTGCACTCATGTAGGATAAAACTCTTATTGTATCCTCTCTCTCCCTTCAAATTGACATACTCTATGTTACGACGTGTGACAATAATGCAAAGGAAAATGAGCCGACCAAAAAGTAAAATATTTGAAAATGCAAATCTAAAATAGAGAGCGATGCTTAATTCGCAAGTGATGTGATTGATCGGTCGTGCATCTCAGCTGTGTGATTGCTATGTAAAATACATTCTGTAGTGACCATTTCGTGCAGATGGATCAAAGTGTCTCCGCGAGAAGATTGGAAACTAATAAAGGAAACGAGAGATTTGTTCCCCCAAGGCCCATTTCCATAAACCTCATAGTTAGGCCCAATGGGCTTTTATGCTGGTTCAGAAGATGAAATGACCCCCAACAAGGCCCTCAAGGAGTGGAATGGAACTTCTTATCCAGACAAAAAAAACATCGAAAGCAAAAACAGAGCATAAAGTTACCTCGGCAAGAAAGATCACAAGCACACGGTCTTATCCATCCTTAATTCGAGATTGCAACCGTCCTCCCTCTCAAATCAATGGCGTATAAGGTCGCTTGCGTGAAGTTCTTTCCACACCAATGGCGTATCCTATAAATGCAATGCCATTGACGCTTTTTATAATTATAAAAATGATACAAGAATACAATATGTATTTAAAAATTTTCGATCCGAATAAGAATCTCGAGAATGAAATCGTACTTTTCACGGAAGTAGATCTACTCGTGCAAACAAAATCCCTTTAACTTTGATTGCATATCAGAAATCAATCGAGCCCATCATTCCATCCTCACGGCATCCCCACTTCAACCACAAACGTCCGTCTTCGAGCTCCATCAGGGAAGGTGGGCTCGTCGAGATGTGCGTGAATCGACCGAGACATCGCCCAATCGGGTCGTGGAAAAAACAATGTTAGACCTAACCCACCAATTTTTTTTTTTTTTTGAGAAAAAAAGAAAAGGCAGAAGAAAATCAAATGATGATGAGTTCCAAACCGGAAGCCAATCTTTGGGAATGGGGTGGGGCTCAGTGGCGATGCTTTGGGTTGTTGAGTCCGTCGTGCAGAGCAGCTGTAAGGCATGACACGAGGAGCGAAAATTAAGGAACCTGATATTTTGTCCGCGTGACCAAGGTTCCCGACATCGGATATTTGTCCGAGGGAGCGAACGACGTGGCAAATTGACGAGGAATATTAATAATATTTCTTTAATCGAAGGCATGCAAATAAAAAAAAAAATGAAAATCGAGATGTTCGCATTATTCAATTACCCACCTTACCTTGTGAGGGGGGGCACTATTAGCCTTCGAAAATAATGAGCGCAATTCAATTACCCACCTTACCTCATGTGTGACGCCACAATCCGGGAGGCTTTGTTCAGATTAGCGGGTGGGATCATACAATTTGTACCGCCATCTTGGCGGTGGTGGGACAAATTGCCGATCTAGCAAAAGGAGCGCGGCGGCAATCGTTGACCTCTGGGGGTCGATTTTACGGACAACATAAACACCCACCTCGAGATCAAAGGATCACAATCAGTACTGATTATGACGGTCCTTTGGCAATAGTGGCAAGACAGCTGTATATATATATATATATATATTAGAATGTCCAATAAAAAAGGAGGGAGATCTAATGCGATATTAGAACATCCAACTCAAAAGGGGTGTTGATTACACGGTCGCCCTTAGCCATCGATTGATGTTTCCCCCATCTTCTTCTCTCTCGATGTTTAGATTTTCTTATCATTATCGATATCTTAGGCTCCGTTTGTTTTGCGAAAAATACAATATATTCGAAAATTATATTTTAGAAAATTATTTTTTCGAAAAATGACAATATTTTCCGGTATTCGCTTGAAACTAAAAAATGAACTGAAAAATATTTTTCGTTGTTTGGTACAAAAAATATTGGGAAGGGAAAAGAGAGGGGAAGAGAGAGAAATGTCAGTGCATTAGGAAGGGAAAATGGAGAGGGATAGAGAGGAGATAGGAGAGAGAAAAGAGAGAGAAGGAGATTGTTAGGAGCATTCTTAAGGATCAGAAAATATTTTCCATCCTTTCAAAAGAGGAAAATATTTTTTCTATTTTTAGAAGTATAGTTTTTCTTGATAAGTTATTTTCCAACTCCGAATACCATAATTTTCGAAAAATATTTTTCGTGAAACGAACGAAACCTTGGTCTCTAATCTCATTCCGTCCATCCACAACATGTCAAGAGCAAGATCTCCTCACCTTCTTCCGAACCTTTTACAGACGATGGCGATGGCGTTTGTCTTCTGAGTGATGCGCGTCCCCATCGAACTGGGAGCCGACTCGAGCAGACGCAGATTGGTGCGAGAGCGACGCTCAACCCTCTCCGAGCAAAAAGGCGTTTTTCCACTGACTTGTCGCGGCAGTCCTCATGTTCCATTTTTTTACACTGTTTTTTGGAGGGAGCTGTAATTCTTTTCACGTCTGCATCCCTTTTTCTTGATAATGAAAGGACCATGGCAAGGCGAGGAAAGCTAACTTCTAAGCCGAAGGGGCATTGCCTCGGCGATTTTTGGCTCGATTCGTGCCTACAATGTCTCGTTGAATGCTTTCGAGATGAGCTTGATTGTAATCGTGATGCGAACAATACACGTGCAATTTGCGTGTTGACCATTTTCCTTCGGTTCATGGTATATTTTGATATACTTAGTTTGGTGGTTAACATTTGTCATCATACCCGATACATTTAGGTGAATGGTTCTACTACTTTGTTCTCAAGAAAATAGATAAGTTTTTCCATGGTGCAAGAGTTGGCGAGAGTTTAAAAATCACCATCAAAAAAGAAAATATTGACCGTCTAATTTCCCGATAACTTATTCATGATTTACCAACACTTTTATGAAGGATCAATATGTTTATGGGAATTTGCGGATTGTTAATTGTTCTTGTCATTTATTAATTTTTGTTTGTCTTTCTCACTGACGTCTTACATTTACAACCTCTCACGTGAATTTACTAATATTTATTTCAACAATTTAACAAGTTTTTTCCTACTAAGTTACCGACTAGCTTTGGACTACGCACCATCATTAGCATTATTTATCAATTCTTTTTATTTTATTACGAGAGTCTTAAATTGATCAACTCTTATATGAATTTATCAATTTTATTTATATGATTTATCGGCTTTTCTCTCATTAGTTTGTCTATTCATTTTGGTTTACCACTTTCTATTTAAATTGCTTATCTGCATTTATTTAATTTATAAGTTTTTTATTGAGTTATCAATTATTATCTATATCACTTATTGAAACGTTGAACTTAAAAAGTATCTTTAAAAATGACCAAACTTAATAAATGTATTATCATATAACAAGCCAAATGAAGTTTTGATTTTCCATTTGGAACTTCGAAAACATAATGCTTCTTTTCATAGCACGCAATCTTTTCATTAGAACGCGATTGACTCGCTTCTTCTTCAAGACAATGATACGAAGAAAGATCGGCAAAAATAGTCACTTAAAGGAAACGTCTTTCTTGTTGAGAAATAAGATCACGAAAGTATGATTGGACCTTAATTCCTCCATGGCTCTTGGCTCTATAGTAGACTTCTTGCGCTGTCTTTTCTTTCTTTCAATCCCTCTTTCGAGCTTCAACCACGAAGATGGGACTGGGCAAGAAAGTTGACATCTCTTCCCTACCCAACCCAGCCCCACCATCACCTTCAACAATTATTACATGTCCCGCCCTCGTATAATAACGTGATTTGTAGACTCCAGTTATGTCCTAATCCCTGAGAGTTCAGAGAGCGGCCAGCGCGAGATTACAGGCCACGAGGTTTCACAGGATCAGCCTCTCTCAATCTCTCTCACTCCCTGTGAGTAGAATCAGGTTTTCTTCATTGTTTTCTTGCGTGCTACAGTCTCATCTCTCGGCCCTTTTTCTTTGGTGTCTTGTCCGAAAAATGTCCATATAAACAAATGGGTGTGTTTCTTGATAGCCTCCCTCCATTTGTTTGCACTTTTACGGTCGTTTTTAGTCGATGTTTTTTTTTTTTCATGTGGGTTACTGACTGCATTGACGACCCGCTTGTCTTTATTAAAGGGTTCCTCTACATTAAAAATCTGGTTCAAAACAAGAGACCGCCATCTTTTGCCGCTGCATCTCACTCGCTGCAGTCACTGTTGCAACACGACATTACTCTCGGTCTCTCTCTCTCTCTCTCCAGCTCAAAAGCAAGTGAAAACATTAAAAAAGGCCTCTGCCCTATTAAATAAGCAGTTGGGTATTTGCTCATATAAAGCGGCATGACTGCACTATCTCACGTATGTGAACTTTGTTTCACAGTGAGAATCATGGCGTTCCCACAAAGAAAGATGAAGCCTTTTGGCTCTGTGATTTTCATGGCATTGGTGTTTATGAACTGGGCAAATGGGTATCAGGACATGAACATGACAGAGCTGCTATATAACTACAGTGACGCCAAATATGGCATCAGTGGGAGGTCATTGATGGTGGGTCTTACTCTTATTTATGGTGCGGCTGCCAAAGGTGCAGGTAGAGAGATTACTGACTTTGATTTGTTTTTTCGAACTTTTGGATTCAAATACCTGTCGTTGCTAATTCTTTTAGATTGTTCAAAAACTTCTAAAATTTGCAGGTAAAGCAAAAATCCTTTTCCCATCTCAAATGTTCCCTTTGCTAAATTTTACTTTGTGTCTCTATTTAGGTGCTTCAAATTTGGGGAGTATGTTTGCTAGTTTCTTGCTTTTCTTGTTTAGAGGGGAACAACGCATGAAATTGGATTTGCTGATGCTTTGGTTGCCAGTGAAAGTAACTAGCCTATCTGTTAGATTGAATTTGCATGCTGCATTGTTAGCAAATAGTTGAATTTAAATGAATTTAAATGAAAGCGATGGGTGAAATTTACATGAATTTAAACACGGATTGTGCAGTCTGCCTTGATGGGAGTGTACCAGGTTATCACCTCCACCGAGGATACGGATCAGGGTCTAATAGTTGGCTCATTCAATTGGAGGTATGTCATTGTTCCTCCAACGATTCTGTAATATGTTAGCTCCTTCTTTTCCCTCGCAGAATCACGGTTGTGGTGGTTGATTAAGTCCATACAGATTGATATCGTCCTGTTATTTTAATTTGGGCGGCTAGTTTTGTTTCTTGATTTTATTGCTCTGAGGTTTTATTTCTTACCTAAATTTGTTCTGCTTTTCCAGTCGGTCTTTTTGTTGAAGACAGTGTTGGTGGTGTTTTGACATCGTTGTGGGTGGTTTGATGGTTGAATGATGATTTGAGTTGGAAAAAAAATGATTGGTGTGGCAGATGTTTTGGTGCTTCTTCTGCACTAGATTTGAAGTATTCTGCTAGTAATAGGCTCAATAATTCGGCCTATTGCCTAAGCATTCGTTAGATTTATGCCAATAAGTATATGAACATCGTTTCACAAGCAAAGACATTGATGTGAATTTTCACAATTTAGAGCTTCCGTGGTACCAATTTCGATTCTGACAGCGTCTTAGGTTCTCTTTCATGTGGATGATAGGGAGGAGGATGGTGCGATACAATCAGAAACTGCATTTACAGTAAGAAGACGCACCGTGGTTCGTCAATATACATGGAGCAGCAAATTCCCTTTACTGGGATATTGAGCAACAATGCTGCTGAAAATCCTGGTTATTTCTGAATACCATCTTTAGTTTGTCTACTTACAACTTTTTCACCTTCCAAGTGTTGTGTATATCTCTCTCCTTTCTTGTCACGTGTTTCTTATGGGTGATTCTGGATTTGAATATAACCCTTGCAGATTTTTTCAATTGGAACAGAGTCAAAATCCGTTACTGCGACGGAGCATCTTTTAGTGGGGACAGTCAAAATAAGGTCAATTCAAATGTATCAGCATGAAAATCTTCAGATTTAGCTTCAGCACAGAGTATTCGAAGAAAACAATGGCTTACTTGCTTATAATATGGCTTTTGACTAAATTTTTTGAGAATGTCATTTACCTTTTCTAAGAACGTAAAGTTTAAAAGGCATCATTTGTGTGCACTGCTGCTAATTTGTGCTTTTGAATGGTTTTTTCTGCAATGTGCATGCAAACAGTGTAAACAATTTGACATCCGAACTAAATAATTTGCAAATGTAAGTGAACTAACTTGTTCATACAGACATATAAAGATCTATTTTGCATCTTTTGCTAAGCTTTATGTTTTTCCTATTGCGTGTGTGCCCACATGAGAACTGAATACAATTTACTGCCCACCGTCTAGTAGTAGCTCTATTCAAGCCCTTACCAAGTTGCCAAAATTTGATTTTGTGTCTGCTTTCTATCTCAAACTGTTCTTGCCTATTGCATTGGGTCCTCATTGGTCTAAAGTCACACTGGCTTAACTATTCTGCAGCATAAACTCTCATTGGACTATCCTCCTTTGAATAGACTGTTGAGGGAATCGAGTTTGTTTGCTCATTATATAATGTTAGTTAGGATTTGTTATATGAGTCTACATTTAATTCTATAAACTAAAGCATATGGATCAAAAACTTCTTCCATGTATGTGTGGTCTCAGGCAGCACAATTATATTTTCGAGGACAACGCATTTGGTCAGCTGCAATGGAAGAGTTAATGTCGAAGGGAATGCGCTATGCTAATCAGGTTCTCATGTAGCATCTTGATAAGTCATCTCTCTTTGCTTGCACATATTCCAAAGCCTTTTCTTTCTGTGTTTCTGTTCTTCCTCCCATTTATCTATTTTTTGTGTATTCTAGGCTCTTCTTTCTGGGTGTAGTGCGGGCGCTGTGGCTTCTATAATGCACTGTGATGAGTTCCGGAATCTTTTCTCCAGTAACACCAGAGTCAAGTGCCTGAGTGACGGTGGAATGTTCCTCGACGCGTAAATACAGTCTCTGACTTTCTTGTCGTCTCTCTACACTTGTAGATTTTTCACTATGCTACCAAATGCTTGCACTGATTTTGTCGGAAATTTCAGGATGGATGTCTCGGGGAGGCACACTTTAAGAAGAATATTCAGAGCAGTGGTTGACCTACAGGTGCCCTTTTTGTGTTCGCGTTATCATTGCATAAAATTGCTTTCCACTTTAAATAGGGTCCTAACCATCATTATGCCTCAAGAAGAAAGCAGCTCTGTTTGCTGGATAGAAACCGAGATTGTTGAAAAAGAGGCATGATTGTTACCTTTTCCTGTAATTTTGGATCATGTCGAATTGTTAGATGGCTGTAATTTACACTCATACATGGCCCTGTGTTTTCTTTCATGAGGCATCTTTAAATCGCTCAGTCTGTTGGATTGTACTTTGTATCAGCGACATCATACTCAGGAAACATTGGATTTCTGTGTTTTACAGGGAGTCCAAAAGAACCTCCCATGGAGCTGTACCCATCGTCTGAATCCCACCTTGGTCATTTTCCGTCTCTGGCTTTATTGCATATGTTGGTTCGGCAATTCATATCATGATACCATTGTTCTTAAACGTTTCCCTCTTTTTCCAGTGTTTCTTTCCACAGCATCTGATTGGCACCGTCAAGACACCATTGTTTCTCGTAAATGCAGCTTATGATTCCTGGCAGGTACGTCCCGTTTTAAAACAAGTTCTTCAGTTCAGCCATACCTTTCTATCTGTGTTTGTTCTCTCTTGTTTAATTCGTGCTCCGATCTTCTCACGGATGATTGAGGACTAATTCATCAGATTGCTAAAGCTCGCTGCCTCCAGTTGGACATTAAGTCCGAATCACAAGCTTTCATCTCTTGAAAGATTTTCATCTGTTTAAACAGGTCTTGGCCAGTCTAGCTCCTCCGTCGGCTGATCCTCGTGGCTACTGGAGTCACTGCAGAAAGAACCACGCCTATTGCACTGCCTCTCAGATCAATTTTCTGCAAGGTCAGCTCTGATAATGTCATCATCTTCACATTGTTCTTTTTTTTTTCCTCTTCATATGATGTCGGAACAATGAATGCTCTCTAGGATGTGTCATTTCAACAGGCTTCAATCGCTTGAAGTACAATAACGTGAGCTCTGTTGCATGATTTGTCCGACGAAGCAGATTTTCGGTATCAAATGCTGCGAGCCCTTAACAGCTTCTCGAGATCCAGCAAAAACGGACTCTTCATAAATTCTTGCTTCTCTCATTGCCAGACCGAGAGGCAGGACACGTGGTTCGCCCCGAAGTCGCCCCACATCGGAAACAAGGTAACTTATAACTTTCGACTCATGTTACGATCAGTTTTTACTCAATTGCAGCGTGGTCATTGAACAAAACCACACGATCCGCACGCCAATATCCCGTTCTTGCCTCTTATGGCTCATTAACCGTATTGCTCATGCAACGGGGTGTTTTGCGGTACCAGGGCATTGCAGAGTCGGTCGGGAACTGGTACTTCAATCGAGGCGGCAGCAAGGCCATCGACTGTCCGTACCCTTGCGACAACACCTGCCACGACCTGGTGTTCCGTTGATCGAGTCGCCATCTGTCATCGGCCCTTTGACGTGCCGTGACTCTCGGTTTGTGTCCCGGGGAAACGAACTGCACATTGCGGAAGAGAATAAGAGGACTTTGCTAAAAGCAGGTCCGGTGATCAGCGAGCTGATGCATTGATTTGAACACCTAGGTGTGATGAACACTAGGATTGTAGCCATGTTGAGTCTTTCAGTTAAATGTGGCCGCGGAGATGCTAAGTTAGCAAACGGAAAGTTAAGGCGGCGATTTGAGAACAATTGCCGAGTTTTTCCATCGGTATATCTGTTGCTGAAGCAGTCACAAAAATGAAAAATAAATGGTATTACCTTGTTATAAAATTAAGAAAAACTTCAAAAAGAAGATTGACCAACTAGGTTGGGCAGGGGGCGGGGGCAACGGTGGCAGGGCAGCCGCCGCCGCTGCAATGACCGCCATGTCGTGATCTGCTATCGGCTGTGGCCATAGTTGGAGGGAAGAAAGATGATGAAAGCATTCCCAATCATAATCCTTGCAGATCGAATCATTTACATAATATACAAAAAGAAACTTTAGATATATAATACATGGAGATTTGAAACGACAGATTGCAATAGAAATTTCGAGTTATCTCAAGTTGGATCTCGTTTAGGAGGTGGTCATCGCTATGGCGGTCTCAAATCCGGCGCGACCACCTTGCGGCTTTTGATTATTTATTTTTTTGTGGGTGAGCGAGAGAATTTAGAGAAAGGGAAATATAAAAAATGTTAGAAGAAAGTGCAAACAAAATCCAAAAAAAATCAGAAATGCCTTCTTCTTTTTTCCGTTCTAAGAGAAAAAGTCAACAATATTTGAGGCCTTAAGTCCATGGCAGTGACTAGCAAGATCGACCAATTAGAACAGTGCAAAAAATGAGCAGCGGAAGTCTATCAAAAAATGAAGGGCTCAATTTGGAAAGAGACATAAAATAAAGGTAAAATTTCTAAACTTTGGAGAAAAGTAAATTAGCCTATGCCTCTTAGGCTCCGTTCGATTCACGAAAAATAACTTTAAAAAAATATTTTTTGAATTTTTCGGTGTTCATTTTACGGAAAACAAAAAAAATTTAATCTTTGAAAAAAACACTTCAAAAGTGAGGAAAATATTTTCTAATTTTTAAAAGCGAAAAACATTTTATGTCATATTTATTTATCTTTAAATAACACGGTCTTTGATAATGTACCTCCACCTCGCTCAGGTCGGCGAGTCGGTGATTTTTGATATACGAACACCCGAAAATATTATTAATTTCCAGAAATATGATTTCTCGAAAAATATTTTTTAATTCTGTGAGACGAATGGAACCTTAATCTTAGTTTATTTCTTGAAAAATAGATTACTTGAAAAATAATTATTTATATCACTTAAATAATTAATTAATAATTTTTTTTTACTATGAGGACAATTATATTTATGGTAATAATATTTCTCGTTCGTTTAATTTGTAAAATAAAGACATTCATTTTTTAAAAATATTTTCTAAATGCTCTATATTTTTGGGGACGAAAACGGGCCTTCCTCTTTCCAGCTTTCGTCTTTCTTGGGGGCAAAAAAGGCCACGTTCTTCCCCTAATTGCAGTTCCAGTCCCTGTGAAGTCCCTACTTCGAACATGTGACCCCGATCTTCTCCGAGATCCAAACTTACTCTCCGTCTTCTTCCCATCTCTCACTGTCTCTCGCGTCGCAGACGAAGACGGCAACAATGGCGTCGCCTCTATCTCTCGCCCCCCTCGAGGAGCCGCCGGAGGACGCGCTCTCCTCGTCCTCCGTCCACTTCGGCGCCCCCGAGGCCCTCGCCCACGTCCGCACCCTCACCGACGTCGGCGCCATGACCCGCCTCCTCCACGAGTGCATCGCCTACCAGCGTGCCCTCGACCTCGACCTGGACGCCCTCCTCTCCCGCCGCGCCGACCTCGATCGCCACCTCCTCCACCTCCAGAAGTCCTCCGCCGTCCTCGACATCGTCAAGTCCGACTCCGACCACATGCTCTCCAACGTCCGGTCCACCTCCCTCCTCGCCGATCAGGTCAGCGGCAAGGTTCGCGAGCTCGACCTTGCCCAGTCGCGTGTTGGCTCCACGCTCCTCCACCTCGACGCGATCGTGGAGAGGAACGAGTGCATTGAGGGGGCGAAGAAGGCGCTTGACCACGAGGATTACGAGTCCGCCGCCAAGTGCGTCGAGAGGTTCCTGCAGATCGATGCCAAGTATGGGCGGGATCCCCGCGGGTGGGATCAGATGATGGCCTCGAAGAAGCAGCTCGAGGGGATCGTGAGGAAGCGGCTGGCCGCCGCGGTGGATCAGCGGGATCACGCCACGGTTCTCCGCTTCATTCGACTGTATTGCCCGCTGGGATTGGAAGACGAAGGGCTTCAGGCGTACGTTGGCTATCTGAAGAAGGTGATTGGGATGAGATCGAGGATCGAGTTCGAGCAATTGGTGGATTTGATGCAGGATCAGCACAACAATCAGGTTAACTTTGTTGGGTGTTTGACCAATTTGTTTAAAGATATTGTATTGGCAATTGAGGAGAACAATGAGATTTTGAAGAGTCTATGTGGAGAGGATGGTATTGTGTATGCGATCTGCGAACTCCAAGAGGAGTGTGATTCGCGGGGTACACTGATTTTGAAGAAGTATATGGAATATAGGAAGTTGGGGAAGATATCTTCTGAGATCAATGCGCAAAACACCAACTTGCTTGCTGTTGGAGCTCCGCTAGGGCCGGATCCCAGAGAGATTGAGTTGTTTTTGGAGGAGATATTGTCCCTTATGCAATTGGGCGAAGATTACACTGAATTTATGCTTTCCAAGATCAAGGGGTTGACTTCAGTTGATCCTGACTTGCTGCCGCGAGCAACGAAGGCATTTAGGAGTGGTAGCTTTAGTAAAGTCGTGCAAGAAATCACTGGCTATTATGTGATTCTAGAGGGCTTCTTCATGGTGGAGAATGCTAGGAAGGCTATCCGGATAGATGAGCATGTTCCTGATAGCCTTACCTCTTCTATGGTCGACGATGTGTTCTATGTTCTTCAGAGCTGCTTGAGAAGAGCCATTTCAACTTCGAATATCAGCTCTGTCGTCGCAGTTTTGAGTGGCGCCTCTAGTTTGTTGAGCAATGAGTACCATGAAGCTTTGCAATTGAGGATGAGAGAGCCCAACCTTGGTGCTAAGCTTTTCTTGGGTGGTGTTGGCGTGCAGAAAACTGGTACCGAAATAGCAACGGCCTTGAATAATATGGATGTAAGCAGCGAATATGTTGTGAAGCTCAAGCATGAGATTGAAGAGCAATGTTCACAGGTAATTTGCAGATGTTTTATGTCTCCACTTGCGGTTTATTGATGATATTTTCTAATGAAAATTGACCAAGATAATAAGTTCTGTCTTCAAGTGATAATAACAGAGTGACATCTGGATGATCTGGATAAAGAGAAACGTTTATCAGATGTAGAAAGATAGACATTGAAACATAAGAATTATGGCCTGTAGTTGTATAAGGTACTGGTGTGTTCTGGATGTCAACTTGCTTCCTTGGACATTAATATGATGCTTTTCTGTACTCTTGTTTTTTTTTTTTTTTTTTTTTTTTGGGGGGGGGGTTGAAAAGCTTGGCATCTTTTCCTTTGTTGGTGCATCAAAATTTAATGTTCAAGGGAGTGGTTTTACGTTAGTTGTTCAATTCCTATATTCTGCTTCATGTAGTGTGGTCATTTCTTAAACGACAGTTTTGACATCTTATACAATTAGGTTTAAACTGTTAAGGACTTCATTAAGATCTAAAAGAATCTTTTGAATGATCTAATGTTGACTTCAGATATAGCCTTCACAGAATTTTGGTGGTCACGGATTATGATGGAAGCTGCATAGTTCCCTTGTTGAGGTTTCAGATGAGATGATGCAGCTTTGGAACATATATTTGTTTTTTGTATTAGGGACACAACCTGTAGTCTTAAGGAAGAGTTATATTTCTTATAATTCAACAAATCCGCATGTTGCTCATTTGAGATAATTAAGTCAGTACAAATGTGGGTATTTCAGTGAGTTTTAGTTGATCAAATGGATGCTGAGATAGACTACACATGGAGTTGTTGCTTCAGATAGTCAAATGGTGCATTTAGATGTCTACTGCTACCGCTTCCAAGAGGCTTTTATTTGATGAAATTTGAACTCCTAATTTGGCCCTCACCTGAAGAGAAAATGTTGATGATTGCACATACCATGTTCATGGTGCTTTTGTGAGAAGTTTGAATGTTGCTCTTGCCACAAGGTAGAGTTTTAAGAAAGCACGAAGTTCAATTTATTTCATCATCATGCCGGCATTTTGCTTGGAGAGAATTTTTAGTGGAGAACCAGATTGTGATATACAAGGTTTTTGCAACTAGGTCAGGCCAGCTAGTTCAGTTGGTTGGGTCACAGACCAGGCATTAGACTGGTCTGGTTAGAGTAGTGGAGTATGGAGGCATGGTTGCTGAAGAACTGGAGAGAATTGGTTTGACCTGCCGTTCAACTGTTGAAAAAGTTTATCGAGTCTTTAGACCTCCATTGACCTGGTCTGGTTAAACTGATTGGTGAGAGCTGGGTATTTGAGCTTCCATATGGTATTGAACCTGTGCACAAGGCTCGAAGAAGTGGTTTAAGGCTGCTAATGAGATCAGGCAATTAGGAAGCAGCTTGTAATTAAAGCAAGTGATCAAGCGGCATGGCCTTTTTATAAACATGGGCAAATAATGTAGGGGTGACACTTCTCATTCCGGAAATGGTGGCGGTACATATATGAATGTGTTTTGAGTGATTGTATATATCATAGTAACAAATGCTTTAATCTACCCTGCCGTTAGAGCTTCCATTGGCCACCTGACAGGGTCTTTCACCCATCCACCTCTAAGAACACTGCTGACATGTAGAGTGGTAGTTTGTTAGCTCACTTTTTCAGGCACTTCGGAAGTATTGTGTATGTCTTACCTATAGATTTGCTAAAATCATTACTAAGACTGCTGCATCTTTCTATGTCTGCTGCATTTATATAATTTACTGTTTTTTCTATTAAGTCCTACATAAGTAAACCAAATGGGGAGTTTCCTTGAAGATACAGCTTTGAAAATTTGTCTGTGTGAACCATTTCAGTGGCAAACAACGCTTGGTTTGCTTGTTTTTGAGGCCGCCTTCTTACTCTCCTCCTCCTTTTGCTCTTCCTCTTAAACAGCTGAAATAGGTTTGTCATTACATGGCAGTGGCAACGGCAATATTTAATCTTTGTTCTTTTTCTTGTCCTTCTGCTGGGCCTTTGCTTTTGTTGCCTTGAGTTAGCTCTTTTCTCCCCTTTTATGCTCTACTGGCATAAGTTGCTGACTGAACCTCTCCCTTTGGATTTGTAATTATAGCGCACTTTATTCGTATTAATTGTTTTGTTTAAGGTCCTTGTGGCTTTATTGTCAAATAAATTGACCGTTGCTGATTTCTTGGAATTCTGATTGTGGTTGTTGTACGGAGCTGTTGTAGTTAGCTTGAACAGTATGGTCAGCTGGGACAATGGATAAAAGGGATTGCTATATGCATGGAAATAGTCATCCAAGATTTGCTTTTTTTAGTTTGATCAACTGAGCAGCACTGTCGGACTTTTTAAGCTCATTGTTTAGGTAGTTATGCTAAACTTTTAAATTTTTTTGAATCAGTCGAACTCTCAATATGATTGAATCCCTGAAAACAATAACTTGCTTGGAACCCAGTTTAAAGACTTTAGATTAGACATTATAACATTTGTAGCATCATATTATGTTTTTCTTTGCATTTTTGCTCATCTGGGCTTCGTGGTTCTTGAGGTTGACTGGTATCTTGGTTTCATGATTCTTGAAATGAAATGTTTAATTATCTTGTGACAGGTATTTCCTGCCCCAGCCGACAGAGAAAGAGTGAAATCTTGTTTATCTGAGCTTGGTGAGATGAGCAACACTTTCAAGCAAGCTTTGAATAGTGGGATGGAGCAACTAGTAGCTACTGTGACACCGCGGATCCGTCCAGTGCTAGATAGTGTGGCGACTATCAGTTACGAGTTGTCAGAAGCTGAATATGCTGATAATGAGATAAATGATCCCTGGGTGCAGAGGCTGCTGCACGCCGTAGAGACCAACGTGGCATGGCTGCAGCCATTGATGACTGCCAACAACTATGACTCCTTTGTGCATTTCGTTATTGACTTCATCGTGAAGAGACTCGAAGTGATCATGATGCAGAAGAGATTTAGTCAGCTTGGAGGTCTTCAGCTCGACAGAGATGCAAGGGCACTTGTAAGTCATTTCTCAAGCATGACCCAGAGAACCGTCAGAGATAAGTTTGCGCGGCTCACTCAAATGGCTACGATCCTTAATCTGGAGAAGGTTTCTGAGATTCTAGACTTCTGGGGTGAGAATTCAGGACCAATGACTTGGAGATTAACTCCAGCCGAGGTGAGGCGAGTATTAGGTCTGAGGGTTGACTTCAAACCAGAGGCAATAGCTGCTCTGAAGTTGTAATGCTTATCGGATGATCACCACACAGTTCAGTTGGATTAACACAGCCATTTACTGTATTCAAATTAATTTTTTCAAGTACGCTTCATCTAAAAAGGTAATGGATTCACGTTCACCTTCCTAGTGATTGGAAGCAGAGATAATTGCTTACGCATAGTGGCTCATGCACAATGCCTCATCACCGAACCCACTTTAGCCCTTTCGGTGTCAAGCTCCGCAGGAATCAACACATCCCCTAGTTCTTGGGCGAGTCTCAGTGAAAGAATAAGCCGAGCAGTAGAATGAAACTATGCATGGTCACCTTCCAGCTGTTCTGCGGGCGAAAAGAAAATGACAGAGTCTCGCACCAGTTCCGAATGAAACTCACAACTTCTGGTGTTTCTTGTTAGAGGCTTACATTAACATCTCAAGGAAGACATTGATCCCTTTTGCGGCCATTGAAACTGCATGGACCATGCCCTTCTTGCGTTGGTAGACGAAGTCGAAGGTAATGCTCGAAATGCTTACGGCAAAAAGACTTGTCACAGCGAACATTTAGTAAAAAATTGATGCAATGCATCTTTATCTTGTATGACGTAGGATTCTTATGAGATTGGAAGGCCATAAGGACCCATACTTAGGAGTCCATTTGGTGGAATTGTGGTCATAGTGTGACTATGAAATGATGTATCATGTGTGCTTTGTTATAAATATCATGTGACATGACATATGATAAGAGTGCGAGGGAGAAAAGAAATAGGGAGGGTCCAATAGCTCCTAATGAATCGGACTGGGAAATCAAGTCACGGGACGACTAGCCATTAGATACTTGGCAATGCTTCGTTGAGTGAGTTAGCGACAGGTGGTTCCCCAATACACAGGTGGAGTTGTGATCATAGTGTGACTGCGACATGATGTATCAAGTGAATTATGTGACATACGATAAAAGAGTGCGAGGGAGAAAAACAAATAGGGATCGGGGTCTAATAGCTGCCATTGCAAGCATTGTCACAGTTTGAAAACCTAATAATAGACGTGGTGTGATAGCCTGCATTATAGCAAAATATGCCGACAAGTGCTCTCGTCTCCCAAATCACTATTGCAACTGGCAGGCCAAAAAAAAAGAAAACAAAATCAAAGAGCTGATTGTAACTGGGAGACAAAAGCACCAGAAGTTGACGACATGGTATTCGAACTTTCAGCTCGACTAGTCTCTAGTAAGTGAGATGATCATAAGTTGACAAGTGACACTCTTAGAGTTTATTTCGAGTGAGAAATCCATCGATTCATATTTGGGATATATCAATCAAAATTATACGCGCATGGCGCCACCCGAGCCTACTGACAATAAGAAATTGTCCGTGTTACTTGTGGTTCAGGTCCATGTGGTACCGGCATACGCCGGGTTAGTTTGAGGTGCCTTACATAAATTTGACTCGAGATTCATACTAGCACACAGATATCAATCGAGAGGGTAACCACTCATCCTTTATTGGCTAACTAGAACTAAACACCACAAGAATTCCTTGCTCGACACGAGTTACCTGTAATGATAATGATCGCTCGACGGACCAACTTGTCAGTATTGAAACCAGACGTGCCCAGCGAATCTGGCAAAAAAAGTCTCATTCAAGAAGTTTCTTTATTGTCCTATGAATTGAGCGTGGCGGCCAATGAGATCTTAAGACAAATTGTTTTAAGCCATTTCCCGAGTTTTGTGTGGAAGTCAACCGTCCCTCACGTCCTGTCCACAACGATTCACTCTCGTCATTTTCGAATTCCATGTTTGCCGCTGGAAAACAAAGGAAAAACATATTAAAGATTCAAGACCCAATAATGCAGTTCACATGCACGACACCATCTATATAAAAACGAAAGCACGCGTGTCGCCCTCTCAAGAACTCTCTCTTCAATTATTTTTCTTAGAGAAAATTATCCCAAAAAAGTCCAAAATATGTTGTACTTTTACCGATAATAATTAAAGATTTTCAAGTTTTATCAATTCAATTAATCCGGTTAATATTAATCGTAAATCGTTAATATAGATGTCAATTGTCCTATATGACATCGTCAACATTGATATGAATAATTTTTATAATTTTTAATACAAATTTATTATTATTAATTATTTATCTTTTTACTTTTCATTTTTTCAACCAAGCTTGGTAAGCCCTCGTTTGTTATGTCGATTGATTTTTGCCGAATTTGGTTAAACAAAAAAAGAAGGAAAGAAAATAAAAAAAATATTTTATTTTACGTCATTATCAACCGTTTTACGGGGCACTATCGACATAAATATCAGTAATTTCAAATTAAAATTGATTGGATAGATTCAATTAGCAAAACTTAAAAAGACTTAGGCTTTAATTGGAAAAATTGATAGGTTTATAATTGAATTGATAAAAGTACAATAGGTTTAAGATTTTTTGGATAATTTTTTCATTTTTCTTTTTCTCTCAAGGACTTCCCACTTCACTCTTTTTCTCTTTTGGCTTTCTTTTTCTTTGTCCTCATTCTCCCTTTGCTCTATATTTTCTCCTTTTCAACTTATTGGTCATTATTCTACTTATTAGATATTTTCGAGATCAAAAGCTCACATTGGTCCTAGCATGATCAAAAAGTTTAACTTACATGATTTAGGGAGAAAATCACCCAAAAAGTCATAATCATATTAGATG
The DNA here is from genome assembly GCA_019926035.1 of Melaleuca alternifolia. NCBI lineage: Eukaryota > Viridiplantae > Streptophyta > Magnoliopsida > Myrtales > Myrtaceae > Melaleuca > Melaleuca alternifolia. The sequence continues at coordinate 872,398 of JAGKPW010003057.1, forward strand.
GATGTAAATTCATTCTCACACCTTTTAATTTGGTCAAATTAATCCCAAATCTTTGGACAATTTGTTAATATAGTTATTCCAGCCAATTTTAATTGGAAATTACTAACGTGGACGCTGATGTATTTGCCAATTTGCCAATGCTGTCGTTTTAGGCAAATTGTCAAAATGTTTAGAACTAAACTTGTCATATTGAAATGTTTAATATAAAATTGGCATATGCACAACAGGTTTATAACTCTTTTGGCAATCTTCCCATGACTTAAGAGTATTAATATTCAGCTAAGCTCTAAGGAAACTTATTCATATGTTTTTTCTATAGGTTTCAATTTATTCGACAAACCAAAAAGCCATACGCGGTTATAGGTTTGCTATCATTGGCGACAATGGTCATGATGATCTAGATGTTCCTTAGTTCAATCATCGATAATCCATTATTTATCGGATTAGAGGGCCGGAGTGAGCTTGATTTGTGAAAATTGCAAAAAAAAAAACAAACACATTGATCATAAAGAGTTAACCTCCAAATATTACAAGCTTACATAGTCTTATTATAATACGAAAACGAGTTGACTTAAGAACAAGCTCTTTAAACCGGTTCACGTGATTCATGTCCCCGAAGAGAGATGCGCGATAAGATATCGAAAAGGCGTCACGTTTTGGCACAAAGAATAAACCAAAGAGCTCCTCCTAACAGAACGAGCCAAAAGAGGCCAAATTGGAATCCCCCCCTTTGCTTTTGGTTGGATCTTCCTTGGTGGATTCTTCTTGCTCTTGACTTTTCTCTCCCCCTCAATTTTCACCACCATGAAGATAATGTTCCCTCACATGGGAAACTAGAAAGTAAAAAGGACGTGGAATGTATGGCTGCTGATAGATGACATGTCACCATACAAGTAACAGCAAAATAGAAAGAAAATCATTTGTTCATTAACATAGAAAGCGAAGAACTTATTACTTATGGGAAGGGGTTATCTCATGCAGACAAAACAGAGAGCATCCGTGTCATAATTTCCCGTGTATGAATAAGATGAAATGAAGAAAATGTTTAAGGTAGACATCACGATGGGAACATAAGTCAGAAGAAACTGCACGGACAAAATGTTCATGCGGCTGGATTTTTTTTTTTAGTGACTATCCATAAAAGAGCAGCACAAGTCCCACTTTTCACATGATATGCCCTCTAATAATCTCTGAGATTGCTAAGAATGAAACATGAAGATGAACGAGGCCAGTGTTTTCGTGCGAAAAACATTTAGATTTCGACTCAATCTCATCGGATCAGGGTCATGTTCCTACCGTATTTTCGTATCGTATCAGAGATTGCTGCTCCTGAGGAATAGGCAGCCAAAGGAGCCTCTTATTTCACATTTATCCTCCCCCCCCCCAAATTGGAAATCCGTCAACTGCATTCACTACACAAGTTAATTACAAAGCTAGTAATTCCCAAAAGCTGCGGCTAACCTCCTGATATCCTTGCAGTAAATGTCTGAGCCCTGCGAGGGCAGTTCTTGCTGCTGATTATTCCCTTCAACACAGGACAGTTCTGAGGTGAATCTTGCTTCTGACACAACCCCATTTGGTGGAGTCTGCTTTTCTTGACCTTGCGCTGGGTTAGCAATCAGGAATGGCATGTTCAGATAGTCTGACCATTTCAAGTCTTCTGGTTCGTTGCCACTGAAATTGGGTTGGTGGTTTTGCTCTTCTTCTTTCTCAGCATGCATGTCCCAAGAGAAAATGTTGCCCTGCGATTCACTGTTTCTCATCTTCCCACTGGAGAAGAGACTGAAATGGGGCTTCAAAATATCTTCGGATTGTGCAGTCAATGAGCTAAAACCGTGATATTTTGGTAAAATGGCAGGTGCTGAAGTGGAGTGGAGGGAGGACTTCGAATCAGAAAGCATGAGGTTGTGGTTCAGATGTGAATCAAATGGACATTCAGCACCTGAACCATAGGTTGGTTGCTGGAAAGGGAAAATACTGGTTGTTTCAGCGGGGCTCTTCTCGCTGAGGTCCACGAACAATTTTCTGGCAGGTGCGGGATTGATCGACTTACCAGTGTCCCGGTAGTGAATTTTCAAGCTCAGAGAACCAGCGAGTGAATCCGGCTCTGCATTTGGTGAAATTGGCTTTCTTTCCACTGACACAGGAGTATTGACTCTCAGATTGTGCACAGAACTTAACCCTTCTGACATTCTGTCGCCAAAATTTCCGGCTTTCAGCGCTTTCTCGCCTCTTCCATTCTTGACCTCGGAAAGTGGCTTGTGAGTGTTGGGGTCAATGCCTTTGTGAATGAGCTTCTTCTTGATGCTGGAGTTCCACAGGTTCTTTATCTCGTTGTCTGTTCTTCCTGGTAACCGTGATGCAATTTGAGACCACCTGACAAAAAGAAAAAGTGAATGTTTTTCAAGATTACGTCATGGAATTACAGGGTTCAAGTACCTACAAGAGTAAGAATTTCGCCCCCTCCTAAATACCTGTTTCCAAGAACTGCATGAAGCTCAATTATCAAGTCCTCCTCTTGTTGTGAGAATGTACCTCTCTTCAAATCAGGCCTCAAGTAATTGATCCACCTCAATCTACAACTCTTCCCGCACCTCTGCAATCCTGAAGGTGAAGATGGGTTCTCATCAAATCGAAGAAATAAAGAAATAAAACCTAAAAAAAATGGCAAAGAAAAAAAAAAGAGAAGAAATTTTTGCTAATTACCAGCTAGTTTAGGCACAGAGCTCCAGCACCCATGCCCATACTTGGTGATATGTCTAACAAGCTTCTCATCTTCTTCTGGAGACCACAAGCCTTTCCTTAGCTTCTGCTTGTGACAGCAAGAGTGCCTCCCCATTTGAGGCAAATTGATGACTGCAAAAATAAAAAGAAGACAATAACAACAGACTGCTTAAAGGGACTTGTCAGAAGCAATCAGACCCTTGTTTGTTTGGGAACAGCTAAGTTCTTTTTTTCATTTTTCTTTTGGTGAAGGGGATGATTGCTGAATTGGAAAGGTAGGAAACATTAAATGGATAAATGTAGCAGCAATAGTGATGGTGGTGTTCAATCATATACGAGAGAAGTGAGAGGTCATGGTCACGAGGGTGATAGGCTACAGAAGGGCACTCCAGTTTATATAGTGTTCTCTCTCTTTTTTTTTTGTTTTTTTAATTGGTGCACAGAGACTTACTTCCAAATGATAAATGGAAGGAAGTGATTTTGATTGTAAGTATCTGAATTCTCACTTTCGTGCCCTTCCAACAAGGTAGGAGAGGTAAAGAGCAACACATCGCTTGGTGACGAACAAATATCGAAGTTGCACTCCATGTTGTTGATATAGTGTCCCCATCCAATCACGATTCTTCGTTGGGGGCTTAAAAGTCCTCTCTACGGCGCTTCATCTTCTCCGAGTTCCAATTGCGATTTCATTGAAAACGAAGTTACACCAACAAAATTCACGTTCTTGGACTTCCTTGTCTAATATTTTTTTTTATTAAGTTAGCAGTAATAAGCAGGGAAGGGGAGGAAGCTTATTGAATCAGCAAGGGGTATTGGACTTCCTCTTTGGCTGCTCCAATGATTGGAAATGTCCACCAACTGCTGAGCTCAAAAGATTCCAAAGAGTTGCGTACGATAGACAGATAATTATTAATCAAATTGATGATGATGAGAGAGAATGAGTAAACTATCGGTTCTAAATTGGATTCTTGTGGGAACGCTTGATGCTCTTGTAACTTCAACTGTTCCAGATCCTGCTCTCGGCCTTTTCATCTTTGCTGTGGCCAGCTGTGCATGCTTACTCTTTTGTCATCTCTAGAAGCAGAAACCGAGCACTTGCAAATTTTGCTAAAGAAATAAAGACAAGTCTCCTGTACCATCCTTGAGTTTTTGGCTGAATTACACAAATAGCCTTGTGTTTTTCAGAATGTGTTGAGTTGACAGAGCTTTCTAAGGCATTTATAAGCAATGCTTTTGAAATTTGTTGAGAGGTTCATTCCCCCAGGGTTAGCATTTCACGGAAGTAGCACTATAAGCGGAACGTAGTAGCAAGCAATCTGAGATTGTCCACCATGGTGAAAGACCACAAATCTAAAGGAGGTGATCTACCATGGACAACCTCAGACTCGAGGGCAATGACTTCCTATTTAGAGGCCTTCGATCATTGATCTGGAGTTCAGAAGCGGCGGTACCGTGCATGTGCTTAGAGAGAGAGAGAGAAAGAGAGAGAGGGAGAGGAGCTGCGACAAGGAGAGAGGCGACTCTGGTGCTGCTGCTGGCGGTGACGGCAGCTAGAGGAGGCTATGCTGGAGAGAAGACTGGTTGCATAAGTGGTGCCTGAAATGGGCGGTGAGAAGAGGAAGAAAGTGAGGAAAGAAAGAGAAACACGCACTGAAGCCCCCTTCAAATCATTGAAAGCCGAAACTATCAATCAGGTGGAGAGTCTAGTTTCTCATCCTCAAGTTTAGAAGATTAACTTTTCAAATATTCTTGAAATGCCATAGAAGTTCAGGCAAAAGCCCAGTGCCCATCAAGCACTTGAAGTGCATGTAAAGGATAATTTCCTCTCACCTCATATCATTAAAAAGAATTTTGGGAGAGAGAGAGAGAGAGAGGTCCAAGGTCTTAGTATGGTGATTTTGAAATCTTTTAGTTTGCAGTTCATCAACCACGGAGATGAAAAGGTTAGACGTCCGCGTACGTGGAACACTCCAGGCCCACAGATCCGACGTGTGAAGAAAACTGAAAAAGATTGTGACAAAGGGTTGCTTCGTCTCGTCCAAACCCTTGGTTCTTTACCTGGATAGATGCAAAGCATTACCAGCCTTTTCCTAACGTCAAAGGCACTAAATGCTCAGGCATTACCCTTGCATTCTACCGGAATCATACGATTTGCTCGCAACTATAACCAACATGATCATAGAAAAGGCTCGTAACTAGATTAAACATGCGCCTCCGGTTGCTTCATCGTGATGTTCAATTTACACTTTGGAAGATCTAACATGTGGTTCATGCAAGCTTAACTTCTATGCCTACACTAGAGCTGTAAATAACTTCTGTTCTGGTTCTTGCGATTATGGCTATAATGTGATGAATTGGAAAGAGTTATCTTGAGCTTCGAATGTAATCCAGATGAGACACTATTGCTTCGACTCTGCACTCTCATCGACTTTAGGTCGGGTGTTCATGAGAATCTGCGATGGAAATAAAGAATAAGGAAATCAATCTCATGGGATGCTTTTGAAAGGAACAGTATGAAGTTCGCCGGCAAAACAGAAAGAATGGAGATGATCTGACCTTCCTGAGCATGGTGTTTTCGTTGGTCAAAGTCGAGATCTTCTCCTCCAGCTTCGAGTTTTTGTCTTGCAACTCGCGGGCTCTTGATTCCAGGTCGTTGACATACAACTTCTTCCTCTCGCGCGCTTGCTGAGCAGAGACTCTGTTCCTCAGTAACCTGCCACCATAAAAAAAGGAGTCTTTTGAGGCAACAAGCTCTTTTCTCAGGCTTAAATTCGACATGAATCAACCAGTTCTCGGCAGCCACAGTAAAATCGGCTAGAGCCAGAGCCAATCTGAATTGATCTCAGATTTACTATAGAACGGATGTCTATTTTTCAAATGATTCATGTACAAATCATAAGCAATTTCAACGAAGTTATTTTATATGTTCAACTCTATATATTTCTTTGTCCGTAGAGTACATTGCATCTACACAAATAGCTATAACATATACATAGTGGTTGTCTAATGAGCAACTGCGAATGATACGATCTTACCTTGGCAGGTCATGTATCGTGCACTAACTTTAGCACGTGTTTTTTATTTTAAAAATCTTTCCACCTAGGCTTTATTGACTCATTTCATATTACAATCCAAGAGTTTTGATAAAATGATGGGTTTCATTGCTCAAATTTTGTTGTTTGTTTTTCTTACACAAGAGGAAGAGGAATCCTGCCTTTTGCACTAATTCGTGAGAAGATAGTGCACTTTTGTATTTGATGTTTCAAGAGGTAGTTCTGAAGCAGGTGGTGATTGATAGATGATCATTGATCATAATCTTTGGTAAGAGTACTCTGGTTGCAAGATTACATTTCATGTTGAGAAAGGACCTTCAGATTCACATACGATTTGCTTTTCTATTAGCACAATGCCAATCAGAATTAGCCTCGTAACTGGGATTATTCTCTTCGACCAAGACTCCACAAGGCTATGCAAACAAGATTAGGAATTTCAACAATGAACATGTAGCCACTTTGACAGGAAGGAAGATTGAGCTGAAACATTAAAACCATGTTTGAGCATACAACTACGCATACTTTTTGCCAAATAAGAGGTGCAAGTTGCTAGCAAAGTCATAATCCTGTATGGTATGTCAATTCAATTGATGCGTCGAATTACGTAAATGTTGCTTTGCCACTAGATTTCACTAGGGAATGACTTTGAGCAGATCTCCCAATCAAGCAAAACCTTGTTCATATTCAAACTCAACTACGTGAAAACCAGCGGAATCTATGATTCACAGAGGGCATAAAGGAACATACCTCTTGAGCCTCTTATACTCCTTGTCAACAGGGTTCCGTCCCCTTCGTCGCTTCCCCGGAATAGCTGTCTGAGCCTGATCCGCTTCCTGCTGCTCACTAACATGCGTGTTGCTGTTCCCCGTATAATTCACAGCTGGTCGAGCCTCCATGTCCGGAACCGTGAACAAGTCCTCGTCATTTTCCTCTGAACCCAACCAAATTGTCAAAGCCAAAATACTTGTGCACTGTTCAACATTGCATCAAAACCAGTAGAGTTCAGTTCCATTCTTCGATTCGCCTGACATTCCCATCACATTGTTTAACGAGTTTTAGAAATCGACACATGGCCATCAGATAATCTGTGTATTTTGGATACCGACTATGATCTAAATTAGAACACTTATCTTCTCATAAATCAGCTGCTACTGCGATTACATGGGCGATCTATTCTCCTCCATGAATACACACAGACCTGTGCTCTGATTACGAGTCAGTGGGAGATTATCCGGGTGCTCGGAAAGAGCTGAACGCCCCATTATCCAAACAGTACACATACAGAACGGAAACCCGAAAAATCTCATAATCGAAAGGGTCCTAACCCAACGCGTTTAGCCAAGAAACGCCAAAATGAGAAAAGAGGATAAAGAAAAGAAGGGACAACAAGGAAAATGCAATGACAGAAGCAACAGTCGGCAGACCTCTCTTGTTCTTCTTCTTGAGGGCACAAGAAGGAGAGGTGAGATCGTTGCCATCTTGCCGAGTCCTCCAAGAAGAAGAAGAAGACGACCCAGTTGGCTCCGTTCCCGCTTGGACCGAAGCCACGTCCACTTTGCCGCCGTCTTCATGCCCTTGTGCAGACATTTCCGCAAGCTCCCCGGCTCGGTGTTCGTCGACGACGCGAGGGTAATCTCGTTCCAATCCCTGCAGCTTATTTATTTCTTCTTTCGGAGCATTTATTTCTTACTGGGGGAAGCGACCATTCGAGCAGTTGCGGAGCATGGAAGGGAGAGAGTTTTGGCCCAGGAACGAACACGTTGATGCATGGAGAGCCGCCGCTTTGGTTTCCGCTATTGCTCCTCACGCTTCCTTTCGGATTAATCCAAGTTTTTTTCTTATGATGTTACATTTTGGACATATATTCAGCGGAACACTCTACTGTTTTGAATGATGTTTCCTTGGAAATTACGGACACACGTTCAAGTTTTTTGCGTTGTTGCATTTTGGATATTAATGAGATTCATCAGCATGCTAGGAATATTAAGATTCTTGGTCTGATTCACCGTCATTCTTGTGCTCCAGATGCAAATTCCCGATTCTAGAGGATTGCAGGCCCGTCATCTAGAAAATGTAGCAACCTAATAAATAACAGTTGTGGAGGCATGAAGAGTGCCGTTCACGAAAAAAAATTAGATTGACTTTGTTTGTTTCACAAAAATAAATAAGCTTGAAAATAATTGCTCGTTTTGTTTATAAAAATACGAAACATGAGAAATATTTTCGTTGTTCACAATAATATATAGACGTAAGTGATTTTCGATAATGAAAACACGTTTCATTAAATAATTATTTCAAACGATACGAATGTCATTTTTTATAATTTTTAGATTAATCATTTTTGACAAAACAGATATGATTAAATATGATTGAGCTCATTACACATTCACTAACAATGTGTGCTAATGTTAGGTTTATTGCAATCTATCAGCATCTCTCTCTTTTTAACTCCACCTCTTTGCTAACGCTTCCCTAGCTCTCAAGTCTCTTATTTCCGCCTACAGCCCTGACCATACCTTCACACACCATAAGACCACCGCCCTCCGTCCGCCACCATGCCGGCAAAATCGCCACGCCACCGCCACTTCCAACAAAGATCGTCACGCTACCATTCCACCGCTGGGTGCTGGCCTTTTGAATCGCCGCCCTGCCATCTCCCACGAAGATCGCCACAGGTGAACACAAGCTCTCTCCTCTAGATTTTGCCTTCTCCCACTCCTGTCTCCAACTTCACAAGCAGCAGCGAGCCCGCCGTGTTTATTATTTCATTTCAAATTGTGAAGTCTGCTTTCTAAAATTTATGTCTTTGGAATTAGAAAAACATAATTCAGAATGTGCCTTCTTCATTTTGATTCAATGATTATTTACATACATATGATATTTTTTTACCATTAACTTACTTTTAACAACACCGCACATGAAAGTCAAAATTGTCTTTCCTTACAAACCCAATTTAGCATATTGCTTAGGGTTTTGCCATTCGGTTTATAGTTGCTTTGATGAGAGTGGGAATTCGTGAATTGGAGATTTATATTTTTTAGATTTTTTTTTGCATTTCCATAAATAAGGAGACAGGGATAATTGATGTAGATGTGTGCAAAGGGAACTCTCACCATAATTTAGGTTTCTGGTATTTCTCTAGTTTAGAGCTTGTTAATCGTGTTTTGTATTTTTATTACCGTTGTGATTTTTACTGAACAAAAGGAGGAAAAGAAGGAGAAATAAATTCCAGCTTCCAGGCTTCGGCCCAAATTGCCCCGAAGTAGCCCAATGCCGTTCGATCTTAGCGTAAGTACACTAGTCGGTGAATTGATCGGGCAGTGCCAACCCAAAAGCCCATAAGGCCCGGCCCATGATCGACCGCTTTCCTTTTCGATATTTTGTTTTTTATGAACTCCAATTACACTCAATTTAAATCATAAGCAAGCTTCATCATAAGAATTTGCAAGAAACTGCTTGGAGTGAGATCCCTCGTGCGCCTCTCTGTCTCTCTGTCTCTCTGTGTCTCGCTCTGAGTCGTTCCCACCGCTGAGTAAGAGCAGAGAAGGAAACACGTTAAAGCCTACATATTCGAATGCCAATGAAGCCTCTACCTTCTTCTTCCTCCAGAGTCCCCGTCAAGTTCAAGATGTGAGTTAGTCCTTTTTTCTCTTTCTTCTTCTTTCAGTACAAAGCTTGGGATCTTTCAATTGGTGCTCTTTCGGACGCGTGAGGCTGAACCGGTCATGAAAATTGAAAACCCTTTTATTTTTTGTTCTTGTCTTTTGGGGTTGCCCACAAAAGCCCGACGGCTGACAATTTGGTGCCCATCCGACTGGACATTGAGATCGACGGCCAGCGTTACAGAGATGCCTTCACTTGGAACCCTTCAGGTATTTTTTATTTTTGATCTTGTTTTTCTTCTGAAATTTTGAATCTGAAGTTGTTTCCTTCTGAATTGGGTCGTGAATTGAGTGGCTTGGAGAGTGTTGAAGATGGTTTAAGCTAGATAAAGGGTGCTCCAGATTTCTGCAGCTTATGTTTGTTTTGTTGAAGCTACAGCTAGAAATGATTGGACACCAATCAATAAATTTGACTGCGTAGGCTGGAAATGAAGACAGTTATGCACTGAAAAACACGACCTTTCTTGAGAGCCACTGGCTTTTCGGAATTAGCTTTAGCAGGACTAGGCTTGTTTGTATCCTGCATACTGAACCCACGACTTATTCAACTATGGTACTTCATTCTGCCTGTGTATATCGGTCTGTCAAGGGTGTCGTGCAGTTTTCTTTTGTAAATTGGACACTCTATTTAATTCACAAATTCAAGTAGCTTTCGGAAACTGATCTTTTGTCAACTATAGTGTGCAACCTACATTCTACATCTCATGTAAAGTGGCCTGATGAATTTCGTGGACAAGTAGCTGTACTTCTCTCAAGTGTTTTTTCCATTATCTTTTTCAATGGTGTAGATCCTGATTCAGAAGTCGTAGTGTTTGCAAAGAGAACAGTGAAAGACTTGAAGCTGCCTCCTGCATTCATAACACAAATTGCTCAATCCATTCAAGTAAGCAAACTGAGGCAGTTTTGCCTTTGGTTCAGTTTTATCACGAAATTTGTCCAAGATTCAATGAAAAATATTTGTTGATTGGCTTTGTTAATCAGTCTCAGTTGGCCGACTTTCGCTCATATGAGGGCCAGGACATGTTTGCTGGAGAGAAAATTGTGCCAATTAAGGTTCTTTTCATCCCTTATGTTTAAGCAGTGATTTACCTGCTTGGATGATCAGATGTTTAAGCATGACGGTGCATTGCTTATCTTTCTTTTCCAGCTTGATATGCGAGTGAATCATACTCTTATAAGAGACCAATTTTTGTGGGTAAGTTTAAGAATCGGCCTATAGCATTGTGAGGCTGATGTGGTACATGCATTTTTGTCTTAAGAGGATCTATGTTCATTGATATGTTCTGTCTTTGAGTCTCAGGCTTTTTGTAGTGAATTTGATCTTGGTGGATTTCAGGACTTGAACAATTTTGAAAGTGATCCTGAGGAGTTCGCTAGAACATTCTGCAAAGATATGGATATTCAAGACCCAGAAGTAGGGGTAAGAGAAACTAATCTACTGCAGCAGTTCGATCAATTAAAGATGGATGTGCCGGATATAGATGTGCATATGATAAAATAACGCTGCAAAGAGGAAGATGGATGAAACAAAGAGAGAGATGTGTGGAGTAATTGTCTGAGTTCTTCATTGATTGGAAGTTGATATAGTGAGTATGCTATTGTCGGGGTGGAATTTAGATTCTTTAGATATTTTGCTTTTCCCAAATTGGATAAAACTATGTATGAGGACATCTATTTGCTACCTTTTGGCTTAGTAAGACGTTATTTTTTGTTTTAACTCTCTCTCTCATATACAAATGTCTGGATTGGTTTCATTTCGTTTCATGGTAATATACCAAGTGCTGTTTATTTCTTTTCCTGCAGCCAGCAATTGCCTTTGCAATTAGGGAACAACTATACGAGGTAATCACTATGTGGCTTGATGATCTGTTACATGTCTTTTTTCTGCTTTCGTCTTTCATGTTGGATGAGAAGAGTTGTTTTGATGCATAAGCACGGTAAATTGTCTAATGTATCAGATTGCTATTCAAAATGTCACTTCAGCCAGAGAAAGCAGAATAAGTAAGAAGGGTCGCCGTGGTTTTGAATATGTTCCAGCCAGGTTGGTTGTTCACGTCCTGCTCTCCCGGTGGTGTCATTCCAGATCCATTCCAAGTGCAATATTGATACATTGTTTCTTGCTCATTCTCTACCTCTCTCTCTCCATGACAGTAAAGCAGGTGGTATCTCATTGGACTTGGTTAAATATTTTGGGCACAAAACTAGTGTGGTCCGGTAAGTTCTTTATCCTTAACTTAATTAATGTAAGGAGCCTTTCTCTTTCAATCCACATATTATTGGCAACTAATACGTTGTGTTTAAATAAGTTCAACGTTTTTTTATGTCCGGTCAGTATTCAACTTTTCATAGATCTGACTGCACTGTATTATGTAGCTCCCGCAAACCTAAATGAATTTGTTCTTTGACCCAAATCCTTTTAGTTGGCACTGGAGTATATGCTAACAAACTCTTTATTACTTGCTTAGACTGTACATCTTTAAAATGTAAAAATCTGTAATCAACGTTGGTCCAATCTCTATTTAGGTTTAAATGACTGACTGATTTGATTGCTTAGTTATTTGTGCAAGCTGCCTATGGGCAGATTTCCCCTGCTTTCTCTTCTTCACACCAACCGGCAGTGAATAATGATGAAAAAAGAGGAAAGTTGCCTATCCTCTCGATCGCTCTTGCACTTGAGGAACATTCATAAGATTCTGTAACGACCCGTAATGAGGTCTTTCCTAAACATGTCACTGTCATTTCCTTGTATTTGACTTAGTCCTTCAAAGTTCTTGGTCAGACTGTGCATCTTCACCTGGTTGCGAAACTGTCCATAAGTAGCTCTTCAATTTTTAATTTTTGACCCGAATAAAAAATTATTTTGTCTGAGATTAGGAATGGTGATTAAACGGGCTCCTGGGTCTTGGAAACTAACCAAACTGCATTTTATAATGCCGGCGTAAGCAATGACTAAAAAGCTCTACTCTAACGGGTCTACTGCTTTCAACTATCTCTATGCTGTCAAGAACTTGTCCCTTCTTGCACCTCAACTGGTTCAATTGTGATTGCTTTAACATTATTGTCTACGGTTCCAATTTGATGATTGGAGACTGTCATAATATCAGCAAAGAAGATACTTATGGTGTTTGGTCACTTATGCTTCAGGAAAAGAAAAGACTGGGATGCATTTGAGCCCATTGTCGATATACTCTCGAGCGAGGAAGTAGATGTCCTTGAAGCGAGAGAAGGGAAGAATACTCGGTGATGCATAAGTGACACTGCATTTATTATCAGAACGAATGCTGGATGATGCATTCGAGAAGCTATCTGTTTAATCTCGAGTGGAGGTTTTCTGTTCAATTCAATGTGCATAGGTTAGTAAGCCGATTCTGTTGTTCAAGGTGAAAACTGGATGAAGATCAAATCACTGGATCAAGATCCATTTGGACGAGCTATTTCATTGGCTTTGGACTTTTGATCATATGGTCTCGCAATTTTGGGCAGGGAGCAGAATCTACGTTCACATCTTTCATGCATTGCCTGTACTCTTTTCACTTTGCTTTGAAATCTAAAGCGCGCTTTTGGCTTTGTCTTTAACATCCATGCTCAGTTTATATGTTTCGGTCTTCGATTTTATCCTTCACGGTGCGAATCCCGGCCATGGCTAAGTCAGCAGTTGGCTTCGTTTATATTAGGCAGTTCAACGGTAACTAAATCAAAAACAAGTTCAGTACTCAATTTGAGGGGAAAGTGTGAGATGGGAAATGTACTGTTGAATTGAACGGCTACGCCAATCGATTCAGACTCAAAAGCCTAGAAAAATTATGGCAAGGAAATGCTAGCTTAGTAGCTCTATCATGTGGTGACCAATTTTGATAGTCCGACGAAGTCAAACTATGTATTAGATGTTAATAGTTTCTAATTTGATTGATCCATATTAGATTTCCGTGTGTGAGAGTTCAGACAATCAAGTCGATCCAAGAACATATGACCACAGATGGGGACATGATTAATATATTTTTCTTTCGTTCAACTACCGGACTACTTTCTAACTTAGAACCAAGAGCAATTTCCACACTTTTTGGTGGGGAGCTGTCTCTGTCTGGTCCAACACTAATCTTATCGATCACGATTCCTCACCATATGAACTGATCATGTGGGTCTACGCAATTCAATCTTCCATATGCATGTTTCATGCAGGGAAGATAAGGACTGCCGAAATTCACTTGAGGTGGGCATGGACCGTGATCAATTGGCCCCAAATAAGACAAAAATGATAAAGGAAAAGAGGATGAAAAAAGGAAAAAAGAAAAAAGAAAAGGAGTATTCATCCGTACATCAAAGACATAATTTTTTGTTTCTCCATTAAAATCTCGCCATGATCTTCACACTAACCATGGGGATTCATTCCCTAATCACCTAACATGACTCCAAAAACAGCAAAACCACCCACAAAAAAGAAAACTCATCAGCAAAATCAGGTGCTAGAGGGAGGCATCTCTTTCTTTCTTTCTCCCTTCTTCTTCTTCTTCTTCTTCTTTAGTTTTTTGCGTTTGTTTCTCCTTCATCCTGGGTCTTTGTTCATATTGCCACACCTTCTAGAGCCCAGACACAAGGTGAATAAAAAGCACAGCATGTACATATGGATTTGCAAGATTAGACTCGAAAACACTAGATACACAAATTCGCACAAGAGTGATTTGTGGGGGTCGGGCAATGAGAGAGGCTAATCAAGAAGTCATGTTGCATTCTGGAGCCTTGGACTTGTCCAAGATTGACCACATCACTTGAACATCCTCATATGCGCATGCCATCACCTCACCCTGCAGATCCATCACACTCTTCTCCTGCCCTGTAAGTGAGATCACAGAACATTAATCCCATCAAGTGAACCGTCCTAATAAGCATCATTAGGTGATCCTAGAATTCAAGATGAGTATCTCTTGATCATTAAATTAGCTAAAGATAGGGGGGGTGTTCTTGTTTACCTTCAGGGGACTTCTTCTCTTTTGGCTGTTGATTGAAGAAAGTGCAGGCTTTCCTAAATGGGGTGGTGATGGTTTTCTTCCAAGAAGCCATTTCTGTGGACTTCGTTGTGTTTCTACAGGAACAATATATACACGATAATGAATGCGAGAGAGAGAGAGAGAGAGAGAGAGAGAGAGAGAGGCAAGATCCGTGAGATGAGCTTAGAGCACTCCCATTTTAAAATTTTCTTATCTAAAAAGGTTAAGAAAGGCGACCAGTGAGAGTGCACATGGTGGGAAGCTACTCAAACATACAGAGAGAGAGAGAGAGAGAGAGAGAGAGAGAGAGAGAGAGAGAGAGAGAGCCAAACATGTGATTCATTTTAATATCTTCTGTCTGAATGTGACGTATAAGAAGATGGGCCTCTCACTTCTCCCTCCCCACTCCTCTGCCATATGAAGTCAAAAAATCACCTTTTCATGTTTTTAACCCACTTGCCTTCCATCGTTGTCCTTTTAGTCCTCCCTCCACAATTTGTCTGGTAATTCATACCTCTTTTGCCTAGTTATTATTAGTTGATAGTCGGAAAATCGGGCGTTTACGCAAATAATATACATACATATTCTTTAAGGGCAACGTGCAAGTACTTGCTTTGATCTAAAGTTTGGATTTCGAATTTCATTGGACTTCAATTCAATAAATTTGTAGGATTTTACAATTTTTGTTTTAATATTCTAACCCGTTCTTAGGAGATTGATCTTGAAAATGTCTCACACAACTTGTGTAGGGATAAAACTGAAGTTGATCCAAAAATTCGAGATACAATTTGAAGTCCTTCAAGGGATTGGCAAAATGATAAGGAACCCGTAAGTAAATTAATGTAGGTGATTAAAATTTCGTAAAGTCATCATGTCATCGGAATTGAGTTTAAATGTTTAATTTTGGCTCTACCAACTATAGTAAAGAGGTTTTGCTAATCCATTTGATTAATTTGACCCGATTCTATTCAAGGTACAAGGTTTTCTCTGAATGATTATAACGAAGTCAAATGACTTTTTATTAGGTGCACTATTGAAAGGCAAATATGTATCATATATCGAACACAATGTATATTGGGTGATTGTTTCGCTAAAAAAGAACTCACAAGAGTAGTTATTTTTCTTTTTGCGAGCCAATTTCATGGTAGATCAAGTAAAAAGTCCTTTAGAAGTTGGCTGATGTGAGGGGCATGGATCTATAAAATAAAATAAAAAATCATTGGCAGGTTCTTGATTTTCCTTTCACATTAGAGGCTCATGTGATCTCCACATGATTTGGCACGAAAGCGAAGACTGAATTGGACAGGGACATCAATGTAGGGGCCCAACATGTTCTCCTAAGAAAAATTCAGGAACAAAAAGAAATCATGAATAACAATTTTTATAAAAATATTATAATTTTAATAAACTAAATTCTCTTATAAATGTATCAGCAAATTCAGAAGAATAAATTTGTGCTTATAAACTCTGTTTTATAGTTTCACATGTTGCTCATTAACACAAAAGTTAAATGGAGATATCGTTTCTGCTCACCTTGAGATTGATCTAGCGGCAAGTACATTTCTATACCTTTAGTTTACGAATCGATGACTATGAGTTTGATTTCCACTTTGAGAAACTCAGATGTCAATAGATTGTCGTGCATGGTAAGCTACTGTATTGGTTCCTTTCTATATGACTAGCTAATTACGATCAAATCCCTATTCCATAAAATGAAAAAGCAACATATTAACTGAGAATTGAGGTAGATTCACTTCGAACTAAATTTTAAAAAATTAAATATTTTGCCACTAGCACCTTACTATAATGTGGATGGCTTGATTTTGACAGGGCTGGGGAGTGATGCTCAATTCGACCCGAGAATCGGTTCCAAATATCAAATAATTTCTTAAAAATGAAATCAATATAATTTTCGTGAAAAACATCGTTATCTAATGAAACAAAGATGCCGGTGGTCTTCAATCATGACTTGATGATGACACTCACTTGCTTCAACGTTCCACCACTTTATATTTTAATCATCTGATCAATCTTCCCGAGGCAACATTACCATGACAGTTTCCAGCATATCCCTGACATAATCTTGTGCCCATTTATTTATTTGTGTTAATGATGGTTGCTCTAATCTTTTTAATCCTATGAATCTCTCTTCCTTCCAAAGAGAGACTTCTTTGTCCCCCAATTTTTTTTTATATGTCGCGAACTCTTGAACTTTACATTTTAGTATTTTCAATTTCTTTCTATTAGTTTTTTAAATACTGCGAAATGCCCAAGAAACTTTCAAAATGTTGAGATGTAAAACTACAAATATTTTTCTTGTATATTTGTTTTTCACTGTTAATAACCTCTTTCGGGAACTTTTTTTTGTAAGTTATGGAGATTCCAATCGCCAATCTCCTAATTATACGTCATTTGGTCCATGACCTTATCATTTACATTATATTAAATATGTCCTGTTTATTTTTCGTGCGACCCAAATTAGTAATAACCTCTACAAAGAGCATTTGCATAGATATAATATGATCGTCTCCTTGGTAGGCCCTCGTCTTCTAAAGTACCATTAGAGTCAAATTTGATGTTAAAGAAAGTAGTAGCATGAGAGCTCTTCCAATTGTGTCTAAATTAAGGCGTGTAATCATTAACCACTGAATATATATCTACAAGATTAAGATTAAATTGATTTCACTAATATGGTTAGAGACTACGTGCTTACACAAATCCATCAACCATAGAAATGAAATTGGGATTTTACTAAGATTTGAAGAATTTATCGCATTGTAGCCATAACTGAAGTCTGGGAGATTGATTTAGTGGTTAAAGATACGTTCATTATAAAATGCACAAACCATGTTTTCATTTCTTATTCTCTCAAGTGTAAAGCAATCTTTTGGCTTGACAATTTTCTTAATCTTTAGTTGTATCGTATCCGATCCATAAGATTGAAGAAATATCTCATGAGCCCGAGATTTATCTTTCTAGGAGAGTAATATCTGTAAGTTCTCTCGCTTTATATTATTTTGTTTTGCAGATGTGGTGAGGGGAAAAATTATTCTCTTTCTAAAAGCATACATAAAATTTCTAGGATTCCATATGTATAAATTGGCTTAAAGTTTTCTAAAACATATGAGAAAACGATGGAACCGGAATGATTGCAGAAGATCGTTGCAAATTCGTTTGTCGTGGCTTGTATCAATGCGAGGCCATGGAAGGACCCATGTGGCCAAAATTTGATCAGAAGTTGCACTTGCAAGTGCAATTTGAGAATACGGAGTACGGACAAAGAAACAATTATAACCATGCATGTATATACATGACGAAATGTACGCCTCACTCATGAAATCCCATTATAACTGATGATCTAGATTCAATATAATAGACATAACATAATCATCATATAATTTCTCTAGGGAAGAGAAACATTGTGTTTCCCAGGCATGACCTTTTCATTAACTGAAGCCAATATTGTGCGCTTCGCTCTTATAAAAAGGTTAGGGCGGATTCATGACGCTCGACATGGCAATGATATACTTAAATGGGTAGAACCGGTTGTATGACGTATGCCTCACAGTTGAAATCCCATCGCATCCGATGATCTAGGTTTATGTAGCTGATATAACGTATTCAGCATGTAATTTCTCCAGGGAAAATTAGAACCATCGTGTTTCTCGGGTACAACCTTTTTATTCGACCAAGCCGATTGTCGTGCGCTTTGCTCTTGCGAGAAGGTTAGGACCGGATCCGTAACACTGGACATGTCGATGATATACTTAAAAAGGGTAAAAACGGCCGTACTTTTAAAGTACCGAAAATGTAATGTTGGGGAAGGAGACAGAGGGAGAGTGGGGAGGGGACCAAAACTTAGCCAGTAGCATATGGTTAGGTTCCCCAATGTTGAAATTAAATTCCACAGGTCCCCCCATTAGGCTGCCAAACAATGTGGCTCTTGTCCCTTCGACGGTTTGTATCCCTTTATGATCTTGTGGCCCTTTTTGTGGGGAAGGACCTTCTGATTTAGGCATTCAATGTGTTCACATATGCCCCCACTTGGCTTGGAATTGTTATGGGCTTAGAGATTTTGTTCTTTCATCTTGCCATAAAGGAATTCCATGCCAATCATAGTAACTCATAATCTATATATCTCTATTGACTACGCTGATCTATCTCTTTATGATATATACTCGAGTTTCATGTGTTAGCTAATTGAGCCCGGACCATTTGGCGAGAAGAAAGTCGCCATCGATTGGTGATTTCTCTCTTTTTCTTCTTCGTTCAAGTTGATAACTTTGCCTTTAATTTGAATGAATATGACCGAAAGAATATTATTGGCATCATGTAATGGTAGCCGTGGCAAATATGATGAGAATACCCTCCCTATCCCAAAAGTTCTGGCCTCACAAAATCCACACACTCAAACTCTCAACCTAAGTCTGCCGCTACCGCCGGCAACCTTGCACCTCATCTCGGATCAGGGTTCCTCCGAAGATAAGGTGAAGATTGGACGTACATCGGGGAAGGATAGGTTTTGCTGTTTCGCGAGGAATCGTGTGATTACGTTGTCGTGGTGGAAATAAGCCATGTTCTAACGAGTTCAAGCTCGAACCAAGTCTGAGCGTGAGCAGAAGATTGAAAAGGAGTGTCTGAGATCGTGAGGAGGTGAAGTTGGTTTTGAATTTTCAACCTGAAAGATGGAATCAATCTAATGCTCAGTTCTTGCAATCTTTTCATGTCTTCACTTTGTATGAATCCGTCCCCGATAACTTCCGGTTTGGCCACCGGCAAAGCTCGAGAAAAGGAGGAGATAAACAAAACAAAAAGAGATAGGAGGTCGCGATTGTGTATATGAGAAAGCAAGGGTATATTTTAAGAGAAAATGGCTGTATTGTAAATAGATAGACATTGCACTAAATTAAGGGTGCAAACATAGAAGTGAGTACATAATTAAGGTTATTATTGATATATGCTTTTCATATATTCCCTTTATTTTATTTTTATAAGCATAGAACGCCAACAAATATTACTACTTTAGAATTTGAATTTACTAAAATTCAGACCAAACTAAAGGCACTTCAACATTCAAATAAAGCCCCTAAGAAGGTTTTATCGACATCGTAATTTGCACGTGTGCATAAGACCGGACTTTTAGAGACAAATCGCGCTTAGATTATGTCTTTGGAAGCAATATTCTGATACATAAAACCTTAAGCATGTGCCAGCGAAATAATAGTTTTTTGAGGGAGCAAAAACAGTGATTTGATGAATACCGAGTTCATAACAATTTAACAGGCGGAGAATTGATATGCATAGTGATACTTAGAAGATATTACGAGTTCATAAGAAAGATCTGTTGGAACAATTAGAGGGTCTCGACTGTGGTTCAGATTTTGCTGAGGGAATGTATGCTTTGGTCCTTGTCCTTCGGATCATGGTCCAGTCCGTATGCTAATATCAAGCAACGATTGAATACCCAAAGCAAAATGATTGGATGGCATGAGGAGGAGAATCAGGACACGGGAGTAATCTGTACAGTATCAGTACTGGGCATGAAAGTATTCGTAATGATACTACTGATTAACAGCCTGAATCTCGACACAATGGTGGCTTCACAGCGCATTCACCTCGCCGAGGACAGTGACCTCTGCTTCGACCACACAAGTGTCGTAGATCAAATAGCTTTTGTCCCGAGAACGTAAGGTGCCATGCGAAATGAATCTCACCCAACCCCAGTTCTGGGTCAAGGGGCAGAACCAATTTTCACCTGCATGAGAGAGAGAGAGAGAGAGAGAGAGAGAGAGAGAGAGAGAGAGAGAGAGAGAGGAGAGAGAGCGTTTCAAATTCCCAAAACAAGAATTTAATCGCTCGTAGCCTGTTTTCTTACGAGAAATGCTTACCATATTTATAGTAATTACTTCCCAGACTCTGATCCCTGATGCTCAGCGAGAAGCCTGCAAATACGTTAGTACCAGGAGGGGTGTCGGCGTCGGCAGAAACTAAATACAGCGAGACGAAACCTTTGGCTCTGCTCTTCCCATTAGGATAGAGCCGTATTTTCCTGAATGAATGATACACACATCATCCGATCCGTCAAAATATTCTGGTTTTCTAGACTTCACAACGTTAATAGAAGAATAGAGTGATTCACTAGCTAAACGCCCAATGCCGTTTCTTCCCAGAAGGACAGATGTACTGAACTTGGTGAGGATTTTTTTGTGGTGTAGCAAAAGTTTCACGCCGTGTTACCTCCATCTCCGGCAGGAAAAGCATGTCTCTATAGTTGGGTTGCAAATGTTGCAAGGTCTATGTTTTTAACCTACCAATCAGAGAACTCGTAGAACAAACTTTATTGGAAGAATGAGACCGAAAATACAATAGTCAAGAAAGTTTATTGTTCTCCATGGTCAGTATGGCAGCACTTCACAAGCCAAGTGAGCATACGAGATTAACATCCAATTTTTAGCCACATGCGTATACAAGGAACATCGAGAGCAATACCAGTTATGGTTGCCGGCTATGAATACTTCCGATTCGTAGAATTCCTCGTCCAGTTTCGAGAAGTAGAAGACCTTCCACACGTGCGTCTGACTGATCGCATCCTTTATCATCAACAGCTTCTCTCCTTGACCGGTGCTCTCTTCCCTTGTAATGAAGACTTCCGCGCCAAACGCACAAGTATCGTCTATGAGATATCCATTCTGCGCATCCTTAAACGTCTTCAGAGGAATGAATTGGTCGAAGCCACGTTCGAGCTTCATCCAGTCGAAATGCCATTCCTTTCTCATGCCATCTGCGGGAAGGACAAGAATTGAATGAATCAACCAATGCTCTCTGCTTATCTACTATGAATATACATTGCGTACTTGCTCATACTCATTAAGAGCATGCGTGCATGGATACACTCAAATGACTTGAAGCATGAAAAGGAAAAGACTGCTCCTATTCTCTTTTACTTAATTTCAATATTTTCCCCCTTTTTTGTTGAATAGGGTTGCCATCCCAAATTTAAGGTGCTTATTTTCAGAGGACCTCATTTACTCAAGTCATATTTAATAACTTGGCATAAAGGAGGTGGTACGTTGCTCGATCAATGCATGCAGTGCTTGATCATGGATGCATTAGGAGAATGAATGTCAACCATAAGGCACAGCCATCGAAGAGTATAAATAGATGAGAAAGTCATGAGATTGTATCTGGTATGAAGCTGTACCTTGGATTATCAAGTAGTTGGCTTTGTCCTGGTCACGCAGAAAGAATCTAACTAAAGCATGAACTTCCCAACCTGGGGGGAGTGAGCTTGTTTCTACCATTGACAGGTAAAGCGAAACATGCTCTTTCACACCCTTGCTCTCGTTCCCATTTGGGTAGAGAACCAGCTTCCTTTGAAAGTAAGAAAGAAAGAATCACTGTCCAATAAGCCCAAAGAGATTGGTAAATAAATTATGTGGATAGGAAAAGGGAAGGATTGTTACCATTGGTAGCCTCCAGCTTGGAAGATTCCCGACTCATACTTGTCCACGGAGTTCTTTGAGAGAGACGAGTATGATCGTATCTTGACCAAATAATGAGCTGGCGGAGCTGCTGACACCATTCTCTCTGTTCCTGCAAATGAGACACTAGGCAAAAGATTGGTGAAAGGGAAGCACATTTTCAATGTTCTTTTCTACAAACTACTAGCGAGAGAGAGAGAGAGAGGGAGAGAGAGAGAGAGTCTCATACCCTGTAGATCATCAAATGCAGGATCAGCCATTTGCAAAGTAAAGAGATTGATGAGAGGAACCTTGAAATTTATTGGCTTATATATAATACTTCATGTGCATTTTCTGCGGGTCCTTTTGAAGTTACCTTACGGTAACGTCATGCTTTTCCCTAGACAGAGTTTCTTTTCGTTCTCGAAGTAGTATCCAGTGCTTGCCCTGATTCCATTGAAGAACCGTGGAGGCAAAAGCAACTGGCTAGGAAAAGAAAGTTACTTGCCCTGATTTCTTTGCTTGCTAGTCATGCCGTGATCATACATAAAAACGAGACATTGGTACTCGTATTTGCACATAAAAAAGATAAGTATATCAGAAGGATTAATTATCTCACAACATGTAGTCAAGTCCCGAAACTTCCAACAACATAACCAAGTCTTAGAATTTGCAATTATCGTAAAATCGAATGTCTTTGTAAGATCCTTGTTTAAGATGACGGTTTAATTTGGTAGGTTTTATTTTACTTAAACAAATACCAATAAATTTCTTCAAAACTAGGTGGACTCAAATCAACATAACATGTACCACTACATCGATTGAATATAAAGATGTGTTCATTTTATAAAAAAACGAATGATCTAGAAAACATTTGAAAAAAGAAATCCCTTATTTAGCTTACAAATATGAACCTTTGAAAAAATAATTTATTCTCCAAGAAAATATGTAGATATATATACATATATATATATATATAGTTGGCAAAAATTAATATAATTTCATTGAATTTTATCTAAAATAATACAAGGAATTGTTTTTTAAGAAATATTTTTAAATCATTCATTTTTCTAGGAATTTTTTTTAAGAAATATTTTTAAATCATTCATTTTTCTATGAAACAAGTAGAGTGTAAGTGCATGTATTTGGGTCTTTTAACCATAGAAGTATTGGTAATTCTCTAGCAAAAAAAAAAAAGGTATTAGTAATTTCATATTTTAAGTGAAAGGATCATTTGTAACTTGGGAGAATTCTAAAAAATATTACACCTATGGCACTTTTACTAATTCAATTATAAACTTTTTAATTGAGTCAATTGAATTATAAGCCTTTTCGCATCTTACTAATTGAGTCTATCCAATAATTTTTATTTAAAATCACTGACATGCATGGAAATCGGCCTTTCTAAGTGGCATAGCACGGTTGGCCCTAATATGGGAATTTTTTAATTGTTTTAATTTTTTCCCTTCTTTTATAATTTTTCTAACCATCAGCTGGAGACCCTTGCTTAATCTGGGTGAGGGCGTCGTTGATCTCGTTAGCCACCATGAGGGCCTCTGTGCCCTTGCCCGCCATAGGCAAGGGCTTCGGCCGTTGCCTTGATCTAAGCAAGGGTGTTGGCCATAAATCGTAAAAGGGCTAGTGTGTCTCAACACTCACCTTGCTTAGTCCTCCTTGGCCAAAAGGGCAAGGGTCGTTAGTCCTTGCCTATGGCGGGCAAGGGTCGGCAGGCAACTTTACTAGCCTTGGATTAGGGTAAAGAAAAAAGAAAAAAATATATTAAAACTTTTATGTGATTGTCTACCATATCACATAGGATGATTGGTATTCATGTCATCGATGTCCTACCAAACTCAACTGAACTCACTCAATTAGAAAAATTATTAAAAATTTAGAACTTAATCAGCACAATTGAAATATATATGATTGAATTTGAAAAAACGCAATAAATTGAGGATTTTTAATAATTTTCTCTCTGTAACTCTCAAGTCAAAAAGTTTGACGACAACGTCCATCTGTGACAAAATGATGATCATTCTTGCCATCGCATGCCAAAAATGCTTCAGCATGGTGAATCTTGACTAATACAACGGATTACTTGTTTAATTTTGTCTAGTTGTATTTTGCAGTGCATTGTATGGAACGAAAAGACGACTCCCATGAGCCCTCTCTTTTTTAATACTACCACAAGGGGCGCAGTTTTATGTTTCAACATCGTGAACGAATCTAGACGGGATGGATTTCTTTATGACCACGACGTGAAACCGCCCTGCCTTTGCCTATACTGGTCTGGTTGTGGCGAGTAATATGCCTCATCTGGTGCAAGGAGGGCCGCCACCCCCACTGTACAGGGTAAGTCCAAACCGACTGCGCTCGAACTCGTCACCCAAAGGTGGAGTCTGAAACATCAGTTCCTCACAAGCATATCCATTCGGAGATCCGAAGTGGGATCCTGGCTAAGACCCCAATGTTTTTGATTGAATGATATGATATAGGGCCAAAAGTATCATAGAGACAATACATATCAGCCTGATATCGGCTCTAGTTAAATGGAATTGCTTAGGTTGATGTTAGAAGCAAACCCATGATAATCATATCAGGCTGGCTGACATGACTTTGGCACTGAATTCACTATTTTAATGTCAAAATTAAGTTGTCTGATCTTGTTAATAATTTTTATTTTGGTAAAAATAAAATTAAGGTCAACTCAATTTTGTGAAGTTCATGTCGGGATTGATAAAGAGATTTTAATTGCTCTTGAAAGGTCATGCCACTCACGTACTGAGCCAGAGGAAAAGCACAAAGATTTCATGCACGTCACCGGATTACCTGATGTGGTCCTGGAACACAGCATGTGATGTGGTAATTTCAGCCGTCCGATTAAGATTGGACGGCTGGGATTTTATAAAAAAAATACAATTTTTTTCCAGTCGTCCAATCTGGGAAAGCTCCCCACATCACTCCTGCTATGTTCCGTATACATAACATGCGATCCATTTCCGTCACTATCAGCCTAAGTCCACGATGCGCCCTGCAAATGACCCCATCATCTCCTACCGCGCCTCCAACATTATGCCGCTCGCCATGGCCATGGCCATGAGCTCAGGTCTGGCATTCCTTTGGAGACAAAATGAACATGGATCATAACTCGGTAAGGACCCGTTTTGCTGTTTCGTGCATGATGGGGGGACGATGTTATCACGGGGGAAGGAAGAAGAAGCCATGGTCGAACGGTTTCGAGCTCGAACCATGTCGAAGCTCGAGCAGAAGATTGAAAGGAGCGCGCAAGCAGGTGAAGTAGGTTGGAATATTCAGTAACCGGCCCCTAAAAGTGGGAATGAACTCAACACGCAGTTCTTGCAATTCTTCCTTATCTTCACTCGAGTGAGTCCTTCCCTAATCACTTTCGGTTTGGCCACTATATAAAGTGAATACTGCGTTTGAAAGATTTGGTGGTTGGAGAGAAAGGCGAGGGTATCTCTGGAAAGGAAAACGAAAAATCGTAAATAGATGGACAAATTTGCTAAGTTGAGGTTTCAAATGTGTATTTCAAGAGATAGTGGTATTAAGACGGTATCTAGACGGAAATTCAGATATGTCTTTATATTTTCGGGTGGCTTCCTAGCAGAGTATACCAAAAAAAAAGTCCCCAATTGAATATTCGAATAGACTGAAAATTTGAGAGGAATCGAATGCGGTTTAACACAAAATCATAGGTTTCATTGTGCCCAGGTAAAACAACACAATTTGCGCATGCGATTGAGAATTTGTTTAAAGTCCGGACTTTTCGAGACAATTCGCGCAAAGATTACGTCTCTTGAAACAATGTGCTGGTGCACAAAATCCTTAGCCTATTGGAGCAAAATGGTGATTTCTGGGAGGAGGAGAAGTGATTTGACAGTTCATCAATTAGCAAAATGGATTTTTATAGTTATACTTAGATGACATTAGAAATTATGAGAAAAGTACAATGATCCGTCAAAGTGATTAGCGGGTCGCACTGATGGTCAAAAGAGTTTAGGGAGAAGAAAAATGCGCGCTTGGATGCATATCCTTCGGATCAAGATTCAATCTTTCGGCCAAAAGAGTTTAGAGAGAATAAATTTCTGCTTATAAACTCTGTTTTATAGTTTTACATGTTGCTCGTTAACACATAAGTTAAATGTGGATATCGTTTCTGCTCACCTTGAGATAGATCTAGCGGCAAGTACATTTTCATACCTTCGATTTACTTATCGATGACTATGAGTTTGATTGCCACTTTGGGAAACTCAGATTTCAATAAATTGTTGTGCACGGTAAGTTACTGTATTGGTTCCTTTCTATATGACTAGCTAATTACGATAAATCAAATTCGTATTTCATAAAATAAAAAAGTAACAATTTAACTGGGAATTGAGGCAATTTACTTCGAACTAAATTATAAAATATTATTTATTTTGCCAGTAGTACCTGACTATAATGTGGATGGCTTGATTTTGACAGGGCTGTGGAGTGATGCTCAATCCGACGGCCGAGAATCGGTTCCCAATGTCAAATACTTTCTTAAAAATGAAATCAATATAATTTTCGTGAAAAACATCGTTATCTAATGAAACAAAGATGCCGGTGGTCTTCAATCATGAGTTGATGATGACACTCACTTGCTTCAACGTTCCACCACTTTATATTTTAATCATCTGATCAATCTTCCCGAGGCAACATTACCATGACAGTTTCCAGCATATCCCTGACATAATCTTGTACCATTTATTTATTTTTGTTAATGATGGTTGTGTTGGAAATTTGAGATAATTTATTGGGTGAATGAGAAATTGTTTC
The DNA here is from genome assembly GCA_019926035.1 of Melaleuca alternifolia. Taxonomy (NCBI): domain Eukaryota; kingdom Viridiplantae; phylum Streptophyta; class Magnoliopsida; order Myrtales; family Myrtaceae; genus Melaleuca; species Melaleuca alternifolia. Next base: position 899,103 of record JAGKPW010003057.1, read on the forward strand.
TCAAAGAACACAAGTCTAGTTAAAGTTCCACATTGAAAAGCAAGAAGAGTTGGAAGTGGGAAGTGAAAAGCACTAGTCCCACATTGGAAATGAATAAGGTATTGGAGTGCTTTATATATGGTTACACTCTTTTAGAGTGGTAACGTTAAAAGCACAAGCACTGTGTCAGGGGGTGCAAATTCAGTTCCCGACGAACCTGAACTTAGGCGCGCGAGCGTACGACTTGCGTACACGAATGCAACCCCGAAAGATAGGTTTCGCGACAAGTCACGTTTTGCCTTTTGGATTAATGTTTTCTAACTCAAAACTGTTACAAGTTTGTAACGGTAGCTTTAATGACGGAGGTTACGGATTGAATATTGTAACCTTGGAATTAATCCGTCATTAGTTTGTAATGGCTGATTTAATCGGCTTTTAATTCCGAAACGTTTGTAACGGCTGATTTATTGCCGGGAAACATTCTCCCCACATTCTGTTTAAAAGGCTCTTACATTCTTTTTAGAATCGGATCCGAATGCACTTCTTTAGAGAAAAAGAGCATTGTTTTTAAAGCTCTTCTGCATTGCATTGCTTTTGATAAGTGTTCAACAAAGAAGTTGTTCAAGTTCGCCGAAAGCAATGAAGTATTGTTCTTCGTTGTTGTCAACCGTTGTATCCTGGGAAACAGACGTCTAGCAACCTCACATGTACTTGAAGAGACAAAGCTTCATTGTGTACTGGAGGAGACGAATATGTTTTAAGGAAACTGTGTCGAACACAGGCCTCGGTTTCCTTATACTATTTCCTTTCAATTCTGTGATTGCATCATTCTATTGCAAATATACTTTATTTAGAGACCTTACGTTCTGTGTTTGAAGGTATAGACTTAGACTGTCACAAACACAGATGCAGAGGAGGCCAGACTCCATAACGTTTGGAAATCTCCAGACACTAGAACGATCTGAAGACCGCTAAACTCCAGAACGATTTGAATACCGTTAGAACGTCTGAAGATTGCTAGACTATACTGACAGCATTTATTTTAACGCTAGTTTGAATCGTTTTTGTAAAAATTCCCCAACAGGTTGCTCTAATCTTTTTAATCCTATGAATCTCTCTTCCTTCCAAAGAGCGACTTCTTTGTCCACCAATTTTTTTTATGTCGCGAACTCTAGTTGGACTTTACTTTTTAGTGTTTTCAATTTCTTGCTAGTTTTTAAAATACTGCTAAATGCTCGAGACCTTTCGAAATATTGAGATGTAAAATTACAGATATTTTTCTTGTATATTTGTTTTTTTTTCGGTTAATAACATCATTTGGGAACTTTTTTTTATAAGTTATGGAGATTTCAACCACCAATCTCTTAATTATACGTCATTTCGGTCCATGACCTCATCATTTACATTAAATATGTCTTGTTTATTTTTTGTGCGAACCAAATTAGTAATAACCTCTACAAAGAGCATTTGCATAGATATAATTTGATCGTCTCCTTGGTAGGCCCTCGTCTTCTAAAGTACCAGTAGAATCAAATTTGATGTTTAAAGAAAGTAAAAGCATGAAAGCTCTTCTAATTATGTCTAAATTAAGGGGTGTGATCGTGTTTTTCCATGTAGGTATATATTTTCTTGCACACACACATATCTACAAGATTAAGATTAAACTGTGTTCACTAATATGGTTAGAGACTACGTGCTTACACAATTCCATCAACCATAGAAATGAAATTGGGATTTTACTAAGATTGGATTGTAGCCATCACTGAAGTCTGGGAGATTGATTTAGTGGTTAAAGATTTAATATATACGTTTGTTATAAATGCACAAAGCATGTTTTCATTTCTAATTCTCTCAAGTGTAAAGCAATCTTTTGGCTAGACCATTTTCTTAATCTTTAATTGTATTGTATCCAATCCATAAGATCGAAGAAATATCTCGTGAGCCCGAGATTCATCTTTCTAGGAGAGTAATATCTGTAAGTTCTCTCACTTTCTAGTATTTTGTTTTGCAGATGTGGTGCGGGGAAAAATTATTCTCTTTCAAAAAGCATACATAAAATTTCTAGGATTCAATATATATAAATTGGCTTAAAGTTTTCTAAAAGCATATGAGAAAACGATGGAACCGGAATGATTGCAGAAGATCGTTGCGAGTTCATTTGTCGTGGCTTGTGTCAATGCGAGGCCATGGAAGGACCCATGTGGCCAAAATTTGATCAGAAGTTGCACTTGCAAGTGCAATTTGAGAATACGGAGTACGGACAAAGAAACAATTATAACCACACATGTATATCCATATCGAAATGTACGCCTCACTCATGAAATCCCATTATAAATGATGATCTAGATTCAACATAATAGACATAACATATTCATCATATAATTTCTCCAGTGAAGAGAAACATCATGTTTCCCATGCATGACCTTTTCATTAGCTGAAGCCATTATTGTGCGCTTCGCTCTTATAAGAAGGTTAGGACGGATTCATGACGCTCGGCATGGCAATGATATACTTAAATGGGTAGAACCGGTCGTACGACGTATGCCTCACAGTTGAAATCTCATCACATCTTATGATCTAGATTTAATGTAGCCGATATAACGTATTCACCATGTAATTTCTCCAAGGAAAAAGAACCATCGTGTTTCTTGGGTACAACCTTTTTATTCGAACAAGCCGATTGTCGTGCGCTTTGCTCTTGCGAGAAGGTTAGGACCGGATCCGTAACGCTGGACATGTCGATGATATACTTAAAATGGGTAGAAACGGCCGTACTTTTAAAGTACCGAAAATGTAATGTTGGGGAAGGAGACAGAGGGAGAGTGGGGAGGGGACCAAAACTTAGCCAGTAGCATATGGTTAGGTTCCCCAATGTTGAAATTAAATTCCACAGGTCCCCCATTAGGCTGCCAAACAATGTGGCTCTTGTCCCTTCAACGGTTTGTATTACTTTATGATCTTGTGGCCCTTTATGTGGGGAAGGACCTTCTGATTTTGGCATTCAATGTGTTCACATTTGCCCCCACTTGGCTTGAAATTGTTATGGGCTTAGAGATTTTGCCCTTTCATCTTGCCATAAAGGAATCCCATTGCCAATCATAGTAACATCTAATCTATAGATCAGTGTCGACTAAGTTGATCCATCTGTTTATGATATGTAATGGAGTTTCATGTGTCGGCTAATTGAGTCCGGACCATTTGGCAAGAAGAAAGTCGCCAATGATTAGTGATTTCTCTCTTTTTCTTCGTTCAAGTTGATAACTTTGCCTTTAATTATATGAATGAATATGACCAAAAGGTAAATTATTGGCATCATGTAATGGTAGCCATGGCAAATATGATGAGAATACCCTCCCTATCCCAAAAGTTCTAGCCTCACAAAATCCACGCGCTCAAACTCTCAACCTAAGTCTGCTGCCACCGCCAGCCACCTTGCACGTCATCTCGGATTGGGGCTCCTCGGAAGACAAGGTGAAGATTGGACATATATCGGGGAGGGAAAAACTTTGCTGTTTCGCGAGAAATTATGTGATTACGTTGTCGTGGTGGAAAGAAGCCATGTTCTAACGAGTTCAAACTCGAACCAAGTCTGAACGTGAGCAGAAGATTGAAAAGGAGCGTGTGAGATTGTGAAGAGGTGAAGTTGGTTTTGAATTTTCAACCTGAAAGATGGAATCAATCTAATGCTCAATACTTGCAATCTTTCCATGTCTTTACTTGTGTGAATCCTTTGCTGATAACTTCCGGTTTGGCCACCGGCAACGCTTGTGAAAAGGGGGAGATAAACAAAATAAAAAGAGAGACGAGGTCGCGGTTGTGTATATGAGAAAGCAAGGGTATATTGTAAGGGAAAATGTTGACATTGTAAATAGATAGACAATGCGCTAAATTAATAAGGGTGCAAATATGTAATTTTCTCTCCTTTTTTAAAATTAAAATTAGAGGTATATGAGTGAGTATTTAGTGATTATTGATGCAAGCTTTCCATATATTCCCTTTATTTTTATTTTTATAAGCATAGCACGCCAACAAATATAATTGCTTTAGCATTCGGCTTGACTGAATTCAGAGCGAATTGATGGCACTTCAACATTAAAATAGAGTCCCTAAGAAGGTTTTGTCAACATCGCAATTTGCGTGTGCGAGCGCACTTGAGAAGTTGTATGAAGACCGGGCTTTTAGAGATAATTGGCACTTAGATTATCTTTCTGGAAGCAATATTCTGATGCATAAAACCTCGAGCATGTTCCAGCAAAATAATAGTTTTTTTTTCTTTCTTTTTTTGGGGGGGGGGGGGGGGGGGGGGGGGGAGAGCAAAAACAGTGATTCGATGAATACCAAGTTCATAACAATTTAGCAGGCGGAGAATCATAGTGATATTTCGAATGTATTACGAGAAAAGTGCAAACATCTGTTGAAGCGATTAGAGGGTCTCAGACTGTAGTTAAGATTTGGCAGAGTGATTGTATGCTTTGGTGCTTGCTAATGTCAAGCAACCATTGGAGACCCAAAGAAAAATGACAGGGTGGCATGAGGAGAATCAAGACACGGGAATAATCCGAAACGAATCACTGCTGGGAATGAAAAGTATTCATAGCGATACTACTGATTGACAGCGTGAATCTCTACACAGTGGCGGCTTCACAGCGCATTAACCTCGCCGTGGACAGTGACCTCTGCTTCGAGCACGCAAGTGTCGTTCACCACAAAGCCTTTGTCCCGAGAGTGTAAATAGGCACGCGAAATGTATCTCAGCCAACCCCACTGCTGGCTCGAGGTGCTGAACCAGTTAGTATCTGCATAAGAGAGAGAGAGAGAGAGAGAGAGAGAGGGAGACAACGTGTTTCATATGTTAAAACAAGAGACGTTCAATGGCTCGTAGATTGTTTTCTTACAAGAAATGGTTACCATTTCCATAGTAAAGATCTCTTCCCAGATTCTGATGCATGATGCGCAGTGAGAAGACTGCAAATACTCTAGTACCAGGAGGGGGGGTGTCGGCGTCGGCAGAAACTAAATACAGAGAGACGAAACCTTTGGCTCCTCTTTCCTTCCCGTTAGGATAGAGCCGTATTTTCCTGAATGAATGATACACACATCATCCGATCCGTCAACATATTCTGGTTTTCTAGACTTCACAACGTTAATAAAAAAATAGAGTGATTCACTAGCTTAAACACCCAATGCCGTTCCTTCCCGGAAGGACAGATGGTATTGAACTTGGTGAGGATTTGTTTGTGTTGTAGCAAAAGTTTCCCACCGTGTTCCCTCCATCTCCGGCGGGAAAAGCATGTCTGTATATTTGGGTTACAAATGTTGCAAGGTCTATGTTTTTAACCTACCAATCAGAGAACTCGTAGAACAAACTTTATTGGAAGAATGAAACAGAAAATACATTAGTCAAGAAAGTTCATTGTTCTCCATGGTCAGTATGGCAGCATTTCAAAAGCCAAGTGAGCATACGAGATTAACATCCAATTTTTAGCCACATGCTTTTACGAGGAACATCGAGAGCAATACCATTCATGGTTGCCGGCTATGATACTTCCGAGTCGTATAATTCCTTGTCCAGTTTCGAGAAGTTGACGACCTTCCATACGTGCTTCTGACTGATCGCGTCCTTTATCATCAACAGCTTCTCTCCTTGACCGGTGCTCTTTTCCCCCGCAATGAAGACTTCCGCGCCAAACACACAAGTATCGTCTATGAGATATCCATTCTGCGCATCGTTAAACGTCTCTAGAGGAATGAATTGGTCGAAGCCATTTTCGAGCTTCATCCCGTCGAAATGCCATTCCTTTCTCATGGCATCTGCAGGAAGGACAAGAATTGAATGAATGAATCAATCCTCGCTGCTTATCTACTATGAATATACGTTGCGTACTTGCTTATACCCATTAAGAGTATGCGTGCATGAGTACACTCAAATGACTTGAAGCATCAAAAGGAAAAGAGTGTTCCTATTCTCTATTACTTAATTCAATATTTTTTCCCCTTTTTTGTTAAATAGGGTAGCCATCCCAAATTTAAGGTGCTTATTTTCAGAGGACCTCATTTACTCAAGTCATATTTAATAACTTGGCATAAAGGAGATGGTACGTTGCTCGATCAATGCATGCGGTGCTTGATCATGGATGCATTAGGAGAATGAATGTTAACCGTAAGGCACAGCCATCGAAGAGTATAAATAGATGAGAAAGCCATGAGATTGTATCTGGTTTGAAGCTGTACCTTGGACTATCAAGTAGTTGGCTTTGTCCTGGTCACGCAGAAAGAATCTAACTAAAGCATGAACTTCCCAACCTGGGGGGAGTGAGTTTGTTTCTACCATTGACAGGTAAAGCGAAATATGCTCTTTCACACCCTTGCTCTCGTTCCCATTTGGGTAGAGAACCAGCTTCCTTTGAAAGTAAGAAAGAAAAAGAATCACTGTCCAATAAGCCCAAAGAGATTGGTAAATAAATTATGTGGATGGGAAAAGGGAAGGATCGTTACCATTTGTAGCCTCCAGCTTGGAAGATTCCCGACTCATACTTGTCCACGGAGTTCTTTGAGAGAGACGAGTATGATCGTATCTTGACCAAATAATGAGCTGGCGGAGCTGCTGACACTATTCTCTCTGTTCCTGCAAATGAGACACAAGGCAAAAGATTGGTGAAAGGGAAGCACATTTTCAATGTTCTTTTGTAGAAACTACTAGCGAGAGAGCTTTACCAAAAAAAAAAAAAAAAACTACTAGCGAGAGAGAGAGAGAGAGAGAGAGAGAGAGAGAGAGAGAGAGAGAGAGTCTCATACCCCGTAGATCATCAAATGCAGGATCAGCCATTTGCAAAGTAAAGAGATTGATGAGAGGATACGTGAAAGTTAATGGTTTATATATAATATTTCATGTGCATTTTTTGCTGGTCCTTTTGAAGTTACCTTTACGGTACCGTCATGCTTTTCCCTAAAGAGAGTTTGTTTTCGTTCTCGAAATAGTATCCAGTGCTTGCCCTGATTCCATTGAAGAACCGTGGAAGCAAAACCAACTGGCTAGGAAAAGAGGGTTACGGATCCTTGCCCTGATTTCTTTGCTTGCTAGTCATGGCGTGATCGTACATAAAAACGAGATACTGGTACTCGTACTTGCACATATAAAAAAGATAAGTACATCAGAAAGGATTAATTATTTCTCAATGTGTAGTCAAAGTCTCGAAACTTCCAATAACACAATCAAGCCTTAGAATTCGCAAATATTGTAAAATCGAATGTCTTTGTAAGATCCTTGTTTAAGGTGACGGTTTAATTTGGTAGCTTCTATTTTATTTAAACAAGTACCAATAAATTTCTTCAAAACTAGGTGGACTCAACTCAACATAACATGTACCACTACATCGATTGAATACAAAGATGTGTTTATTTTATAAAAAAAACGAATGATCTGGAAAACATTTGAAAAAAGAAATCCCTTATTTAGCTTACAAATATGAAACTATGAAAAAAATTTATTATCCAAGAAAATATGTAGAGTTGGCAAAAATTAATATAATTTCATTGAATTTTATCTAAAATAATACAAGGAATTATTTTTTAAGAAATATTTTTAAATCATTCATTCTTCTATGAAACAAAGTGCATGTATTTGGGTCTTTTAACCATAGAAGTATTGATAATTCTCTAGCAAAAAAAAGGTACTAGTATTTTCATATTTTAAGTTAAAGGATCATTTGTAACTTGAGAAAATTCTAAAAAAATGTTACACCTATGGCACTTTTACTAATTCAATAAACATTTTAATTGAATAGGATGATCCGTGCCTATAGCAGGCAAGGGTCGGCAGGCAACTTTACTAGCCTAGGATTAAGGAAAAAAAGCAAAAAGAAAAAAATATTTTAAAATTATTATGTGACTGCTTACCATATCGATTAGGATGATCGGTACTCACGTCATCTATGTCCTACCAAACTCGACCAAACGCACTCAATTGGAAAAACAGTAAAATGTTTAGAACATAATCAGCACAATTGAAATATATATGACTGAATTTGGAAAAGTAGAATAAATTCAGGATTTTTAATAATTTTCTCTCTGTAACTCTCAAGTCAAAAAGTTTGACGACGACATCCATATGTGACAAAGGATGATCATTCTTGCCATCACATGCCAAAAATGCTTCAGCATGGTGAATCTTGACTAATACAACGGATACTTGTTTAATTTTGTCTGGTTGTATTCTGCAGTGCATTGTATGGAACGAAAAGACGACTCCCATTAGGCCTCTCTTTTTTTATACTACCACAAGGGGCGCAGGTTTATGTTCAACATCGTGAACGAATCTAGACGGGATGGATTTCTTTATGACGACGACGTGAAATCGCCCGGCCTTTGCCTATACCGGTCTGGTTGTGGCGAGTAATGCCTCATCTGGTGCAAGGAGGGCCACCAACCCCGGTGCCGGGTAAGTCCGAACCAGCTGCGCGGGAAGGAGGATTCGAACTCAGCACCCAAAGGTAGAGTCTGAAACAATCAGTTCCTCACCAGCGCATCCATTCGGGGATCCCAAGTGGGATCCTGGCCAATAGGCTGAGACCCCAATGCTTCAGATCGAATGACTTGATATAGTGCCAAAAGTATCATAGAGATAACGCAAATTGATCCTATATCGGCTCTAGTTAAATGGAATTGCTTAGGTTGATGTCAGAAGCAAACCGATGATAATCATATCAGGCCGGCTGACATGACTTTGGCACTAGCATAATTGGGAATTCACTATTTTAATGTCAAAACTAAGTTATCTGATCTTGTCTTTAATTTTTTATTTTGGTAAGATAAAATTAAGGTCAACTCAATTTTGTGAAGTTCATGTCGGGATCGATAAAGAGATGTTAATTGCTCTTGAAAGGTCATGCCACTCACGTACCGAGCCAGAGGGAAAGCACAGAGATTTCATGCACATCACCGGATTACTTGATGTGGTCCTGGAACACAACAGGTGATGTGGTAATTTCAGCCGTCCGATTAAGATGAGACGGCTGAATTTTTTATAAAAAATACAAATTTTTTTCCAGTCGTCCAATCTGGGGAAGCTCCCCACATCACTCCAGCTGTGTTTCGTACACACAACATGACATCCATTTCCGTCACTGTCAGCCTAAGTCCACGATGCGCCCTGCAAATGACCCCATCATCTCCTACCGCGCCATGGCCATGGCCATGAGCTCAGGTCTGGCATTCCTTTGGAGACAAAATGAACATGGATCATAACTCGGGAAGGCCCCGTTTTGCTGTTTCGTGCATCATGGGTGGACGATGTTATCACGGGGGAAGGAAGAAGAAGCCATGGTCGAACGGTTTCGAGCTCGAACCATGTCGAAGCTCGAGCAGAAGATTGAAAGGAGCGCGCAAGCAGGTGAAGTAGGCTGGAATATTCAGTAACCGGCCTCTAAAAGTGGGAATGAATTCAACACGCAGTTCTTGCAATCCTTCCTTATCTTCACTCGAGTAAGTCCTTCCCTAATCACTTTCGGTTTGGCCAATAAAGTGAATACTGCGTTTGAAAGAGTTGATGGTTGGAGAGAAAGACGAGGGTATATCTGGAAAAGGACAATAAAGAATCATATATAGATGGACAATTCTGCTAAGTTAAGGTTTCAAACGTGTATTTCAAGAGATAGTGATATATTTTTGGAGACCCGGATCACCAGACTGCAAGGTCAGGTGGGCGGGTGTAATCCAACGGAGGGGCCCCCTAATGGCTGGTGCACGCAGTTCACTTGATCCATTTCCATATTTTTGGAAGCCCTAGCACAGTATACCAAAAAAAATGTCCCCATTTGAATATTCGAGTTGACTGAAAATTAGAGAGGAATCGATTGCCCTTTAACACGAAATCATAGGTTTCATAGTGCCCAGGTAAAACAACACAATTTGCTCACGCCATTGAGAATTTGTTCAAAGTCCGGACTTTTCGAGACGATTTGCGCAAAGATTACGAATCTGGAAACAATGTGCTGGTGCACAAAATCCTTAGCCTATTGGAGCAAAATGGAGAGTTTTGGGGAGAAGTGATTTGACAGTTCATCATTTAGAAAAATTGATTTATATAGTTACACTTAGATGAAATGAGAAATTATGAGAAAAGTACAATGATCCGTCAAAGTGATTAGCGGGTCGGACTGATGGTCAAAAGAGTTCAGGGAGAAGAAAAATGCGCGCTTGAATGCATATCTTTCGGATCAAGATTCAATCTTATTTTTTCCTTTTTGAGTCATTACATCAAGCAACGATTGGAGAACCTAAAGAACGACCGGATGGGTTCAGACTTATTTATCATTTCATTGCTGGTATGCAATGAATCACAGTGATACTACTGATCGATAGTGTGTAGTTTAACAGAATGGCGACTTCACAGAGCATTAACCACGCCCAAAATAGTGACCTCTGCCTCGACCATGCAAGTGTCGTTCACCAAGGTGCCCGTTTTGGGATAATAGAAGGTCACGTGCGAGATGAATCTCGCCCAACCGGACTCCTGACTCGAGGCGCTGAACCAGTGATTAGCTGCATCACACAGAGAGAGAGAGAGAGAGAGAGAGAGAGAGGGAGAGAACGTTTCCAATGTCAAGAAAAAAAAGATTTAACCACTCGTGGATTGTTGTCTGACAAGAAATAGTTACCCTTTGCCGAGAAATGCCTTAGTTGAAGCTGTTCCATGATGCGCAGCGTGAAGCCTGCAAATACTTTAGTATCGGGAGGAAGGGTGTCTGCATCGGCTAAAACTAAATATAGAGAGATCCAAGTTCCGAGTCCTGCTCCCGTTCCGCCCGGATAGAGCCGTATTTTCCTGAATGAATGACATGCACCACATCTGATCAATTAATGTGTTCTTGCCTACTAAGTCTTCACAACGTTAATGGAATAATAAAGTCACTGCCAAAGTGCGCAATCCTATTCCATTCTGGATTGACAGATTGTACTGAATGTGCTTGGAGTGTTCTAGTTCCATCTCCAGCGAGACAAACATGCGTACAATTGTTGTGTTAAGAATATCGATACCAGAAACATGCAAATTTTAGTACAGCAAATGTGTGTGCCGTCCATGTTTGCGAACCATCAATCAGAACATTGATCGAAGGAACTTCCTCGAAAAAAATGACCCAAAATATTTCTGTCTAGACAGCTCGTTGCTCTCCATGGCCAGTGTAGGAGCATATCATGAGGCAAGTGAGAAAAGAGCATTAACATCAATTGTTTAGCGCATGATCAGGAAAGTTGAGAACCATACCATTTCTGGTTTCCCGCTAGGAATACTTTCGACTCAGAGAATTCCTTGTCCAAATTCGAGAAGTTGTCGATCTTCCACGTTTGCTTTTGACTGATCACGTCCTTTACCATCGACAGGTTCTCTCCTTTGCCGGTGCCCTTTTCCCTCGCGACGAAAACCTCCACGCCGAGCACACAAGTATCATCTATGAGATATCCGTTCTGCGCATCATTAAACGTCTTCAAGGGAATGAATTGGTCGAAGCCGCATTCAAGCTTCATCCCGCGAAAGCGCCATTCCTTTCTCATGGCATCTGCGGAAGGAACAAGATCCGATCAATTAGCAAATACTAGCTGCCTAACTTGCTAATCGAAGAACTTACTTTTACAAACAATCTCATCAAACTATATAAACGGGGACGAAAATGATGAGATAATATGTAGTTTGAAGCTGTACCTTGGATTATCATGTAACTGTCTCTTTCCTGGTCAAGCAGAAAGAATCTAACAAAAGCATGAACTTCCCAACCTGAGGGGAGTGAGCTTGTTTCTGCCATTGACAGGTAAAGCGAAACATGCTCTTTCACGTTCTTGCTCTTGTTCCCATTTGGGTAGAGAACCAGCTTCCTGTGGAGATTGGAAAAAAAAAAAGACAAAAGGGAGAAAGAATCACTGCCAATGAACCCAAAAAGATTGGTTAATTGAATTGTGTGGGTGTAAAAAGTGAAGAATCAGTACCATTTGTAGCCTCCAGCTGGGAAAACCCCAGACTCATACTTGTCCACAGAGTTCTTCGAAAGCAATGACAATGATTGTATCTTGACCACGTAGTGAGCTGGTGGAGCATCTGACATCATCGTCTCTGTTCTTGCAAATGAAACAGCAGGCAAAAACATTGATGATTGGAAAGCCCATGTTTAATGTTCTTTAATAACTTGTGTGTGTGTGTGTGTGTGTGTGTGTGTGTGTGTGTGTGAGAGAGAGAGAGAGTCGCATACCCTGTCGATCATGAAATGCAGGAACAGCCATTTGAAGAGTGAAGAGACTAGTGAGAGGATTCGTGAAAATTTGCTGGCTTATATGCCATATTTTATATGCATCCGTAGCAAGCATTTTTTAAGTTGCCTTACGGGACCGTTATGCTTTGCTTGAAGATGGTTTCTTTTCGCTCTAGAGATATAGTATCCAATCCTTGCCCTGATTCCTCTGCTTGCTAGTCATGGCATCATTGTACTTAGAAATAAGCTGCTGGGAACGCGCATTTGCACGTTGAAAGGACAAGTACAGCAAAAGCACCGATCTTTGTCACTAAGCGCAATCAAGTCATGAAATTTCAGATTATGCGATTGGTTTTTTCAAATTCATGAGTATCATTCAATCAAAAGAAACACATCCTTTAAAAACCAAGATGTGATTTGAGCGTGTCCTATTGTGGCAAGATTTAGAAATTGGACCCCGATATAGGAAGCCCGTTGTAGATCAACCCTAAAAGAGTTAGTGTACATGTGATTACATACATAAGTTGAAGGAAGGAGAAATTTCATGTTGAAGATATAGTTTAAGATGAGACAATTAATATATCTTAATTAGTTTATATTAATTCAGTAGCTTAAACTTTTAAATGAAAGCGAGTCCAACTAAACATGTTTATGGACTTGGACTTGCACTTTCTTCTAAGGATCTCTCTCAATGAAAGCATCAAGTTTCCTTTGCCCGTGTCAATCGTGGAAACAAGATGTCTTTTGCTATGTGATTATATTCACTATTGAGAGTGAGTCCTCACCATAATATTATGTAGCAAGAAACTCAAAATCAGCGGCGGCAATTCAACTTATTAGACCGAGACACACGGAAATTGTAAATCTCACGTCTTATGCGGTCACTTGCTTATTGTATATGGATTGCTCGACTACACGCTTGAACATCCCTTTGGTTTTCATCTAATTCTGCGAACTTCTTTTCTCCATGAAAGTTGCTTTCCCGACCTGTTTTGGTCGAAACAATATTACCGTGCACATCCGATTGAATTCGGAGCTTTAACTCTTCCACACGGTGTAGATGCAATATATCGAGTAAACCATGTCGATCGACAAAGGCAAACATATAGAATCAACTCTGCTAACGAAAATTGGTGGCTAAGTGGTACTTGCAGTGGCCCCTTTTTGGTCGAACTGAACATGGAAACTGCATTGACAATATTTTTCTCACAAGGTTTAGAAAAACTACGAGTACCTACGACATGAACATGAGGATTGAATATATTAGCTCATGGTGTCCATTGATAAAGAGTCGATGATGGATCGAGCTATTGTCGCCTACTGATGTGAAATACCAAAGAGTCGGGATAAGACCCTGCGGGGGATTGGCCATTTCTGTGTGCCTTATGAATCTTGTCAGTTCTGAGATAACTTAGCTACTAATAAAGGAAGGAGTAGAGAAGGTAAACCAAAAATGGAGGAGAGGATCGCTTGAAAGAAACTTGCATTTTGATTTACAAAAGAGAAGTAAAAACTTAACAGCATATTCTCAGATAGCCATCTTCTGATCCTACAAGAAACAAACGGGAGAAAGGAAGGATACTTATACTGGACAATGCTGACAGACTTTTTGTTCCCTGATCTCCGACGTGGAGTTTCTGAGGTATAACACGGTGCACCCCATCCTGCGCACATGAATTATTAACACGTAAATCAAGCGACAATAAGAAAATGAATTATACACCCTTCAAAGACCCAAATAGAAAATCACTTGCACCAAAAGTTGTGTTTTCCTATCGATTATGTATTGACCGTTGAAATAGAACATATTCTTGCTTCAGATGATCATAAAATGCAATGTATACAAAACTGCAAGTGGACTTCTAATGCCATTTTCTTCATCAATGACAATGTTTATATAAAAACATATGAAGTGAAGAACATGAGGTCATACTTCCACTCTCTGGTAGGGAAAAACAACTTTATATGTGCGTAAAAAAGTCGATCAATCTATCAAAAACTTCTAGCAGTTGGAATACTGACTTAGTTTCCCTTCTCATTTCACTTTATGCTCGTGCCATTTCCAACTTTCTGTCATACCAAACATGCGCTAAATTGTGAGCAAGAAACATGCTCTAAGCTCTAAATAATGTTTATAACCAGAAGCCTACAAAAAGTCAGTTTCTGAGAGGCACTTTACTCTCTTTCCAATGGAGGAAACAAGGAAGAAGATAGATGATAAGCAACAGGTAGAAGTATTCAGTAAGATATTCATTAAAGCTACCAATGAAGGTTATTAATGGTTCTAATGTTAGCAATGCACATAATAGAGTTTCTATGTCTCGTCTTTTATTCAAGAATGTCACCACAATTTTCTTGGAGAATGACATTCGACAAATTCAGCACCTAAAAGGCATACTGTACTCCAATAATATAAGGCAGTTTTAGACTGAAAGTGAACTTGTATAAAGGGGGATTAACTCTCTGGAAAGAATGTATATGCGCAAGCAATGTCCTTGGTTGTAAGGCTGCCCTTTTACCTATAAAGTACCTGAAATTGCCATTGGGATCCTTGGAGTAGGGCCTTGGAAGCACATAAGGCAAGAATGGATTCTTTCAAGAACAGAACTTACATTACTGTGGGCAATGGTAGGAATACTGTGTTGTGGGATGACATATGTTGTGGAGACACTGCTTTCAAAGATTTATTTCCAGGTATGTTCGCACTAGCAAGAAAAAAGAGAACTGGGGTGGCTGATTGTTGGAAAGACTGACAATAAGAAAATGGTGGGTCCGCACTGACTTTTTACGTAGGGCTCAAGATTGGAAGCTTGAAGATTTCTCAAAAAGATTTTGAGCAGTTGTATCAAGCAATGTCAGATATGGGAGATGGGGATAGACTATGGTGAGATTGTTGCACCTCTGGAACTTTTTCTGTCAGATCCTATCATTTAGGTCTCATCTTTACTCAGATGCAATCATGACAGAGCACACTCTTTCTGTGAACTCTATCTGGAAAGTCAATGTTCCATTCCCTTGAAGGTTCCATTTTTGCTTGGAAGCAGCCAGAGGCACATAATTTTACTAAGGATAACAAACAGGAGTGAGGAAAACTGGTTAATAGATTATGCTTTCCGCAAGAGTGAAAAGGAGAGTGAGAATCACTTGCTTTTACATTGTAGTTGGATAAAAAAGATTCGGACTACGATGTTTGCAATTTCAGGAGCATATCGGGTAATTTATAAGCATTACATGACATTTACTTTGGACTGGGAGAGAGACCAGTTCATGTGTTGGAAAGAAGCAGATTCCTGAGATGATTCCTCTGCTTGTTTTTGGGCTAATATGGAGAGAGAGGAACAAGGAGTAAAATCCTCTTGGGAATTTTTTTGAGGAACAACTGGTTGTGCACTCTTCACAGTTGGTAAGCAGGAAAGGTCAATACCACATACCTAATTTGTTCAAAATGTTGCAAAGAGTCGTTTTAGCATGATTTTGTATGTTGGCGGGTTCTATTGGGAGCAAATTTCAATAGGCGCTCCCCATGGTACCTTAATGAAATCTTATTTATCATTCAAAAAGAAAATCAATTTTAACTTACAATTGAGTGTTGGATCTAATTACAATTATTAAATAATAAATATAACAACTAGAAAATTTTAAATCAATAAAAAAAATTTACATCCGGAAACTTCAATTATAAACTTCACTGGTTGATTGCATATAATATGAACAAAAAGTTATGGTCAATGGTGCATTAAAAGAATACTAATATTAAGCTATAATTATCAATTAATTAAGATTGTAATAAATAAGTCATGAATAATACGTATCAATAATTATGGATCGATATATTATTAAAGTAATTTTGATTTAAAAATTAAATTATTAAATTAACTACATTATAAATATGCATAATGTTGCTTGTTTCTTTAAGAGTAATAATGCATACTAATTTGATATAAGATCTAAAACAGAAAGCTAAATATAACAGTATTTAATATGGTTCTTATATGTTAAATATAATTTTAGAGATGATATTTGTTAACTTATGTTATGATTACTATGCTATAACAAAATTATAATTACAAGCAAATGCCATTACATTTAAAGTTGTAACAACATTAGGGGAATGCTCCGTCCATTTGATTCCCCCAATATTCATCTCACTGATAAACAAGTTAATCCCCACTCCATTACAATCTCACAACTTACTGAACAGAGATTTCATTCCATTTCATTCCCACTTAATTTCATCTTCTCATTTAATTCCCCTGTCGTACCAAATGCAACATGACAATATTTGAGAACAAAACCTTAATCTACTACACTGCTTACAGTAAAAGATTATTTGGCCAAGTGCCCACTTGGCATGACACGGAAATATTCACATTTCATGTCAATATTATGGGCATGAAGTTCTGGCAGGAAGAGTACGCAATGAAATTAACTATTTTACATACCTCATTGCTGGACTTAGACAAAGATGAAAGCCCTATCTTGTTTCTCGAGATCGATATGACATCTTGACCCCATAGAGCGAAACCCGACACCCCATCTGTATGGCCTCTGTACACAGCAAGCTGGGACGAGGAATTCCTACAAATTAAGCTTCACATAATGAGAAACAGCTTGAACATGAATAGATTTTCTGCATAATATTTCAAATTGCAACTATTAAGTAGCTGGAAGAGCATACTTGACTAAGAAAGGCACCAAATAAAGAGAGAGGGGCTCATTCAATCATTGGCACACTTTGAAAGAGAAAAAAAAAGACACAGTTAACAAAAGCCAAATTATTAAACATGAAGCAAACAAAAGCCAAATAATTAAACATGAAGCAATTAAGTGATGTAGATATAGAAGAAGAAAAAATAGGTATAAAGGCTGTACCTTCTCAAATCCCAAACTCGCAAGGTCTTGTCAAGAGAGCTAGAAACAATCAAATTGGCCTCCAGTGCAGCAACCTGCATGTAACATTGTGATTAGCAACTGGTAGTCTGGTACAGACCAAAAGAAATTTCGTTAGGAACCTGAAGTACCTTTGTTATGTATCCATCATGAGCTCGCCAAGAGGCAACTATATCACCGGTCCTCATGTCAAATAGACGACAATGACCAGAACTTAACCCAGCTGCAATCCAAGAGGGTGAAACAGATGGGCTCTGTGGAAACCTTCCATCAGATCCAGAGGAGCAAATAGCCGAGACAAGAGAGGGAAAACCAGATTCAACAGATTCACCCTTCCATAAATGAAGCTTTTGACCCTTGGAAACATCAATAAATCTGTCAAGTAGGGTAGATGTTAAAAAATTTAATTTCACGAAAACCAAGGTTTTGACATATGTCATCCTCACTTGCAAACAGACAATTACATATCACCTGAGAGAACCATTTCCCGTTCCAGCAACTAGTTTTTCACTAAATTCTAAATGATGCATGCAAGTGTACAAGCTTCCATCGAATGCACCAGTCAATATCCCACTTGATAGTGTACTGGAGTTCAGCATATTGATGTGGTCGTTGCTGACGCCTGATGCAGTCATCATTGGACTAGCAAAGTGTCCAGAATCTGTTGATGCTTCGGCATAAACAGACGTAATTTTCCCACTTCGGCTACTCCATACATGTATATTTCCATCACAAGATGCCATCAGTCCACCAGATAAGACACATATGTCGTTTACAACCTGATTAATAACACCATGAAAAATAAGAAGTGTTGTTAAATCCCCTTTTTTACTTGAAAATAGGAAACTCTTGGATCGGACAAGTTTAACAATGATGAGCTCAACATGTCTTATAAATGGGACTTGTTGCCTTGTGAGGCCACGGAGACTTCAGTAATGTGAGGACTAGTGCATGGAGAAAGAAAAGACGGGGTAAACATATTAACATCATGTTAGGCTCACGTTCTTCTCAACAAGATCAGTCATATCATTGTCATTTCAGTTCATCTAGTTCTGCTGTGTCAGCATACAAGGATAAGAAAATGACCACATTTCCAAAGGAATATCTAGCAAAAAGCAAACAATGCTAATGTTACTTCAAGCCTATATGCATTGGAATATTCTCAACTAAGGCAACAAGATTCAACATCTCACTTCTAGATCACGTAAGAAGACACAATCTCTTTGCAAAATCACATCATTAAAAGTGCTCTCCATGACCAAGAGACCCTTTACAATATAACCTCTTAGGATGCTCAGCATCCTATAATAGTAAAACAAAACAAGTTTGCGATGGCTGCTATAACCAAGAGAAACTCTTCATAGGCTAGAGATAATCTCAGAATATTCTGAAATTCATTAGTGAGAAGAAACAGGCTTAATTGAAAAAGAAGAGCAATTGAGCTATAATTCATGAAAACATATCTAGAACCATGCCAACTGAAAATCAAGAACCCCTATCAATTATCATCTAAAGTCGTAGTCTAACTCTACCCCGCTACAAAACGTGTTGCTTCTTCCTCTCTTACCTCTCAACCCCACTTCCCAACTTCACATGGAAAATTATAAAACTTTATTACTTGCAGATGCATGATATATCTCATAAGGAGCTAACTGGAGCTTCCCAGGCAAAGAAGCTACCAAACTTAGGAGGCTAAACAGCATGCATGTGCTAATTGACACTTAAAAGTATTCTGAGAAACAAACCTCCTCATGCCCATAGTAGCCTGATAAGCAATTCATCCTAGTCAGGTCCCACTTCTGGACAGTTCCTTTAAAACCAGGACCAATTCCTGCAGTATAAACAGTAGACTCATCTTGGCACACAGCTAAAGATCTTAGGGCTCCATGATGTGCACGAACTGAATGTATCACAGATGCTCTGATTTTCCATGGAATTTCGTCTCTTAGACCTCCTACACGTGCAAGAAACTCAGGTCCATCCCAGCTAATAACTGGACTAGGGAACCAGAACCAGTGTTCATGGTGTAGAAGGCTTGAGTTCGCTATGTGTCCATCAGGGAGACTCTCATCAACTCTGCTATACCTTCTTTGGGGAATCGAGTTTTTCACACCTCTGTTACCCTGTGCTTGTGGAACAGACCATCCAACCCCATTAAGCAACATCTTAGAAGGACTGTACTCAGAAGAAGAGCCTTGACTAATAAAAGGCCTCTTTGCCGCGGCATTTTCAGAGCTGCTTCGGGACAACTCTCCTGTACATTCCCACTGTAAGAATGAGAACATCAGATGTATGAAGCGTATAAAAATTCATAAGGGTAATTTCACATCATTTGGTGTGAAGTAACTAATCAAATTCAAAAAATAAAGTGAACATGCCTTCCAGTTGTGACACCGTAGAAGAAGTTGCTCAAGAAGCAACCATGTGGCACAGCATTGGCGGAGTTTCTCTATTCCAAGAAGAGATGCAAATGAAGGATACAGAAGCAACCTGTAGATGCTATGACTTAGTGATAGGTAGAGGAACACTACTTTGTTGACATTACTTGGCGATGAACACAAAAAGAAGATATCAGATACCATAATTTACTGAAAAAAACCTTAATTTTGAAAGAAAAGGCACATACACAAGGTCTGCACGGCTCCCAATTTGAGCCTGCGCATCAATCTTTCCTCTGGAAAGCTTCAAGCTTCTGCCAACTGAGCCACTAACTCTGCTGGCAGTATCCTGAGAGAAAGCAAGCTCGTCAAACAGGCCTTTAAGTTGTGGAAGAACATGGACTGCGGTCAAATCAGGTCCAATCTGCTGACATACTGCCAACAAGGTACTGGCAGCAACCTGGCAAGAGAATAGGATAATGCTTCATTAATACGATAAAGCTTCATTAGATGATGTAAAGCAAATATCAGACATGCCAAAAATATTGCAAAAGATTATCATGAGATAAAGAAATAAAGGATCCAGATAATGACAAGCAACCATAAACCATATAACATGGGTCCCGTGCAGATAAAAGCAGTGTTGAAAACTGGAGGGTCAGCATACTGCTCAAGTCACCAGAAGATTGTGGTCAACTGCTTCCTATGGTTTGACCCCCAGCGGAACCGCTAGACAACCACATTTAGCTACTGGTTTCGCCGGTTTACCAATCAGCAGAACAATTCTAGTCATATTTTCCAAAAAGATTCTTATGTCAACACATGACCATGATTAGTCCTGGCAAGGTGGACAAAGTTCACGTAAGATACCCAGGGATCACCACTTACATTCAAACCCTTACATGTTTCTTCATTATTGAATGCATTGGGCTGCAGTATCTGCAATAAATATATTTATAGCTAGTAGTGATGATAAAGACATCACTTGGTTGAGGGGCAAGATCTTTGACTCGGGTTCTTCAAGGTCATTGATTTGAATCCTTTCATCGGCAGTTCCAATGACTAGCTGAGCATTACAACTGCCCATTTAACCTAGTACTTGGTTCAACCAGGTAAAATGATGAAGGCAGCTAAATGCTTTACTTGAACGGGATGAACCAGCTGATCAGGGTCAGTTTTGAAAACAGCACATAAAAGCAGTATCATCAACTATAATAAACATGGGTTCCTTGGAGCAGAAGAGTTTGAGAAGTGAAGAGTCAAAATATTCAATGGCCAGATGGCCATGCCCACTTAAACTTTACTTAAACTAGGAGACATGTGGAACAGTGATGTTCGAATCCTTACATGTCAAGCAAACACCTCATGCATAGTATAGTCCATCATGACGGCAGATAAACCACTTTAACATCCATTCAGTCAAGAAAATGATATTCTCGCATCAGACAAGATACATTGGTAGATTGGAAGGTCATTTCAACAAAGAAGAATGTGTGAATGCATAAATGAACACTGAAATTGATACTTGAAGCACCTGAAGTACCGGAGTTTCTAGATTGGGCTGCATAAGAATGATAACATGGAGACAATTGCAATCCTGCGGGACATGAACTTTAGGAAGTTATATCCGAAACATATTCAATGACATTGAGAAAATTAAAATTAGCATGGGTTACATACTTGGATCAGCTCTTTCACAACCAGGTCTTTTGGCAAGAATCCAGCCAAACCATGCAATGTTACCAGACAATCTACTAGAGCCAAACCACTCCAACTCTGCACGGGCTCAGGATTACTCATGCATGAAACATTGAGACAGGAATGAATAACCTGTTTAAGCAATGGTAGCATATGTCTCACAATAAACGTGTCCCCAAGAAGTGCACCTGAAACCAAAGCCAAAATTGTTATCTAATACAATGCACATTTTAGTTCTATCAAAGACTGCCGTAGAAAAGCCAGAGAACGAAATTACCGATTCTAACAAGGGCATCGATTCCCTCAGGACAGAGTCCTTTCCCAAAGCAGTGAATCAAAGGCAAAACTGTCTGTGTCAAGGCTCAAATCTTTAGCATGACATACTTGAACAGGCATTACATAGGTTCAACACTCAACCAGACGGACCTATCTATAAATGCCAGAACAATATTAAACTAAGCAAAACCTTAAAAAAATAGAAGATGGATAACAATGGGAAGTGCTTAACCTGGTGAACACTAATTGGTATACCGAGCTCTTCACTAGAGCCAATTAAGAGCACAGAAGCAGCAGCAGCAGCAGCAGCAGCAGAACTCTTATGTGGATTAATGTGCAAGTTTGATATGACCAGTGGATGCAATGTCTCCAGATATACATCTTTGCCGACCCGATTCCATATCTCTCTCACAAATGTGTCTTGAAGTATAGATACTTTTAAATGCGAATTACCTGCTGTCTGAAATTATTGTCAAATTAGAATTAAATCCAAAGGATAGTTCAGAATACAATTGATATATAAGATGCATAAGATGAAGATCATATCTAGCCTGTAGCATCTTCTGGATAGAAGGCAAGATTGTTGTCTTTAATGCCAAAGGCGTTAGGCATTTTATAAGTTCTTTGAGTACTGTACAGGCCCATTCAGCTTCAGTATCTGATGAAGGAGTCACCAAAAGTGGCAAGCAATAGGTAGCACACTTTTGAGCTGCAAATGTCCCCATTGCTTTAAAGGCTCCTTGTTTTGCAAAACTTGCAAGATAACGAAGACGAGATGCATCTGTTGCTAGAAGCTGAAGTGCAGAAATGAACAAGTAGGAAGACTTGACTGTTGCAGGAAAGTATGGAGATTCCAAAAGAGTTTTGGCCGATGGCCTCCTAATTATAATGCCAAAGAAATGTACTTCAGGATAAGCGCAGAAAAAATGCATTGTCAATCACATTTCCCAGCATTTATAAGGAATGTAATGGGTTGCGCATAAGTGCATATTACAACCATGGATGAATGACAATCTGTATGTGTCGCTATTAAGCACACAGAGAAGAAGCACTACCAAATAATTTAACGTCACAAGTTTTAAGAAGGTATTGCCAAGTGTTACCTGCTCGACTCATTCTGGATGCAAGCTTCCACAATCACTTTGGTGTCAGGAGGAAGTTCTTGAAGCAAGCCCGGCAATCTACCCTCATTTAGGTACTCGGCCAGAGATGATGGATCAAAAAGTGGCCTCCTTAAATGAAGTTCAGCTAAGACACAACCAATGGAAAATATATCCCTCCCCACACCTGTGGACGGCTTCTTCGACAGATATAATTTTTGCCTCCAGAGAAGTATCTCTTGGTATCCCATGGAACTTTCATCCTCCACTTCAATGTGCTCAAAAAGATTATTCAGATCAATGCTATAGGGCACTCCATACTTTTTGCCAATATCTCCTTCATCAGTTATGAATTCTTTAATGCTATCCTTGGCCACCCGTTCCCTATATGGGATATTTTTGTTAGAATCCTGATTGAAACAATAGGCAGGATTTAAATGCCTAGCATGTTCGGAAAATGCAAATGCTTCTTCCAGCTCTTGCAGGTTAACAGTTTCTGGAAGAAGACGGTTATCATGCCACTGAGACTCAGCTGATCCATTGTCTATGTAGCGTATCTTCTTCGAAATAACCTTGCGCATCGGGTGTGGTTTAGTAAAGAGTTGACGACGTCCAGCTGATCTTGGCACTGTAGGGCCTGTTGATGGTAGCATAACATTCTTGGCTGCAACAGCTGCCTCACCTGACATTTTGTACCCAAAGGTGATATCTATCCAATTATGGATTTGGCATGACACCCAGTCACTTTCTAATGCGTCACGATGCATTTTAATGAATTCCTCTGGGGAACTAGCCCAGGATGGTATAGCCAAATCAGCCATACCATTGTGTATAGAATGAAAAATTTGTGAGTCAAAGTAGAATTCTGGGATGCACTCATCAGGAGTCCACTGGTAAAGTCTTTGCATAGTCGAGGGATATTCATTGGGTTCATACACTGATCGTACGGCCACACGCAGTACGCTCAAAGGCAGTCTCCTGGCTTTGTAGCTGCAGACAGCCAGTTCAGAAAGGCACTCATCTGACACATGATGAGGGATTTCAGATGTTGAATAGGTGAAATCCAACTGTTCATCCCCTTTTGCTAACCTCCACTTGCTCTTGCTTAAATCTCGCCACCCTGCATCAGAATTATCTTCAGGTTTTGTGCTAAAATCTATTACCCATGGCATTACTGGATAAAATGTATTATCTCCCCACCTTCTCCCAGCCAATCTGTTTAAGATGAGAAGATACTCAAAATTACTTAGTTCACCCCTCCACCATCGCTGAAATTCATAATGCCAATCAACAGACTGGGACAACTTAAAGTCTGTATAAAGTCCCTGACAAGCACAGCCATCCATGATGCAGCTAATCCCAAATTTGTCATTTGGAGGAGCAGCGCATTCAACCTCCGTCACTCCCAAGCTGGACTGGTCAAAAATGGAAATCCAGGACCAGTATGACTGGGTCATCATTATACTCGATGGGCAAATATTGCCATGAGTAATGCCTAATCCATGTATATAAGCTAGACCTGATAGAATTTGATAAATTATAAACCTTATATCCCATTCAGATGCCAAAGTCTCGGGACTATAGTGAAGAATGTTTTCCAAGGTGTATGGGGTTTTAGGGAGCACCAAATTAATATGATCAGAAGATTTAAGCATCCCAAGTACAGGAGCTATATTTGGATGCCTCAAACATCCTGGGAAAACATCATCGCCAAATGATGGCACCCCGATTAGATTGAGGAAGTTAACACTGTCCCGTCCTGTGGCCTTTCCTTCAATTAAGAGACTGAGCGAAAGTAAAACATGATCTTCCAGTGACCCAGACAAGAAGCTAGAAGCAAGTTCCTGAAATCTGGAGTAGCAACAAGGGGCAATATAAGCTATCGGTGCCAAGGCAGTAATTGTCCTATCACAAGAATACTTGTAAGAATGTTTACAACCAGTACATTTAGATCCCAATGCCCCAGAGCATGTTCTTCTGCTATCCTTCAAAACAGACACAGGTCCGCTTAATGGAGGCTTCTCGGTAGCTTCATCGTAAAAAAGAACAGCACTATCATGTTCTTCGTTTGCTTTGGATGATGCCATAGAAACAATCTCATTCTTGTTCTTTTCTTGAGGATTTTTCTCAGCATACTCATCGCTGCATGATGTATTAAATATTAACAGATGGGAAACTCAACAACCCTAAAAACTTCAAAAGTAGAAGCACGTCAAGAGAATGACATGCTTCATTGAGACCTGCCCCTAAATCCCCATAAACCTACACTACTTGACATTACACCACATACTCAGAACACATTTACATGCTCGATAATGACATAAAGCAGCAGTACGCCACATTCACTGAGCAAAACCTCCAAGAAATCAATCTTCCTCCACATGCTACACTCCGTGAAAGTCGTGACATCAGGCATGAGAACATCACTGTACTATAAGGAAATCTTGGCAATTTTCTTGGGAAATAGGAAAAACTAGAAGTTCGAATGAGACCATTACCACCAAGTAATAAAAATTGATCTGATTCTAAGTACTAGCCCAATACGAACGAACAAAACTAAGTTTTCCAGCAAAAGTCAAACACGAGGGAAGACACGAGCGTTGGTGATCTTACATGTATCTGGCCAAGCAAGCGTGACGACGAGCCGGCAAGTAGTGCACAACGAACTGCGAAGCGGAAGCGGAAGCCTCGCCGTCAGAGCTCGACATCTGCAACCACAACACAATTCCAAAACTGATTAACCAAACCAGCGCGCGCCCGGAAAAACAGAGAGAGCTGGAAAGAGACGGAGGCAGAGACCGGACCTGCACGACAGCGGAGGATCCGAAGGGGAGAGGCGAATCGGAGAGGCCATAGGAGAAGACGAGCCGGTCGGAGAAATCGGACTTGATCCGACGCTCGAGGCAGTCGAAGCAGAAGCCTCTCTCCATCTTCTTCCACCCCCCTAGATCAACCCCGTCGTCCCTTCGAGGGTGTTCCTCCATTGCTCCATTGCTGACACACGCGAGCATGTTCGGAAGCTCGTGCTCAGAGCTCCATTGACGGGAAGTTATATTGCTTGATTGACAGGTGAAGCAGTTTCTCTCCCGGTTTCATTTTGGCTGGAGAGGTTGGGGAAGGGTAGCATCGAAACGCAGCGCGTTTTGGATGCTTCGTCCACTCAAGCGAAAGCTCCACAATTGACTACTGACCGGTGAAGAGGTGGGTGGGGGAAAGGGTGGAGCAAAGGGTGAGCATCAATCTAGGATGACGTGGATCCACCTTATAGACCGGCGCAATCCGACCGGTCCTGGTCCGAATTTAAGGAGGATTGGGTCGGTCATTAATTCTGAGACCCCTAAGACCCTACATTGCGTGAATTGATCCTTATTGCTCTGCTATGCAAATTAAAAAATAGAAACTCACCTAATTCAGCCTTGATTCGATTTAAAAAATATAAATGCTCTCCGTTTGCATCGCTCTATTCGCTTGCCTCAACCTTATTTGTCACTCACCTTCCTATTTTAGCACACCTCACAAATATAGCTCACTTACTTGGTTGCCCTTGCCTCACGGAAGTAACTGAGCTAGTGAGTTCTTATTTTATGCTCAATCTAAAAAGTTTCAAACTCGTGATTTCTTGGGTGTTAAATCATGTCTTGGTTTTGTTATGTTGTCATTCATTTGTTAATTTCTTATTCTCTTTTTATATATTAGATTATTTTATCGAGGATATTATAAAACTATTGATAAATAGAGTTTGCATATTGAAAATGAATAAATAAGTGGAGAGATGTCCGATCAATTATTTTAATTTCAATTTAAACTTTTGTTAAGTATTAATTATATGTGTTGTTTGTTTTGTTTTTGGGTGTTCAAAAGTTAAAACAATCATTTAAGAATAAACATGATATGAAGTTGTATAATTCATAGTTTATAGTGCGGCTTTTGAAATTTTTATAGTTTAATTATATTTCACATGTTCGTTTTTTTTTTATAGATTATTGCTTTTAAGAAATTAAGAATTTTATTATAATCTTATCGTAGGTTTATTTTTTATATGTATTAATGTTCATAATTTGGTTGCTCAATGTCACATTATTAATTGATATGAAATTTAAAAGAGCACATTTATCTTTTTAAGTAATACAAAAATGAAATGAAAACAAAAAATATTGATTGGTCTTGAGTAGACCCTAGAACCGATTCAAACCCACAAAATCGTTTGGTTCCTTAGTCCTAGGCTCAATAGTGTCAATTCTCAATCCTAAAAATTGAGGACTTATAATGTACGGGTTGATCCTTTAGTTAAATGTTGAACCGGTGCGCACCCCCATGGTGAAGAGTTTCTTAAACAAAAAAAATGCAGAAATAATTTTTATAATTTAACTTTGATATATAATGTTGTCTCTAAAATTTTAATTTATTCAATATAAACGCTAAACTTTAGCCTGATATATTTTCTTGAATTTTGACTTCATATACAATATTATTTTTGAATTTTTAGTTTATTCAATATGAATGTTGAATTGTAGCTCAATATATATTATGATTTATGAATTTTCAATTTATTTAATGATACATGAATTTTTGATAATGATCAATTTAATCTCTAAATTGTATGGAAATATTTAATTTAATTTTTTTATTAATTTAAATTAATAAAAATTTGATGATTTGGCCTCCAACCCAATACGTTTGAATGGTGGACAAAAGAGCATTTATGCATGTGGTGGATATTCAACTCAGATTACAATATAATATTTAAAAACTTTTTATATAGTCTTGGGGACCGAATTAAACATTTGTTAAAAGTTTATGAATCATATTAAACAAATTAAAGAACGATATTGAGTATTAGGTCGAAATTCATAGATCACATTAAATAAATAAATAAATTGAGAGCGGTATTATATATTAGATGAAAGTTTAACCACAATTTGTGTAATCATGCCTTTTTTGAAAAGGAAATTTTTTGAAGTCATGGGCTGAGCTTTTTTGGCACCGAGTCAGATACGAGTATGTTTAATATTTTAATAATAGTACAAATGATTTTAATTTTCATTCACATGTTATTACATAAGTATACCGCGCCAATTCATTATGTGACTGACGAATATTCAATGATAGAGTTAATACTTATAGGCTTTAATAATATTTATTTTCTTATATTATTGTGCTAATTAAGGTGAAGATTAAATTAATAAGCAAAGATGAAGAGTGACAAATTTATTTATATCGTTCTTGTTCCTAAAGTACAAAGTAGATTCAATGTTTGACGATACATTCTATAGCTTAATAGTTGTGAGTTCATTTATATAATTCATCAGGACTTTTTGCATATGGGGAATTCAAAATAGGAGGGTGCTCGCTTTGGGACGGACTCACTATTTATAAATTTTCAATCGTTATCAAATGCGCATCTTTTCCGATCCTCTCATAATGAGGATATGTCCTATTAATGTTCTGATGCCCACGACGAAAAACATAATCATAATAATAACACTTACCATTCCATTTGAACATTTAAAACCATGTAAGAGATGAATCGATAAAGCCTGTGTATAGCTATGAGATGTTGGGAATTTTCAAAACTCTACAAACATACGTAAAAGAAATGCGACCTCAAAGCTCGTATGGGAGTTGGCTTGGCTACCTTGTATCGAGTAATACTTTCCTAATTTTTAAATGGTCATTTTTGTGGAATCTACTTCTTCACCTTTTTCCATATTGTAACTTAGAAGGCAAGTCACCCTTTAGTTTAACCCATAGTATCTGAAATTTTTTAAAACTATGCACAAAATAACCACACAATAAAATAAATAAATTGAAAGATGTATAGAATGATTGATACCTCAATTTTCTGGTTTTGAATGAAGAAAAGTTCCATCTATTCGCCAAATCCGATGATTTATTCGCCGTGTATGAAAATCTCATATGCAATGTCATATGTCGTGTTATTTGACATGTCATTGTCTCATGCCATGTTACAAGACATTTTCATTCACAGATGAGTCTCGTGTATGTACAGATGACTTGAATTTATAATGTAATTATTGATAACAATTCATGAACGATGAAAATAAGTAAGACAATAGTTTCCATCCCTTCATTTTTGTAACCAATACAAATGATTATTCTTGAAAAAAAGAGAATATTAGAACCGTTTATTTTCACCTTTAGTAAATTGAGAGACCGATTACTAAAGTTTCTTGAGAAGGCTTTAACGGATGATTTACAATTCATAGAGAAAACACAACACTTCCCTAGATTTTTCTCTAATCCCATTGGTCATGAACATCGACCATTAGTCAATGATCCTAGGGCCAGAAACATCAAAGAATAACCGACTTTGTAACTAAATTTTGCAAGTCCTACGACATCAAAAGAATGACGACATGGGAGCATATACATCTAAAGTGTCTGCAAAATCTGAGAAAGGTACGGACTGCACCTTTCAATTCAAGAGACAAAAGAAGCAAAGAATCATCAGCTTCAACATCTCGGTGAGACAGCTTCCGATTCCGAGTTCCCAAATCGTCTACTCATCCAGCTAGACTTGCTTCAACGATAGTCTTTCTGCAGAGCAAAAACAAAGACAAGAAGAGGAGATGAAGTGTAAGAATCTCTTGCGGAGTTTCTATTCATTGGAAACACAGAGGCATGAGACTAGAGTTGCAAAAATGCTTGGGAGCCCTCTTCTCAATCTTTCAATTTTTGTGAATATAAGACCAGTAGATAGTGAAAAAATGTTATCAAAGGCAACCCTGAAGAAGAAGCGAAAACCAGAAACATAGAACACTTCTTGTGGAAAAGAGTAGGTGAAAGATGAAAACTGGAGAGATTAAGTCCAAATATATCAGCATGAGATCCTGATCCTCGGAGATGCACATTCACATGCCACAAGAGAAGTACATGTAACTGCTCCTGCTCATCTTCAATAAAGAGATGGGAGGAAGACGTACTTATCAGTTCATAAGTCACAATCATGGTCGTTCCATAGAGCGACATGTTGAGAAACCGTGGTCCAAACCCCCTATAGAACCCCCACCACCCGTCTTCTTTGAGTAATGTCTTTGCAGTGTTGAGCACGGAGGGTCTTCCCCCACCAAAATTGTCCATGACCTTCAAAATAAGACAAGCAAATGCACCAATAGTTGTCGTAAGAGCCTGCTCGATTAACTACATACGAAACATGTATATGGAATGTGAGTATAATAAAACTCTCTTCTCAACCATGGCTGCATCAACACAATAACAGCCAATTTGAAGAAAGGACCGACAAACTGATCTTCACCGACTTCTGCGTAAAAGAGTCTAACCTGAAGTCGTGTTTTTACAGTATCCAGAGGAGTGGTAATGATAGATGAGCAGGCGCCAGCAAGCAGTCCCGCAGTAGCTTGTACCATCACCATCTCGGCATGAGATGGCTTCTGCATTTCATCTTTATATCCCAAGCTCCTAGACCAATGAAAGTGAGATATTGAAAATTGACACATGCTAAATTCAGAGCCTGATGAAACTACAACCATATTTCACGAACTCACCTCCAGATAACGTGCTGAGCTGCTCCATAGGCACCCCACCACAGTGCAGATGCTGGAGACTGGGTAAGAGCTGTTAATCCAAAGCCTCTATAAAGTCCACGCACTCCTTCAACTTTCATGACTTTACGAACTACATCAAATGGTCCACTGCATGATGCAGTTCCAGGAAGTCCTTGCACCATTAACCTCTGACAGATCTAATTATTCAAGTCAAAACTATGAGCGAAATCTTGAGTGGCGCACGCAAAACATTATAAAAATATGAACAGAGAAAGGACATATTTCAAATCAACAGGAAATCAGTAAAATGCTAAAGCCCAAAGTGTGAGTGAAAAATCTCAAATGGAGATTCAAGTATTTTGAACCCTCAATTTGCTTTTTGGAAAATCACCAAAAAGCTAAACTCCGCATTGGTTACTTTGGCAACTAATTTGACCTCTTATTTTTACTGGAGAAGCGGGAAAGGTCTGTCTACATTGCTACTCCATGGAACAGTTCATTAGCACTTATTGTCAACCCAACTGAATAACAAAGGTGGAAAAAATGATCGCAAGGAAAAAAGGAAATAATAAAGCCACAAGTTTGAGAAGTGACAATGGCCTATACAAGATCTTGGGCATTCATAACTAGAATGATATCCTGATGACCACACCACGATTATGCTTTAAATGTTTTATAAAATTGCACAGCCTCTGCAGTGAGGGTTAATTAAACCAGTTAAAAAGGAGTCCCTGACTCCACATTGGGTAAAATTCATTGGACTCTGTAGATTACTGACATGAAAACAATGCAGGATCATTACAGGAAAAAAATACATACCACATCTAAAGGCACATAGTAGACACATGAAACTAAATTTGACAACATGCCTGCCACACCATTTGCAGCGCCCACACGAGTGGCTTCAGGCATATTGAAACGCTCCATATATTTCAGTGTCATATCTTTTGACACTTCAAGCGACGTCAAAGCCAGAACTCTACCGGGCAATGCTCCAATGGCAGATGTCCCGAAACCTCTGTATATGCCTGGAATACCATCATTTCTCAATATATGTTTGAACACAGCCGTCCCACGCATTTGAGACATTTCAGAGCCAGCTACTTGAATTCTAGTTTTCACAACTGCTGCAGGATGTAGTAATGCAGATTGAGCGGTGAAGAGTACAGCCCCAATTATGTGAAATCTCATCTTGTCCAACCTAAATGATGCAAACAAAGGATTGCGAATTCCAGTTTCAGAAACTAACATAAGCCCATTTATTTAGCTAAGCGAATCTATACAGAAAACTATCAACTCACTGAATGGATGACAAAAACGACATAGGCCCATACATTATGAATTTGGAATAACCAAGTCTGATAAATAACCGCAGGCATCAGAGAACGGGAGTTCATGCAGGATCTGCAATCCCGTACTGGAATTGATCAGCTGATTGAATTCCCCAGTCGTTGACGAGAGGGATGGTATTTGGATTAAAAGTTGCAAAAACAGAGCCACGGGTTCAAATATCCGATTGCACTCTGAACTTGGCCACCTCAATTTGTCACTTGAAGGTACACATAGTTTCTTAAATTTTTACAATCTGTTGTTATATAGAGCTTTTCAAAATATCATATGCACTTCCTTGCCACTGCGAAGGCTCTGCCTTCATTCTACTGGAACAAATGCAACAACTCGTACGAACTTATTCCCAATGAAACACAAAATTCGAAGAAATACTTTCCAGCATGGCAGCAACCTAAAACCAAGCAACCCCACTGAAAAATTCTCCTAGAATAGACACCAAGAGTCCATGAAGCACGAAAAGCCGAAGATTTCTCATATCACGCTGCAAACCCCCGACAGAAAACAGAGAAGAAAAAGCGAGGGAAGCAGTCCCAACATGCTCAGCGACTCATTCTAATGCGAAACGGGACAGGAAAAAAAGAAAAGAAAAGAAAAAAAAGGACCTGTCCCAGTTGATGTCGGTGTCGGCGAGGGCCAACCCCGGCGGCGTGGAGGCATCGGTCTCCACCGCCATGATGGGCCTCCTGTTCCTCCTCCTCCGGTTGTCTCTGTATCGCGAAACCCAATCTAAGAGACCCTTTTCACGTTCGGTGGGAAGGGGGAGCTTTTTTCCGGAGGAGACGCAAAAATGCGACGAGAGCGTGCTTTTGTCCGCCTGGGAAAGTTCCAGTGACGTTGGGTTCCTTCTCGTCATTTTATATAAAGCCCGAGGACTCAGGAGCTCCCACGTTTTTTCCCCTTCAATTAAAGGAAAGAAAGAGGAAATGGGCAAGAGACGGATGAAAACACGTCAAAGAAAGGAAACTGAAAAGAAAAGAAAGAGATTTGGGGGACCAAAGAAGTCCAGATGCACCTCCTGGGTCAACACCGCCGACCACGCCACGGGACGGCAGGAAGTTACACCCGAGCACCTCCACCCTCCGGGCTCGTCACCTACACGACATTGTGCGTCGGAATTGTGATCCATCTGCACTTACACGTTCTCAAAACCTGCCGCGAGCCCGAGTTTTTCATGAAGTATTTCCATGCTACCTAAATGGTCAAGACCACGAGAGGTCTTAAGTCGGCATGGACAATCGCATCATCATCATCGTTTGATCATGTAATGCCTGATTTCTGTTCAGGTCAACTCTTGAATCTCTTTCGCTTTACCTTACCACCAAGAAAATATTAGCCTTGCTTTAAATATACGCGGATGTGGAGAAAAATCGAATTGGGACACTTGGAAGAAACCTTTTTGGGTTCACTTGGCCCAATCATATTTTCTTCTACCATCTCTTGGGCCATTATTAGGTACACGGATGGCATGCGAGTCCAACATATTCAGATTTCTCTAGACTATGTGATTCAATGGGAGCTCACTAACATCAAGGACGCACGTCCATTAGGCTCTCATGTGTTAAATCCGTCAACAAATATTTTCCTTCTTTGATGGGCTCCCACATTTTCCAAGTAGCTTCAATCTCAATTGCCCAAATCGACGGCTTCAATTGTGAATACTTCAATCGAACTAAACTATCGGTCTGCATCCTCAACTCTTTAACTCTAAAGAAGTAAGGGAAA
The DNA here is from genome assembly GCA_019926035.1 of Melaleuca alternifolia. Classification (NCBI taxonomy): domain Eukaryota; kingdom Viridiplantae; phylum Streptophyta; class Magnoliopsida; order Myrtales; family Myrtaceae; genus Melaleuca; species Melaleuca alternifolia. The sequence continues at coordinate 932,261 of JAGKPW010003057.1, forward strand.
GAGATTTACAATGTGTTAAATTAGTGTTTCATAATACATCTATCTATTAATACAATGGGTCAAGACAATGGGAGATATCAAGAAAGTACGATAAATCATACCGCCTTTATCAATCATCCCACATCTCTTTTCGCTTGGAAACAAGATTATTATTGTTTGACTATTCTGTACAAAGGTAGAAAAGCATGTCTTTAGAGACCGTTTAAGATGATAATTAATTGTTCTCTGAGTTCATGGCACACACACCCTTTCACAAATTATCGTGTTCAATAAGAATTCAATATGTTCAAGTCCCACTGGCATCAATGCCACATATGCATTAGGCTTACATGGCCCCGAGAAACATTACATTAACGAATATTTTCCATTCGCTCCCACAAATTCTCGGACATTCAATCTCGACCGTCCGAAATCCTCACTTCCAATTGCGAGCACGTCGACCGAATTTGGACTGTCGGTCCATGCGATTCTCTTCTGCTCTATAACCCTAACAAAACACAGCGGAAAGAAAAATGCTCTCAAAAAGGGAGCTCTAGTCATGAATGAGGACTAGAACTCTTCGATTCTAGGGTTTCTCCGCGACGAAGAAGGATCCCCGCAAATCTCCATTTGCTCGGCTCGAGGTTAGTGTTCGGTGAATCGCGAATTTCATTGCCTACGCCGCGAGTTGATTCCTGTGCCTTCCCCACTGAACCGGTGGCCCGGCTTTTCAGCTCGTGGAAATGGCTTCTCGCGGCGATGGGATACGTTGCGGACTGCCGGTTTCTTGTCGCCCTTTTTGTTCCGTAACCCCCTGCTTTAGCGTGATTTTGATCGGGAATCGCTTGAAATAGCGCTTGCTTTTATTGCTTTCGCGGGTGCGTTCGTTGTGCAAGTTTTTGTTTGTTCTGTTGGGGTTAAAGGAGGTGGATCGATGTTTCGTGGGGATATGTGGTTGATGAATTCGTTCCTTTTCGTTCTCCCCTTAACCTTGATATCTGGAAATCGGATTGGGCACTTGTTTTAATTTGATGTCCGGTCGTTAGTGAAGTTCCCCTCTTGGGGCGGAGCTCAGGGAAAAATATGGAGTTTCTGGGAGAAATGAAGCTTCTTGCTGAATCATTAGACGTATATTTTGACTTTCTTCTTGCGATACGCATGTTGGCTTGTTTGTGATTGTCAAATTAGGTTTTGTAATTGACTGAACAAAAAAAAATATGATTTTGGATGAGAATGATGTCGCCGATATTTGTGTATTAGGTTAGACATGTTCTTCCTTAATATTTCCTTGATGTACTATTCCATCTTTTTGTGCACTTGTAGATAACATAGTGTGTTATGGCAACGGCGGAGTCAGCATCAACTTCCCTTGGTCCAAGATATGCTCCAGATGATCCAACTCTTCCTAAACCATGGAAGGGTTTGATTGATGGAAGCACTGGTAACTTGTATTATTGGAATCCCGAAACCAATGTTACGCAGTATGAGAAGCCAGCTGCTTTGCCTCCTCCATTGCCAGAAGGCTTACCTCCCTCTGCCTCTTCTACACCTCAGCTGGCTTCAACTCCAGTTGCCCAAGCAATGCAACCAAATGGCTTAGTGGCTCATCAGGGACGACAAATGACACAAGCTCCATTAGGGCTGAACCAGCAGGTCTTGCCTGGAAACCAGTTACCTCAACAGCATGTCGCTTTCCAGCAAGGATCTCAAACTGGCCAATCTGGACAACCTCAGGTTCTTCCAGCAAATTACTCTGCTCTGCAACAGGGAGGTTATGCACCACATCAATTGGGGATGCAGTTGATGCAGCAGCAGCAGCAACAAATGCTGCCGCAAACGGCTCAGCAAGTGCAACAGCACCACTCTCAGCAATTGCAGCAGCACCAGCTGGGCCAGCAAATGCCACAGCAGTCTGGACAACAGGTGTCACAGATTTCTGTTGAGCCAGTGTCACAGCAAGCTGGTCAGAAAATGATGCAGCATCAAGGGTCTCAGATGGCTCATCCTCAGCTACATCAGCTTTCACACCAGCACATGCAATTTATGGGGTATCAGCAAAGTTCTCCTCAGGAGCAACAGAGTTCACAGCAACAAACCCAGAGTGGTGCACCCGGACAGTCGCTTCAGATGCAACAAGAATATAGAGCAGCATATCCAAAGAGGGAAGAAGTTGATTTTCAACAGGTTAATCAAGTTGGATTTTCTCCTCCACAATTTCAACCTGGTGTTGCTTCATCTGCTCAAAACCTGCCTTCTGGATCCAACCCGGGGCCGATGCCCCAGATGGGCATCCATTCTGGTCAAGCTCTGCCATATGGTCGTTTTCCAGTGAACATGCATCAAGGAAGCTCCATTACTCAGTTCCAGCCAGCTGGGGCTGGCTCATATAGTCAGAAACAGAGTCCTGAGTTTCAGAACCAGATAGCTGCCCCCATGATGCATGCGCAGCAGCCTAGTGTGCCTCCAGTTGGCTTGAGAATGGGTTTTGAAGATAATTTACGCAGTAGATCTGGAAGTGAATATCACCATAATGTCGACAAGGAAGGACCAATGAAGAGTCCACAGCAGCCCAAACTTGCAGCAATACCCATGGCAAGAAATCCTCAGGTACTTTTGGTGTTCCATTATGGATCCCATCACTCTCTCAATATCTCCAATTCCTGTGTAATTGCTCATTTTGAAGTAGTTTGGGAGATGGTGTTGATGGCGATAGAATCGCACTTGCAAGGCATAGATTTTCTCTAGATTGATTGATTTTCCTTTATTTGGTTGTCTAAAACAAAATGTTGACACTGTTAGACATATTATTTACTTTGGGGAGCTGTCATCACATGTGGTCACCATTGTATGTATTGTAATAAATGACTGTTATTCCATGTCGCTTTTCTCTTTCGGTCAGCTCTAGCATGGCTTCTTCAAGTTCCCCACATGCTTAAAGGAACTTCAGGTCAAAAGCTTCTAGCTTGATGATATTTGCAATGTTTTGGATTTGGTTTTGATGAAGATGGCCATATTCTCCATTCTTTTAATTTTCTAACACCTCATTATAAAACCCACTACAAATATTACTCTTGAAATCTTCAGTTGCTGCTGTGTTGTGCGTTTTTATTTGGCTTTGGATATTTTGTTCTGGCTTGTATGGTCTTGTGATTTTTTGCTTTCTTTTGTATTTCTATTTTTCTATCCTTGGTCATTTCTGATTTGGTACAATTTTTTATTTAAGCGATGTCCTTTATTGTCTATCAGAAAAACAGAACTGTTTCTCAGTGAGATGGATGTAAGGTCTTTTACTTTGATTTGAGTGCTAACCAAATCTTGAAATATGCATTCAGGCAATGACAATGGGCAATTTGCCTTTCCAAAATGTTGCTCCTGGGCATGGTGCCGGATTGCATGCTCCACCTGGGAATGTGATGCCTAACGTGTACAATCATGCTATGGGAGGTCCTCCATTTGCAAATGATGCTCCTAGAATGCCTTATGGTGGACCTTCAGATGTTTCTAACCTGACACCTGTTGAAGTATATCGTCAACAGCATGAAGTTACTGCAACGGTTTGAACTTTGGACTTTTGTCAATATTAATGTAGATTTGACATTTCATTTTTTTTAGATCTTTAAATACTTGGAACTTACAAGTTTGACAGACTAATGCGTCCAAAGTTATGAAGGAGGATCATAGAGGATATTTAAGATGAATTTGGTCTATATACTTAAAAGAGCTCCTATTATGCTAATTCGAAGTTGTTAAGGAATGATCTGAAATTGAGTCTTTTGAAATGCTATTGGTACTTAAACTCATGCTAAATGGTACATAGGGGTTCTAAAGCTGAAGTAAAGGCACTTGTTAGTTTTTTCCCCTTTTCAAGAGCTGGCATTTTTTGTCTGGAAGTTTGACTGGGATAAACTCAGTAAATTAGCAGAGTTTTTTTTTTTTTCCCTAGTGTATATTGTACTCCGAGTTACCAGAAACTGCTAGTGAGGCTATGATGTGTGATCTGGAATACATGTTCTGCGGTCTGGGTCACTCAATATGATGTTCGGGTGACTGCATTAAAAACTTGTTGGAAGGCGGAAAGACAGGTGCAATATGAAGAAATGCTTAAAATTCTGGACTGAGGAAAATATCTTTATTTGCTGGGTCTTCTCTTGAAAAGGGTTCAGAGATAATATGTGCTGCGCTGGTTACAAGGGAATTTGCTAAGTATTTTTTTCTTTTTTAAAATGGGCCTTTTCTTTTTACTTTGACAAAAAACATATTGTTATAAGCTAACTTGAGCCTTTAAGTATACTTGATTTAGATGGGAAAAGTGGTGACCTAGATAACACTTACTATATATGTTTTTATGTTTTCTGGTAGAGATGCTTGAAATTCTAGACTGAGGAAAATATCCTCATTTGCTGGGTCTTCTTTTGGAAAAAGGTTCAGATGTAATGTGCGCTGCTTTGTTTGTAAGAGAATTTGCTGAGTATTTTTTCAATGGGCCTTTTCTTTTACTTCGACAATGAAATGTATTGTTTATCTTACTGTTAAAGCAATAAGCTGACTTGAGCCTTTAAGTTTACTTGATTTAAATAGGAAAAGTGGTGGCCTAGATGACACTTACTACATATGTTTTAATGTTCTCTGGCCGAAAATTACTTGTGTCCTATCCTTCAAATTGTATTGTTTGGACGAGTGATTTTGGTTTGTTGCAACATTCCGAAGAAGTCTAGCCCCATGTCCCATGTCCTGAGTGAGGTGGCATACCATGTTCCCCTTTTATTCAGCGTGCGTGTTTTAGGTAACCTTGGTTTAATTGAATCTTTAATTTAAAATTTGTTCACTAAAATCTTTTTAGGAGAGGATGTGTCATACAATATAAATATGGGCTTTGGTGATTTATAATATGTATGTATATATTAGGGCTAATATTGGCAGATTTCAGATTGGAAATTCTCTTTCTGTTTATTCAATTCATTGAGATTTATCTTGGATTATAAATCGTTGTGTTCCTATCAGTTTCCCTTCTTGACAATGGATCTGGCATTATATTAGATATTGTGCTTGCTTCTAATTCGTGATACATACTGAACAGGGCGATAATGTTCCAGCACCATTTATGACATTTGAAGCTACTGGATTTCCTCCAGAGATTCTGAGAGAGGTAAGTTATTGTGCTTCATTAGATGAGTTGTGGAAGTTGTGGTTAGCAGAAACTTGGAGAACTTTTTTATTGCCTTACTTGGTTATTAAACTTATTGTTTTACTTCAATCTCATCTGTTGTCACTTGTCGCAGGTGCGATATTTGCTCCGGAGGAGGAGCATATGTCGTACGCTGCACTTCTATTGGCACAATTATCCTAATTTTTGGTGGAGGCAAAATGGAATGTTGAAGCCTTTGTTGGTCATCTTCTAACGGGGTGATTGGCCTGTTGTCCAACTCACACCTGATTGACTGGGATTTCTTGCTCATTGGCTCTGCATCTTATGTCTTTATTGCACTCTTAAGTTGCCTCTAGTTGCTTCTGTAAGCAAACCCACACCCATGGGTTCTGTTTTTTCTTTTTTCTTTTTTATGATTTGCTTTAATATGATTGAGTTTGACCCCATTTGCTTAAGCATAGATATTCTAGGTGTCTTTTGTTCTTTTGTTTACCTGTAATGGGTTTATAACATGCCTTATTCTTTTGCAGATGCATTCTGCTGGTTTCGCTTTTCCCACACCTATACAAGCACAAACATGGCCAATTGCACTGCAAAGCAAAGACATAGTAGCAATTGCTAAAACTGGTTCAGGAAAAACGTTAGGGTATTTAATTCCTGCCTTCATGCTTCTTAGAAGGAGGCGTAACAATCCTCAGAAGGGCCCGACAGTGCTGGTTTTGGCCCCTACGCGAGAGCTTGCTACTCAGATACAAGATGAGGCTCTCAAGTTTGGCCGTTCGTCGAGGGTTAGTTGCACGGTGGGTCTATTTCAACTTCAACTTCAACATCTCCTCCTCCCCCTCCTCCTCCTCCTCCTCCTCCTCCTTCTGCGTATTAGCTCATTTCACCCCGTAGCAACATATCTAAACTGAATTTGGCTATTTCTGGTTCCAGTGCTTGTATGGTGGAGCTCCGAAGGGACCGCAACTGAAGGAACTAGATCGAGGAGCTGACGTTGTGGTGGCGACTCCTGGACGGCTAAATGATATCCTTGAAACGAGGCAGATAGACCTAAGCCAAATCTCTCTTCTTGTGCTTGATGAGGCAGATCGCATGCTTGACATGGGATTTGAACCTCAGATCCGTAAGATCGTAAATGAGCTTCCACCTCGCAGACAAACTCTGATGTATACAGCAACATGGCCCAAAGAAGTGAGGAAGATAGCTGGTGATCTTCTTGTTAACCCTGTCCAGGTTAACATTGGCAGTGTTGATGAGCTTGCTGCGAACAAATCAATTACACAGGTAGCAAATGCAAAATGCATGTGTGTCAGTGACATAATGATAGTAACCCCTTATGATTGATCTTCTTCGAATCTGAGCGTGATATAAACTCTATTACCTGCATCTTTTATGTTGGACACATCTTTATATAAAGTTCTCTGGGATCGCAGTTCATAGAAGTAGTTAGCGGTATTTTTGGTGTCTGCTTCACAATATAACTGTTCCTTCATCTCTTATTTTCGTTTTTACCACTGTGTTCCTTGGAACAAAATCTGATAAGAAGTGGGACACTTGATGCATAATTATTTGATAGGCGTTCATGTATTAGCATGATAGGAAATGTGAACTATACTCAGTCACTTTGCTGCTTGCTGCGACAATTTTCTTCACTAGTTAATTAGCCTATGTGAAGTTTAAAATCAATATGTAGTGTTGCTTCGCACTTCAAATCTGGAATATTTTAAGAATGATGGAAAATCTTGTCACTTATTGAATTTAAATACAATTAACGGCCATAATTTAATTGATTCGTCTGAGTATTAACTTAGGTTAAAGTATTTACTCACAGAACTCCAAGTAGATTGGTGGAAATTTTTAGAGCCTTTAACCCACAATACTGTAGATGGAAGGGAATGAATCATAGTATATAATGGGAAGAATTGCAATGAAGATGTGGTGCAAGTTTATAGAAGACAGAAGCAAATACGCAAGTCGGAGTTAGGATATTCCGGTAAGTGTAATTAGAAAGAGAGAACATGAACTTCAATCGAGTTTTAAAGTCTAGTCAATACTTTAGCTTGTGACTAACTTCCTCATTATCTTAGCTGAACACATCAAATCTAACTAAAATTACTTGGATGATAAGACTTTAAGAATGAGTAAAAAGAGATCTTACTGGCTGAAAAAAATTTGCACTAAAGATGCCCTTGGATCTCAGTTAGCACTTGAAGTTACCCTGCAACCTTATAATTTAATTCCTGGATAATGTGATCCCGATAAATATTTTATTTCTACTTTTGAGGATAAATAATTAGCCTTCTCCTGCAAGTGTTCATATACTCACTAATTACTGTGTTCAATGGGATGTAAAATTTGCTAGGGTATGCAACTGTGTACAATATGCCATTTTTTTTTTTTTTGCAATCTTTTCATTTTAAGGTAAAGCTGGTTAGATTTAATGTGCTTAAATAAGTCTTGCATGAATATAGTACAAAAAAAGGTATGGGATAGGTGTAAAAACTTGACCAGATTACCTTTCTTGCTTAGCAATTTCCTATGAGATATGATCTTGTTTTGTCCGTGTTTCTATTGGATTGATATGACAAAAGGGTGCGGGCTTTTCATTTGGTGTTTATGAGATGAAGCTCTTCCTGATAATGAAATTATAGGTTTGACAAGCTTGGGGGCTAATCTCTTAGGTTTATCTGCTCAATAGTACAACTCTACTATTGGATTCAATCTTGCTTCCTTTACTTCATGGCCTGATAATCTCTCCAAGTTTCTGCTCAAAGAATTTTTATCTGCTTTGCAGCATGTTGAAGTGGTACCTCAAATGGAAAAACAGCGGCGTCTGGAGCAGATCCTTCGTTCCCAAGAACGGGGTTCTAAGGTAATTGTTTTTTGCTCTACAAAGAGGTTGTGTGATCAGCTTGCACGCAGCATTGGACGTAATTTTGGAGCTGTTGCTATTCATGGAGATAAGTCTCAAGGCGAGAGAGACTGGGCTCTGAATCAATTTCGGAGTGGAAAGAGCCCTATATTAGTTGCCACTGATGTTGCTGCTCGGGGCCTTGACATAAAAGATATCAGGTTACTTCTTTGCTTTTTTCTCTTTTAGAACTTGTTGACCTGTCTGAACTAGTAAGCAACGAAGTCTGTTAGAAGTATTTGTATCCCAGAATTTGCATTTGTTGGTGTTTCAGGGTGGTGATCAATTATGATTTCCCTACTGGGATTGAGGATTATGTCCACCGAATTGGGAGAACTGGGAGGGCCGGTGCAACTGGAGTGTCGTATACTTTCTTCTCTGAGCAGGACTGGAAATATGCAGCAGATTTGATAAAAGTCCTAGAGGGGGCAGACCAGCAAGTTCCCCCTGAGGTGAGAGAGGTGGCTTCCCGGGGTGGGTCTGGTTTTGGCAAAGATCGTGGAAGGGGCAGCCGTTTTGATTCTAGTGGTGGTGGACGTTGGGATTCAGGAGGTCGTGGCGGTGATTTTGGTGGCCCTGGCAGTATGGGTGGTGGCAACTTTGGTGGTCGTGGTGGAATGAGAGATGGGAACTTTGGTGGTCGGGGTGGAATAAGAGATGGTGGGTTTGGGGGACGTGGAGGAGGTCGGGATGGCTTTGGAAACCGTGGTGGAAGAGGTGAATTCTTTCCCAGGCGTGGAAGAGGATCCCGATCATTTGGTGGACCGCCAGGCAGTGGTCGGGTTGGTTGGGACAGGAATGACCGTGGCCCAAACGATCGCTTTGATATGGATGGACGTGGTGGCTATGCGCGTGGGCGTGGACGGGGGCGGTTTGGTAATAGAAGAGACTTTCCAGATATGGGTAGAGGTAGAAGTTACAGTCGTAGCCCAGATATGGTACGAACATGGGGCAGCCGTAGCCGCAGCAGGAGTCGTAGCAGAAGCTGGAGCCGTGGTCGCAGTAGGAGCTGGAGCAGGAGCAGAAGTCGCAGCCGAAGCCGGAGTTGGTCAAGGGGGCGGAGCCGTAGCTATAGCCAGAGCCCTGGCCGGAGCAGGAGCCGGAGTCGCAGCCGCAGCAATGAAAGGAACAGGAGGCCTCGTGTTTCCAAGTTTGATCAGAGAGAACCGGATAATTCAGGCCTTGGTGCCCTTCCTGTGTCTGAAACTTCACTTGCATCTCCGGTTATGCCATCAGATACATTTTCAGTTAAGCCGGCTGAGGATCCACCTGTGATTGCTGATACAATGATTGTGCCTTCTGTGACTGAGGCAGATCATTCAGTGGCAGAGCCATGAATTTTGATTTTGGCGTTTTCTGGTAGCCATTCATCTTCTTTCAGTTCATCGGTTCCAAATTTTGCTTCTACCCAACGCAGCTTAGTGGAGGATAGGCCAATACATGAATACCTGAAGTTGCTGTCGTGCATTGGAACGAATTTAATGGTTGGATGTCAAGTATTCTGTTGGATGCTATGGGTGCAGGACATTGTAGTGCACTGAGGAAACTTACCAGTCGCGATGGAGCTCGGAATCAAGAGGGGTCACTTCCTTTTGCCGGATTCAAGGGTGCTCGTGCTGAAGTGGAATTTAGGTAATAGTTGGTCTGGTACTTGGTGGTGGGATTTTAGTATTCAGTATTCAGGAAGCAAGCTATTGCATTCTCTGTTTCATAACACTGCGAATTCAATTGTTTCTGCCAAATTATTGATCTTGCAGAGCAGGGGCCAGGCTTTGGTTCTTCCTTGATTTCAATCATATACGCTGAAAATGGCAAATAATATGATCAGTAAGCAGAGAGAATTAAATAATTGGGGACCGAACTAAAAAAATACGGCAAATGCAATTGGGACGTTAGAATGACTGATTAATCTAAGACTTGCGAGAGTCATGGTTAATCATTATAGCAGGGAGGCCAACTCCGAACAATCTAATTTTCCAAAATGAAGCTACGTGGGATGGTGCAGCCGCATCCATAGCCAATCTCCGATCACCGGAATAAGAACAGAGGACACTTAGTAGCTGGTATAGTTACACCGGTCGACTGGTCTTATCGCGGACTTGACATGTGACCTTAGCACTTCGATCGCAGTTCTCTCTTAAAGAAGCGATCACTGGGATAAGAACAATGGGCACTTGGTAGCCAGTATCATGCCGGTAGACTAGTCTTATTGCGAACTTAACATGTAATATCAGCGTTTCAAACGCATACTATTCTTAAAGAAGCCATCAAGCACTTTTGGGTCAGGGTTTTTATTGTCAAGCATTCAAGCTCTCAGAGCACCCAACTAATCCAATTAAGCCACAAGAGTCGTCCCATCTGAAATAACCATGTATACCCACCAAGAGGAAACGTCTCTCAACCTTTTGGTAGGAAATGAGGTCATTGACTTTGTTCTGAATTTTGGAGAGTATTTAATTTCCTCCTATCCATGAAAAACTCTATCAACAGTCCTCCAGCCCCAAGAAGAAAACCCTCTATATAAAGGCTCTTGCACATCATCGCCTTAAAATTCAGAGAGAGAACAAGTATAGCACGAGAGAGAAGGAAAAATGGGCTCTGCTTATATCATTTCCTCCTTTCTTTCTTGCTTCACATTCCTGCTTTTGTCCATCAATTTCTCATCATCTGCACTTCTAGAAATGAGGGGCTCGGACCGTATGATCAAAGACATTTGTTCCGAGACCCAAGACCCTGTCTTTTGCATGCAGATTTTAGCATATGACCCTCCAACAAAGGGCGCAGCTCTTCTCAGGAGTCTTGCACTGTTCTCTCTGGACTTAGCTCAAGCCAGTGCAAGTGAAACGCAGATTGCAATCAACGCGAGGATAAAAAACACCAGCGACCCACAGCTGAGGGAGGCGTTTGTCACGTGCATGACTGCTTATGGCGAGGCCATTTCCGCTCTGAGGGATGTGGACAAGTTCATCGTTTCGGGCGATTATGTTAACCTGAGGACTCAAGTTTCAGGTGTCGTGGCTCATGTTGAGCAGTGCCAAACTGCCTTGAAGTTCAAGCAGGAAGCAAGTCAAGCTTCAGTTGGCGCCAAGAACAATGACTTGAAGCGAACTTGCAGCATCATCTTAGCTATTTCTAATCGTCTGCTTGCTCTGAATTAGATCTCAAACGAGACTTGTATCAATGCTGGGCCAAGTCCTAGTGCCATGAATAATGAATAAATCTAAATCTAAATATTTCTCTGCAAGACACGATTTATTAAACGAAATTATAACCCAGTAAAATATTATCAGACCATCCATATCCAAACCAAACCTACAGCAACCAAATCTATTATTTGGCCAGAATTAGGATGATGAAGAGGTAATGTAGCCTGCATGCCATAATAGATGTCCCTTTGATATGGAGCATCTTGAGGGAAGCTGTGAACACGTCTGATGAAAGAATTTAGTTAAAGACACTTGTTAAGTAACTAATTATGAAACTTTACCCATTGCAATTACTGATTTATATACGTAATCATTACTTTTTTTTTTGGTCGAAGTAATCATTACTTTGAAAAATGAGTTTTTCTCACTAAATATGCCTAATAAGTTCCTTGAGGGCTAATAAGAAAAAAAATGGGGACTTGTTACTGAGTGCCTTCAAGGAACTTGGTTGGCAAGCAATTAAGAAAAAGTTCACAGTTCACAGTATATCATTTTTCTTCTTCGTGATTTGTATAATCAATGTTTAGAAAATCACAATGTTCCTCCTTGATCAGCATGCTCAGCAAATACTTCCGCATACATGCTAAGAAAACAGAAAAACAATTTCGAAAATGGAAAATATCATAATGCCATTGTTTATAATTAAGAAATCCTTTCAACAACCTCAAAAGCGAAAGGCAACGTGAGTGGGGCTAACGATCAGAATTGGCAAGTGACTGATCTTGTTTCTAATCTGTGTCAATTCATGTCAATCTCAAAACACATCAATTTTGATTCTACATGCTAAATAAATGACATGCTACAAAAACGTATCAATTCATGTCAACCGATATTAACATAAAAGGCTTTGCGTATCGTGTCGTGTCGTATTCCGATTTTTGCTATTTTCGTTTCATAATCGTATTCGTGCCGTGCAAACAAATCATGTCTACCGGCCCTTAGAATCTGTCCCTTTTTACTGATAACGCCAGACAATCAGTTATAGGATCTGCATTATTTTAACTTCACGAGCATCTTGTTTCGAGCGGCGGTTCTAAAGCACTTCACGTAATGGTTGAGACTTCCAAAAACTTCTTCCTTTTCTTGGTCAAAATGGCAATTGCTGCATGCGATTGAATCAAGACGTCTTAAATAAATATTCGCAAGTAATTTGGATAAGAGTAGGGATACCGAAACTAGTTGGTTACCTATGGAAAAAGATTGGTAAGTCAATTAAAGAAAAATTGGAATTTAATTATAAAAAAGTAGGTAGATATTAGATGTTATTAAGAGAGACAAATAAAAGCTAGTAAAAGAATTAAAACAAATCGATATTTTTGCTAGAAAGACCATTTATATAATTTCCGACAGATTTTAAGAGTTGTGATTTTTAAGGAAAATTTACCCAATTAGTCCTAAATTTATTGCACCAATGTGAATTGAGTCATCAATTTTTCAAGTTTATCAATTTAGTTCTAAACCTTTACACAAAATTTCAATATAGTCATTCTGATTAATTTTCGCTAGAAATTATTGATGTGGTGATCTAGTCATTACAAATCATCACACGTAACACATTACGATAGAGGCAATTTCTGTCGAAAATTGGTCTCGAAGGTTTATGACCAAATTGACAAAATTGAAAAGTTAAAGATTGAATTGGCATCCATATGATAGGCTTAAGACTGATTGGAAAATTTCACCTATTTTTCATCACTGAATTTTTCATATTTCCCCTCTTTTAGTAATTTACCAGCATGGAAAAGACCCCTTTTTGGGTCAACGAAATGGTATAATCTTATCCTTGGATTAGTTCTCAACTAGACTTGTATCATTGGTTCGCCAAAAGAAAAAAAAAATCTGGACTTGGATTAGATTTGGTTCGAAGTACTAATGTCTTGCGGGAAAAAGTCCATATCAAATGAAGCCCGTGTGCCATCGTAAGTGTTAATTCCACTACGGATCAATGCCCTTCCTTGGCGGATCAGAAGTATTGAGACCACATGAAGGCACGATCGTCCTCTGATGATATAGAGAATATACAGAACTCTAAGGCCCGTCCTTTGCGGATCAGAAATCAAACAGTATCTCTTGCACCAGCTGTTACCATAACCAGCCAACGCTTCTTTACCCACTTGAGTCGCTTGAGAGTCCTTTGTGAGCCCACTGCTGGCATGACATCGTCGACTCTGATCACGGGTCACCCCCTCATGCCCGGCTTGATCACGGGTCATGGTTTTTGAGATTGCACGAGACATATCCATTGGTGTAGCATCCCATTCGTAGACGACGTGCGATTCAAGATACAAATGACGATTGACACCCAACGAAAAGGCTTTTCATATCATAGCGAGTGATTAAAAAAGACCTCCGGTTCTTCAACCGGACATTCGACTTTTTCCCCGCGTATTATTGTCTGTTTACACAAACTCAGTAAGATTTGCCAGTGTTCTAAGCTATGGCATAAAGATTACTAAAAAATTTGTGACAGCCTAAAGAAAAACTGCAATGAATGCACAAATAAGGTTTGCCCTCATGAATCTGAATTTAGATATAGCATATTCCACATGGTGGCACAGCATTATATTTTGCCTTGTAATATGCAAAGACTCAGACTCTCAAGCCTGAACCACATCAATTACCTTACCCAACATAATGGTACACTCCAACTTCAGTTCTGACATACATAACAAACTTCTTATTCCATACAGTGCCAGCAGAGCTTGCAATGAGCGACTCAGATGCGGACAATAGTCGGCTTGTAGTCGATCACGAGTACTTTTTCCAGATGGGAAAGGAACAGGTTCGCGAATTCAACGTGAGCAGGATGACCAATGTACTCTGCTACTCCCTCGGTGCTCTCGAATGTTGATTCAAAGATGTGTGTGAAGCCTTGGTGCAAGTTCTCGATGCTCACATCCTTTCCCCTAATTTTACATAAAGAAGTGATAACCCCAAGGTCAGGCATCTGAACAAGCTCTTAAGGAACATTCCATGACAGATCACCAAGACATAATTTTGAGAACTCTAGCGCACCCAACTTCTATTGATTGAAAGTCGAGGTCGACAAAGTAGTAAAGGCTATGGCATAAAGAGTAGTCAATGTCCCTTTACTGCTAGTTGAATGTTGTGAATCTAACCTGACAAAAAGGCTGCTTCGATTGAAGGTGTTTCTTCAGCACTATAATTTGGTTGTAAAAATCAAATGTAAGCTCAGATCAAACTCTGATCCAGAGATAGAGAATGAATACTTCCAGATGTTATGGATCCTCACTATTGAAGGATAGATCTATCGAGATCGCGACACATCAAGCAAAACAAATGGTTTGTAATGTATCCTGATCTCCGAGGACAAACTAAGTGAATTACTAGACTCTGGGTCGTATAGCTTAAAAGCCTGTGTTCTCTTATAACTGGTCAATCTTCGCTTATCTATTTCTTCAAAGAACCTCTACATCAAAGAGTTCTTCAGGGTCCTATTTCAGTTGCAAGATTAAACTGGAAGCTCAGAACAACTCCAATCCAATGAAGGACAAGGAACACTCCCACATGGTGACGCAATGAAGTAACAAACAAAGAACAATCTTCGAAGTCAAATTTTCTCGGATTTGCAACACCAACATCAGGCAACATTACACCGATTTATCTTCTTTATAACCTCAATCTCAGATAAACAATTTACCATAAATCAGGCAGACATAACCAACCACAACCCACTTGCCCTCTTTGAGATTTGATGTCAACAAAACAAAATTCAGCTCCACGACGAGGTTTCAAATATCAACAACGTGCACTTAAAGAAAATGTGCAAGATCAAAGAGAAATCAATCACATAAACTGGGTTCAAGTAAGCATCAAAAAGGAGGGGGAACGGAGGTAAAGGACACACAGATCAGACAGGGAGAGAAGGATACCAGTGGAAAGATTTCATGGGTTCGACGAGGTTGACGAGATTGGCGTAACCCTTGATGAGTCGCTCGATTTGGTCAGGCGGGGTTTCGTCTTTGAACTTGGCGAGCAGCACATGCTTCACCAATCCCTTCGCTTCCTCCATCATCGGTTTCCACTTCGGAGTTCGAAGCCACTGGTCATACTGCACTGTCTCTTAATTTATAGTTGTTCAGAGAAATCAAACTTAATTTATCTAATCCCAAATCTAATCCGAACATTTTTTTTTATCCCAAATCTATCCAAACTTTTTATTTGTCTCGAAAAAAAAACCCCAAATTGTATGCCTAATTCCAAATTTATCCCGAATATTTGTTGTTTGAGTGAAAAATTATCATTTTGCACTCTAGTATCAAATTTCCTAGATTAGCCCTTCATTCAAAAAACATGATTAGTCTTTTTCAATTTTTTGATTAAAGAACGGTTTTTTTTTTACAAGATAATATTTCATGTCCCCTTGTTGATGTGGATCTATTATAGATATGAAAATGTCATATCAGATTAGAATTGGACTACAAGAGTAGATTTTAGAATGAATTGAAAGTTGATATGTTTTTCAGACAAAATATCGGGGCAAATTTGGAACTTGATTTAAAGTTCGAGATTTTTCTTTTTCAGAAAAAAGAAGTTCATTGTAAATTTGAGGTTTTACTTAAAGTCGTGGGTTGTTATGAGATAAAAAAAAGTTAGGGATAGAATTGAGACTATACTTAAAGTTAGATATTTTTGTAAATGGAATTGGGCCATTATATGTTTACCCTAAATTTTCAATTTGTTACCAATCATCCCTTGAATTTGTTAACTCCGTTAACTCCCATCATATTTTCTGTCAGCATGTACGTTTCGTATGACTTTTAAGATATATAAATGCATTTCATCTCAAAATCTCTCTCTTAACCTTAATTTCTCTACAAAAATGAAAAGAGAATTGGGGGATTGGGTATTAGTAAAAGATTTGGGGGCAAACGTGTATAACCCCAAAGTTTAAAGGGGTTTTGTATGATTTCCCCTGGTCCTTTTTAATCCTAGGTGAATGGCACCGTTTTAGCAGTGCCAAAACATCGAAAGACGCTAGGCACACTCTTATTTAAACCTTGCCCAATCTCCTTGGCAAAGCCGTGAGTAAAGCGATTTCATTTGTTCCACACGTCAATAGCCAATTTTAAAGAATGAACAGAATCTTTGAAATTTGCATTTCTTCACCGGGCTTCGACCATGTCTAAGTACATATGGGCACAAGATCAATATATTCCATTTCTAATAGGATGCCATCAGTAGCAAAAGTAAAGGAGGATTGCTCACAGATCTCAATCTACAAGGGCCCATCTCAATTCTTTGATTCAGATAAGATGGAGCTCATCAAGTCTGTGGAGCTTCTCGGCTCATCACCTCTGCGTTATATTTATTTATTTATATGCACATTCATATACACACACAAAATGCGTATTTTTCTACTTTGAGGCCCATTAGTTACTTTTTCTAATGAGTATTAAAATATAAAACATGGCTGATTTTTTTTTATATGGGTGGTACTTCCGGATGGGGTAGAGAGTAATCTAGCTAGATGCATAAAAGAAGTTTAGTATTGGCACAATTAGGGGCCAAAAAGTTCAGCCCGGCCGAAGGGAAGACCTTGCATATTCGTCCGGGTGATCCTTTACTAATCTATACAATTAATGTTAAACACGTTAAGAACTCCTTCCCACCTTTCACTTTCTTTCTGAGGAGATAAGAGATATGTGGTAAATATAGGACGCTGGGAAAAGAGAGAAACGAAAGCTCAGCATAAAAGATAAGAAGAGTTGATAATTTGCAAAGTATCGTGTTTTCTTTCCAATTGGTTTATAATGTTTACCAACTCTTTAGTAATTAAACATCATGGGAAAATAAAATCAAGTTATACCTCTCTATGTACCATGCTTAACTTGTTCAGCACGTTTAAACCGAAATCGCAACCCGTCGATGATATTCATGCCTACCGAAGCCACACTGATAAATGCGGGCAACCAGAATTATTATCTCTTGGGATTCGGTTTGAAGTGCTGATATTTAATTGAAAGATACATATTAATGTGGCGTGTGTGCTATTATAAACGTCATTCAAATAAAGGATTGAGCCAATGAATATCTTAAGGGGGCTTGACAAGGCATGCTTAACCAAAAAGACAGTTATTTTCCAAAGAACATATTCATAAAAATTGAAACAAAATACAGGGGTAATTGTCCAAAAAATTCTAAACATTTTGGAACTTTACTGATTTAGTCCTCAACCTTTGTCTTTTTTTTTTGCCAATTCAGTCATAAACCTTTTGAAACGTTGTCATTTCAGTCGTTTCGGCGATTTTGTGCCAGAAAATGCCTACATCGGTATCTGACGTGGCAAGACATCCACGTTGTTTCTTGCACAAAGTCGCCGGAAGGATTGAAATAACAACATTTTAAAAGATTTAGGATTGAATAGGCAAAAAAAAAAGATTTAGGACTGAATGGAAAAATTCTAAAAAGTTTAGGACTTTTTGGACAATTGTCCCCAAAATACAGCACTAATAGGGAAGGTAAGTATTTCTGACTGAAATCTTTTTGAGTCGTTTGGAAGTTTTGTATTCATCCAAGGTCTATATTCATCTTATTTCATGATAAATAAAGGTTTTAACATGCAAGCTCATTGTTAGCATGACATTGTAGGCTCTAATTGCAGCTCACCCAGGCTCGCCTGGCTTTAAAGCCGGTCATGTATTTTGTGGTGGCACGAAACATATCTAACAAGGAGCTCGCATGTTAAAACCAATTTTTTAATCATAAAAAAGATGAATATAAACCTTGGATGAATACAAAACTTCCAAATGACTCGAAAAGATTTCAGTCAGATTTACTTACCTTCCCTATTAGTACTGTTTTTTGGGGACAATTATCTAAAAAGTCCTAAAACCTTTTAGAATTTTTTGATTCAATCATAAACATTTTTTTTGCCAATTCATTCTAAATCTTTTTTTGACATGTCTTAGATGTCACGTGTGAACAAGTTACTACTTGTTCAGATTCGGTTTGAAGTACTGGTATTTTCATTGGTAGATCTGTATGAAATGTGGCACGTGGTGTTATAAATGTCAGTTCGTAAAGGATTAAGCCTATGAGTATCTTAAGGGGACTTAATTAAGCATGTTTAATAAAAAAGAAAGTTACACATTCCATACTGGGATGCGGCATGATTTCAGGCTTACAATTTGCGGAGACCAAGTCACTCAAGTCTAAACCTTATTAATAATCTTAACCAAAATAACGACACCCTCGAACTTCAGTTTCGTCATAGTTGACAAATTTTATTATTCGAATGCAACACTGGCGGAGCTTGCCATGCGATGTCAATTCAGGTACCGTAAGGAGTCGACTTGTACTCGATCACGGCTGCCTCCTCCAGAAGGGGCCTGGCGCGCTCGTGTAATTCGAGGTAAGCAGGATGAACTTTGTACTCTTCTACTCCCTTTTTGGTCTCAAACGTTTGCTCGACGACGTGCGTGAAGCCTTCGTGCAAGTTCTTGATCTCCAAATCCTTCCCCCTAAGTTTCACATGGATAACCCAAGATCAGGCATCTGAACAAACTGCTAAGGAACATTCCATGACAGATACGCCAAGACATGAATAGGAGCACGCCAGTCACCCAACTTCTATCTATTGAGGGGGAAGAAGGCGCAAAAGAAGGGAAAGAAAAACGTAGAGATTAGATAGGGAGGGAAGAATACATGCGCCAAGTTTTCAAGGGCTCGATGTGGTTGACGAGTTTGGAGTAATCCTTCATGATTTGCTCGACGTGGTCAGGTGGGACTTCGGCTTTGAACTTCATTAGCATCACACGCCTCATGGGTCCCTTCGCTTCCGCCATTGTTAGTTCCTACTTCGGAGTTTAAAACAACTGTTCTCACTCCAACGTGTATGTGTTCCACACTTGCCACTATCCTTTATTTATAGCGGTTTTGAGAAATCACTCACCCGGACTTTGAGGTAGTACATGTTTAACTCTAACCTTATATTTTTCATGTGGTTATACATTAGCCTAGAACATTCTTTTTAATGTAGCCATCAACCAAAATAGTTACACAAACGGTCTCTAAATTTTGACCAAGTGTGCAATATAATCCTTAAATTTTTAATTTGTTTAATGCAATCATTTAACTTTAACCAAATGTGCGATTTTATCTTTAATCTTTAAATGTGTTTAATGTGGTTTTGAACTTTTTGTATATATTCAATATAGCCCATGAATTATGAGTATATACAATATTATCCTCAAATTCCAATTAATAGAAGTCTAGCGAATTAATTGAATGCATACCAAATGGTCAACTACCACATTGAACAAATTATATATTCAGGAACGACATTACACATTAAGTCAAAATTCAAGAACCATTTTTCCCGTCATACAAAATCCTCGATTATATTTTCTTAGCATGTGTAATTGACGTAGCTTTTAAGAGGCAAGAGTGTATTTTCATCTTATTGTTTCTTTTTAAAGAAACCTCTCTTTTATCTTTGATATCTATAAATAAATAAAAATGAAGAAATGAAGAGAAATAAATCAACTAACATATTAATATTAGTGAATCAATTTTATTTATCTGTGTTTATTCTTTTTCTTATATAATCTTATTTTTTTAATAAGATGGCTATATTTATGAAACCTTATCATTGTCAAAAATCAAATTTTATGTCTAAAAGTATTAAATTTGTCTAATTTCTTTTACATTTTAATCTGATGAAAAAAAGTGTAGTTTTCCAGCCAAAGTTTGTGCTTTGCAATTATTTTTCTCTTGATGAATCTTAATTATCAAGTTAACAATAAAACTGTCTATCTATATATGAATAGTCATTTATTGAAAAAATGTCGTCACTCCTTGCTTAAATTGTGTTTATATTATTGTCGCATAAAAATTAGGATAGTGAGTGCTGCATAAAAATTAGGTGGCTTCGAGTGTCCTCCTTCTCCTCCTCTCATAGGCTTGGAATTCCCCCATTTTATTTTAAGCTAACTCTATAGATCTTTTCGACAGCTAAAGCGAATTGAGTCGAACTAACTATCCTAAGACTCCGCAACCCAACGCTAGGTTTTCCTCTTTTCCCTTAAGTTACTCTATGGATCTTTCCGACGCTTAAAAGTGGATCACATCTAGCTTTCTATTCATTATATTTGTAAGCACATTGTACTGGTGTTGCGAATCGCGGATCTATGTGATGGTACTTCTAGGGCTCAACCCTGGGCAAGTCTCCAGAAATTCACTAGTTCAGCATGCATGTCCGTTGAAAAACAATGAAAGCACACGAACGAAAAGGACCAAACTTCAGCCAGAAAGAGATCGGCTGGTTGTTTGGTGGACTTTGAATGGTAGTAGGGTTGAAAAGATTCAATGGCAAATGAACTTGTTGATACAAAAAGACAGGAGGTCGAATTTTAATCGGGGAATAATGCGAATAAGTTTTGTTTGAGAGGAGAAGGCGTTATTTGAGTGACAAGTCAGACAATGAGGAAATGTGACCAGGAGATGTACCCCCAAGCTGAAGGCCAATGGAAAGGACTTAAAAGGACCTGAAACTTACAAAATTAAAATGAATTTGATATATAGAGACTAAGCTTCTTTTGTAGAATTTTCAAATAGATTATTGAACTCTAAATTCAATTATACTACGCACTAAAAAGTTTTTCCCAATTATACATCACACGTGAAGGCTTCGCGATAACGACCATGAGCAAAAGCAACCATGGCCTTGCCAACTGCAAGTGAGGCCACCTTCGTCGGTGGCTGGCAACCAACGACCCTCACGGCCATAGTAGGAAAACAAATAAGAAGGACGAAAAATAAAGGAAAAATAAAAAAAAGATGAAAAAAATTATTCAATATTATTCACGTTAGTGGTGGCACGTTAGCGTTGGCCGGCCAAAATTAGATAGATGAATTGAATGGGTACAAATACAATTAGCACGGTAATAATAAACATATGACATTATTTGTAATTATCCCACACATAAGACCTTAGTTATTTGCTGATTAATCATGCGCACGTGTCAAAGAGACATATACTATGATAGTTCTTATCACTGTTGTCGTTGGACTTGGTCCAATGGCCGGTCCGTGCAATTTCTTGTATATTATGACTTTTGCATATGAAGTCAATTGTGGTACCATGGCTATGTCATAAATATGGTGCATCGAAACATACAATTCGCCGTTGAGAGAGGAAAAGTTGTATTGTTTATTCAGCAAAGTTTAATATATATATACGCACACACAAACACACAAAATAAACCATGAGACATTTAAAATTTGTTCTACCCTATATATCTCTACCACTCCCCCTCAAGTTAGAGCATAAATAATAATTATGCCTATCTTGTCACAAATGTATTTTATTATCCCATTACTAAAAAAATTAGTAGAGACGTTTACAAATTGTTCACTAGTTTGAATGTGGCTGGGAAGGATCACTCTATTTTGCAATTTCTCTAGAATGAAATGACATGAACCTCAATGACACATGATAGAAGCTATACGTACTGCAACTCTGCTATCACACCATGTTGTCATATGAATTGAAGTTTCAAAGCCTAATTCGGTTAACAACCGCTAAATGCACACTAAATTCACATGTCACTTGTGCCATGGCTCTATACTTTAACTTAGTGCTGAAGCGGGCAATAGCATTATGTTACTTACTCTTCCATGACACAAGATTTCCTCCAACTAAGGTACAACATCTAGTAGTTGATCTCCTATTATCTAGAGACCATGCCTAGTCAACATTAGAGAATCCTTCAACTCTGTTATGATCATGATTTTAATAAATAATTCATTTCTCAGAGTCTTCTTCAAGTACCTCAAAATTTGAATGACTACATCCCAGTGAAACATACAAGGAGAAGATGAAAACTAACTTACCATACTAACTAAAAAGGTAATGTGTAGTCAAGTACTTTTACAATAATTTAGCCTACCTACCGGTCTTTTATATCTCTCAGGATTATCAAGAATCTCTCCTCATTTGGAAACTAGTTTAACCCCTTGCCTCATGGGTGAATCAAGAGGTTACGTACTTGTCTCAGTGAGAAAATCCAAAATATTTTTTTTTACTGTGACATAACAACACATTTTTGTGACTGTGCCACCTCAACTCTTAGGATATATTTCAGCTTTCCTAAGTCCTTAGTTTAAAATTGTAGTTAAAGATAGACCTTTAGCTCAATTATACCAATCAAGTCATCTCTTGTGATGATAATATCATAAATATACATAATTAAGAATAGTTTGTCTCCCCCTGACTATTTGTAAAAAAGGGAGTGATCATTTTCACATATAGACAACTCAAAAGAAAGTACAACCTTAGCGAATCTTCCAAACCAAGCTCTTGGAGATTGCTTCAATTGTATAAAGATTTTTTTTTTAATCTACACACCAGTCCACCAAACTCCCTTTGGGAAACAAACTCTAGAGGTTGCTCCATATAAACTTCCTCATGAAAAATACCGTGCAAAAAAGCATTCTTGACATCAAGTTGAGACAAAAGCCACTTATAAGTTGTAGCATGAGATGTCAAAATACGATAGAAGCAATTTAGCAATAGGAAAAAAAAGTGTCCAAATAATCAACCATATACATCTGAGAATAACCTTTGGCAACAAATCTTGCTTTTAAAAGAGCAAGAGAAGCATTAGGATAGACCTTCACAACATACACCCATCGACAACCAGTAGCAATTTACCTTAAAGAAGAGGAATAAAGTCCCGCGTTTGTTTATCTAAAGGGCATGTGATTCTTCTTCTATTGTTATCCTCTAGCTAGAATTTTGTAATGCTTTAGATACAGACTGGGGGATAGGATGTTGGTCAACAGTAGATAAAAAGTGCCGGAAAAAAAAGGAGATGCAGAACAATATGAGATAAAATTTGCAATGAAATGTTAGGTATAGACACGTTTACCTTTGCAGTAAGTAATAGGGAGATCGAGGTCAGATACACAAGGGGAATGGGCTAATGGTGGATCCATAGCTACTTAAAGACGTGTTGATAACAGGAGAAAGGTGGGTAACCATAACTACTCGAGGACGTCAAGTGTAAACCTGAAGAGGAGTTAGTTTCTTGATAAAAATCAATGAAACAGTTGGAATAGTTGACTGAATGATGGTGACATTGAAATTTTCATCCATTTTAAATACAATAATTGGAACATTATGATAAGGAGTGGATTCAAAATATAAAACTCCAGTGACTATAAAATATTTTTTCAGCAATGGAGAATAACGGCAGTATCCTTTTTGAGTACATGAATAACCTAAAAACATACAGTCGATAATTCATGTTAATAATCAGAATAAAACAAACACAACCAAAAATATGATGTGGTAAGACAACTCATTTGAAAACCAAGTAGAAAAAGGAACACCAGTTCGTAAGACAAAAAGAATGCATGCAATTACTAAGATAGTATGCAGTTAGAACAACATTAGACCAAAATGTTTTGAGAACCTTCTTCTCGAACAATATGGATTTGGTAACCTCCAGTAAATGCCTATTTTTACTTTCAGCAAATCTATTTTGTTGTGGTGTATTAGAACATGAAGATTCATGGATCATACTATATTGAGTCATAAAATCAGAAAATGGTGCTGAAAAGTACTCATTAGCATTGTTAGAACACAAGATTTTAACATGAACACCAAATTGAGTCTCTATAGAAAATAATTATGAATGACTTTTTATAAAATATAACCAAGTGACTCTAAAATAGTCATTAACAAGAGTAACAAAATATTTGAATTCAAATTGGAAACCACATGATAGGGGCCCCAAGTATTTGAATGAACTAACAAAAAATGAGACACCACTCATTTATTTACTCAAAATATGTAACTAGTACAATGCAATTTACCAATACAAGACTCGTATTCTAAACTAGAAAATGGACTGAAAACTAGAATCCAACTTTTGAAGACTTTTTAGAAAAGGATGACCAAAATGACAATGACTTTGATTTAGAGATGCAACACTAGAGCAAGCGATTGAAGGAGCATCCCCAAGCACATACAGCCCCCATGTCTCACGTCTTCTACCAATTGTTCTTTTCATAGCCAGATCCTAAAAAATGCAAGAATTATAGTAGAATGTTATTAATTCTGAAAAGTTTTAGTTAATTTACTAAAAGGCATGAGATTGAATGAAAATTGTGGAATATAAAGCATGTAAGATAATGGTAATGAAGAGGTTGGGTAAACTATGCCAACTCCATTAACATGTGTAGATGATCCATTGGCTAGGGTAATCGTGGATGCAATATGAGCAAGAGAGGAAAATATACCTGAAAGACCTGATATGTTATGAAAAGCCCATGTGCTTAAACGACGGCATTTCAAGAAGCAACTTCCTATGGTATGGGATGGTACCCTATTCTATTAATGAACCACATCACTCGAAAGAAAGAAATGGAACCGCTCCGTGGTCAAATTAATATTAATATTCTTTTCAAAAGAAAAAAGAAGGGAATGGTTTCACTCGGTTAACAACTGAGCAATTAGGGTAAGGTGCCACCCTAGCATCAACTCACCCTTTCCGATAGGATCGATGGGATGCCGTAGCTTTTAGCAAGCAAGGAGTATTAAAAAAAGTATCTAGCTTTCACACTCCTGTATAGTTGATCCATAGCTTGAACAAGACATCAGGAAACTCATAAAGAAGTAAAGCGCACCCACAATCAATGATCCAAGGACGAGAAGCAGCTAAAAGGCATACAATAACATCATTACCTGTTTGTAGTAAAACAGCAGAGGAAGAAGCAGACTGTGAAATCTGGAATTGGTTGTACTGAGAAATTAGACATAACTACTGCATTTCCTTCAGAAGACTATGGCGAAGGGTCGTTACCAGGTATAGTATTTGCAAATTGTTATTGTTGTTGTCTCGATCTTTCATGTAACTTGTAGCAAATTTTTTGAATATGACAAAGTTTATCACAAGAATGACAAGTTCGTGGGGCTTCTAAGCTATCAATAGACATGTGGGATTGTCTATATAATTGTTATTGAGCTTGGTTTCTCCAGTTACTATATCTCGACCTGATCCTCGGCCACCATGTCCGATGCATAAATGAGATTGACGCCCAATGAAAAGCTTGCATGATGTAATGATTACATAAAATAAGATGTATTGTTCTTCTATCGAAAGTTCTGCGTTTTTTTTTTTTTTTTGGTGATGGTAATATCTATTACACATGTTCAATAAGATCTATGAGCGATTTGACTGAAAGCATGAACCCTGTTGAGAACTCCATGCCAAACTAAATAAAAGTCCAAAGACAGAAAATCCGCAATGAATGGACAGGCCGGGTCTATCCTCATGAATCTGTACTTAGATAAGCTTATTCCACATTGTGATACAATACTATTTCTGCCTGGCTATTTGCAAACACAAGTCAACCTCATCCAACACAACGGCACCCTTGATCTTCAGTCTCTGTCATACATGACGAACTTTTTATATGAATGCAACACCGGCAGAGCTTGCGATGCAATGTTAATTCAGGTACGGAGAATATTCGGCTTGTAGTCGATCATGCAAAGTTATCGATATAGGGCCTGTACTGGCTCGAGAATTCGACGTGAGCGGGATGACCCGTGTACGCTGCTATCCCCTCGGTGCTCTCAAACGTGAACTCGAAGACGTGCGTGAAGCCCTGGGGCGAGTTCTCGATGGTCACGCTTCTCCCCCTAATTTCACAGGAGAAATGACAACCCACGATCAGGCATCTGAACAAAATTGCTAAGGAACCTTTATACGATAGATGCATATTGACAGGAGCACGCTCCCGCACCCAACTTCTGTTGAGGGGGAACCAAGGGAAGAAGCGCAGAACAAGGGGAAACAAAAGATAGAGATTAGACAGAGAGAGAAGAGTACCGTGGAAAGATTTCAGGGGTTCGATGGATTGACAACCCACGATCAGGCATCTGAACAAAATTGCTAAGGAACCTTTATACGATAGATGCATATTGACAGGAGCACGCTCCCGCACCCAACTTCTGTTGAGGGGGAACCAAGGGAAGAAGCGCAGAACAAGGGGAAACAAAAGATAGAGATTAGACAGAGAGAGAAGAGTACCGTGGAAAGATTTCAGGGGTTCGATGAGATTGACGAGTTTGGATTGACCCTTGATGAGTTGCTCGATTTGGTCGGGTGCGATATCATCTTTGAACTTCAAAATCAACGCGCGCTTCACCAATCCCTTCGCTTCCGCCATTTTTGATTTCCTACTTGGGTGCTCGAAATCACTGTTCACACGCCAACCGTACTCAGACTCCCAGTCCACATTATCCCTTAATTTATAGTTGTTTCGGGATATTAACAAAGCTTACCTAGACTTAGGGGTAGTACACGTTTAGCATTAGCCGGGAACATTCATTTTTCATAGCCAGGGGCCCTTCGTTAGATCATTATGAAAATATATGATTATTAACATTAGTATTATTGTTAATTTGGTCTTTTCCAATTTTCGATATTTTTTCATGTTTTACATTAATTTTGAAGAGAGATATTCATTCAAAAAATGAGATGAAGGTATACTTTTATCCCTTAATATTCATGCACATTCCAGATGCTAATGAAAAAAAATAAACGAGAGTTAACGTTTGTAACAAGACGAAAATTTAAGAGTTATTGTGCAATGATCAAAAGTTTGGAGGTGAACATATATTAACCCTAATGTCCAGATAGGTTTTGTGTAATTTATCCTAGTTCTCGTTTATCCTGGGTAGACAACACTGTTTGAGAGATAGAGCGAAAGTGCAAATTGACTCATAATCAGTCCTATTACGCATAGTGTTTGTAACATATTAAGCCCATTATATATGTTAGCGGAGGAATATCTATCATAGAAGTCGCAATAAGATTGAACAAAATGAACAAATCTACTGCAGAGCTTATGACGAAGTATCACAGGTGATTGAATTCAGGTAAAACGAGCTATCCAACATGTTATAAGAGAAGCATGATGTAACTTTCTTATTGTGCAAGACGTGAAAAAGAGTAATATGCACACAAAAAAGATGTGATTATTCTTAAAGTTGACGTTCTTATGTGGTGGGCTTCTCATTGCACCTATTAGTACCTTATTCGAACTTTATTAATAGAAATCACTAAAAGGGAAAATAAATATTAACGATTGCATACTTTTTTAATTTAAAATGAAAAAAGTAGAAGGATAAATTCTAATTTATAACTCCAAAAAGGTCACGTTAGATATATTGTTTAGATTATGCTGTGAATAAGAATTATATTATGTTTTCTCACTTTTCAAATTAAAAAAGAAAAAACAACCTATGATTCTAAAAAGACCACTTCTATGGAAAAGCAATTCAACCCACCCATGGGTAGCTCAGCTGGTTAGGACGAACTTGAACTTTGTTAAGGTCTTGGGTTCGATTCCCTAAGGAAGCGCCTGTGATTTAAGTAGGAGACCATGGCGATAGGTTGCTGTGCTAATCTCCCTCGAGGAATAGTCGAGGTGCGCGCAAACTGATCCAGACATCTCGGTTACCAAAAAAAAAAACAAATGCAATTCTATTCCTCTCAATTACAAATTACAAGGGAATGGAAACTTTGGGTCAAAGATAGTACGAGTATAAATACATCAATTAAAGAGTGATGTAGAAAAGTAATCATAATTTTATGAAAGAGGTATAACAACCTCTGTACCAGTCGAATTCATCTAATATATGAAATCACTTTTAACCGGTAGCAACACTTTTAATATTACATTTAAACTAAGAATTTATTACATAAAGTGTGAAATTAGGAAAAGAAAAACCAAAACAGTAAAAAGAATTCTCAACATGCCTTATCACTTCATCACTATTCAAATCGGCTTTACTTAATATAATTTCTAAAATATTCTTAAGATAATAGTTACTTTGGGTTACGTGAATAATAGTATAGTGGGGAATTGAGGAAAAAAAAAAAAAGAATCGTTTGCAAACTCCTGAAGAAGCAACATCACCAATTTGCCAGTCAAACCCCTTTTATCATATTATATTATGATGTAGATGACATAAGAGTTAGGACAGCATCTCACATGTCAAACTTTATTCGTGCGATAGAATTTTCTCAATAATGATCGTGGCTCCAAAGCTAAGGTTTTCCTCTTTTATCTTAAGTTACTCTATAGATCTTTCCAGCATTTAAAGCGGATCAGCTCTAGGGTAACTACATTTCGATAATCTCAGACTACTTTCCCACACGCTAGGTTTTCCCCTTTCAACTTAAGTTAATCTACAGATCTTTTCAACAGTTAAAAGCGGATTATATCGAGCTAAGTACTTCATTTCAATACCCTAAGCTAGGTTTCCCCATTTTATCTTGAGTTACTCTAGATCTTTCCAACGCTTAAAGTGGATCACATCTAGCAAAGTAGTTCATTTCATGAGACTATGCTCCCATACGCTAGATTTCTATTCCTTTTGTTTATGAACACATTTTACAGCTGATGTGAATCTATGTAACGCATCTCTATGACTTAATCTTTGACAAGTTTACAGAAATTTACAAATTCAACGTGCGTGCCAGTTGAAAATCATGAAAGCATGCCAAAGAAAAGCACTGCATGTTATTTCAAGAAAGATCGGCCAGTTATTTCGTGAAATTTGAGTAGTAGTAGATGTTGAGATACACTCGTGGTTATATTAGAAGAGCCCCACCTATGATAATCGATGTGATGTGAAGTGATTAATATTACAATTCAATGGGCTTAAGTTTTTTTTAGTAAAATTAAGTCTAACTGAATAAGATAAGGGGTCTTACTTAGGCTCTCTCTTGTAAATCTCCCTGTTGGGCTTCTACTGCTCATTTCAAGCAAATGGTATCAATATCGATGTTCGATTGTTTGGTCCCCAATCTATTTGGCTATTTAGTGAATATCCAGATGAAGGAATCTGGATGATCAACATACTTTCTTGACTGTGGGTATTATGGTATAGTGACGTAGAAAATATATCAGATCTTCCACCACACTCTCTCGACAGTAGGTTGAAAAGATTCGATTTGGAATGAATTTATTCGAGAAAGTAGATTAAAAATCAATACGCGGATCACATGAAAAAAATTTCGTCTGAGGTGACAAGGCGGTGGAACAATGAGGAGATAAGGACCCGAAACAAAAGATGTGTACTAGGAATGAATTTTCATGGGTGGCCACTGAGCTTGCCCTGAATTTTTTTCAATCAGGATCATTGAACCTTGATTGCAATTACGTTATGTGCCAAAACTTTATTTCTTTGCCAGGGGTTAGTAGCTAGATTTAAATTTTTCAACATAAACACCCATTGATGGTCGTAGCACCTCCCCCACGCTAGCGGACCGGAGCCGCGAAGGAAACAAAAGGCAAAAAGCGCTACGAAAGGGGATAATTCAAAAGAAATCAGAGTTTTTGAATAACAACGAAGGCAGTGGAGTTGCCATCGATTATTCTTTTAACAAAGCCAGAATGCTTGGAAAATATAGGTGCGGCTGTGAAGATATCAGTACTTTTCAAGACAAAAGAACAACGGTTCAAGGGTTCAGTTATGTGTGGGGGAAGGATTAGCACTCCCATCATCCATTCGATTTCATATTTTTCGAACTAAGTCATTGGGTAAAATTATTGAAGTAACTTTCAATTTGGGTTATTAATTCGGCGACATAATCAGATGAAAGTTTCACATCATTTTATGCCCCGGCACGACTTATGTACCTTTTGGTTTTAAAAATGTGCAAGATTATATGAAACATATGCATGGGTTCTGAGCATGACATGATGCAGATTCAATTGACTAAAGGGAGTTTACTTAATTATGCTTGATTATTCGTGAAAATGACAGAGCCTTGTTCATGTGTATTTTCGGCCTTTCGGTCATATACGACAGAAGGCTTTTGAAAGTATAAAACAGTTTTTTTAAAGAAAATACTATATACTTTTGAAAAACAACTGTTAGGAAAAGCTTGAAAACGGGATTTTCCAGCATCGTGAAGACTACTAAGTTTACTTCTGGAATTCCTAATTTTATCCTGGCGTTACAAATGTTATAGTTATGTTTGAAAAGAATCATTAAGACCCGCACTTGGACTTTGTGCCTATTTTCTTGGATCGGTCGCCTGCAAATCATTGGATTTCCTCCAAATAAAAGATCAAGACGTTTGTAATTTCTATTCGAACTAATAATACGACTTAGAAGGAGGGATTGACTAGGTTAAGTGAAGATACTTTAATCTTTCGCAAAATAATAACAATCACCGTGAAAGATACAATCACTGTAT
Organism: Melaleuca alternifolia; assembly: GCA_019926035.1. Lineage (NCBI taxonomy): Eukaryota > Viridiplantae > Streptophyta > Magnoliopsida > Myrtales > Myrtaceae > Melaleuca > Melaleuca alternifolia. Next base: position 962,756 of record JAGKPW010003057.1, read on the forward strand.
CTGAAGATAATGCACTGAGGATGTATACAATGAATAGCGAAGATAAATCACACAGCAGGTTTATCATGTACGGAATCCAATGCTTTTAATGATTATTCTTTGTATCATCAGCGGTCATCTTCAGAAGCGTATCTCACCATCGTCAATGTTAACTCCTCAACAACACGATCCAGAGGAAACTATCAAAAACCCTTCCTCTTCTTTTTCTCTTAGAGCAAACCATTCATTTTTCAAAAACTCTTAATTTCTGTAGTTTTCCCGTAGGCTCTCAGCTTCAGAATCTGAAGCTGAGAGCCTACTCATCCTTTATTTTTTTGCTTATCTTTTCTTTTCTCTCTCGATTTATTTTGAAAATTTGTTTGTCTGAATAAATTTGTACTGCGGATCTCGAGTGACTGTGGAGTCCAATTTAGTCCTTATCAAGGAGGATGATCGTGATGTGGTTCCACAATCTCTCCAAGATTCAGTCACTCTTCTCTCCCGATTTAGATTTCGATCAAAATTTGAAGGTTTTGCTCTCCCGATCTATATTTGAGAGTTTCTTTCAGGTATATGATCTGTGTTCTTTTTTATGTAGCTATTCCAGCATGGTGATGGTGATGAGAGCGTTGAACCTAACCGCATACTGTAAACCATTGCAAGTTGAAGTAGAAATCTTGGCGTGTGCTCATCACTGAGTATAGTGATTGGCCGCCAAAAGGTTACATCAGCAAATCTGTTCTTGAGAGATTGGAGTGTGCTCGCTACAGATTATGCTTTGTTGTGTGTTGATTTACTAGATTTGAAAGATTTCTATGTACCTTCCATGTATTACTCTGAGAAATAAATGAAAGTTTTCTTTCGACAAAAAAAAAAAATCATAACAACATGATTCAGAACTCATCATCGGCAAGTGTAGATTGTAAGCTCTTCAAGATAATTTCCCAATACCCACTGGCCCCACAAAAGAATTATAAATATACTTCAAAAATCATTTGAGACCTTATAGTTTTATACATGTACACTAATTTGCTTCTTAATTATGTGTGTGATATATACATATATATATACACGAAATGAGAAAAATTAGAAACCCCTAAACACAAAATAGGGAGCTATGAAAATTTCACACGAATTAGGGATGTGAAATTGCTATAGATTGTCTCAAGTTGACTTGAATTGACGTCTCGCGTTGTGCTGAAGTGATTTATAGATCAGACTAACCCTTTTTGGCTTGACATAAGGCATGTGCTAGGCCACACTCGTTGTTCAAATTTATTTTTAGTCCAAATGGCTATTGATCTCTCTCCATTAGCGCTAGAAGCAAGCAACAAAAATCCAATATCTTCTTTTTATAAGACTATCGAGAGACGGGCTAAGACAAACTTATGATTTATGAGCCCCAACATGATTTTTTTTTCACATAACATATGTATCTTAATAAGTCACTCTTAGAAAACTCTTACAGAGTACTTGGAAACAAGCTTAATCGAGCATACGCCAAGATTTCAGAGGCTTGCATGAACCAATATGTTTCATGTCTCTCCCACGATTCCTCTCTCTCTCTCTCTCTCTCTCTCTCTCTCAATCTGAATTATTGTTTTGGCATGCTTTAATTCATGAAATCCTCTTTATTACAGATCAATCATTATAATGATAGAATCACGATAGAAACTTGAAGAGCGTAGTATGTTGTCAATTTCAAAAATCCGTTCTCAATTGAAAATCACTTATCGTTCTGCTGAAATATTGTGCACATCTGTGAAATTACATCTATAATATGTCGATTTTAGGTCTACATATCAAAGAGAAATGATCGAAAGGATCGGAGGAGAGGAGTCCCTCGAGGGTTGATGTATGTGACTATTTACATAGGTATATTTGACAAAAAAAATTAAATTTGAAATCCGATTGAATGAAATCAAGTCCCTTAGTTTTGTCATCTTAATATTTTAGACTTCTTTCTTTATTCTTACTTGGTTCTTTTTTCTTCTCTTCTTCCTCTTCCTCGCATCATAAATGCTATCAACACCGTAAGCTACCCCTGCACATCCACTGTAACCATCGTCGTCGGCCGAGTACGCAGCCCATTCTTTGTCTGTCCGTCCCTTCTTTTTTTGGGACAAGTTCTTCCCCACAGTCGCTCTCCGATCAGAACGGTGCTCCCCTTTGACCACATCGAATTTGGGCGACCGAGTCACTTGGCAAACCAGAATCGGGGACTACTATTGCCCTCAACAACGATAACTTGTATTGAGTTATGGCGACAACCATGGTGGTCACTGTAAGAATAATTAAATTCCACATGATATTATATAGTTTAATATCAATGTAAATGCTAACAAATATTGGCTATGAGAAGACGCGACTATTCGAGAAGTGACATTTATATGAAATAGTGTGATTATGAAGTTGAAGTGATATAATAGAAGGCACATATTGAAAATGCACCTATTGAAGTACATAAGAGATTGTCTGGTCCCCTCTCCACCCATATGACGTAACATAAGCATTCTATCATCCATTAGATAATTGCGTTAAGGTTAAAATGGGTTAAGGGAGAGAAATCAAATTTTATCGTCTCTTTCATTTAGCATCAAATTGAAAAGGAAAGATTATTACACTATGTCTTCAACCATCTTATTGTTGTGAAAATTATGAAGATCTAAGATCCTTTTGATGATGAATTTTCGCATTATTGAATTATGATTATTGCTAACAATCACTGCCCGCCCTCTCTCGTTCGTAGTAGATTAAGTCAAACACAGTAGGACGGCTATGCTTAACGACTTTTAGCAATTAAACGTATAGGACGAAAAAAAAATTCTTCTTTCACCAACGAAGAACGATTTGCATCAGTGGTAGGCCAAGAAAAGACGAACCTAGAGTTGCATCAGCGAGGGGCCAAGTCCTATGCAATGAATAACGTCTAGGCACCTCTCTATGTCAAGCGTGATTATAACCCGTCGACAGAATGCATGCCAACCGAAGCCAAACAGATAAATACGCGCAACCAGAACTTACTACTTGTTCAGATTCGGTTTGAAGTACTGGTATCTTCATTGAAAGATCCCTATTAATTGTGGCACGTGTGGTCTTATAATTGTCGGTTCTAAAGGATTAAGCCTATGGGTATTTTAAAGGGACTTGATTTAGCATGTTTGACCAAAAAGAAAGTTACATTTCCAAAGAAGCCATGCGTAGGAAAAGTTTAAACCAAATCCTTATGGGACAATTGCCGATTGAGTCTTAAACCTTTTGCTACTTTGCCGATTCAGTTATAAATCTTTTTTTATGCCAAATAAGTCCTAAACCTTTTGCAATTTTGCGGGTTAAGTCCTTCCAATGAATTTTTTTTCCAGAAAATGCCTATGCAGCGATGATGTGGCGCGCTGGACCTCGCTGGTGACAATGTGGCGATGACTGGACCCAACAATTTTTTTTTATTTTTTTTCCTTGTTATTCTAAATAAAAACATACTTGGTCGGCAAGCTCCGGCTCTGCCGACTACTCCAGAGGGCAGCCCTGCTGCGCCCTCCCCGATCTTGTGCGAGGGCTAGAGAGGCCGCCGCCGCCCTCGCCCGTGGTCGGCGAGGGCTGGCCTAGGCGGGGCGTCAAGCTCGCCCCTGCAGATTTGCAAACGTAGGGGGCGAGCTCGAGCTCGCCCCACCTGCACCTTGCAGATTTGCAAACTACAGATTTGCAAGTAGTTTGCAAGGGGTGAGTGCACCTTGCAAATCTGCAAGCAGTTTGCAAGGGCTGAGCTCGAGCTCGCCCCCCCTGCGTTTGCAAATTTGCAGGGACGAGCTTGACGCCCCGCCCAGGCCGACCCTCACCGGGCATGGGGGAGGGCGGCGAGGGCCTCCCCCACCCTCGTTCGCGGTTGGCAAGGGTGGGGCCACCCTTTGGAGTGGCTGGTGAGCTCCGTCGGCCGCCAGAGCTCGCCAGCCAAGTATGTTTTCTTAAGAAAAACAAGGCAAATTTTTTTTGGGTCCAGTCATCACCACGTCATTACTGATGAGGTCTAGTGCACCACGTCATCGCCACATATGCATTTTCCGGCCAAAATTCACCGGAAGGACTTAACTGGCAAAGTTGCAAAATGTTTAGGACTTATTTGGCATAAAAAAAGGTTTAGGACTGAATTGGCAAAGTAGCAAAAGATTTAAGACTCAATCGGCAATTGTCCCAAATCCTTATCATAATCGTGAAGGTAAAAGCATCCGACTGCAAATTTGCCTATGAGTATCTGCAAATTTTATTCTTTTGGTTCACATTAATTTGGCAATTTATAGAAATAAAGAAGTTTTAACATGCGGACCTATTGCTATCATGACATTGACGACTTTAGCTCACTCATGCCTGCCCAGCCTTAAGACGGGTTGTGTGTTTTGAGAACGCACGAAACTTATTCACCAATGTAATATTTTCACATAGATGATGAGAAATCCGAGACGTATGCCACGATTGATGCCCAACAAAGAGGCTTTCTAATTATATCGAGTTGTTCCAAAAGAAGACCCTTTTCTATCAAACATTCCGCTTTCCATTTGCACAGAGTCGATAAGATTTACCAGTGATCTGACCCAAAGCATAAATTTTACTAAATATCCCATGCCAAATTAAAGAAAAAAAAAACAGAAAAAACCGCAATGAATGGATAGACCAGGTTTGTCCTCATTAATCTGAGTCTATAAATTGCACATTCCACACTGGGACGCAGCATGATTTCTGACTCACAATTTGCAGAGACCAAGTCACTCAAGTCTGAAGCTTAATAATCACCTTAACCAAAATAACGCCACCGTCAAACTTCAGTTTCGTCATAGGTAACAAATTTTATTATTCGAACGCAACATTGGCGGAGCTTGCCATGCGATGTTAATTCAGGTACCGAAAGGAGTCGGCTTGTACTCGATCACGACTAACTTCTCCAGATGGGGCCAGACGCGCTCGTGGAATTCGAGGTGAGCAGGATGAACCATGTACTCTTCTGATCCCTTGGTGGTCTCAAACGTTAGCTCGACGACGTGCGTGAAACCTTCGTGCAAGTTCTTGATGTCCACATCCTTCCCCCTAAGTTTCACATGGATAACCCAAGATCAGGCATCTGAACAAACTGCTAAGGAACATCCGATGACAGATACGCCAAGACATGAATGGGAGCACGCCAGTCGCCCAACTTCTATCTATTGAGGGGGGGACAAGGCGCAAAAGAAGGGAAAGGAAACCGTAGAGATTAGACAGGAAGGGAAGAATACATGCGCCAAGTTGTCAAGAACTCGATGAGGTTGACGAGATTGGAGTAATCCTTCATGAGTTGCTCGACGTGGTCAGGTGCGGTTTCGGCTTTGAACTTGAGTAGCAACACGCCTCACGGGTCCCTTCGCTTCCGCCATTGTTAGTTCCTACTTCGGAGTTTAAAACAACTGCCCCCACTCCAAAGTGTGCGTGTCCACTGTTCACACCCTTTTATTTATAGCGATTTCGAGAAATCACTCATCTAGACTTTGAGATGGTACACGTATGACCTTATATTTTTCCTATGTTTATACATTAGCGTAGTACATTCATTTTAATGTGGCCATCAATTGGAATAGTTACATGAATGGTCTCTAAAGTTTGACCAAGTGTGCAATATAATCCTTAAATTTTTTATTTGTTTAATGCAATCATTTCACTTTAACCAAATGTGCGCTGTATCTTAAAACCTTTAATGTGTTTATATGGTTCCTGAAATGTTTTTTTTTTGTATATATTCAATATATCCCATGGATTATATGAATATATACAATATCATCATTGAATTCCAATTAATGGAAGTCTAGGGAATAAATTGAATGCATATCAAATGTTCAAAAACCATATTGAACAAATTAAAAGTTTAGGAACAACATTACACATTAAGTCAAAAGTCAAGAACCGTTTGTATTATATTCTTGCCACACAAAATCCTCCATTATATTTTCTTAGCATTTGTAATTCTTATAACTTTTAAGAGGTAAGAGTATACTTTCATCAACTAACATAAAAATAAAAATAATGAAGAAAATGAAGAGAAATAAGTCAACTAACATATTGATATTGGTGAGTGAATTTTATAAATATGTTAATAGAACTGATAAGATATGATAAATAAAGACACACAATTAGTAAAGGGTAGGGCTATTTCCACCCCAAATCTGGATGGAAACATACCTTTTAATTTAAAGCGGAATACACCCCCATGCCATCAATACTCAATTAAGTAATTGGATACTCATTGTATATGTAAAAGTTAATCAATGAAAATATTTCTTTTGTTAATCATTTTCTTTTATGAGTTAAGAACATCATTTCCTTTTGCAATTTTTTTTGGAAGTAACATCACCATTATACTATATAAACCCTTTTTATCTTATTATTGTTTAGACACAACAAACATATCAAGCTAGGATAGCATTTCATATGTCAAATATAGAGAAAATGATACTGAAGTGTCATAACTTTTGTACAGTGTTTATGTTAATGTCAAAACCTTTTGCTAGTCACTTCGATGTCATTTCGGATACAAATACGATCGCTTAAGTGTGTCAACAGCATCCGACAACAAAAACTTTTGAAAATTGAATTGTTACTTCATCTTTCGGATGTTGGATAAGATTGTTACCTTACTTTCACGTCTTTGTGAAAATATTTAAGCAAGGTTGTGCATATGCTCAAGGAGCTTCTTCCTAAAATGCAATGCATAAACACTTATCTCATACTTTAATCGTGATACTCTTCACCTTCATCTTGGGATTGCTAATATAAAATTTGGGCCGCTTCCGCCTTCCATCACAAGATTTAGCTCTTAATTTGAGGATTCCAAACAAGATATGAATAATTTGGGCAACTTTCTTGACTTGGCCAAATTATGATTATGCTTGAGGCAAAACATGCGAGGAATATTGTTTATGCCTATTAAAGCTAAATAGGCACGTCAACAAACCACGTTGGTTGAGGAAATCATAAAATATTACCACATCGTGTGGGGCATCTTAAATCAAAATTAACACTTAAGTGGTCATTTTTATTTTTAAAACAACACTTAAGTGATCCATCGGGAGATTTTGGTAAGATAGTTAATGCTGCATAAAAATTATGTCACGTCTAGTGTCCTCCTCCTCCCATAGGTTAGGGTTTCCCCCTATTTCATCTTAAGCTGGCTCTATAGTACTTTTCGATGGCTAATTGGGTCGAACTAACTATCCCAAGATTCCGCGACCCAACACTATGTTTTCCTCTTTTTCCTTAAGTTACTCTATGGATCTTTCCGATGCTTAAAGGCAGATCACATCTAGCTTTCTATTCATTTTATTTATACACACATAGTACAGGCATCTCGAAGGCGGATCTATTTGACGGTACTTCTAGGGCTCAATCCTTGGAAAGTTTCTAGAAATTCACTAATTCAGCGTGCATGTCGGTTGAAAAACAATGACAGCACACGAAAGAAAAGGACCAAACTCCGTTGCCAGAAAGAGATCGGCTGGTTATTTAGTGGAATTTGAATGGTAGTTGGCTTGAAAAGATTCAATTAGAAATGAATTTGTTAATACAAAAAGACAGTAGGTCGAAATTTACAATAATGTGAAAAAGTTTTGTTTGAGATGAAGAGGCGTTCGAGTGACACGTCCGACGATGAGGAAATGTGAACAGGAGATGTACCCCTAGCTAAAGGCCAATGGAAAGGGCTTAAAAGGACCTGAAACTTAAAATTAAAATGAATTTCCTATATGGAGACTAAGCTTTTTTTGTCGAATTTCAAATAGATTATTGAACTATGAATTCGATTATACTATGCACTATTGCAATTATACATCATGAGTGAAGGCATCGTGATAGCGGCCACGAGCAAAAGCAGCCATGGCCCTACCAACTGCAAGTGAGGCCACCTTCGTCGGTGGCTGGCAACCAGCGACCCTCACAGCTATAGTAGGAAAAAAAATAAAGAAAAAGTAAAAAAAGTTGTAAAAAATTATTGAATATTATTCACGTTAGTGGTGGCACACTAGCGTTGGCCGGCTAAAATGAGACTAATGGATTGAATTTGTACAAATACAATTAGCACGATTATAATAAACATTTGACATTATTTGTAATTATCCCAGACATAAGACCTTAGTTATTTGGTGATTAATCATGCGCACGTGATAGAGAGACATATACTACGATACTTCTTATAACCGTTGTCGTTGGACTTCCAATCGCCGGTCCGTGCAATTTCTTGTAGATTATGACTTTTACATATGAAGTCAAATGTGGTACCATGGCTATGTTATAAATATTGTGCATCGAACCATACAATTCGCCATTGTGAGAGGAAAAGTTGTATTGTTTATTCAGCAAAGTTCAATATATATATATATATATATATATATATATATATAGACTCACACACACACAAAAAAACCATGAATAACTCTAACACCCCCCTTCAAGCTAGATCATAAATAATAATTACGCCTAGCTTGTTACAAATATATTTTATTATCCCATTACTCAAAAATTTAATAAAGACGTTTACAAGTTGTTGACTAGTTTGAATGTGGCTGGGAAGGATCACTCTATTTTGCAACTTCTCTTGAATGAAATGACAATCAACCTCAATGACACATGATAGAAGCTATATGTACTGAAACTCTATTATCACACCATATTGTCATATGAATTGAAGTTTCAAAGCCTAATTCGGTTGACAATTGCTAAATCCACACTAAATTTACATGTCACTTGTGCCATGGCTCTATACTTTAATTCAAAGCTGAAGCGGGCAATAAAATTATGTTACTTACTCTACCATGACACAAGATTTCCTCCAACTAAGGTGCAACATCTAGTAGTTGACCTCCTATCATCTTGAGACCATGCCTAATCAACATAAGAGAATCCTTCGACTCTGTTATGGTCATGATTTTGATAAATAATTTATTTTCTCGAAGTCTTCTTCAAGTACCTCAAAATTTGAATAACTACATCCCCGTCAAACGTACAAGGAGAAGATAAAAACTGACTTACCACACAAACTGAAAAGGTAATGTCTAGTCAAGTAATTGCATGATAATTTAGCTTACCTACCGGTCTTCTATATCTCTCAAGATTATCAAGAATCTCTCCTCTTCAGCAACTAGTTTAACTCCTTGCTACACAGGTGAATCAAGAGGTTACATACTTGTCTCAGTGAGAAAATCCAAAATATATTTTCATTGTGACATAACAACACATTTTTGTGATTGTGCCATCTCAACTCTTATGAAATATTTAAGCTTTCCTAAGTCCTTAGTTTGAAATTGTTGGTTAAAGATAGACATTTAGCTCAATTATACCAATCAAGTCATCTCTTGTGATGATAATATCATCAACATATGCATTTAAGAACAATTTGTCTCCCTCTGACAGTTTATAAAAGAGGGAGTGATCTTCACATCTAGAAAATTCAAAAGAAAGTACAACCTCAGAGAATTTCCCAAACCATGCTCTTGGAGATTGCTTCAACCGTATGAAGAATTTTCGTTTAATCTACACACCAGTCCATTAGACTTCCCTTGAGCAAGAAACCCTAAAGGTTGCTCCATATGAATTTCCTCATGAGAAATACCATGCAAAAAAGCGTTCTTGACATCAAGTTGAAACAAATGTCATTTATAAGTTGCAACATGAGATATCATAATATGAATAGAAGCAAGTTTAGTATCATAAAAAAAGTGTTGAAATAATCAACTGTATACATGTGAAAATAACCTTTGGCAACAAATCTTGCTTTTAAATGAGCAAGAGAAGCATTAGGATAGACATTCACAACATATAGCCATCGACAACCAATAGCAATTTTACCTTAAAGAAGAGGTGTAAAGTCCCAAGTTTGTTTATCTAAATGGCATGTAATTCTTCTTCTATTGCTATCTTCCAGCCAGAGTTTTGTAATGCTTCAGATATAGACTTGGGAATAAGATGTTGGTCAACAGCAGATAAAAAGTACCGGAAAAAAGGAGATATGGAAAAATACGAGATAAAATTTGCAATGGAATTTTGCGTACAAACATGTTTACCTTTGCAATAAGCAATAGGGAGATCGAGATCATATACAAAAAGGGAATCGGCTAATGGTGGATCCATAGCTACTTAAGGATGTGTTGATAACATGAGAAAGGTGGGGAGCCGTAACTACTCGAGGACGTTGAGTGTAAACCTGAAGAGGAGTTGCTTTCTCGATGAGAACCGATAAAATAGTTGGAATAGTTGAATGAATGATGGTGACATAGAAATTTTCATCCATTTTGGATACAATAATTGAAGAATTATGATAAGGAGTGGATTTAAAAAAATAAAACTTTAGTGATTATAAAATATTTTTTTCAGCAATGGAGAATAATAACAATATCCTTTTTGATTACATGAATAACCTAAAAATATACAATCGATTACTCTAGGATCAAGTTTTGATACTTCATGTCAATGATCAGACTAAAACAAACACAACCAAAAATACTAGTTGGTAAGACAAATAGTAACTCATTTGAAAACCAAGACCAAAAAAGAACACCAGCTCGTAAAACAAAAGAATAAATGTGATTAATAAGATAACATGCAGTTAGGACAACATTAGACCAAAATGTTTTAAGAAACTTTATCTCTAACAACATGGATCTGGTAACCTCCAGTAAATGCCTATCTTTACTTTCAACAAAACTATTCAGTTGTGGTGTATTAGGACATAAATATTCATGGATCATACTATGTTGAGTCATAAAATCAGAAAATGGTGCTAAAAAGTATCCTTAGCATTGTCTGAACACAAGATTTTAACATGAATACAAAATTGAGTCTGTATAGAAAATAATTATGAATCACTTTTCATAATATATAACCAAGTGACTCTCAAATAGTCATCAACAAAAGTAACAAAATATTTGAAATTCAAATTGGAAACCAAATGATAAGGGCCCCAAATATCTGAATGAACTAACAAAAAAAGGAGACACCGCTCATTTAATTACTTGAAATAGATAACTAGTACAATGCAATTTACCAAATTTACTAGACTCATATTCTAAACTAGAAAATGGACTGATGACTAGAATACAACTTTTGAAGACTTTTTAGAGAAGGATGACCGAGATGACAATAAATTTGATTTAGAGATGCAACACTAGAGCAAGCGATTAAAGGAGCATCCTCAAGCACATACAACCCCCATGTCTCACATCTTTTATCAATCGTCCTTTTCATAGCCACATCTTGAAAAATGCAAAAATTAGAGTAGAACGTTATTAAACACCGAAAAGTTTTAGTTAATTTACTTATAATAGACATGAGATTGAAGGGAAATTGTGGAATATAAAGCATGAAAGATAATGGTAATGAAGGGGTTGGGTGAATTATGCCAACTCCCTTAACATGTGTGTAGATGATACATTGGCTAGGGTGACAGTGGATGAAAAAGGAGCAAGAGAGGAAAATATACCTGAAAGACCTTATATATTATCAAAAGCCCCAGTGCTTAAACAACAACATTCCAAGAAGCAACTTCCTATGGTATGGGATGGTACTCTATTCTATTGATGAATCACATCACTCGAAAGAAAGAAATGGAACCGCTCCTTGGTCAAATAAATATTAATATTCTTTTCAAAAGAAAGAAGAAGGGAATAGTTTCGCTCGAACTAAGCAATCAGGGTAAGCTGCCACCATAGCATCAACTCACCCTTTCGGATAGGATCAATGGGATGCTGTAGCTTCTAGCAGGCAAGGAGTATTAAAAAAAAGCATCTAACTTTGACACTCCTTCTCTATAGTTGATCCATAGCTTGAACAAGATAGCAGGATACTCATAAAGAAGTAAAGCGCACCCACAACCAACGATCCAAGGAAGAGAAGTAGCTAAAAGGCATGCAATAGCATAATTACTTGTCTATACCAAAGTAGCAGTTGAAGAAGCATGCTGTGAAATCTGGAATTGGTTGTACTGAGAAATTCCTACTCAGACATAACTACTACCTTTCCTTTTGAAGACTATGACAAAGGGTCGATACTAGGTATAGTCCGACCCAAACCCGACCCGACTCACCCGTTTGATGCCCCTAGCTAGAAGCAAGCAACAAAAACCAATATCTTCTTTTTATGAGACTATTGAGAGATAGTCTAAGACCAACTTATGATTTATGAGCCAATTATGATTATTAACTACTCCACACTCCATAATTTTATAACGTGATTTTTTTTTCATATAATTCACATATGTATCTTAATAAGTCGCTCTTAAAAATCTCTTACAGACTACTTGGAAACAAGTTTAATCGAGCATACGCCAAGATTTCAGAGGCTTGCATGAACCAAAATGTTTCCTCTCTCTCTCTCAATCTGAATTATTGTTTTGGCATGATTTAATTCATGAAATCCTCTTTATTAAAGATTAATCATTATAATGATAGAATCACGATATAAACTTGAATAGCATAATATGTTGTCGGTTTCGAAAATCCGTTCTCAATTGAAAATCACTCATCGTTCTGCTGAAATATTGTGCATGTCTATGAAATTACATCTATAATATGTCGATTTTAGGTCTATATATCAAAGAGATCAGGTCGAAAGGATTGGAGGAGAGGAGTCCCTCGAGGGTTAATGTATGTGACTATTTACATAAGTATATTTGACAAAAAAAAATTAAATTTGAAATCCGATTGAATGAAATCAACTCCCTTAGTTTTGTCATCTTAATCTTTTAGACTTCTTTATTTATCTTACTTGTTCTTTATTCTTCTCTTGTTCCTCTTCCTCGCACCATAAATGCTATCAACACCCTAACCTATCGTCGGCCGAGGACACTGCCCATTCTTTTTCTGTCTGTCCCTTCTTCTTTTGGGACAAGTTCTTCCCCCACAGTTGTTCTCCGATCAGAACGGTGCTCCCCTTTGACCACATCGAATTTGGGCGACCAAGTCTCACTGGCAAACCAGAATCGGGGGTTATTACTGCCCTCAGCAACGACAATCTGTATTGAGTAATGGCGACAGCCATGGTGGTCACTGTAAGAATAATTTTGGTCAACATTCAATGTAAATGCTAAAATAAATATTGACTATGATAAGACGCGACTATTTGAAAACTGACATTTATATGAAATGGTGCGATTGTGAAGTTGAAGTGCTAAGATGGAAGGCACCTATTGAAAAGACACCTATTGAAGTATAGAAGAGATTGTCTGGTCCTCTGTCCACCCATATAACGTAGCAGAAGCATTTTATCCAGATAGTTGCGTTAAGGTTAAAGTGGGTTAAGGGAGAGAAATCGAATTTTATCGTCTCATTCGTTTGGCATCAAATTGAAAAGGAAAGGTTATTATACTAAGGATAAAGGTATGTCTTCAACCGTCTTATTATTGTGAAAATCATGAAAATCTAAGATCCTTTTGATGATGAATTTTCGCATTATTGAATTATGATTACTGCTAACAATCACCGCCCGCCCTCTCTCGTTCGTAGTAGATTATAAACATTGTAGCACGGCCCGCATATAAAGTCAAACACAGTAGCACGGCTATGTTTAACGACTTTTCACAATTAAACATATAGGACGAAAAAAAACCGTTCTTCTGTCGCCAACGAAGAACGATTTGCATCAGTGGTAGGCCAAGAAAAGACGAACCTATAGTTGCATCAACGAGGGGCCAATTCCTATGCAATGAATAACGTCTAGGCACCTCTCTATGTCAAGCGTGATTGTAACCCGTTGACAATTTATGCCAACCGAAGCCAAACTGATAAGTACGTGCATCCATAAGTTACGACTTGTTCAGATTGGGTTTGAAGTACTGGTATTTTTCATTGAAAGATCCCTATTAAATGTGGCACGTGTGGTCTTATAAATGTCGGTTCGTAAAGGACGAAGCCTAGTGTATCTTAAGGGGACTTGATTAAGCATGTTTGACCAAAAAGAAAGTTACATTTCCAAAGAAGCCATGCGTAGGAAAAGTTTAAACCAAATCCTTTCCATAATCGTGAAGGTAAAAGCATCCGACTGCAAATTTGCCTCAGAGTATCTGCAAATTTTATTCTTTTGGTTCACATTAATTTGGCAATTTATCTAAGTAAAGAAGTTTTAACATGCGGGTCTATTGCTATTATGACATTGACGGCTTTAGCTCACTCATGCCCGCCCCGCCTTAAGACTGGGTGTGTGTTTTGAGAACGCACGAAACTTATTCACCATTGTAATATTTTCACATAGAGGATGAGAAATCCGAGACGTGTACCACGATTGATGCCCAACAAAGAGGCTTTGTAATTATATCGAGTTGTTCCAAAAGAAGGCCCTTTTCTATCAAACATTCTGCTTCCTTTTTGCACAGAGTCGATAAGATATATTTACCAGTGATCGTACCCAAAGCATAAAAATTTTCTAAATATCCCATGCCAACATAAAGAAAAATAAAAGACAGAAAAAAACCGCAATGAATGGATAGACCAGGTTTGTCCTCATTAATCTGAGTCTATAAATTGCACATTCCACACTGGGACGCATCCTGATTTCAGACTTACAATTCGCATAGACCAAGTCACTCAAGTCTGAACCTTATTAATCACCTTATCCAAAATAATGACACCCTCGAACTTCCGTACCGTCATACGTACCAAACCTTATTATTCAAACTTTATTATTCGAACGCAACACTAGTGAGCTTGCCATGCGATGTTAATTCAGGTACCGGAAGGAGTCGGCTTGTACTCGATCACGGCTGCCTTCTCCAGATGGGGCCAGACGCGCTCGTGGAATTCGAGGTGAGCAGGATGAACCATGTACTCTTCTGATCCCTTGGTGGTCTCAAACGTTAGCTCGACGACGTGCGTGAAACCTTCGTGCAAGTTCTTGATGTCCACATCCTTCCCCCTAAGTTTCACATGGATAACCCAAGATCAGGCATCTGAACCAACTGCTAAGGAACATTCCATGACAGATACGCCAAGACATGAATAGGAGCACGCCAGTCACCCAACTTCTATCTATTGAGGGGGGGAACAAGTCGCAAAAGAAGGGAAAGAAAACTGTAGAGATTAGACAGGGAGGGAAGAATACATGCGCCAATTTGTCAGGGACTCGATGAGGTTGACGAGATTGGAGTAATCCTTCAAGAGTTGCTCGACGTGATCAGGTGCGGTTTCGGCTTTGAACTTGAATAGCAACACACGCCTCACGGGACCCTTCGCTTCCGCCATTGTTAGTTCCTTCTTCGGAGTTTAAAACAACTGCCCACACTCCAAAGTGTGCGTGTCCACTCTTCCCATCCTTTTATTTATAGCGGTTTCGAGAAATCACTCATCTCAACTGTGAGGTGGTACACGTATGACCTTAAATTTTTCCTATGGCTATACATTAGCCTGGTACATTCATTTTAATGTGGCCATCAATCGGAATAGTTAGGCGAACGGTCTCCAAATATTGACCAAGTGTGCAATATAATCCTTAAATTTTTAATTTGTTTAATACAACCATTTCACTTTAACCAAATGTGTGCTGTATCTTAAAACTTTTAATGTGTTTATATGGTTCCTGAATTTTTTTTGTATATATTCAATATATCCCATGTATTATATCAATATATACAATATTATCCCTAAATTCCAATTAATGGAAGTCTAAGGAATAAATTGAATGCATACCAAATGTTCAAAAACCATATTGAACAGACTAAAAGTTTAGGAACAACATTATACATGAAGTCAAAATTCAAGAACCATTTGTAATATTTTCCCGCTAGACAATAGCCTCCATTATATTTTCTTAGCATTTGTAATAAGGTAAAAGTATACTTTCATCACATTGTTTCTTTTTAAAGAAATCTCTCTTTTAACCTTGATTTCTGTACATAAAAATAATGAATAAAATGAAGAGAAACAAATCAACTAACATATTAATATTAGTGAATGAATTTTATAAATATGTCAATAGAACTGATAAGATATGATAAATAAAAATACACGATTACTAAAGGGTAGGGCTATTTCCACCCCAAATTTGGATGGAAACATACCCTTTCATTTAAAGCGGAATACATCCCTATGCCATCAATACTCAAGTAAGTAATTGGAGACTCGTTGTATATATAAAAGTTAATCAATGAGATATGATTATTGTTAATCATTTCCTTTTGAGTTAAAGAAAATAATTTCCTTTTACAATTTTTTAGATTTTTTAATTGACCGGCCTTTTCTACATTGCTTAACCATTTAAATATACATAATGAATAATCATTTTTTGTAGTTTCCTTTTTATTGTCGAGCCCCCTTCACTTTTTAGTTATTTCGTGTTTATTCTTTTTCTTATATTATTTTATTTTTTAATAAATTGGCTATATCTATCAAATCTTTTTGGTGTAAAAAAAATAAATCATATGTCTAGAAAATACCAAATTTGTCTAGTTTTTCTACATTTTAATATAATGAAAAGAAATTTTAATTAACCAGCCAAAGTTTGTACTTTGAAAATATTTTTCGAGTTAAAAAAAATGTCTATACATATATGAAAAGTGATTTATTGAAAAAATGTCGTCCTTCCTTGTCTAAATTGTGTTTATATTATTTTCCACAAAGCCCATGAGATAGATAGTGCTGAAGTTTAAATTGATTCATAATTAGTCACATTCTTAACGGGTTTTGTCATATACAAAGCCAATTATAATGTTTGTGCAAGAATATCTATCATAAAACATCCAATATGATCGTGAAAAATGCACCAAATTTATTGTAAATTCTATGATGTCGCATCATAAGTTGGTTGAACTTAGGCGAGGCATCATAAATTGTTGAACTTAGGTAAGGTGAGCTATCCAAAATGTTGTAAGAATTATGATGTAACTTACTTATGGTGAAAAGAGTAATATACACAAAAAATGAGAAAGTTGTAGTTGTAATTGAAGTTAAAGTTTTTATGTGTTAGGCATCCCATTACATCAATCATCTTTTACCTTGCTAATCATTCGGGCTTTATTACCGGATAAGAAAATCAACACGAGAATACGAATATTACCCGATTGCATACAATGAAAAAGGTAAAAGCTGAAATTCTAACCTGTCACTCTATAAAGTTGCGCCAACATACACCATTTAATTTTTTCAAGAACAAAACAATATAATATTATTTTGGGGACAATTGCCAAATAAGTCCTAAACATTTTGCTATTTTGCCGATTCAGTCCTAAACCTTTTTTTATGTCAAATAAGTCCTAAACCTTTTGCAACTTTGCCGATCAAGTCCTTTCGGCGTATTTTGGCCAGAAAATGCATACATGGCGATGATGTGGTGCACCGGACCCCACCAATAATGATGTGGCGATGACCGGACCCAAATTTATTTTTTTCTTTTTTTTCCTTGTTTTTCTTAAGAAATACTTACTTGGCTGGCGAGCTCCGACGGCCGACGGAGCTCACCGGCCACTCCAAAGGCCGGGCCGGCCCTTGCTAGCCGCCGGGGAGGGCGAGGAAGGCTACCGCCACCCTCGTCAATGGCCGGTGAGGGAGCTCCCTCACTACAGATCTGCAACGAGGGAGATCCTCCCTCGCAACTGCAGGCGGCGAGCTCGCCCGTGGCCGGCGGCGGCCCTCGTCGGCCACAGGCGAGGGCGGGGCCGCCCTTTGGAGTGGCCGGCAAGCTCTGCTGACCGCTGGAGCTCGCCAGCCTCCTTGTTTTTCTAAGAAAATGAAGGGAAAAAAAAGAAAAAAAATTTGGGATCCGGTCATCGCCACGTCGTCACCGGCGAGGTCCGGCGTGCTACATCATTGCCACGTTGGCATTTTCCAGCCAAAATTCGCCGGAAGGACTTTACTGGCAAAGTTGCAAAAGGTTCAGGACTTATTTGGGGGACAATTGCCAATTTGGTCCTAAACCTTTTGCTACTTTGCCAAATAAGTCCTAAACCTTTTTTTTGTGCCAAATAAGTCCTAAACATTTTGCAACTTTGCCGAATAAGTTCTTCCGGCGGATTTTGGCTAGAAAATGCTGACGTGGCGGACTGGACCTCGCCGGTGACGACGTGGCGAATTTGCAGTGAGGGTCTCCCTCGCTGCGAGGGCGGCGGGGCCCTCACCGCGAGGGCGGCGGGGCCCTCACCCGTTAGCGGCTAGTGAGGGCGGGGCCACCCTTTGGAGTGGCCAGCGAGCTCCGCTGGCCGCCGGAGCTCGCCGGCCAAGTAAGCTTTTTTTAGAAAAAGAAGAGAAAAAAAAAGTAAAATTTTTGTTTATCCGATCATCGCCACGTCACTGCCACGTCATCTCCAGCGAGTTCCGTCACGCCACGTCGTCGCCACGTAGACATTTTCGGGCCAAAATCGGCCGAAAGGACTTAATCGGCAAAGTTGCAAAAGGTTTAGGACTTATTTGGTAATTGTCCCGATCTTTTGGACAGCTAAAGCGAATTGGGTCAAACTAACTATCCTAAGACTGTGCAACCCCACCCTAGGTATTCCTCTTTTCCCTTAAGTTATTCTATAAATCTTTCTGACGCTTAAAGCTGATCACGTCTAGCTTGCTATTCATTCTATTTGTAAATACATTTTAGTGGCGATGCGAATCGCGAATTTATGCGATGGTACTTCTAGCTAGGGCTCGATCCTTGGCAAGTTTCCAGGAATTCACTAATTCAGCGTGCATGTCGGTTGAAAAACAATGAAAGCACGCAAAAGAAAAGGACCAAACTCCATTGCCAGAAAGAGATGGGCTGGTGGTTTGATGGAATTTGAGTAGTAGTAGGGTTGAAAAGATTTGATGATAAATGAATTTGTTAATAGAAAAAGACAGTAGGTCGAATTTCAATCGAAAAAGTTTCGTTTGAGATGAAAAGGCGTTCGAGTGACACGTCAGGCAATGAGGTAATGTGACCATGACATGTACCCCTTAGCTGAAGGCCAATGGAAAGGATTTAAAAGGACTTGAAACTTAAAAATTAAAATGAATTTCATATATAGAGACTAAGCTTTTCATAGAATTTTCAAATAGACTATTGAACTCTAAATTCAATTATACTACGCACTATAAAGTTTTTTTTTTCAATTATACATCATGAGTGAAGGCATCGCCATAGTGTCACGCCCCGATTCCTCGGGGTCGTAGCAATATTTCCAGGATCCTACCTTACTCTAAGATTTGCAAACGAATCTAGTTCTTAGTTAATTTGTTCCCAAGGTAGAACACTACAATCCATTTTGATCAAGAAACTTACTTCCCATAGATACAAGGATAAGTCAGGTCAAAATACAAAAGGGGAAGAGAACAGGAGGAGACATAACAAAAGCCTAGAGTCACGGTCGCCGCACAGCTATACAATCAAAAGTCGCGGGGAAAAGAGAAGGGAGAGTACTAATCCTAAGTTGCCTCCATCGGCTTGGGCCAATCTCGCACGCACGAAGGCTTCGGGTTATCCACGGTGCCATCCTCTGAGTCATCTGCCCCATCAGGGTCTTCGAAGCCGGACTCGTAGCCTCCCTCAAAAACAGACAAATTTACACCACATCTAAGGACTAGGAAAGCCAAGGAAGCGATTGGTATCAACCAATCGAGCCAAGATGGTCGGAGGAGCGGTGAACTCACCTCTTGAAGCCACGGCTTTTCTGGAAAATTTCCAGAAACGGCTGGCCGCGAGGCTCTCTATCGGGGGCCGTCGGCGACGGAGCATGGCGAGTCGGAGCCCACAACCGGCGGCATTGAGGAGAGGGCACTGCAGGCTTCACGGGGACACCAAGAACGAGCCGAGAGGTGGACTGAGCTCGGAGAAATCCGAGCTCGAAGTGGCTTGCCCACTCGATTTATACCTAGTGGGAGCAGGTGGGTGGCAGCCGGAAAAACCGCTTGCCGGCGCCACGTGCTGCTCCGCCAAGGGCTGTCGTCCCCTCCGGCTGTCCCCTCGGACCAGAGGGTGGGTGGCTGCAGCGCCACAGCGGCCATTGAGGCGACGGGTTGAACAGTTGATGGATGCCCATCAACTGTTCGACCGAATGCCAGAGAGAGGAGGAGAGAGAGGGAGAGAGGGAGAGCTCGTGCGCGTGCTACGCACGTGCCGCCCGGTCCGACCCGGTCGGACCGGCGGTTCGCACGGTCTGGCCGGCCGGTTCGGTGGCCGGTCTGGGGCTTTTAATAAAATAATGTATTTTAATTTCCGAAAATCGGAAAAATGCTTTAAAATTTCCTAAGAATTCAGGAAAAATCCCGAAAAATCAAATATCGAATTTCATGACATTTTGGGCCCAAAATAAATTTAAACTTAAATTTTCTTTAATTTCCAAGCCTTTCCAAATTTTCGCGAAATAAAAAGGGAAATTGCCAATTTTCCCTAAAGTCCCAGTAGGCTAAAATCGCGGACCGACTCGGCCGTTACACATAGTGGCCGTGAGCAAAAGCAGCCATGGCCTTGCCAGCCTCAGGCGAGGCTACATTCATTCGCGTCCGGCAACCAACGGCCCTCACCAGTCATAGAAGGGGAAAAAGAAGAAAAAAGGAAGAAAAAGGAAAAAAAAGAAATTTGAAAAAAAATCTAAATATTATTGAATATTATCCACGTTAACGGTGTCACGTCAGCCCCAACTTGTCAACATTAGTCTAATGGACTGAATTGGCACAAATATAATTAGCACAATTACAATAAATATTTGACATTTTTTTGTAATTATCCCGCATATAGGACCTTAGTTATTTGCCGATTAATCATTCGCACCTATATAAAGATATATACTATGATAGTTCTTATAGCTGTTGTCGTTGGACTTGGTCCAGTCGCTGGTCCGTCCAATTTATTGTAGATTATGAAGAGGGGTTGGTTTCTCAATAAGAACCGATGAAACAGAAGGAAATAAAAATCTTCAACCATTCCGGATACAATAATTGAAACATTATGATAAAAAGTGGGCTCAAGAAATGAAACTTCAGTGATTATACCATATTTTTCAGCAATGGAAAATAACAGCAATGTCTTTTTGAATATGTGAATGACCTAAAAACGTACACTTGATTGCTCTAAGATCAAATTTTGATACTTCATGTCAATGATCAAGAATAAACCAAACACAACAAAAATTACAAGGTGGTGAGATAAAATAGTAACTCATTTTAAAACCAAGTAGAAAAAGGAATGCCACCTCGTAACATGCAATTAGAACATCATTAGACCAAAATATTTTGAGAACATTCATCTCGAACAACATGAATCTAGTGACCTCCAATAAATGACTATTTTTCCTTTCAGCAACACTATTCTGTTATGGTATATTAGGATATGAAAATTCATGGATCATACTATATTAAATCATAAAGTACTCCTTAGCATTGTTAGATTGCAAGATTTTAACATGAATCTCAAACTAAGTCTGAATTTTAGACATGAAAGTACGAAATATAGAAAATAATTCTAAATATTTTTTTATTAAATATAATCAAGTGACTCTAGAATAGTCATCAACAAAAGTAACAAGATATCTGAAATCCAAATTGGAAGCCACTGAATAAACTAACAAAAGAGGAGACGCCACTCATTTCCAAATGAATGTCTCGAAAAATAGAGAACAAATGACAATGAGTCTTTGCTGTCTCAAATCACCCCACAGCTCCTTTGTCATTGGCGATTCCAATTGCAAATTCATCACGTGATTCTATTTTCCGAAGGATGGTTCGACCAAATCAGCATGTCGTTCTAGATCAGGTACATTTTCAATTCAATGGTGGTGATCAATTGGCATTCAGATTGCTTGTTAGATATCTTTCTGTAAACAGTGTCTCGATTGAACTAAAACAGTGCAAAGACACTTGTCAAGTCCTAGAAACTAATAATTGTGGAGAGAGAAAATAAAAATTAGAAACCCATAAATTCAAAAGAGCGAAATATAAATATTTAAACATTAATTTTCATGGGGCAAAATATTGATGGTGTCAAATTTCTATAAATTGTGCTGGGCCGACTTGAATTAACGTGTTGGATATTGATAGGACAGCTCGACACATCATATCGACCCTCAATGGCATGGCACAAGGCATGTGCCAGGCCGTGCCCTTTTTTTTTACAAATTTATTTTAGCATAAACGTCTAATGATCAATCTCCCTTGGCCACTCCAAGAATTTAAAGATTATCTGCATTCTCCCATCATTTCACTCCTCTACCCTCACGATTTCTTCACTTGGCTCTCAATCTCACGTCTCAAATCTCTTGTAATTTCCATCTTTCTTTCGTCTCAATCTTGCTCTCATTATATTAGTATTTTTTTTTGGTCAACAAAGTACTTTCACTCATTCATAAAATGCAAATTGCCAGAAAAAGATAATTTAGTTTCTGAAATCAAGATAGCCCCTCAGCAAGTGCTCATCTATGTTTGTCATTGGACGCCTGGTTTCACAAAAAGCTCAATAATGCCATTGTTGCACACCGAGACCATTCGACAGCATAGTTGAGATAGGCACCTATTGAGTCTTTCTTAAGCATCAGGATCACGTCGTCAAGCTATTGCCAGTGTCTTAAAATGTATAAAAACTCACCCAAAATCTTGAGGGAACTGCCCCACATATTTCGCTGGCAAAAATTCTTCTCGTTGACAGATGAACTCGGCCTGGAGGTAGGTGTATGAGTAGGAGACAAAAAAGACAGTGCTTGGGTGGAAGATGACTGTTGTGATACTTCGCTCGTCCAAGATTTCAGATGCCTGGAATTCAGAAGTTTCGAATGGCCAGCAATCGGACTATTAACAAGAAAGGTTAAACCTTCATCAGCAGCGACATCTTCATCTTCCACAGTTGATAAGCATTTCTATTTTGGATCACTGAGCTCCTCGATAAACACTATTGCGATGTCCTGGAAAATAAGCAAAAGGAAACGAACTAATATGAAATTGCGAAATTTGCATGCAATAAAGGACGATGGCATTGTGAGTTTACTACTAGCACCAGATTTCATTCCAAGGAACAACCACTAAAATGGAAAAAAAGTTGACACGGCCAGGGATTAGGAATGTCACTGCGTGATTGATCGATGTAACACCAGAGCTCCTTTCTCGGAACATATATTGCATGAAGGAAATGTGACATTGGTAACATAGAGACATATTGCTTCGTGATGGATGGATCGTGCCGGAACTCCTCTCTAGGAACATCCGCTGCTTCAAAAATAACCATACCATTATTCTGCTAGTCTTATTGTTCGAAATTCAAACCATGATCATAAAAAGACCATTAAGAACAGAATGCCTCGATTAATGTATCCCAACTGTCGAAAAGAGTATCAAGCAATGAACTATTAATATAATTCATGATATCTACAATTACGATATTTATAATATACAATATCTACAATAAACAAACATTATAATTCACAATTAATATATCCGAACTGTCGAAAACAGTATCAATCTTTATATTACAAAATTATTTCCATCAGAGGCTTCCAAATAGAATAATTTGAGCCATTTAACTTAAACATGCTAGTGGTGGTTTCCTCCATTTTATTTAGAAACTTACGATATCTACAACGCCACCTTGCTGTGGAAAACTGCTCTATGTCATTGAGAACTTAAATCACTCCAGAATGAATATCCTCCCCAAAACTCAAGCAACTGATATCGAATCAATCTCAGCAGCAACCAGCCACAATATTCAAGCATTATCAATCACGAAACTTCCACTAGTCACCAATCCACAATAGATCATCTATAGTTTTTACTAATCATCAAGTACACAATAGTTCATCTCTAGTCACACAATAGAGGCTTGACAAACGAACAATACAACAATATATCATCACATAAATTCTAACCACAGCCGGAGAGATTGAGAGACAAATTGGAGAAAGATTTCTGCAATTAGAACAAGTCACTTTGTAGCTCTTCATCGCACGAACAATATACTAGATCTTCAGCTGATTCCAATAAGGTCTCACCATCGAATCTTTGCCAGAAGAATGCTGCTTCTTCTCCTTTGCAAAACCGTCGGTCCCTCTCCCTCTCTTTCTTTCTATTCTATGTACTCCAGCTTCGGTCGCTCACTTTTCTTTCTTTGAATTTTTTTTTCGTTAAATGATAATGAGCTGAGCCCCATGAGGCGGACCTAGCCCAACAGAGAACATAAAGCATCTCCTACTTCATACGCAAGAGATATTATTACCACTAGTGCAATTTTCACGTGCATAACTGGTAGATATTATTAAAAAGAAATCGGCAACGCTAATATACAACTACATAAAAAGATGACCATAGTTAAGAAGACTATATTTATTATAACACTCGATATTTATTTACTCTCATAGAAGTTATGCCATGGGTGGCAGCTTACATAATCAATACAGCTCATGACATGCTTCTGTCTAGCATCCAAGTCCAACAAAGGTTAAAAATGAAAAAGAAAAGGAAGCCAACCAAGAGCAACGTAGTAGGTAATAATCCTGATTATCAGTTATATGTTTAAGCTGCAGATGGAGCAGTTCTCTGTTGAACGCCGGCATCAGACTCAGATAAAGCAGCAATGAAGGGGCCAAACTTTGTGGAGCTGTCTGAAGTGGGATTCTTGTAGTTCAGAGCTTCATCATCATAGATGTCCCACCATTTCTTGACCAGCATCTTGACGTCTTCCCTCTGCATGTTCTCTTCCTTCCCAGTGAACCTCCATGGCTTTGACCCCTATCATTGATTAGCAAGTAAAAATTGGCCTAGTTAAACACCATCAATTTAAAAACCTAATTTGAGTTTTTTGTGTACACATTTTCGGAGGATACATCATGTATACAATATCAACAAGATAGTTTATAATATTAGGAAATTTAATGCAAATCTAGATACTATCTTATATGGAAATGAAGCAAAAGGGAATATTCTGTGTCCGTAGCTAGAAACCGATGTAGTATTTGTTTCATTTTATTGATATCAATGGCGTAAACATAATTTCAAACACAATTTTCTTGTGAGAAGAATCATATCAGCAAAATCCCGTTTTGCTAAATAATTGCCAACATTCAAGTTCTACTGTATTGCTTTTCACTAGTTAACATAAGAGAGGAGTCACTCACCGCAGCACAATAGTGAACAACCTTTGCTTGGTTAACGTCAACGTTTTCTGGGTGACGCCATAGCATCGCCAAAACGAGGTTATAAGTTGGAGGAATTGGCTTGTATATATTCCTGAAGTACATGTTCAGGAAATCCTGCAGGAAGAAACATAGACTTAGCTCACATTAATACAAGATACACGTCATTGTTGTGGTCATTAGGGTCAATTATAATCAAGGAAGTCTGCCAAGCAAGTCTGGTTTAATTGTTGCACGGGCCATATACTTGTATATGCGACTAGATAACTGCCTGCACAAATGAGTCACGTTGAACCTAAGCGGATTATTGCTTGGAACAACATGATGCTCCTGATTTTAAACCATGACTAACAGAGTCATCCACGGCACTTATAGAACAAAGGTCACACTAATTTTTTGTCAATATGCTGAGTCGGACTTTGAGAAGCTTCTTTCAAATACAAAACGGCCATGGTTGAGTGTGACTTGAGAGAGACCGAACCACTCATATTAGGGCAATCATGCAGGCAACGATGTCTTGTAGCTAGAGAATTGGGTATATCCAAATAACATGGTGAGCTATATCGACAGCCTTAATTTTGTGACTTTGTTAATGTGGTGTAGTATTTCAATTTGTCACGCTTTATGTGCAAGCGTATCTGTATTTTACATTTTCGCAATGCAAATTAGCACGTTCAAAGTTATAGCAATTGGTCTTTTTAATACCTGCTCAGCAAATGAGGTGGGACGGGTGACTTTGACGGTCTCCAAAAGGTCAAGGTAAGTCAAGAGATTGGGCTCAAACACAAACATGCCCGCGTTGAAGTACAACGGCGGGGGCGGTCCGAGCTCGGGGTTCCATGGCACTCGCTCGGGGCATTGTTGGCAGTACCCAATCTTGTATTGAGGGGACCAGCTCCAGGTCTTCTCGCAGAAGCAGTCCATAACGGCGTAGAAGTAGCCATCAGGCGCATCAAAGAGGTGGTCGATGTTGTCGAACACTTGTATGTCTCCATCCAAGTATATCATCTTTGAGTACTCCACAAACTGCAAGTGGAACCGAAAAAATTTGATCAAACCATTGTCATGGGTAAATTGCGGATCATTATATTTTGAATACTTCTATATGTACGTTGCATATGGAAAAGGAAATAAAGTGGGTATATGCGGGAAAACTTGTCAAAGTTATAATAAATCTATCGAAAATTGAATTGAATCATGTGAAGATATTATCAACAACATTTCCAAAAAGGGCTTTTAAGCGGTATTTTTTTCTTCCCAAAAAGGACTTTATAACAAAACCAATAGCAGAAGTGTTAGCAGATTTCTATTTTCATGATGAAGAAATCCAATACCAGTGGAGAATAGCATCCTAAGGTACAAAAACAACATTCTGACGGCACACGTGAATACAGAGAGACGATAGTTTCATGCACGTAGTTGCTTTGTTTAATTGTGATTGACACAATTTTATTAAACGCAGTCGTTGCTATCACCTCCCAAATGCGAAGCTTCGAGTAGTTGATGACGTAGTAGGCCATAGAAAATTCAGTCTTGTTCTCAGGCGGATACACCGGCTCGATCACGCGGACAATACAGCCCTGGGACTCAAGGATCTGGCGGTGCTCCTCCGGCACATCGGGCAGACACGCCACAACAAGAGGATATGCCGTCTTCGTCTTCCTCAACCCCTTGGCCAGGCCGACCACACCCTTCACGTAGTCGCCATTTCCGGCCAAGAACGTGACATACGCTCTGTTTGGCACGTTGCTGTCGACAATATCGTCGTTACCAGTCACTGCTTCGGTCATTGCCACTGTTGGTGCCATCTTATCAGTTCAAGGAAAGAGAGCAGACAGAAGAGATGATAATAAGAAGTTGAGAACTTGGAGGAAGATATGATATGAAAGGAAAGGAAGATATGGAGTTTTTGTTGTAGGGAGAGAGGCGGGGGATTTATATAAGCATGGAGAACGGGGGTTGAAATGGGAAGAATGAAAAGATAGGGGGGAGAGAAAAAAGGAAACTGATTCCCTGCCCGCAAGTCAGGCAAGGGCCGTTGGATGGGGGTGCCCCCTGGATGCCCCCCTACAATAGGGGGCACCCCCATCCAACGGTCACGGATCGTCTGACCGCCCTGACCGGCGGTCAGGCGATCCAGGTCAGAGAAAATATGTGAGTAAATGATTTGAGCATCTTTGTGATTCAATGATCATGATTCTATTTTGTGCCGACACGCGTCCTATAAAGTGGGAGGAATGTCAGATTTTCTTTTACCAAAGAAAATTTACACTTGCTGATTTTGAGCACACGACACATTAAAAGTAGGGTAACTTTGAATAAGGGAAGCCATGGAATCTTGTGTTGCTTCAAGGAAGAAATGTCCTTTTTGGCAAAGGAGAGGTAAAAATAGCAACCATGGATCGAAAGATCACGTAATCTTGGACGACCCTTTTGGATGATTCAAGGGTCGGGATTCTCTCACTGTGAATATATTCATGTTTTTCTTTTATCTGGATAGAATAATAGTTAAATTGAGATAAATCTTTAGTGAAAATCGTACAATCCGCGTCAAATTGACTAATTACATCTCATTGAGTAAAAGATGATAATTAACTATTTCATTCCTTTGCTGCACTTATCGAAACTCGAAGATAATGGACAATCTAGATTTATTTATTCTAGATAATGTAGAAGTGACAGAAGACTTGAAACAAATGAATACTGACTGTTTTAAAGATCAACTTCGTCCCAACGCATAGTATAATGTGGTTCTTTCATTCATTTTTTTTCTTTTTTGGTGATGATTTAACAATTAATATTTTTTAGAGAATACAAGCCCGTTGTCCTTTATTAATCAAGTCACTAATCATGTATACATTTAGGTTAACATAGATTAGTTAACAATAAGTACCTTTTGGTAGAAATGGAGGAAAAGACCTAGACTTGTGCAGGACTCTGTGATTCCAAAACTACTTCCGGTAATTTGTATCTTTCTATGTGTTGTACAAAATAATATCAACATATATGATGATTGGCCTAGTGATAAATAAAAAAAATTATAGTTTGATTAGGATCGTGAATGAATATCCGAAACGGCTCATCCTACGCTGGCCAGACGTGGCATGCCTCATATGGAGAGATTTCCTTACTATTGACAATTCATTGGGGTTGCGTTGATACGTTAACTCTTAACTTTTGAGTTATAAGTGAAGCGGAGTAGTTATAACATAAATTGAGCATCACATAACTAACGGAAGATTTTTATGGCGATGTCTAGAATGGTTGCCCATGCTGATCCCGGTTTCCTGTCTTTTCATCACTTTCGATATAAGCAATGAAGAATCCCAAGACATAAGCAGCAGGTCTAGGTGATGTTTGAAAACCAGAACTCGTTACTGCATTTCCATGAGAATGTTTTGACATCGTATCGGTTTGTTAAGTCCTTTTAGCGCATGCTAACACCAACGGCTTGTGTGGGGTGAAATCCTTTGACCATCTAAAAGGGATCAGAGCAGGAGTCGAAGATGAAGAGAGATGGAATCGCCCCCTTTGCGGGTTGGAAAGAACCACATGTTCCGCACGATTCTGACACTCTGCAGTCGAATACAACGTATATACGAAAGGGTTCTCGGCATCTGAAGCCATTATTAGGGTTGTCAAAGGTCGCATTTATTCTGCGCACGAGATGCAGACATCTCCTGTCGTTTCCCACAACTCACCACCTTTTCGCTTTTGCCAGCATCTGGGCAGTGCTCTCTTCCCCAGAATACGCCGATACCACCTGTACAAGGACCCGAAAGCGAAAGTCCAAAAGATTCGGTGTTAATGAAAAGCTTAAATACCACAGACGGTTGCGAGATTAACACAAAAATCGATGTGCTCTAATGATTCAATGCATGACTAGGCAGTAACCCCTAGTGCATCCCTATCACTGGACGAAAGAGATAGTCTGCATTTGCTAGCGTGTTCAGATGATGATCAAAACGATCGTCTTTGTTGAGCACAAAATATCTGCGCTGACATGGCCTTCGGGTTATCGGCTATGGAAGGGACTTGCCTATATGCGGGATGAAGACAAGAAACAACTTCGCCCTCCATAGTTTCGTCAATTACAAACAAATTCTCCTTTTGATCACGAACTGGATTTTGAATATTATTTAATATAACTTAAGCGATTCATGGGATATCAAACGATTGCGGAGTTGCTATTTTAAGGTGATCTTTTTCGTCATGGAAAGAATCCGCACAATTAAAAAATTGATTACATGTGTATCCATGAATTTTTGCAAATCATGGAGATCGAGCTTTCTGTTTCTTTTGTTTTCTTTTCTTTTCTTTTGCTGGTGTATTTTGGGGCTGTCGTTTCCGATTCATTCTCGACATATCGAGCTTTCTGTTTCTTTTGTTTTCTTTTCTTTTCTTTTGCTGGTGTATTTTGGGGCTGTCATTTCCGATTCATTCTCGACATGAGCCAAAAAGAAGATTGCAGACCCACTTTCAGTCTCCCCACACGTTGTGAAGACAAGTGTGCATGGTGGCCAAAAAGTTTTGGTTGGTGAGTGCTTTTGTAGTTGCGATGGAGAAAGGAACAATAGATGACCACCCACACTCGCTTTCTACGGGAAGAGAACATTTTTCATATGATTGAGTATATCAAGATTAGGAACTCTTGGACTCCGTCTGTGGCTAGGACAATGCAGATAAGATACCAGTTGTAAAGATAGAATGATTCCCTACTTCTTTCTTTTATCTCTTAGGCCTGCTGTTGAAAATATTGTACAAAAATTTTAAAACTTATTGTATGACGACCAATTTAGTTCTCAATATTTCAACTTGACCATTTTAATCTTAAATCTTTTGATAATTTGCAGGTTTATTCCTTCCGGCCAATTTGACCGGAAATCATTGATGAAGACGCCGTCGTTTATGTTGCACAATCTTTACCAACGTTGACATGAATAATTTTTGTAATTTTTAAAATTTTTCTAAATTCTTTATATATACTTTTTCTTTTTCTTTTTCAGGTGTGGGGCTACCAAGGGTTGTGGTGCTCCCCCAATGACCGGTGCCCAGATCTAGCAAGGGCTTGCGAGCCTTTGCCGACCCATAATTGATCAAAGAAGGGAAAGAGAAAAGAAAAGAGAAATATCAATCAGAATTTTTTAAAAGAAAATTACAAGAATTGTCTAAGCATCGATAATGTCATGTAAGACGAGTAGCAATTACGTCAATAGTATCTGGCCAAAACTGCTTGGAAGGATCACATTGAAAATTCATCAAACAATTTAGAACTAAATAGACCAAATTAAAAAGTTGAACTCTATATTGGCCATCATAACGATAGATTTCGGACTTTATGGAAAATTATCCCCATACCATTATATAAGGGGTTACTCACAAATAGAAGGAAGAAGTTGCAAGGAATATGAGCGCCAATTCTTAACCAACCCCCAGATTATATCTAAAGAAACAAATGCATTACATCGACATTTATGGTAAAATCGATAAAACCCTTTTTATAGTAAGTAAATATTCACGCCTGAAATCGTGCCATTATCATGATAAGAAAACCCAAAAATAAGTTCTGAATCTTTCCTCCCTCACAGAAAATCATATTGATCGGAACACATCTGGTCTTCTCTCACGGAAGTAGCAATTTGACGATCTTTACTTATGGGAATGGATTTCCTATTTGCAGCAAGCGAATTGAACACAGTCGTAAGACGCGAACGAGTCGAACTTTCAAGACAGAGAGGAGAGACACCAGGCCGCAATGATCGAGAGCTTGCAGAAGCTCGTCGAGAGGGCATTGCTGAGAAATGGAGGAGAGAGATCTACTATTACATCATCACCATTGGACATGGCCGGGCGAAGCGCAACGATTGAGAACTCCACATGGACCGTATCGACGTCACAAAAAAAAGGAGATACGCAATGGCAGCACACCTCAGTAGGGTCTTTCTTTCAAAGAGCAATAATACTACATTAGTCCTCAGACGCATTGGACAAATTTGCTAAACTTCATTCACGCATTGGGGCAGTAGAACTCTAATGGAGATCTGAGTGAACCTCCAAGGGATCAGAATCACCTAAAATTGGCCCGTCATACGCCTGTCAGTACATATGTATATATAGTGCATATGAATGCAAAAGAGGACTTCAAGTCTGATTTGAACCTTAAATCAATCAAGACCAGCATATACATTGATTTGAAAACATCATGAGTTCAAACCCATTCGCGAGACTGGAAGTAGATTATTATATTTTATCCCAATACGATTCTTCCAATGAAGAACGCTTCGTTGATTTCTACAAAGTACAGTTCCGAAAGTTTCTTGAAGAAACCCAACTGCAAGATCGGGCCATCAATTGGTGGCGTCTAGAGAAGATGATGCAATAATCGGCACAGATACAAGGCTGAACCCTTCACTGTACATGACTCGATATGCATATCCTAGATGCAAATCGAAGACCAATCTATATTAAGTGACAAAGACAACTTCCAAAAGATTGTCGTCCATCTAACTAATATACATGGGATCTCTACTGCATCTTGCGAACCCCATATGTACAGTACCAGGGCCCGATGAATCAATACTCTGCTCGACCTGGCTTCAGCAATTAATCACCACAATTCTGTGGAGGCCTACATGTCCTTGGGAGACTGCACAGGAGTCTAATACACGCAACCCAGGCCTCAGGCCTCCTGAATGTCGAGAACCCTGACATAAGAGCCCCCTAGCGCGTGCTAGGACGATAATGTGACACATGTATATCAACTCAAGTCGAAACCAGCCTCTGCATTTATTGCATACAGCAATTTTGCTTCCAGCTGCTCTTTGCTGCAGAGAATTAAGAGATTAGAAGCAAATTACACAAAATTAATATAAACCCAGTGGAGGCTTATTTCATTTATGCATATGAAAGATCAGCCATAGGGCAACAAGGGGGTGCACGCCCACACAGAAAGAGCTCAATTTACTATAGCCATACTCAAAACAGGTCTCATAACCGAAAGAGAGCTCAACTAAATGATAAGTCGTTAATTATATCAACCAAATACCGACCAAGGCATTTACATATATATGCAAGTTTCCACTATACAAAAGTTTAAAACTCCTAAGCCAAAGACGGAAAGGGTCCAGATGAAGCATGGATGAAATCCCCAAAGACTGAAGAACATGTGAAAAACGAACTTGACCTTTTCTTCTTGTATTATGAATATTGCTTGAGGCTCTAATCTAATGGCAATATGCGTATTTGGCCTCTTGACATCATGTGCTTCTGTACATAGAGTTCTTCATATATAACAGTGCTTTTTACTTTCAACATGAACAAAATTAAAATTGCTAGGAAGATAATGAAGTAAACCAGTGAGCATATGGATTCACAAGGTTGGCAAAATGAAACAACAGCTGAACTGCCAAGAGTTGTGCTCACACACCAACTAATGCAGTGAATATATTTATAAAACATCATTCCATGAATTCTTCGCCATAACAATAAAGCAGGTTGCACCACATGACGACTTTGTACATAAAAGATGGGCTCTACATGTAATCGATAAGCATGACGTGTAGATTGATCATACTGCCCAAAAATAATAGAATAATCCATAGACAAAAAGTTTACACTTTCTCAAATCATGCAAGCAATAAGATGATAGATGAAATAGTTGTAAGATAAAATTTTATTACATGCACAGGCGAAATTTGTCGGTTTTTCAAATCACATCCCTGTACAAAGTCTAATGCAGATGACCGGCACATGATAAAACTTAATCTATCTACAAAGCTTGAGATTAGCAAAACAATGATCATTAATAAAAAGTCTATTTTAGTCATGTCAACGGGACTTTTATGGAAAGAAAGGTTAGGATTAGACTCATTTTTTTAATAGCTAGATAAAATAGAGAGACATTTCAATCTCATACTATTGCACGGCTCTTTTAAAAGAGCGCTTATCCCACCAAAATACATAGAGGCCGACAAGATTATGAGATGTGCATATCTGGATGGCAAGGTCCTAATCGAGTAAAATAATGTTTAACATGTTTAGCATGCTAGGATTATCTGCATTGGGCTGGCAACTCAAGCAAACGTAAGTGACAATGTTTCAAGACACTGACAGCAGCAAGGAACCTTATATGTCGGAATGGCATGTGTTTCGAGTGTCTTTAGGTTATCAAGCAGTGAGGATGATCCCAGTGAATATAACAGGAGAAGATCTAAAATTGAGGCCCCAGAAAAATATATAGGAGAACTGAACAAACCTTCTGTATGGTGGCAGTTTTAGCAGATTCATGCAAGTGGCAGAGGTAGGCAATCGGTCCAGAGCTTCTTCAGAAGCACTACCAGCAGCCCTGGGCAAAACTTTTACTCAAATAAGAAAGAAAGAAAAGGGATAATCACAGATAAACATGCTAAGAATATCCATACAGCGCATTTATACCCATCAATTCTGAGAGTAGCACAGAAAGATCCTTTGTTGAAGCAGACTTAGGTCAATGTATTTTACCTTTGTATGCAAAATGTCGGCTCCAAGTACTTAAATCCAAGCAATGGCCCTCGAGAGCAACCTGTGACGAATCTGAAGCAAAAGAGACTGACTATTAATTGAACTATTTCACGAGTCGATTTGAAATTATTCAAGTTAAAATATAGAGCAGGATACTGACTTGAAGTTCCTGGGACAAAAAAATATCAAATAAAACAGAGTGATGATATACGCAAAAAAGCTTTTTCCAAAACTCTTAGAAAGAGTTGAAGAGGCAGACATCCATCAAATTTGGAGTGTCCCATCATTTAATGCACAAACCCACTTGCTAATTCAAATAATAGGAGTTCGCCATGTCAATTCTTTACAAAAAAAATAAATGCATAACCTTATACATATCAAAAGGAAAGATAGGAATAGTTTAAAAGGCAAACACACAAAAATATCATGAAAAGGTACGAAGTTCCATTGATGATGAGAAAATTCCAAAACATAACTTAGAATCTAGCCGGACCAACCATCAAACAGCTTAAAACATTTGTCTTATAAATAAAGTCGAGATTGAGTCCTGGAACGATATCGATACCAAAAGTAATAAAAATACTAAGACTGCGGTTAATAATAATCAAATGATTAATAAAATGGATCAAAAAGGTTTGTTTATCTTAAAATTTCCCAAAATGGAGGAATTACAGCTCTGGGGAGAGAATAAGGAAACCCCATATGACCCAATATATCTCAAAAGTCACATTATATGTCAACCCAAAAGGAATCTTCCTCTCCAGGACTTCGAAAGGGTACTTTGGAACACCAATAGGCACAAAATGAAGGAAAAAAGAATTAAGTACAATAATCAATTTCATGTGGAAATGTAACAATGCATTAATTTTCTTGATTATACATCTTTTCTCATATTTTATCCATAGAGAGGGAAAAAATTCTTACAATAGGTCTTTTGAATGATTAACAAATATGTATGCATATGTTCATAGAAAATGGGATCAACCCCCATTGCGTATTGGTACTTATCAGATATTAATGAAATAAGATTAGTCAATCATCCAAACTCCTTTTATATCTCTTTTTTAGTTCCCATCAACAGCGTTCTTGTGAATCCATACGACTTTTGTTCTTCCATTTCTTTGTTCCAAACCATTAGTTGAATTCTTCATTCTTTTCTTCATTTCATCTTTTTATTCATTCAATTCAAAGTCACAAACAAAAGGGAAAGACTTCTATTGGAAGCCCTATCTAAATTCATAATTCATAGTAGTATAGAGCAGATTAGATCAGACCTATTTTTAGTTCATATAAAAGTAGCAATATCTAATATCACATACACATGGGTTTCTGCTAGGGGCGTCAAACGGGTGGGTCGGGTCGGGTTTGGGTCGGGTTAAATATGGGTCGGACCATATTTGACCCATTTAACCCGTTCTTACTCATATTTATGTAGTGTAAATATGATGACCCATACCCGACCCGACCCTGACCCAACCCATACCCGACCCGACCCGCATTGTTAAAAAAAAGGAAAATAATCAAAATTTTATTTATAAAAAATAAAATAATCAAAATATCAAAATTTTCAGAATCTAAAAATGACTTGTTAATAATATTTTAAATGATTTGTTAAAAATATTTAAAATTAAGTAGGTAACCCCATTTATGACCCATTTAGAACCCATTTAAGACCCATAAGATTGTTAAGTGACCCATTTTTTACCCAACTAACTTTTTAAGCTAACCCATTTATGACCCATATTATCAAATATGGGTTAAAATATAGGTCTTTGACCCATTTTGCCACCTCTAGTTTCTGCCATAATGTAAACCAATTATTAGTATCTTAGATTTAATCAAACTCTAGATTTTTTATTTTTATTTTTTGAAACTAAAACATCCAAGAGTTGGATTCTAGCCATTCCATTATGTATACACAATTTGTACCCATCCATATTAGCCAAATCAGTTTTATGAATCACGTCAATTCTACTCTTTGTTTTATTTATCATCTCATGGCTATTGAGAACGAATCAAATCTATTTCTCAATCTTTCTGACTTGCTCCTACATAACCAAGGTTGAAAAGATCCAAATAAAAATAAAAAATCAGTCATTCACAACCACTGAAGAAGGATTCCTCAAAAAGTTAAAGATTAGTAATCTTCTGCATATGCGAGGAAGGTAATCAAAAAAGAAGTCTTCCTTCTTTGATAAATTAGGAGCCATGCAAGACGAAAGTCTCATTCACAGTTTTGAATGAGAGAAAGAAGTAAAAAATCCTCTTTTTAACTCCGACTCTCCCACTCCAGTCATTGCTTTTCTTCTATTACTTCAAAAGTAGCTGCTTCAGCTTCAGCCACTCAAATTTTCAATATTCCTTTTTAATTCTCATCAAACAAATGGTATCTTCTTCTGGAGATCGACTTTGCCAAAATGAAATTCATAGAAGCAATAAAGGTAGTCAGACTCACTTCAAAAATTTCTTCTGATTTTCTGATGAGAAACCCTTGATAACTCTCCAGAACATCTCGATAACATAGTGCTCCTGTCATATTAAGGACAAACATGAAAATAGTAACCTAATAAGATGGTCACCCTGCAACAATTACATATATAATGACGCACATACATCCTGTAAGATTTCAATGATGTATGAAGTAAGGCAACCACTTGCCATTCAATCTTGTATGAGCAACATAAGAACTAGGACTTTGCAAAGTCTTTTCATCTCACCAGCCCAAATAAAACCATGAAAACCAAATTCCACAAACTAACATGGTTAATTTTACATCAACGCTCCCCGCAGCAATATAATGCAGAATACCAGAAAAACTACCATTCTAAAACTTTGCTAATGAACAGCAAATTCTTAAACCCACCAGTTTGTTCATTTGCACAACCTTTCTCTATCTTAAAAATTATGAGGGAAAAGAGAGGCTTTACCACCCTCAAACTAATCAAGTGAAACTCACACCGTTAATTTTTAAAGAAGAATATGCAACAGCTTCCTCAGTGACAGCCAACAATATCCAAGATAAGATCCACAAGTGGAACAAAAGTACAAAATCATTCCACCAATTAGCAACATAATCCTGTCCCGGGCAAAGACAGAAACTCACACTGTGATAACCGCCTGCATAGTTGGTGTTGCTCCGCAAGTCATCAACATCCAAGCTATCTAAGGAACCTGATATGAGAAGCTGTAGAAAAAAAGGATAAATGACATAAGACAGAGACAGAGACAGAGAATTCAAGAGTCTAATATAGGAAGAACCTATGACAACAAACAACTAAAACATGGGACAGACAGAGAAAACTCTCTTCGCCAAGTGTATCCAACTTTTGGCCCCAACTCCCCATTCCAACCTCGATATCAAAATAGACAATAACGAGCAAATCTCTTTTAATACTTGGAATCAGCAGGCCAGAATATATTCTGACAAGAAAGATGTGAACCGGACTATATCCCTTGACAAATTATGACAATCCTCCCAAATTTAATTCTAAAAGTCGACCTAGTTGGATAATAAATACTAGTCAACTCATTTGCCTTTCTAGATAGATTTGCATTTACTTTTCGAAAATGAAACAAGAATAAAAACACTACAAACTCTTTCATATCAGTCGGTCTATAGTCCTCATAATTACTTGTTAGAAACTCTAAAATAGGAAACCAACTAGACCATCTCTCGCCTTTCGATACCAAATTGCGTACCCACAATGCCCCCATATTAGTATAGTTGAGTATACTAGAGATCCTGCAGTAGCTGTGATTTAAGGTAGTATACTTGAGAAAATCAGTCGCACTAATAGACAATGGAATAGGAAATTAGAATTCCAAATAAAGATAAGAAAGACAACGTACTAATAAATAAATAGGATCAAAGGTGCCCTTGTTGCAAGTTGAAGAAAGCAGAAATTATACTAACAAATCTAAGCAGCACTAGAAGGGCACTTACTGAAGAACAACATTTGCAAGAATTAATATGTTCAGTGATAATTGAGACGTTTTACAACAAAGTTGACAAAATCAAGGTGAATAAAGTCATATGGGCA
Organism: Melaleuca alternifolia; assembly: GCA_019926035.1. NCBI lineage: Eukaryota > Viridiplantae > Streptophyta > Magnoliopsida > Myrtales > Myrtaceae > Melaleuca > Melaleuca alternifolia. Next base: position 1,000,337 of record JAGKPW010003057.1, read on the forward strand.
CCTAAGAAGTTGTCATCTAGGAAAGCTCAGGGAGTGATGTGATGATCAAAAGACTACTTTGCAACTTTTGAATTACAAACAGTAGTGGAATGGAGGTTAGTGGTCATGTGGCAGGCGGCTTAACTCCAAAGTTTTATTCTACCCACTATCATCGTTTCAAGTAAAATCAGTATCACTCGCTTCAGTCGAGATTTATTTTACTTGGTCGTTTTAACATTTTCTTTTTTTATTCAAGTGAGCCATTCGACTGCTTATTGCTGTAGATTCACGCTAATAAACACCAGAAGTATATAGTAAAAATTTGGAAATGTTTTGAGAAAATTGTCAAGCAACACCTATGCCCCAGTGTCCAACTGGGTCAGTCTTAAGCTTATTGCATTCAATCAGTCATTCAGCTTCCACTCAACCCATGGCCTTTCCAAAATAATATTCAATTTATTAGAATTAAGATAGTTCTCTTCAATTTAACTTAGATACATGAAATCAATTATGCCTCTTGGTCCAACAAGGTCATTGATGTTTCCCTTTTCTTTTCTACTATTATAATATAGCAAATAACATGTGCCTAGCGAAGAAGAATAATGAACAAAAACCCATGGAAGAGCATCTGATGGTTCATGCAATGAACTAAGACAAAGCATAAAAAACTAATAGACTCCATAAAAAGGTATACACTCTGGCCACAAGAAAACAACTGGCCCAGTTAGAAAAATGGGTATTTGAAAAATCATAGAAGTATGGCCCATCCACAAAAAATAAGTTACATCTATTCTTGAACAATCATGCCATAAAACTTAGGAACTTCAAAACCAGCAATAACCAAAACCTCTAATCAGTGTTAACTTAGTCAGAGCTTTTTTTTAAAAAAAAAAACTTAGACTGAAACGCTGTCTACTTCTCTTCAATCTGGATGAACCGAAAAATAAAATATCTACCAAGATTTTCAATTGCCAGTAAGACAAAAAGTAGAACAGCCAGCAATTACATGCAAATAGCAGTAAAATGAATATAGTAAATACAATAACAGCAATTACATGCACATTGCACTATGGCACTTTTCTTTAGTAAAGACATTACCTGCAGTTCATGCTCATTAAACATATCTATCCATTCTTTCTGTATGAGCTGCTGAAATCCTCTCAGAAAATGCAGACTTTGTTGCCTTATCTGAAATAATATCAAATGAAATGTCATATTTGCACTCAGTAAATCTAACTCCAACAATGAATTAATAGAATTCATCAAACCTGCATATTCAGACGATGATTTGCCACAAGATGTATGAATGTGATGACAGTTTCATTAGTGACACGCTTGTTTTTCCCTCCAGGAAGAAGCTCTTCTTCTGTTTGCTCCCCATACTCATTATTCACAATGACGAAGTACAACTCCAACTCTGATAAGTCACCTTTATAATGCTGCCAACAATAGTCGGTGAAAAATTTATCAAAACCTCATTGTTTCCTATGTAGTCAACCATACAGGAAAACATAGAAGTCATGGTCCGCTGAATAGGCAATCGAAATGGAAAAGCTAAATCACAACCGGAGTATGAGCTCTAGAGGTTTAGGAAGTATTTTTAAAAAATGCTCTTCTAGGGATTGTAAACTAGATGACTAGTTCTAATGAGTCAATAGGTACTTACATAGTTTCTCATAATGATTAAGCCTGATTTGGAGCAATAAACATCTTGCATATTTCCATGGAATATGATAAGTTCACATGAACTTGCCCAACAGAAGCTTAGTGAATTTTCACACAATACATCCACTGCACAATATCTACCCAAAAAGAGGTTTTTAGGGATGTTTATAGCATCGATGATTTAACACAAGCTCATGGGCTATCATCTTTTTTACCAAGGAATCACTTAACTTAATCTTGTCAAACAACAATATCACAATATATTCTTTTCCATCCAAATATTATTTCAGTCCTCTCCAAAGAGACCCTTACTTTCCTCTATCTCATAGAAGTTGAAATTTTTTGAAATAAGTAAAATTTCATTCTTTACATCTAGCAAACCAATTCAGAATGCAGTCGCATCACAAGTCCCCAAGGAACTCTTCCACTCTTTGTAACTCACCAACTCAAAAAAATGGTAATAGAACTATCCTTGGCGACTTGTGCAGAGGCAGCTCTGCCAACTCAGCCTTTTTGAGCTAGTCAAAAGTGCATCTGGCATAACGTCTATTAGCTCCACCAGTTACCTTGTTTTATATATGTGTATCTTTTTGGTATCGAAGCATTCAACATGATTGACCAGGCAGCTGACAGAGGGTTATGACTAGTTTCAGGATAGAAAATCATATGATTTCAGCATTTGTTTGCCATTCAAATAACATGTTTTGAATGGAGAAGCCTAACCAAATGTGAATAAAAAACACATTGGAATATATATAGAGGCTGTTCACAGTTGAAGAAAAAAATTTTAAAAGAGTACATTCGTCCTTAGCTGGCAAGGGAGTTGATGGTCCTTAGCTGGCAAGCATCCGAGGGTGGAAAAGGAGGTTCTTCTCAAACAGATTATCTGGGAATCCCACTAGGAAGGATCTAACCACAAAGGTAGTCCAAGATCCACTTGAAAAAAAAAAAAAGTCCGTCCATTGAAAAGTAGCACTATCTTTCAGGAAGGGTACATTATCCAATGTACAGATCTATCTCCATACCCAACTCATATCTCCATTGCTCGGAGGCTTGGGTAGACACTGAAGTGATCTCGTCAGGTCTGTCTGAAGATGCTCTCAAGTATCACCTTGCTAGATTGGGAGTAGTTGATTGGCTCATGGACAAAGGTTGTCTGGGTATCAATTCTCCCTGTTTCCAAAAAGCTCTACTAGGCAAGTAATAGATTCGTAGTACAAAAGGATGCTGGCAGGAAAGAATGTCTTCTCAATGGATGGAAATAAAAAATGTAGCTCCCAAATGGATTGTCTAGCACTTTGGAAGTAGCTACAATAACAGGGTGGCTTTCTTTCAGCATGTCCATCTTAAGGATGAGAAAGGGCAAACAATTGGACTCTAGCATGATTCTGGCATCATATTTTATGCCTTGAACAAGGATTCTCTTAGAAAGTGAAGTATCCTGAAATATTATTAATTGCCTTCAACAAAGACTGGTAAGAAATTGGATTTCTTTGAACAGATAATTGGCAGACGAGCTTTTAAATGCCAATAAATGGGAAATTTAGTTCTTATTCTCGGACCAGCTGTGCCTGACAGATACCAATTTCTCTGTTAAAAAGTAATGCTTCACGATATGTTCAGTTTCAACAATAGCTACTTAGTCTACCCGTAGGTGTATGGGCCTATCACCGCCGCCCTACCAGGGTGCCAGAAGCCTTGTAGCCTATTTTCATGTACTAGGTATGTTCTTTTGTTTTGTTTTCCCTACTGTTTTCATGTACTAGGTATGTGCAGCAACAGTTTCTCTACTATAACTACCTGTAATTCTAATGAAACCGTAACTTCTCTCCCCTCATAAGCCAAAACAAAAGTTTAACACTGGCAAGAATAGCACATAAAGCGAGAACTTTTGCCTGCTGTAAGCAGAAGAATAAGAAAATTACCTTCAAAAAAATAAGGTGACGGTACAACTCTGGGTCCAATGAAGGCAGGTCATGGAGATAGTTGTACCTGATGCAAATATTACCAAATATATAACAAAGAAAGAAAGAAACGTAATTCCCTGTACTTTGTACAAACAGAATTACTCAATTCGTTACATTTCTAATGCCAACTGTTCTATTTAAAAAAAAAAAAAAAAAAAAACTGCCTACATTCGCCAGTGAGTTTTACAAATTTGTAGAGTTCAGATCCTTAGTAGTTCACATTTTCAGGTGTGAAATGGCACACTCAGATTCATACATGAACATTACCATGGTGGATGGATGGCTATCAACATTAATATAGACTGCACAAATGATAACAAAATCTTACTTGTGCTTCAATTTGCTCAAGAAGAAGGTCGCAAATGGTATGTCCACGAGAATCCCCTCATACATTGCCTACAAGTAGAAGATTTATTAAACCTGCCCAATGCTTGACCTGATTCAATGGATTAGAGTGGTACAAATAAACGATTTCGTGTACTGTTACAAAATTTCAGTTTCTATTAAATGCAAAACATTCAACATAAGACCTTACCAAAAAAAAAAAAACATTCAACATAAGATGACAATAAATCAAAATAAATTTTGTAAGGAGCACAACAAGAGTGAGAACCTATGGCCCCATTAAAGTTAAGCCCTATGAGAGTGAATTGGGCTAGAGCCTACTTGAACTTTGTAGTAGGAAAGCTCAAAAGGCACAAAATAAAGTGAATATCCACTCTAACAATTGGAACATCTCCTTTTTGTTTAAGAAAAAGGACCTGTATAAAACATCACTTCTTTGAGGTGAAATTATAGTATTGACTAACAAAAAGGCCACTGGTACATAAATAACTAGTAATTTTAATCCCAAAATGATTATTGGCTTTCTTGATCCCCAATCCATGTTTAGTGAAGCCTTCTGGAATATTTTGCCATCAAAACAAGGTGAGATGACATTTCATGAAGAGAAGCATCAGTAATAGGAAGTGTACCTTTGCCAAAAGAGTACCCAAAAAATGAAAGAACTGGAGATGCTGTTCATGTATCAAGCCCGACCCAGGATTGGGATAGAGCAGGTGATCAGAAGTTTCCTGTACATGCAGAAAAGTCAATATACAGATGTTTTGCGACAACATCAAAATTAGAGGCAATTACAAAAATGCCGAGGTTGTCTGTATGATAAGCTATAAATATACCAACTTGTTCATGAGGATATTAACTTTTGCTAGATTACAGGAAAACAACTAGTGGCCACCTCATATTGTACATCAGAATACGAAAAAGCAAAAAGAATCACCAGCTTAATATCAGCAGATCTTAGAGGCCATCGAGATCCATACAGAGCAATCTCATTATGACTTTACTAGAGGAGGGAAGTCCCGTATCCTAAAAGAGTGCAATTTCAGGAAATTGTGATAAAGCATTAAGAAACAGAACCGGCATTCGTCCTCAAATTAAAGGTTTGAATAACTAGAAAAAGTTTAAGCATCTACAGTCTCAATCATGCACAGGACCATGATGGGAAATCGTGCATAAGCAGACAAGACGAATGAAGGACTGAAGTTCATAGCTACACTGAGCCAAACCTTAAACAATCCATATTGCACATCGAAAGCAGCTCGTGTTATATTTTCCATGAAATCCTTAAAAATTCCGCCACCATCAATACCAGCCTCCTCAACACCTAATTCATTCACGAAGGATACGCGAATCTGCAAGTAAAGTGTGCATGTCAGCATTGAACAAACACAAACCTACTCCTTCCTGCCCATTATGTTAAGCCGATATCAACTGAAAAAGTAATCAGAGGAATCTTACCAAACCTCGAAGATCCTCTTCAGATAATGCACTCATCTGACCATAAGCATCTTCCAAGATATGGTCTCTGCGTATTCTAAACCGGTTTCTAGGCAAAACAGACTGAAAGCCATGCTTCTGCCTATATGCTGCTAAGTGTGACTGCAAAATCAGTTTTGAACGAATTAATCATGGAATCTTGAGTAAACACAAGCAAATTTGCATCACCCTCAATCACAATGTCAATGTCAAAGATCCTTGAACTATATAATTTTTTTTTTGGGTAAAGAAAAAAAAATCTGCATGACAGCCAAGATTACTCATCAAAGGAAAAACTCTGATGTTTTAATCACTTACAGCAAATATCTTAACACGACTTGTAAACGGCACCAAGAAAGGAGCTTGCTTCAATATGTCGTGTGCTCTGGTATTCTCAATTGCAGCCTGACAAAGTGGCATTGGCCAAGGAGCTACATCAATTATGGCACAACAATCCCAAAAATTAATTTCAAAATTGGTACCTGGGAGATAAAAAATTCGTTCACGCCATCTGCATGAAAGTCACTGGATGGAGCAAACTGTCTTCTGTTATTCCAATCTTGCAGCTTCACAGGACTTCAAAAGTTAGAGGGGAAAGCCAAATTACAGCTTTCTCAATATACTACATTTATTCTATCAAAAATAACAGAGATCACAGTTTATCTGGAATTGCTTGATGACTCATGGGGAATATAAATTTCATGCCCAATTTTTGCAGATGAGAAAGCTTTGTTTTTTGTTTACAACCAGCCAAAGTTCAGGATTGAGACTAGTTTGGCTGACACCTATTGATAATTACTTCTCTATTCATTTTATTTTATTTTTGGTGGTTGTTGTTGTTGTTGTTTAGGGGGAAGGGTTGGGTGGTACTGATTCTCTTTGGCAAGCAAACTGGAATAAATTATTACCTCAACACCCATACGGGACTGAACACCAGAAAGTTCACAAAAATCGGATTTTTATGCTTAAACTTGCATATTCATAGTGGTTCTTTTAAACTTTTAAATTAAATTTTCTTGAATGAAGTCTTTCGGAAGGGCGAGGAGTACTGCTTCCTCATTCTTGATAAATGTCTCAAATAAATCAAAGGTAACCTTTTCTTCTAACGAATGAAACTAAACATTAGATTGAGAACTATTCAAATAATATAGAACGTATCGATCCACTTTAGACAAAACTGTAGTGTTACAAGCATGAAAACTTTAGCATATTCAAGCTGCCCCACCATTCCATCTCGATACTACGCCAATGTACAAGCTTAAGAGAAAATTCACTGCATCGTCAACCCTTTTGGAAGGAATGAGTGCAAAAGAAGAGAAAAATCAAAAGAGCAAAGGAGTGTCAAAGAAGAGAAAATCAAGCAAAACTGACAGTTTAGTAAATATGAGTTGATTTTCACAGTTTTCAATCAAGATTCGCTTTTATCTCATGTCAAGCACACCTGTCAATGAATTATGTCTTTCAACCTGGAGACTGCAATTGACGCGCATGCCACAGCAGAATTCTAGAAGCTAATTTCACCAGAAGATCACTTGTTCTAATAGATTATTTGAGTTAGCATGCTAATAAAAAGATGTTCGGTTTTCCAGCCGTTATATTCATACTATCCATGTTAACCCTATTATAAAGCAATTGCATAGGACAGTAATGACCATGCAACCATATAAGTTAGTAGAAATTCTAACAGTACTGAAACTTAGGGACCAAGAACTACCAAAAATTTCAACAATTCCTCTTATCTTGTATTTTGTCTTGCTATAGGATGGAGAAATCATTGCAGAGCTCACCCTTAAAGTACAAACAGGATGGATGAAGTGGAGAAGTATATAAGGTAAATTGCGAAACCATCATATGACACTTAAGGGAATAATCCATAAGATGGCAATATGACCAGCAATGCTGTATGGCAAGGAATTCAAAAGATCAACACCAACATATGCACAAAATGAGTTTAGTAGACATAAGAGTTCTTCATTAGATCATATGTGGGCAAGTGAGCAAAGATCAAAATGAATCTGAAAAAACAATCAACAGTCAACATTTGTCTCCTTTGCTACCACTAAGACAATAAGACATGCTTCGAAAATAAAAACAAAAAGACCTTGAGATGGATTGACAAGAGATGACATTCCTTGGTGGCTTTCTTAGCCATGAGCTTTGCATGAAAGAATTATCAGTACTGAGTTTTTGAAAGTACAGGAATAACTTTAACACATTAATTTTCCTGGCTTGCCAATATTATTCCTATTCACCTAAGATTTCAGTATCGTTAAGAGGATAAGCATGCAAATACTTAGGTGAATAAAAGGGGAGGTCTTCCTTCATAGGATAGTACTGATTAGTTCATACACCATGGAAACTTAAAAATTGCTAACTGTAACTCAGTCTTTATACAAAACGTGACAAAAGGAAAACCAGAATAAATCAAGAACAAACAACTACCTGAGAAAGAAGCTCAGAAGCTGCAAGACTGACTCTGCCTTTAATGAGGTCTAGGCGATTCATGCCATCGGCAGGGGCTTTAGAGGCCAATTTCGGTGGATTTGGAGCGTTCACAGGCATCACCCACAAGAGTTGCCACAAGGCCTGCGGGACGGAGAATCAAAGCCATGCATGTAATTTCACAACATCAATTGGAGCATCTGATCAAAAGCATTAATTTTTTAATTTCCTTTTAAAACACATCTGGATCAGAAAGCCACTTGATGGAAATCGTTCTTCAAACCACTGGAAGCAAAATAGTAACCTATCACATTTTCTACAAGGTAGCGGTATGCTGATTCCCTGACAAAATCTTACCTGCCTCAAAATTACAATCAAACATCTGATATCCTTCAAGGAGAGGGGCTTCTGCTGCTCATAAAACTCTTCATTGTCAACAATCATAAGCATGTGTCTGGCCAAAACCAAAGAGCACCTCCAATCAATCACGAGAAAAGCTAATATATGTAAATAGAGTAAACTCCTGAGTTAAAAGTTTTATCTTACTTGTATACAGGGCAGAAAACAGCCAGTGGTAGAAGCCACCCCGGTGATTCACCTCTCAAATAATCACATTCAGACAAAGATGACCAGTTTTCATTTTCCTGGCATTGCTTCATAAAATTCCAAAGAACCGGGACCAGCTCTGTTCTGTAAGCTAACACCGTCATGATTCGTTCTAGGGGCAAGGTGTTGAATGCAACATGCAGAAAAGCACAAGCAGCGCCAATGGCTGCTACCTCTTTCTCATCCACTCCATTATGTGAACCAACAATGCATGACAGTCCCCCAAATAGAACATTTGTCTTCTCCATACAATGACAAAGGTAAGAGAACCATAGAAATAAAGTAATAAGTAAAACATAAGAAATACTATAGTTGGATTCATGAAAAGCAACAAAGCTTTCAGAGAATCCAAGGAAATCTAATAATTTTACTTGAAAAGTTACTACAAGCTATCTCACCAATTGGAGAAGAAAGCGCGGATCAATTGCATTGATTATCTGCTGTTCCAAGTCCTTATCTAAGGATGGTTTCATCAATTCATCACCAGCCATCATGTCGTCCTCACCAAATGTAGACCCTGAAAACCGTACATGCATTCAGTTAGTGATCACAAAAAGAGTTCAAAACCAGTGCTGATCATAGTAATCATCTAACTAACAACCGCCAAAAATCTCCTAAAGGACGTGACACAAGAAAGGCCTGACAAAGATGTTACTTCACAAGGAAACTTACCCTCATTGATCTCCAAACTATGTTGTATTATAGGAGGAAGGGCCTCCAATAAAAAGGTTGCAACAGCAGCAAGATCTACAGCCTGATCATAAAATTGTAGAAAACTTGAGAGTTATAAGATTCAGATTTACTAAACAAATAGTTCTATTAGATCATAGAAAACCCAGCATTCTCATCAACGAAAAAGAAAAAAATTGGAAAGAACCACCAAAATGCAAAAACTAAAACATATGCATGTATCCCATACTATGGGTTACTAATGAACTAAAACAATTGTTTCTGGCATCCTTTCTAAAATGAACAGACAACATACAACAGGAACACTTACAAAGCTGAAGGTAAGCATCTAGATACAATGAGCTCTACTAATGAATTTCCATGTGTTCAGGCCAGGGATGGCGAATCCTTCTTTCTTATGTGTTAGAACCATACTTCTGAAAATCGCAATAACTGAAACTGAAGTTCATGATCCGAGTCACAGGAAATCCACTTCTTAGATCTATGAACATCTATTGGTTTCAATCCAAAATATTATCATTTGGAATTACATACTGTGGCAGTAATTCCATTCATCTGTAAAATTGCTAGGAAGGAAAAATGGAAGTGGAGAACTACAAGGCAATCTAGCTGAAGCAAGCATCAACGACCCCGACTTATATGATTGTTGAAATATTAGGTGGTAATTAACCTTAAAATCCTAATTTTTTTGCATGCATATTTAACAAACTAGATCCTTCCTTTCAGCCAACTTCCTGTATAATCATGAATCAGATCATTTTCTGCTAAATAAATTGAGCAAATCACATGGACCCCAGATTCTAGATCGAATCATGACAAGAGTCTCAAGAGAGAGCTTCTAGCAAAACAATAGAATAACAAGAAGACTTCCAACATGAAACTGTAGGTGGTGAAGCAACTTCTATAAGTTTCTTTCACCAATGTTCAACCATTCTCTCCAGGCAAAAGATTACATAACAAAAAACTGGTGAGATTTAATAGGACTTATATGAAACTGCAGTTCCTAGGCTTAGCATTCCAATGCCTGCTATCATTTATCCAAGAACACGACATCATCAAGATTTAAGACAGTTGGCAAAGAGAAAAGGACAAAACTAGGACATAGATAAAACCTCTACAGCATATTCTTTTTTTTAAAACATGGTTTAAAGCATGGAAAGAAGAAGGATGGAAGCCTATTGAGAACCTTCTTTAAGGAGTAAGGACAACTGATAAAAATTAATTAATCCTTGTTCAAACTTTTCATCTCATACACAGGAAAGAAAAATCTGGGCCTGTTTTATTCATGAGGGAACGAAAATTGCCCAAGACAAAAATTTGAATTACCATTGGGGACATAATCTCTGCACTTTCCTCAGTGAATTATTTCTCAGCAATAGGTTACTACATTCCTTGTTAACAACTTTTAAAGGAGGTAATCCCACGTGCTACATTAATTGGAAGGTTATTTAAACAGATGGGAACTGCAACCCCCGTACCATGTCAAAACTGCAGCCGGGATGAGATAAAGCAATTCCAGCAGTTTCCAATACACTCCCAAGGAGGCAGGCATAGCCAGGAAGATCAAGAGATAAATCTTTCGGCAATATATTAGCATGATCGTTCACACAGAGGGCCATCTGATGTATGTAGTGTTGACTCAAGCCTTGTGCTGCAAAAACCTGGAAAACGAGCATATCCATCATCAGAATTTTTCTTTTAAAATATTCTTTTCCCAGTATTTTTATTTGGGGTTCAGTTTGAAGAATCCAAAGAATTGACACCATACACATTTAAAAGAAGGATACTACCAATAGTTGGGTGCAAAGTAGTTTTATCTTATTCTTTCATTTACACTATGTGTCTTTTATCTTGTATTTTCCTTCTCTCTTTTTTTTTTTTGGTGCTTTTTTTTTTTGGGGGGGGGGGGGGGTTGTTGGGGGGAGGGAATGTTTATTAGAGTTTTCGCTGAAGGAGGAACAGAAGGTGAAAATTTAATCAGGGGGCACATGTCCATATATGAGCTCACTGGAGAGAGTATTTACATCGTCCATTCGGGCAATCACTGCAAATGCATTTTAATCTTCAGTACCTAATTAAAGAACGTTCTAAGCAATCTAGATACAACAGTTTTGCAGGACACTTTTGCTTCCTCGCATACAGTTGTTGATATAATTGGTAACTGATCAACTGACATATACAGAATGTTTGTATACAGAGATAGTGGCATTACACAGATTAAATAAAAGTCAATTCCCTAATAAACAAATGCAAAATGTACATTGATCTAAACAGAGAAGGATTAGAGAGGATCACCTCCTTCAGACGGGGGAAAAGTTTCCATAAGAAAGGAATCGTAAGAAGCTGACATGAAAAACTCCGTTGAGGATCGATACTTAAGCAATTACATGGCTCCTGACCGGTATGAGGGATCATTTGGCAAAGAACAAACTCCAATGCAGAGACAGATCTACTGAAGATAAAACTTTTCCTAGTTTCCTGCATGTGATTATTGGTTAAGATGTCCCATAAAGAAGAGAGAATACAAAACATATCTAGTTTCAGTTATAAACTAATTACAAGTGAACTGATACAAAAACAGCAACTTGTAACAGTCAGATACACATTCAATAAAATTCACTGCATACAAATACCTACATATAAATATAGCTAAAAATCTACATATGCATATCTTACTTGAAACCAATGCATTACAGATTTTCTCTAGTCAAGTCAGTCAATAGAGAATAGATGGTGCCCTCAATAAATTTCAGTCTCATAACACATGATCAGTATACTCAGGCCTATAGCATGAACTCAACATCAACATACCCAGATGAATATGACGGAACAAGAGTAATTCCTCCACTTTCCACCCAATGAAACCAATAAAAACTTCCATGGAACAATGAAAGCACACATCCAGGCAGGAGATTGGACATATTTACAGTTCATTTAAAGGGGAAAACGACAGACTGCATGATGAATCCTTCGAACAACAATACACACAATTGCAAATATTGTAGATCAGGCCAAGAGACTTGGAGAAGCCCCAGTGATGTAGGCAAGTGGAAATTGACAGAAATATCAGAGCAATTGTTCTCAATCAGAAAGAAAGTAATTTAAAGATTATTTACATAGCACAAGAGTCTTCGGAAAACAGATAAAAGAGCAAAGTCCAGATGCAATCTTTTGGCATATCATGAGGCAACTTATTGTCAAAAGAGATTAATTATAAATGAATTTATCCAAAATAATTAATATTGCATTGTTTCATCAACTTTTGTCAGACAAAAAGTATATAATGAAAACATCATTTGATCATAAAAGAAATACTTTTTGATCAATAGAAAAAAAACTCTCTGCTGTTATTACTTTTTGATGACATGGAACTCCAAATCCTGGATGACTTGACAAAACAGGTAAGACATAAACCTAAGCTTAGGTGACATCTTTCTAACTCTAAATTCATGAATTTACAGAAAAAGACCGAAATCAAACATTCAAGCAAGACCCCTCATATGCTAATAAAGACGTTGTGATTATCTCTCTGACCGTTTATTTCCTCGATTGACTGTGTTAGCAAAAGGCCTTGCATGAATTGACTGGGATCCACTACAACATTGATCTCAACAAATTGCATAATTCCCAAGGAATTTTACCCCCATTAGATGCTATAAAAAGCATAAACAAATGTGGAATTATATTTTCAAGCCATTCATATGAACTCAAAATTTCAGATATTGAGGATGTCATCCTCAAGCATCACAGGATCCACTATATTTGTGTTTATAGACACATTTATCTGCTTCTAAAGTTTCCATATCTGCAGCTTCAGCAAAATTTAAGACACTTTCGCCTGAAAATATGTTCCTTCTTGCACAATTCTCTTTTTAAACTTCCTCTAATGTTTGTTTATCCAGGACAAACATGCCAAAGAGAAAACCTTGACGAGCAAAACCTTGTTCAGTTATTCCAAATTTCAGAAATGTATTTATATAACAGTCTGCTTGCAGTCCTCTAACATCATGCAACATCAAAGGCTCAGAAGTCACAGCCAAAATAACTGCTACTTTTTCAGTAATCTGAGACAGACTGGATCCCATGTTTGACAGTGGTGAGACTGAATAAAAGCTTGGCAGAAGAAAGGGGGTTCGCACTTAACACAACTACCAGAAGACAAGACAACACACATCTATAATATAAAGAAAATGAATACCTGCCCTGCTAGAACAATTTCTCTAGACTTAGCAAACACGCTTCCCTGCAAGAGATAACCAACCGTCTTACAAACCCAAGGAAGTCTAGGATCTATGAGCAGAGCTACTGCCTCCAGCAAGAGAGTCATAGGGTGGCTAGATTCACTCGATGTCGATATGAGTTGATCCCTGAATTTATATCTGTGAGGACAAAAGGCTAAATAAGAACATCATATTATAATTGCAATCACTGAAAAGCTCCCCATTTATGTTTATCATGAGGAAGAAGACTCTTTAGATGGACACAGGCTCCCAAAAATCCATCACCAAATGTCAGCTTACCATATTAATGAAATGACTAACAAGATGACAGATCAATAACATAAAGCAGCAAAAGGAAATCTAATGGCAACAACGAGAAATGCAAGGGAGTAGCCAAAGACTACGACTAACAAGTGTTACCGTACAACAGTGCAACAGTAAATACAAATCTTAATGCTTGCATCTTTGAACTAGAGATTTCCAAATTGCCTCTCACATGTCCAAATCACCATAGATGAGTTAATCTCATCATGTCATTATTGTGCACCACCAAACTTCTCCCACATTTTCATTTTCAGTTCAAATGTTAATTTAGTGCACACCAAACTTCTCCCACATTTTCATTTTCAGTTCAAATGTTAATTTAGACAGTTAAGCAACATGTACAAGAGTTAGACGATGAGATCACAAAACATAAGGTGTGGTGTGGCCAACTTCCCTGCTCATAATCTCAATAAGGCTCCTAGAGTCCCTTTCAGCTCGCAAGATGGTGTAAAGAGTAACACGGTACATACTTTAGTAGACATCCAGACTCCAGAGTACTTACAATAAGGACTACAACTTATATATTGCATTTTCGATGGCAAATAAATACAAGGGACTTTTGTTGGAAAATAGCAATGGTTATTGCTAGTGCCCAACGATTTGTTCAAACATCACAAACAGTGAGCTGTACACCTGATGTAAGCCCAATCAATAAAAAAGTCTTATAATAATCATTTACCCCATCATCACTGCAGATTCTAAGCTAATTGTAGGAAACATGAGCAACGCAGCAGTTTCACATACAATATAAATGGATATCTAGAGGTTCCATATTTGAGTAAATAATCAAGACATTAATTAAGCAACATTGCAATTGCACATCAAACCTATTTTACACCGTATATATCATGTCCGATGACACTATACATCTTTTTTCAAAAAATTATATTTTTTTCCCTTCAATTGCAATATTTGTTAACTCTTTAGAACTGTTATTTGGACACCCATTAAAGCCACTGTGAGCTGATGTTGTGGTTGATAATGAAAATGACATAATCATGATTTAAAAAAGGATAAAATTCCAGAAATTAGACATGCCAATTGATCATGACCACTCTTCATCCTTTCTCAAGCTTCAATTAAACCACCCCTACACAAAATGTCCTATTGGGCACCATTAACATGACCTCCACAGCGCCATTGCCACCACAAAACCCCCAGCACCATCCAACCAACATGCATGATTTACCCATAAATCCACCCAACAAACACCAACTACAAAGCTTCAATATAGGCACCACAAACCTGCATAGAAAGCAGACAAACGCAGGACCACCACTACCACCAACTCACAATACATTCAAATACCCCGCCAGAAACAGCTTGACAGATACTCCCCTCCCACTCCCCAAAAACCTTCTCTTCCCACCAAATACTTTCTTCCTTAGGTCCAACTGACCTTCACACCTTATCTTGCTAATATCAAAGGCTTTTTCATCACCTTTACCCGCTAAATGATTGTCTTTTGTTTATTACACCAACACAAACAAGCACCATTCCCTCTTAAAATATGCATGATTGCCACTAGCACTTGTTTCTTCTCATTCTCCAGCCTTCTTTCAATAGTTCAAGGCTTTAAAGAAATGTAATGGTAGTGATGAAGTACCAATATGAAGAGGACAATAACAGGAGAATTAGGACATGAAACATGGAGGCAACATTGATATCCAACAATTCAGTAGTGTTATCGTTGCCACTGCGTTGAGGATGTAAGGTGAAACTAAACCAAACATATAGGATCAAAAATGTAATTCTCCCTTTGCAAATAATAAAACAACTCATCAATTTATTCATCAAAACATCTTTCAATACCACCAACCTATTTTTATATACAGCATCGATGCAAGAGTATGCAAGTCGTTTCACTCTAAAGTCCACCAAAGCCCGCCTGGACAGATAATCTTCTCCAGCAAAGAGGTTTACGAGGTCACCTGTTGCAGGACAAAGTTTATTTCCCTTGCAGAAAGGAATTAACTAAAACATAATTAAACCATCAGTAATTGCAAGCGAAGAACAAAATAAATATGAAAACACAATTCGATGGACAACAAAGAACAAGAAGGTCCCAAATATCCAGAATTATGGGTCTAATTCAGCAATTCAGGGTAAAATTAGAACTTTGTCCCACAAATTTGAAACCCCAAGCATACGAAGAAAAGTTGCAAATAAAATTTCCTTTTCACCTTATCTGACTTTTGAATAAAATGCAATGGAGAAGCCCCCCTGTGTTTCTACATAAGGCACCAGTGTCAAAGCATTTAGCATGTGTATCCAACCCTAGCAAACGACAATTTGGAAACCAGGCCACAAGAACATCAAACTACAAGTGAGAATAGTTTCACGCATGGAAACTAAACAGTGCCCACAAGAAAGAATTCATCATTAGGCCTTAAAAACTAGTACAAAACTATACATAAGTATTAGATAATGCCAGCTCACAAAATCAAAAAACTTTCTGGAGAAAAATTGGCAGGTGAACATACCACTATCATGAACATATCTCCGAATAAATAAGCAGACCTCCACAAGGATTGATAGGTCACCGTCAATGTGTGCATTGAAGAAAAAAAGCAACTGACGAAGGAACACTGAATCTGGACCAAAACAATGCCTGAAATACGCAGCAAATTTGAGCACAAATCAGTTGCTTAGAAGGAGGAGAACAATTTACCAACCCCACTCGGCACAATAAGAGATTGTGAAGCATTTTCCACAATGTTCACTAATACATCTTTTTTTCCTTTTTTCAGACCTGAAGTATGTAATTCCTTGTAAATAAATCATCTCGCGCTTAAGCGGCAGCCATGACACCCACCTTTGTGAAAACATTTAATTCTACCCCTGTCTAACTATAGGTAATGATCTAAAAGTAAAAGTTCAACATATCTACCTGTCGACATTTTCACATCGCTTCCCACACATCCTATAGAATTCCGTTCTTACATCCAAACGGGCAGCTTCCACATCCTTTCTTCCTCTATAGCATTTCTGCACGTATAAGTTGGTCAACGTATTCACATATATACAAAACACGATTCATTTTGACTCTCGAAGAAATGGTCTCAATCAAGGAATTGAAATTACTTGGGATTAAGAAAAGTGAGAACTATCAGTAAGCACCGCCATCAATTTTTGACTAGATAAGATGCCTTGTACATATGAGCAAATGATTTCAACAACACTGGAATCAACCTCAGCTCCAGCAAACACTTCATTTTTCTTTTATTTGTTCCCTAGAGTTGTAAAATTAGGACTACAAACAGCTCTTCCAAACTTAA
This sequence comes from Melaleuca alternifolia, assembly GCA_019926035.1. NCBI lineage: Eukaryota > Viridiplantae > Streptophyta > Magnoliopsida > Myrtales > Myrtaceae > Melaleuca > Melaleuca alternifolia. The sequence goes on from JAGKPW010003057.1 coordinate 1,017,326, forward strand.
CCCTACCCATACCTTAAACAAGAAAAAGAAGAGGACAACAGCTTTCTTTTCTCTTGAAGTTGAATCAGAACCAAGATTGAATAAAGACTGATACCAGGGCAGGGGTCCATCAAACAAAAACTAATATATATTCTACCCTTCAAAGCCATCAGGAATAAATCAAACTTAATCATCTTTCTGTGATCCTTGAGCCGTTATTCCAACTTGAATTAACCATCTGAATTGATGCCCATACTTTCACATTGCCAATCTCTACATGTCTGTGTATTTTGGGCATGCGTTATCAATAGTAGCACCTGAAGCATTTGCTTCTTCGACACTTAAAAGCCTTCCAACTTTATCGAAGGCATGGCAACTACCATGGTGGAACCATTGAACTAATACCACACAAAGAAAATAAGCTCCCATTTCATCAAAAAGAATAATCCTACCAAAACAGAAAAATTTGCCACTGAAAAGGGACAGGAATGCCAACAAATCCAATAAAACATGCCCACTAAAACTGGCCCCTGTGCCAAGCAGAATTTACTCCCAGATATATACAAGATAATCCTTCATCCATTTCACAATAATAACATTCGTGGTCAATACAAATCAAGTTTCAACAAACTCGAAATCTCAAATTGCTTTCAACTTCAATCAAGTGCCATGAAACATCACTACAACTAGAAGCTCGTCTAAGGATAGGTCGTATCACCATTCGGTCATTCACCAAGCGCAAAAGCAGCAATTCTATGTACTAGTTATATTATAATTACAAACAAAGAAGCCAGCCCATGCTCAGTGGAGCAAACCTGAATTTTGATGGCCGCCAACGTCTGCTTTCGCAACCACGACCGCCGCTCACGCTCCAAGCGAGTTTGCTCGAGAAGCTTCTGCCTATCCCTCTCCTTCGAGCTGCGGCCACCGAGCGCGACGCGCTTACGCGACGAGGGATCGCCGCTGAAGAACATCGTTCAACAGGCAGAACCAAAATTCCCTCCGACCGCCCCGCCCCCGCAAAATAAAAACCTAGAGCGACACGATAACGTCCGGCGAACAAGAGTACGTCGGAGGAGGAGAGAATCGGTATTTCTTCGAAGCAAGCGACGCGGAAAGAGTGGTTCAGATCGACGGCCTCAATCGCGCGCCACTTGCGGTCGAGTGGGGAAAGCAAGGAGGAGAATTGAGGATCGATTGAAGAGAACGTGCAGTGGAGGTTGAGCCGCGCGCTTCTTCTCTCCGCAGTGTCGGCGGGGAGCAGAGAAAGGAGGAAAGAGAAGCTCGTTCGCGTGACTTGAGGAGGAGGAGAAGGAGGAGACGAGGACGACTTCTCCTCTGCAACTCGGGATTCGATGTTTCTTCTCTCGCTGGTGACTTCGCACTTTGAAGTCCGGAAGTCGGGCAGACGGTAAGGCGGTGGGGCCGGATCGGGTTCGGGTCGGGATTGATCCGGGTGGGTATTGGGCTGTGAAGCGGGCCGACCCGATCCACCATTGCTTATTCTTTAAATTGTTCCGGTGCTTCAAATGATGCCTACTTCGAGGTGTTGACATCAAAAGTCTCAAATTATATTCACCGTAAATACCCCAAAATTTTTTCTTATGATAAATTTATCTAAATTCCAAACTTGTACATCCATCTCTATTAGAGTTCCATCATAAGATTTTTCGGTCAAAACAATATCACTATATCGATAGATTTTAATAGTGTCCACTCACGAAATCTTGAGAAAGGGTGAACGTATCACACAGATACAAGTTCGAGATTTTTGGTGTCACTAAACAAATTTGGAATAAATAGTCACGGCTGGCATAATTTGGGATTTTTTATAGCTTTTGGCCTATTTTAGTTGAATCATTAACCACGTTTCTTAATTGAATTTATCTCATGTTTCTCTATTGGCATTTGTCTTTTATCTATTAGCCACGTCAACGCACAATCACAATTAGGGTTAATACAACACACAAAAAACCCCACTTATATATTTACCAAAATTAAATTTCATGTCGTAATCATGAACTGATTACCCTAGACTAATTTTTTTTTGCTAAGGTTACCCTAGACTAATTTTCGTATCACGAAAAATCCGAAAGAGTCACACTCATGCTATATTTACCTCAAATTAATTTGTATATATGAAAAATGTTGAGGCCTCGTAAGTGTTCCATGATTTTTAAAGTTTCACATTTCCTGCAATTGATTCCTCCTTTAGCGGCGTATTGTTCCCACTAAAAGGAAGTAATTCTATGTCTCAAGTGATTTGCATATTGAGATGGGAATCTCGAAGACCGACATAGGATATTGTGGTAGTGGCTAAATGATTGTTTTGATAAGAATCTCATTTTCCTCCTTTGTCATTAGTTTCTCTATTCACCCATCCAATTTCATATTGGCCTTTAATTAGGATGCAAGCGAACATTTGTTTCTTTGATTGTTCCCTGTCGGGAGAAATTCCTAAAACCTAGTCAATGATGGGGACTCTAAGCTCACCCCCTATAATCCTCTTCAACTGATCAAGGCAACCATTGATAAAGAAAATCCAAACTTGTTTAAAGTTAATGGCTTGCCTTGATGCATAACAATATTGATTCAAGATATTTGACACATATTGACATTCCTTTGTCATCCCATCTAGAAAAAAAAAATAGATAGCAGTATCGGCAAATAAGAGGCAAGATAAAGTCTAGCACCACCTATTCAGCTTAACGTCTCTATGGCTGCCATCCAATATCACCTTGTTCATTAAGGAGGATAGTACATTGGCTAAAATGATAAAGAAAGTGGAAGAGGTCCATCATCTACCTGATACTTCAAGAGGGTTGGAAATGGTAAAGAGATTCCTCATTAATTCTCACACCAAAAGATACCATCGAGATGCGTTATTTAATCAATTTTACTTAACTATTGCATAATCTCATTTTCTGCATACATTTGCACAAGCAATGCCGTCCCGCTTTGGCATATGCTTTTTGCATGTCCAATTTGAGAATCACTTGGAATTTCCTTCTCCCTTTTCTTGCAACACTGATGATGAAGCACCTCCTTTAGCTATAAGGATATTATTTTGACTTTGGCTACCACTCACGAAGGCGCTTTCTTCCGTGGCCATGAGTTCAGGAACAAACAATTGGACATGACTCTTCAAATGATCTTATAACTAAAATTGCATAAACTGATAGACTGGTGTTGAATGATACTCTCTAAGCACCACTTTTGAGATTAGAACAATATAAATATCATTAAGACTCTGACTGAAAGTACATGAAGTTAAAAAATTGACCACCATCTAATGAACATCATATTGAATATTCTCTCAATAGTGATGGTAGAGTGCTCGTTGAGCCCGTCTGGACCTGATGCCTTAGGAGCACTCATTTGAAAAACTACTTCCTTCACTTCCTCTATAGTCACTTTCTTTATTAATGCCACGCACATTTTTTCTCTTGCTAGGTGTGGACATTGTTATAACGTTTGCTGAAAGTCTCTAGGACAAATTGTGGTGTATAAGGATAAAATTAGCCGATGTGTAATTTCGACGCCCCCATTGGTCATCCAATTATAGCATAGAAATGATATTGTACAGTCTTCATTATACTATAGTGGCATGGAAAAATTTAGTGATCTTGTCCCCCCATCTTTAGTCAATGATGTGAGATCTCGCACTTTGACACGTTTCTTCCTACCTCCAAAGTTTTACTATATACACGCTCATTGGGAAGTACTCGCGATTATCATAGAAGCCCACGACCGAGTTCAACGCTTCTCCATGCTGCGTCTGGCCCACTGCTCGCGAGAAAGAAACCGAGTAGCAGATTGGGCTGCTAAGGCCCAGAGACAGAAGCAACTCCCAAGCAATTGGCTCTCTTCTCTCCCAACGTGCCTTTTGGAAATGTTATGTGCGGAAGTTAGTGAATTGTCATATGAAACTCCAACTAATATTAATACGTAATGAAGAGTTTTTTCGACCAAAAAAATAGTTTTTCTATATACTCTTTGATACCCTGGATCACTTCCCCACGCCCTTCATTGCTAGGACATTTGTTTGGTTTAGTAAGCTTCATCTTCAAGAGTTCAATTTGACAACGAACATTAGAGAACTTCATTATACTCCAATTCACCAACGCACCAATCACTTTCCTCAATTTCCCCACAATATCTTCTCGATTGTTGTCCTGATCACTCAAGCTTCTTTAATAATATCTTAGCATTTTCAGTCGCCTGGGCAAATACGTCTCAAAACAAAATTCCTTCTTTCTTTGATAAATGTTAGGTGCAAAGTGATAATAATAGAAGTATGATCAAATCTAATGGTCGACCAGTCCTAGGCCCCATATCAATAGACAAAACCCTTCACTCACTCTAACATATTACTCTATCTAATCTCTTCAGTATATAATCGTCACCTTCTTTATCGTTAGCTCATGTGTAGATACATCATTTACTTGCAATGTCCATCAAAGGAACAATCATTCAATATGTCCAGAAAAGTTATCGGTCTATAGTTATTTGTCTCTCTTCTTCCATCTTCCTCCCCAAAATATGGATCTCACTAAAATCTCCCATAAAAATCCATCGTAGGTTGTTGCCCTAATGTACAGATTGTAATTTCTACCATAACCAAAAGCGTCCATAGTAAATGGTAAAGGCATGAAGAAAGATGATATGCGTTGTAGTTTCACCATCAGGTCCACGTACTATAAACTCCTCCTATCTTATATTTTCACTAATGCATCCTTAACTCTCATGACAATTATCCCCTAAAAATTTCAATATCAATAATGACGGACTTCTAAAATTAAGTCCGAATTTTAATTGCAATAACCAATTCTTTTATATTATTTGTCTTCACAAGAAACATGACGTTAAACATCACGTCGGGTATATCTTGAGCCACAATAGCTCGGAGAAGCTAGAAAGTCAAAATAGAATCCGATCATTAACAATTCCAACTAAGATATTCATTTATCCTTCAATGGCTTATTAGAGCTTGTCACCAAAGCCCATTCTTTTACTCATTTTTCCATCAAAATAACGGTATCAAATGATAAAGTCACCAGCATTATAATCAAGCTCTTGAGGATCATAAGGATTGCTTCTTTTCATCTTCTTTGAAAATGGGGTCTTGTGGTGTTTCCTAATCTTTCTGGATGAAGCTGATAAACTCTTAGCAAGAGTATCAAACCATGGCGAGACTAGGAGTAAAAGTTGCATGCCGTTACTTCTCTTTCCTCCGGATGTTATAGCCACTTTGGCAATGCCTTTTTCCTTAATCTCTACAATAGGAGCAATATCTCACATACAATTTCCTTCTCCTTCGACATTGTGACTTTTTTTCCGTAAAATAATTTTCAAAACAAGCTGACTTCTCATGCTTCTACTTTTAGCCAATAGCCATAGTTTCCAGCATCATTTTCCTCCCAGCCGAGCTCTTTGTAGGGTATTCCCTCATAGCTATTTGTGCAGTAGCCAATTCTATCACATAAGTAGTAGAAATGTAAAAAGCGTTTCTACTTAAAGTCAAGCCAGAATTCATCATTTTCAAAGTCTGTCATAATTCCTGGGTTTCATGAGCATGAGAGGTCTAAAAGCACCATAGGTCTTCCAACTTTGCATGGGCTACCCCATTTCCCTTTAATCTTCAACTTTAGTACTTTCCCCATCTTTGAAATCACTTTTAGCATCACCTTCTCAATAATACGAGCTAATGGTAAGCCAAACACTTGTATCCAAGTGGCACAATGCATAAAATATGGTGATGAGCAAGTACCTTGTGGTTGACTATCTAGGGAATGAGTAAAATGCTTGAGAAACAGCATGGGCTAGCTTCAAGGACTCTTTCATCTCGATCTTCGAGTTAAATGAAAATGAGGATAGTCCCGGCTTAATTTTATCGCATAGTACGTTCTTAATTTTATACGGCTTTTTCATGGTTGAAATGAATGCTTGGAAGCTGACATTGGATGGAGAGTAAAGTTTCCCCAATAAAGTGAAATTACAATCTTTCAATTTGCCTTAAGGTATTCTCTCAGACACCTTGACTGCAACATCTTCTGACCACATTCTTCCAATTTTTCTACACAATGCAGCCATTCTATTCTCCTTTTTTATTTCGTTATCCATGATGCTTCACCTTATTATTAGAGGAATGAATCCTAACATCAAATCAGAGTAAGAGGGTCATCATCAAATGTGGGCAAAGGGCCAAGCGATACATCACTGACCAATAGCTTCATAGGGCCTAATCAACACCAAGCCACTGGTGCAGCATCAATCAGCACGTCCATTATGTAGAAACAGCTCTATTGCAATCAGAGAGATTAAAGCTCGCAAATCGTGATCGAGGAGTAGCAAGATTGCTATAATTAGATTTAATCTGGAAATTCAAGGTTGCAAAAGAGTAGTGTGATTGAAGGTAATCAGACATGCCCATGATCTTAGAATAGAGTGTGCAGGGAAGATATTGGGACAAACTTTTTATCTATTGAACATTTTGTGCTGTTTCGTCTACAATTGTTTTTATCATCAAATAAGCCGGATTTCATAGAATCATCTTCACAATAAAACATTCCACAATTAATTCTTGTAATAATTATTTATTTTATAGACCGATCTAGGTTTTCAAGTAGGATAATTGCAAATCACTGAATTTTTTAGGGCTAGGTTCCAATGAATCAATCACTAGATAGAACACCCGAGTTGCCCAAATCGGTCTAACAACTAGTTGATAACGGCCGCACATTAAAATTTGGCCCTTTACAAATAGTCCCCTCCTGACTTGTTTTTTACTATTCCTCACTTTTCACTCACGTGTCACATCCAAACACTCTTACTCTAACATGGTTTATTAGTTTCATTTACCTTCTCTTCTCCTCTTAAGCATTTCATCGCATTCTAGATATCACACTAGAGAGTAAGAGCAACAACAACAGCAATCATCCCGACTTAATCCAGACTTCATCGTGCAATTGAAGCGGGACTCATTAATGGTTTCGGTCCAACAATGTATACGTGTCGGCTCCACCCTTGCAATGAGCTGAATTCTACGACAACAATGCACGATGACCCAATGGTTGATTGGAATCGCAAGGGTGAACGGCGGGAGATTCGTCCTTACCAAGATGCTTCCACGAATAATAGCCCTTGTCATTAGGAAAAGCCCCCAAGTACCGGCGTTACAGGCTTCACAAGGAAGAACTTTTAGTATCTTGGGACATTTTAGCTCGAGACCAAGAAAACGGATTGTCTGACGTACATTATGGGTGACTTACGTCTAACTCGGATTGCAGGGAAAAAACACATTTTCAAATGAGTCATGGGCGAATCCTCTACCCTAGGGAGAGGATCCAGGTTCCGAGACCAATTCCAATGGCTCAAAAAAGCCATTCACACAAAATATGTCAAATAGTCGCCTAACGAATCCTCAAGTCAAACAAGCCACTGATTTTCTGATTCTTTACACCGTAACTCGTCACTTGAGACCTCATCGGTATCCACAATACCATCATATTCCGTGTTTAGCACTAGACCTCAGATTTTGGAACACAATAGGTGTAGATTGTCTACAAAAAATTTAGAAGTAAATGCCGTAGGGCACGATACTCTTTCGCAAAAATTTAGAAATTACGACACTGATTCATGAAGGGACATGATGCCGGAAACACATAATTTATCAAACATTCTCTTAGGTGTGATTTTTGTGTGTAATTTTTGTGTACACTATTAGGGCACTCATACATGGGAGTTTGTTTTTTAATTATTTGCACCTGTAGTTCATTCGTGCTTGAAGGTAGGCATGTTTTTCACAAATTGCCTTGGTTCAATTTTTGTAATATCTTTAATATTCGAAAAGGAAATCGGAGTAAATTTATTCGAATTTTTCCCTTAGAAAAAGAAATTAAATTGAACATTCATAAAAAGGACCGAAACAGTGCTGGGCCCAGAAAATGGGCCGTCACAGAGAAATTCCATGCCTAGCACTATAATATGCTGGGCCCGGTGGGTCTGATGAACAGGCCTAGTAAATATGAATGTCCCTCCAGGTTTGGTACTGAGAACAATTTCTAACTCGCTGGTTCTTTATATGGCGCTTTCGAATATTGTTCTAATTGCCCCCTTGATCCTTTGTAATAGGTATCATTCCTCTAGATTCGAGGTATGAATTTCTTGTGTCTGCCGTTCGATCGATTCACTTATAAGTAATCCTCAAAATATCTCATTTAATTGATATTAGATGCAACCTATTGCTCATGAGGAGCCATTGGTACATGTCGAAAAAGAAGTTTTTGGTGGATGCGTTTCTGACCTTCCACCATTATGCGCATGTAATGTGCTTAGGTTGAAAATTAAGATTGTCGAGATGAAACGACACATGATAAAGGTATAAAATCCAACTTTGAGCTCTTCATCACATCAATAGAAAAGGGTGGAATGGACGACGTGCGTGGTATGATGAGTCAAATGCGATGAATTCTCACTACTAAACGATAGTATGAAGAATGCATGGCATGGCATGATGAAACGTCAATTTCGTGAAATGGTACGGGCGAATAATCATGTGGCATGTGATGCCATAGCAAATGTTCAACACAACATGATAATTTGACAAACGTGTGATAGCGGTTCAGCAAATTATACAAAAGTGGCCTAGCATTGGCATGACATGAAGAAGATGAGCAGATGAAACTCATGAAGTGTTGCAGGCAAGCTTAGTATCGTGAACTTGAAATCGAGAGGGGCATTATGGAATGTCCTTGATCAGCTGGACTAGTAGATGTGCTAAGTCCCTCGAATCTTTACTTACTTTGCGTCGCCCCATCCTTAGGTCAAAAGGGTCCGCCAGTCACCCTATCATCGAGCTAGGAAAATTGAGTGGATGGAGCTTCTTCTACAGTTAGGTCGATTAGCCGAAGTCAACTCCAAGAAAGATTAAGGTTTTCATAAGGACCATCCTCTAAGGTCAAAGGGGATTTAGGTGTTGTAGCAGAACTACAAGTTGCAATTCATTACTCCCTGAGAGCAAGGGAAAGGTCTAGGTGCTTTTGTATTAAACATTGGTTTGAATCCAAAATGCTTCTTGAGCCGACCCATTACTCGCCGACTCAACTCAACCCCCCTTTGCGTCTTTGACCCTGTAGCTTTGAACAGACCGATTTGCCCAGCACGTTTGACCCCTTAACCATTTTATTTTAATCAAACAACTTGTTGACCATCGAACGTTGACATTTTCTGTGGTCAAAGCGTTGATGCTTTATGCAAGAACAAAGTTGTAAACTTCTAGTAAAGAGGTAATGAGCTCTGCCAGAAACTTTGCAATGCACTGAGGAAGGTAGTAGTAACGTGCAAATTGGTCTGGGTTAGGAACACTTGCATGGATTAATAGCATAGATTTAGGCAGTTTGTGAGACTTACAAGGTGCCTCTTGGGTCTCCGAATAATCGAGATTTTATGCTCGTGCTTTCGATTATAACGAAAAATGGTGTTGTATAATGATGATGGGACTGATAATCAAAAAACAGCCCACGATCTGTATTGCCTCATGCATCAGTCCATTGAGTAATCAAACCTTCATCGAAGGGCCAAGGTCCAAAGCTTAAGGTCCATCCGGCAAGCCCAAATTCTTCCTCTACATAGATTGGTATACCCTCAAGGTATTGCCTCTCTCTCTCTCTCTCTCTCTCTCTCTCTCTCTCTCTCTCTCTAGGGCATTGCCTCTCTTTGCACATGCAGGGACAAAGAGATCCGGTAGTGCCTATGGATATTATGCAAACCTTATAAAACGGTTCATTTAAAGTTTCTGACCTGTACAGATGATTTCGACTGAATGCACTGAAATTATCTTAATACTCCAATCAAGTGCGGCAATTCTGGAGTCGATGATATACAAATTAAAGATGACTTTTGCCCAAATGTCTCCTTTCATCCTTAAAGAAATAATATTACAACGAGAAGCGTCCATTATTGACAAGTGAAAACTATAAATTAAGGGCACGGGCAGGATTCACTCCTAGGCTCACGTAGGTTTTGAAAAACTCGTTCAGGAATAATGGTAGGAGGCTCAGCAAAGGACATCAAGTTTTAAATCAATATAGTACGGCCTCAGCATACCATAGAGAAAACATAGTTCCAAATTCAGACTTGTGTAGTGTGAATACTCACATTGGACTTTGCATCCGCCGTATGTAATTTCACAAATAAATTGACTAAGTCCTTTCGAAGTGACTTTTGTTTTTGTTCCTTTTGTTGTTTCCATATCTTACGGCGCACGTGCTTTTATTTTATTTATTTTTAGCATCTGAAACATTCCCGATATATTAATGTCCACAAATAGATTCCACATAAAAATTTTAAGATTTCTATAATCTGAATGATGCATGACTTTGAAGTGGTTGTGAGTAAAAACTAACGCATTGTGATCTGATAGCAACTTAAACAACATATGTTTGTTATTAAGAAGGAGAAAATCTTAAACTTTATGCCCCAAAGTTCAATCAAAGCCCATGCATCACAAGAATTGCTAAGCTGACAAGCTATGCTTTTTTTTATCTAATGGAATTATTATTTGAGATTCTCAGAATAATTAACCCTCAATTTCATCAATTTCAAACTTGAATTGGAACCTTTTTCATCATATAACCATTCTAAAAAAAATCGTAAAATTATTAAATTGTGTAAATAATTTGCTCTCTTTACAAATGTAATATTCTATCTTTTGTACTAGGCATATGCGTGTTTTCTTTCGCTAGTAACCATCCAACTCTAAGTAAGATGCTGAGTTAGATGCTTCGTATGTATGACTGGCTCATTTCTAGACCCTAAGCGTTTCTCTAATCATCAGCTCTTTGGCTAAGAATGTGATGCATGTCCCCTTTATTGTTTTAATGCCTGGTTAATTAGTAGTTTAATCAAACTTGTTGGCCACCTTCGGTCGAGCTTTACTCGACCCTCGCTATGATGCTGCATGAGCTTTAGCCAACCAAATTGTTTCGTACACGAGGAATAGAAGTGAGAAAAGCATGTGCCCTTGTACTTGTTTGTTTACTGTGGAAATGAGAACATGTTTGCCATTCGCAAGTTCCAAGTACTTGCCTGTTCTAAGGCCGGCCGCATTTTCCACATAAAGTCCACTAGTGCTTCTCTTTTTTATTGTCTTTTTGGACGATCAGTAGATCCTTTTTGTCCCGAGGCTACTTAACGAGCGCCAGCGGTCGGACTTGGATCAATCTCTGCGGCAATATTGTATGCTCTCATTGCGACTCACTCGCACATGCTTGACTTTGAAACGCATCGTGTCGACTTAAGATTGTAAGGGAGCTTGCTTACCAGGATGACACGCCCTATATAGGCGAAGGGATCACAGATGTCATGTTTGCCCTCTAGCGTCGCCATCCTAGCTCTGCCCCCACTAATTAAAGGCAATCTCACTCGGAGTAGGCACGATATTGCTTGCTCTGTTTGCGGCTCACCTGTGCCAGCGGGAATTGGGAGGCATCTTGTTAGTTTGAGGTTGTACGGTGTTTATTTACCAACACAAATATCCAAACATGAGTAACATGGAATCAGAGACTTGATGGCTGATGTGACGACCCTCAATTGGCTCATTCGAGATATTGTCTTCTTTGACTCGTCTCATATCAAGTCTCATGATTTTATCATTTGATTTATAAGTAGATATTTTCCCAAGATGCCACCCATCCCAATAATACTTTTACCTGAGCACATTTAACTTTAGAGCTACAATGCTAAATAGGCACCCCGCATAAGTTAATTCAAGAATGCTCTTCCCTCATTGCACAATTTGGTTCATTCATACTCCTTTCGTCATCTTGAAAGTTTGCTATGAACTGCTTCTTATCCATACCATTTTGCCCTAGTGATCACTCCCTATCCTCATTGAACCGTATCATTCAAAGTTTGCCAGTTTCTATGTGGCTCGTCCTGGAATAAGACATCTACATGAGGGAATTATGCTTTAACACCATATCATAACAATTATAAAGTAACTCAAAATATTTTCCACTTTGATTTGTCCCGTATTAACTTCACAGTTTTATCTTATAAGGCGTAGGTAGGCACTTTCTTAAAAGGTTGGTCATTTTGTTAGTGCTCACACATGAACATATTTAGAATAGGAGTATCTATATTAAATTTTACTGTTATATTGAAAGACACTTCTTATCGGTGTGCATTCGCATTTGCACTTGCATTTGAGATGGTGGAGGGAGTAGCATGTTCTCACGAACCCACTCAAAGATGCAGGACCCTCCTCAATGCTTGGCAGCGCTCCCAACCTCTCCCTCTTTCTTTCTCTATCTTAGGAGTTTTTGGTTTCAATTTATATTGTCTTCCTTTTTTTCAATTTGTGGTAAAGGTAAGAATTTGTATTACTTTGTCAAGTGAAATATACAATAAGAACATAACCCGGCACCATAAAACTTGCACTCATGATGACATTAGACAATATCAGTTAAGAGCGAAATGGTACTGTAGTTTCTAACTTCAACTAAAGTTAAAGGCCGAAACATTTGGCCAAAAAGGGCTAAATCTAAGTAGACCGACCCTCAATTGCAAAGATAAAAGGATCAAAATCCCAACTACGCTGCATTTGTCTATTCCTGGAGTTATCCAAAACTTGCTCAAAGGTCAAGACATTGTCTCTAACAATCTTCTCCTGATGCAACTTTATTGCCGACACAAAAAACTTCTAATTGCGGAATATAGCGTTGTTCCTAATTTTCCATATAAAAAACTCCTGATTTTCTTTCTTTTTTTTAGAGTCTATGATTTTGATTTTCTTCCTTTCTTTCTCAATTTCACATCTGTGATTTTTTTATTAGTCATCGTCAATTTGGCACTATCAATAATCTGTCACATCAATGTTCTAATCTCGATGTATCTTTTGACAGATGGATTAATATGATGAGGAAAAAACTTACAATGCAAGGACCTAACTAGCGAAAAGAAATATTTATGGAAGAAAGTAAACCAATTGAAATGGTTCAAGAACTTTAAACGTCTTTATCTCCAAAAAAAGGACTTGAGCAATGAATACAAGTTAAGTATTTTCAGCATATATATCTGTAACTAGAAAACGACATTGAAAAAGACTAGGCCTCTCACTCCATAAAAAGGAGAATTGGCGCCATTGAATCTGGACCTGGTGTTGCAAAAAGTCATGCGTGCATCCAACCAGAACCCCAGATTGCCCTTGTAGTCTCGCATACATCACGGTCTTATCAGCAATCACAGTTCCATGTCCATCAGCATGCTAAGGCCATGCGTGATCTTAGTCATGTCCATCGTCATTGTCATGTCGACAAGGAGTTAATCATCATAGATTGGTCTAGTCGGAATCAAGATAAGACCGAGCCTATTTGTCGCATTGCTAGATTATGGCCTAAAAGATTTCCCTTCTCAACTTCCCATTTCTAATTCAACCCTTTCCCTAAATTAGTTAGTACACCATTAAAGTTTTCGTATTGTGATGAATATGCGTTGAGACCGAAGTGGACTAGGGGTCTCCTTAAGTTAATGATTGATTCGTGAGCTTTATTGCCAAGAATAGTCCCGTGGGTCAACGTTACTAAGTGAAAATGTGACAACTGGAAGGTAATTGGAGTAGATCGTATCTGATATGGTGCGATCGATTCTCTCCTTAAACGAAACATTCACTTGGAGAAACTGACAAGAGCGCATACTTGCCATAGCCTTGTCCATGCCACGTAACTTGGCCCCGTTATTCAAAGTTGACAGTACATTTTGCTTTCCAGGGTTATGAAAATGGACAGGAACCTATCCAATTAAAAAGAGACTAGTTTCAATGATTCTGTGAGTGACTCAAAAGGGGAAGAAAGAAAAAGAGAGAAGAAACGAGAGACTAATCTTCCCTCCGAAAGGTCGCCACAACCCTAAAGTGGGTTCCCATGTTTGATCTTCTCTCTTGCAAAGGACACGTGCCAAGAACCCTGAAGGTCCACCCCCCATCAGGTGGCGTTGCCACGGCAGCCACCGGACCACACCTTCCTATCCCACCTTTTGTGCCGAATTGACAAGAGCAAACGGTGAAAAAAACGTTTGACGATCCCCCCCTTTCTTGGACGTTGATACGTGGAGTCATCATGCGTGCTTGACATGGATTGAAAACCAGCAGGTTCCGTGGGAACTGCATTGCTGGTGTACACGATCCGATGTCGCATTGTATCACCACGCGAAGGAACGGCTTTCGCATCGACACGTGACGATTGACCTCGGCGGTTTTAGATGCAGAGTTTGAAATCAACATGGTCACGTAGGCTTAGGCATTAGCGGTTGAGGCTAAAGGGAACACGAGCTCATAGTTTAATCCTTAAAGTGTACCCACTTTTTTTCTCGAGCGTGCGTCTACTAGGACGAGCCCTCTTTCTTGGTCTTTCGTGTCTCCCTCTGTCCACGGCTTTTTGGGCTTCAAAAACCTCGTCTCGACATGCACAATCTCGTGGTCTTTCCGGAAAAAATTGTTAATTAGAAACAAAGAATTCAACGTCCATCGGGTTCGCAATGTCCAAATTGGAGTCTCTCATCCACTTTCAACGCGATGCTAAAAGATGGTTCGAAAGCACAAAACAAACCATTCTTTGAGGTCCAAATCGCCGAATTACACAGTGCATGCGCCCATCTTTTGACTAGATGAACTTGATTAGGGCCTAATTTCTGCTGCCTATTCTAGATCATGTTTTGTGTTTGGAATATTTTGGAAGCCAGCATGAGGTTTAACTAATATTATAATGATGCAAAAATCAAAACAATGCTAGAAACAAGTCCGATCATTCATTCGACAATTTGTCAAAATATAGCTCTTGTTCCCTGTTCAGAGAAGTCAACCACGTTATAAATGCATGGAATCCAATTTTTTAGTACCATGCTTTCTTAAGAAGCACCTATATTCGTAGAATTCTTAATAGAGTCACGCAGGTGTATACATATATACATAGATGTCCCGTATAGTTTTCTTGGCCACACGTATCCGTAAGTTTTTTACTCATGAAGAAAAAAAATGCCTTGCTTAATGCTATAAGCCAAAGGAGTAACAAAATATCAATATGTTTAACTTATTTATGAATTGAAAGTTGACATGAAAGTCATGGGGAATACACTCGTCAAACACCTATCGAATGTTTTATACCTAACTCGTACTTATCCGAAGAAAAAGGGAGATATACGCATATGCTGAATTTATAGTGGGCTGGGGGGTCAAAATTTTGGGTGAGGGATGATGAGTTGAGGAGGACAAGTTTGGTCAAAGACGCTTCAGGGATGGAGAAGAAGAAGAGGAAGAGAAGGGCAGGAAAAAGAGAATGCTGGTTAGCATATAGTTGATTTAATATGAGAAGATGATGCAATGTGTGTATATTCTATTGTGCAGAGAAGTCAAGCCCTTGCTCACGATCAAAGTCAGACCGTCCAAGTGGAAAATCCACTCCAATCTCTCCCTAAAAGCCCGGCTTACCTTTTTGACAATACGTCGGGAAACAATGGGGTGATGGTCTGGAACGCGATTAGGGGGCGCGTAGCATGAGCGAAATTGAATTGTGTCAAGTCAATAGTGCTAAATTAATCGAAAGCAAGACGTTCATGTTAAATGGTGTACGAGTTAGGATTTGCATGGCGGTACCATCGTCGATCGTCCGATCACGTCTGCAATTCCTAATCCTGTCGATGTAGGCAACGAAGAACGTTGGAGTGTACAAAATTTGTGAGTAACAATTTCTTGTAGCTTAATTGCAATAGGTTATTCAAGTGTTAGTGACTTCTGTACACTATGTTATAAAACCAAGGATAACGTCATGAAACTAAGTAGTGTGGTAAGGTACATGTCATAGAAGGTGTTGGAGTCTCCATCAAACATCATTCATATTCGATGACAAAGTAGCCCATGCATCTACAAGATGCCCAGCCAACATTGTACCATCCCTATAGAGTTATCGCAAAGAAATGTCGATGGTAATATGCAAAAGCAAGGGCCAATTCGAGTCGAACCCATAACATACAATGCATTTCGTTAAATTCACTTTTATTTGAAAGTTCAAACAGACCGAACGATGGAAAAATTATGTTTAATCATAACTCCTTTTGGCCGTAATTAGTCGCTGTAAGATTTACTTTTCATTCACATGAGAATCTAATGTGTGAATTTACTTTTCATCTACATACCTCCTCCAAAGACTAAGAATCGTGGGGTTCTTTCCCAAAGCTAGTAATACTCAGTCTCCCAGTTCCGGGAAACCCAATGTTTGATTTGAGATGTCCATGCGTCGATACCATTTTAAGAACAAGCAAAGGTGAATTTCAATCTAAGGTGGGATAAAAGATACTCAAAGTAGAAATGGTCGTAATTATTTTATTATTTTAATCTAATTTTATTTAAATTTTATTTATACGTTCTTGAACCAGTTCCCTTTAGGAGTAATAACCACGGAATCTCTTTACTTTTGCAGAAAACCTAAGCCCCGTTTCACACCTGCATCAGATATTCTCTCACTTCAGTGGATTCTCGATCATTTTATATAAATTTTTACTTTTTTGGCTTTTCTATTAATTTTTTAAAAATAGGTAAACAATTAGATTAGATGATTTTCGTACCATTAAAGTAAGTACTTGGTCCTGATCCGCTCCCTTTTATTAAACTATGCATGAGCATCAAACTTTAGAGCAATTGTGTGCATTGGCTACCTCTGGCCAGTTCTGGGAATTTGTCATATATAGACCTTTACTAGAGTTCTTACACACATATAAATTTAGGTGTATATGCTGACATACTGACTGACGTAGCATCATCATTGATGACGCAAAAGTTTTAAGAAATCATTGAAGCGATATGTGATGATTGTTCCTTAAAAATTGAAGGGGAATAAAAATCATGAGACCTAAGATACTTCATGCATCTGGTGTTTATCACGAAAGGATTGGGTCGAGCCTTCGATGTCATCGTAAATAAGATTAGTCGAAACGCGTGTGCTGTTAATTAGCGTACAGAAACCGCTAATAACATATATTCGAAGCGATGTGAAACATTTTAAATAGATATAAATGAACGAGGTGAACAGCAACGGTTACGTGACGTCGGATTCTTCCTTGAAAAAGAAAAAGATTTATAAATTCAATTGTATCGGATCTCTTTTTGCTTTTCTAATTCCGCCATGGAATGAGTATCTCCCTCTCTCGCTTTCACTCTCAATTATGCAGCTCTACAATGATGCTTATCCAAAGATATGATTAACTAGTGTCTAAAACAGACGTGGTAAGCTGAACACCTTTCAAGCAAAACACATTAAGAAATGGAAATGGATTGTCCATTCTCCCATCGCCCACAAATTGCCTCCATATTCTCTACAGAATTTCCACATGATATGCCGACAAAAGCAGTTTTATGGGAACTGGGGTAGCATAGGACTCCCCAATTGGCCTCCTCTGTTAATTTAATCCACGAAATCAGACACTAAACAGCAAAAGATTGGACCTACCACGCAAGAAAAGCTCATACATGGATTAGGGACAATGCATCGGGGGGGAGATGTGGCCCCCTTCTCTGCTTTTTCCTTTTGTAGATGCATTCATTTATGGAGGGATTTGATACTCCATATTAGATCAAATAAAAAGCCTACTTGGTAGAGGATACCCCATCTAATCAAAATCGATCACAGCTCAAAAAATGCAAGAAGTGTAAAAAATAAATCTTAAATTTATTATACAATGATTAATTCAATTTTTAATTGTGCCAATTTAGTCATTTTGACCAATTTTGATCATAATCGCCGACGTGGATGTCTAGAGTCTTATGGGCCACGGCTAGTGCTGAAATGGAAAATTTTATTATTTATAATTATTTTAAAATTTATGGATTTTCTTTTTTCCTTTTATTTTCTTTCTCTTTTTATTTTCTTTTTTCTATAAGGAGTTGTAAAAATTATCTATGTCAGCCCCAATCTTGCCTCTAGGACTACTAGAGTCCACATTAATGACTAAGTTGGTAAGTCATCAAAAGATTTAAGACTAAATTGACAAATCATCAAAAGGTATAGAACTAAACCGACAAATTGTTAAAAGATTTAGGCCTCAATTAGCACAATTGAAAGGTTTAAGATTAAATTAACCATTGTATGGTAAATAACTTTTTGTACAATTATCTGCAAAAAACAGTGAGACTCACCTGTGCAAAGTTCGTTTCGTATAGCGGTAGTTGTACCATTGCCTGTACTGTGTTGTTGTTGTAATGTGAATTAAGGTGTTGTAACTAATGTATTTGACGATGCATATTATAAAATGGAGCATTTGAAAGTTCGAAGTTAGATACAAGCGGTTTTTTTAAAAGTTATTGTAATCTGTTGAGGTGAGTGCTGTGAATGTCAGCATTCGCTATTCATGTTATATAAGTTGCAACAACACCATTGATGACAAAGAAAAATGGAACATTTGTTAAGAGACCTCAAATTATGTATTTCATGTAATTAGTTGCCTAAATGGATAAAAAGTCTCGCAAGGATATTGAAGGTGCTTGTGGGAAGTTTTTCTTTTCGTGATCGAGACTGGTATAAACTCGAGGTGAAAGTAGTTAATTGAGCCAGCAAATTATTTTTAATTAGAGATTTAAAGATTACTTGTTTAGATCTCATCATTTTTATGCAAATTGCTCTAAATCAGGACGTATCTACACATATCAAAGGTTTACACTAAATCGATCCATGGATCTTCTAGATAATCGAATCTCCATACTCGTCATCTTGGATAATTAAAAAAAAAAAAACCTTTGTTTCCTATGCATTTTATGGGATGTAGTGGCGTATAAAGGTCGTGCCCTACGCTCCAAAAAGGTATTGGATTCTATGCACACAGAGGAGCCCCAGGAAGTGAAAGGACAGGCAAGCGAAAGGCAGTTCCTATTTATTAAGGGACTAAAGACATGTGATTCATGCCCTCTAACGTGTTCACTTTTCTCATTAAACTGTCCGTTTGCTAAGCATAGTATATATGTATATATATGTATGTATGATGAATGAGAACGAATATGCATATATTTATTCGCATTTCCCACCAGGAACAAGAAACAATTTTTTTGGGTCTAATTTTCTTACTTTGATATTCCCATCAACTCCCCCCCTCCCTTCAAACCCTAAAGCCAACTAAGCAAAGAGGAAAAATTAGAACCAATTGGATTTGATAATCCATGAGCACTGGTCCC
This sequence comes from Melaleuca alternifolia, assembly GCA_019926035.1. NCBI lineage: Eukaryota > Viridiplantae > Streptophyta > Magnoliopsida > Myrtales > Myrtaceae > Melaleuca > Melaleuca alternifolia. The sequence continues at coordinate 1,036,518 of JAGKPW010003057.1, forward strand.
CTAATAGGTTAAAAGGATGATTTCTACCTCATATGGACCGCAAAGGTTAACTTTTGAAGTTGTAAATTAACCTAAGTATTTCTTCTTTAGTCGTTTCCATTACGCTTATTTTTTTATTATCTTAAACTTAAAGTCATCAAATGGGAAGTACTAAAAAATCTATATAGGCACAGAAAGTCTAAAAGGGACTCACTTTTTGTTTTCCTTTTTCTTTCCCTTTATTGGTCTTATTCTATGCATAAACAAATGAGGGAACTCAATTAATTTTGATCAATTTCTTCACTAATTTCAAGAAACTCATGTGGGTGGATCATAGAGTGGATTTCTTTTACTTAATCCGGAAGGTATATTTTAGTATTCAACAATAAAGCATAGTGGATTAATCTAACTGGATTCTACATTCGCCATGAGTTGATGTGCCCCAAGATCCCAAGCTGCTGCAAAAGCTTACCGCAATTATAGCGGGGGAAATGTCCTTGAAAAATCATCAAATAAATAATTAGTAAATTTCTTTAACACGTACTTTAATTAGGAGACCGACTCTAATATAAAAGATGGGCTTTGGAATTGTAGAAAGGTGATTCTTTGCACGCTCGGTTTTCTCGTAAGATGTGAAATTATTACACTTTTTGATCGATTTCAATGCTGGGGATAAAAGTTTCAACCTTTATTGGTGCTTTGCAGCTGCATAACTTCGACATAGCAACTTGGCATATCTTCTAGCATGTGCAATGGTGGATTTCAAGATCAGAACCAACTTGTTTGGAGTCCGGTTATTAGACAAATGCATGGTTTGATGTCCCGGTAGACAAAGCCCCCCTAGGTGCAGGCTAAGGTTTTAATTAAGACTAAAGCACAAAAAGGATTATGGGTCTAAATTCTAAAAATTCAAATAGTGTTAATTAGGTTTTTGTTCAAGTTATTTGAGGAGGGAAAATGCCACTAAAAATCCTAAATTTTATCTCATATGACACATTTACCCAAAACATTTATTTTGTCATAAAAAATCTCGAACTTATGCATGTGTGACACATTTACCCAAAAAAAAATTTATGTTGCCAAAAACCCTTAACTTATATCCTCATGACATATTTATCTTCGAATTCTTTTACTTCTATTCTTTTTTTTTCACCCACTTTGGCCGTCAAGCTGCGGCCAGCCACAACTTGGCGGTCAAAGTGTGTGAAGAGAAAAGAAGAAAAAAATTATAAGGTAAATATGTCATGAGGATATGATGTCAAGATTTTTTGTATCACAAAAAAAAATTAACAAATGTGTCATGCAAGCATAAGTTCAAATTTTTAGTGACGCAAAAATAAATTGAAATATATGTGTCACAACGGCTATAATTTAGGATTTTTTGTGGTATTTTCTAAATTACTGACCTAAGTTCAAGTTTTGAAGATAATTATTCTATTGTAAGGAAACCCAATTTTGAAAGGTAACCTCTAGGCCCCCAAATTATCCTACTAAACACATGAACCTAGGGAAGTGTAAGTCAAAGCATGGGAGAGTGATCAAAATGTAGTCTGCACTTAGGATGCATTTGGTTCGGTTTTGGAAATGGGCTTTGGGGAAATACTCAAAACTAGTTGAATTTGCATTCAGCTTTCAACATTTCCAATGTCAATTTTTCACCTCAAGACCTTTTGAAAATGATTCTCAAACACCTCATATTTTCCCCATCAAAGCCCATTGAAAAAACTGAATCAAATGCACCATGAGTGATTTGAGTAATCAAACATGTGTCGAGCAAAGAAAACTCTTCATTAACCACTAAGCCCGCCTCATCGATTTTTTTTTAATGAGGCTATGCTATTTTCCAATCATGTATGAAGAAAAATTTTCCCAACCAATTTCTTATTGCTGAATAAAATATAGATCAAAATCACTAAAATAGGTAACTTTATTTCCATAGTTGAGAAATGTCGATTCTGTATCTCTCCACTTCTTTACTCAACTCGATTACCTAAACTAGCTAAAATCATATGTTGGTGATCAATGAGACTCGCAAACAAACGACTGAAAGCATTTGTTGGTGATCAGTGAGACTCGCATACAAATAACTAGCACATATCCCAATTGGAGGAAAGCCATGACCCATTAGAATAAACATTTATGCATGAAGCAACCCTTTATCAACTCGATTGATGAACTTCGAATATATAAAACAGTGCACCCCTCGACCAATGATATCCGCGAGCCCTAATACATGTTACTTGTTTTCATTGGTCGGAATCTTGAAAACCAACAAAGGGAAGCGATGCTTCTAAAGCAATCCGGCGAAGAATTAGAGCGAGCATTAATAAAAAAAAATGGAGATGAAGCAAATCTTAGCGACCTCGAAAGAGATGGAACACGTCCCCAGATGGTGGCCACATGTGAGCACAACATTTGGTATTTAATGGGAATTCTGTGTTGAGACACGTCGGACGCACTAAGGTTTTTGTCTTTAATCTACAGAAAGGAGATGAGGTGCCCTTTCCGCAGGCAGGTGTCCGATATCGTTTCTTCATTATATTCTTCGCGATATTTGCCCCCGAGAATCATATGAACCATTAAGATATGTGAAATCCGCTTTGAACATTTAATTATAACAGGGGTCCTCTTTTGGATATATTACAAAATCTTAGTCCTATTAAACAATTGCTGATCATAGAATGGGGAAAGATAATCTCATGAAGCTACAATATAGAATATTAAGATTTTACTCATGAAAAGTAATCTTATGAACCTTCGCCATCATATGTGTCCCCCCTTCCTTTCTTGTGCGTGTGTAAAAGTCGGCAAAACGTACACAAAGCTGTTTTAAATCATTCAACAAGTACTATTCAGGTTCGAAATGAATGTATCACTGTCGAGCATCGATCTTCACATATATGTTATTTACAAACCAATTATATGTTACCTATTGTACGCCTTTTACACATAATTAGGAAGGCGATGTCATCACAATAAGTTAGGAATGAAAAAGTGGACAATATACTGCAAATGTCACTGCCCCATGATAATGTCAATCTTATAAGTGTAATCTTGAAATCCTCTAGCAAACATAGTTTAACTTTACGAAATTTCTTTTTAACACAACACAGGTTGCATGATTTATACATGGGTCGAAAGATTCATCCAACATGTGATTGGGAATGGATCCAGTGGCATAGTCGAGCGAAGGTGAAAAGAGGAGTCCCAAGTATCAAAGCTGACGCAACAAAAGTTGCAAGGAAATAGTGGAAAAGAATTTCTCTAAAAATCGGATATTTATAGATGTTTTGTATTTATTTTCGACTCCTTAATCTTAAAAGAAAATACAGAAGAACAAAAGTTTAGAGAATTTCTTAGACTGCATATGTATAATATCTGCATTGTTGATATTTAACAACAACAAAAAGGACAAAAGTGAAATGTTTGTATTTTCCAAGTGAAAAAATGTTTGTATTTTCCAAGTGAAAAACTTAGAGGAATCGGAAAGGTTGCCAAGAAAGGTAAGTACTAAATAGCCGTTCTACGCATGAATTATGAGGCTCTTGCTGGCCCTAAAGCATTAATGGGAAAAAAGGGTCGCCTCTAATGGCTAGACATTGCTTCTTCCTTCCATTAGAGATAAGGTTTCAATTTGCCGTAAGCCACCCGAGTGATTTTAGCTCTATATTATGCGACCAATTCATTACCCGAAGTGCACATGTGAACACAAATTACTGGCCCTATTGAAATGTCTACAAACATTTTTCCTTCAATTGAGTGGATGAACTATCCTTCACTTAAGAGGTCAATCACCAAGTATGGTGCATGTCAGCGTTTGTTTAACAAGGTGATCATGTTAATCAGGTCGTCTAGTACATCTTTCCACAATGGTTCTAACTAGTTGTAACCTTCTAAGATGTGTTTAGCAACAACTCCCAGTTCCATCAACTTTTATGGTGTGATTGGTTCAATGTTTTTGACAGTCTAAATAAAAAGGCTTTTAGATTAAAAGAGTTTTTCGAAATGCAAGTAGTATTTGAAAAATAGTAAGTTAAAAGTGCATTGAAAAACAATTTTGATTTAAATAATGTTTGGAAAAATCACATTTGTAGAGCACTTTTCTTTTATTTATATAGAAATTCAAAATTAACAAAAGACTCAGCAGCCGACAAGCCATTTACAAAGCCAAATCCAACTACCAACAAGCCAGATCTAGCATTGACCAACTCTTATGGGTCACGCAACCCTAGATGAGGAGGCCTAGATCACTCGAACTCAAGCAACTATCACCTAGGGTCAAACGGCCTAGATCAACGGTCACTTGGGTCATGCGACCCCAAGCAACACAACCTAGGTCACTCAAGGCCAAGCGGCGCCAAACTAGCTCGTCGGCAGACGAGTTGAACCCTCACCGATGATGTCGAGCGAGGTAAGAATATTTCAAGAATTATGAAAGTGTAGCAAGGGCAAAATCTGATTCAAGCTTTGGCTAAAGGCCTATAGAAGCTTTTGGAGATGAAATTATTTCTTGCCAAATCTGTCCAAAAAATTTGCCCAATGGTAACTGTACTTACCCAAGAGACTTTAAAGCCCTGAGCTCCTTGGGAATGCAATTCTTAAAAAGGAGCCTTAAAAACTTGCCCAAACGTGCTTCATGGTGATGCATCTTTAAAACGTAGATTACTGAAAGACGCAACTTATAAATTTCATAGTACAACTACAATACAGCATAACATTGGCCCTGTTGACCATAGGCAAGAATTCAATGAAAAGGATTGCATCGGAACAAGACGATTTTACCAGTCCATTGTTTTTATAAAAAAAAACCGTAGATTTTCACAAGAGTTTGGTAAAAACATTCATGGGCCATTTGATTAATCAAAATATTATTGATAACTTATCATCAATTTCATGAAATCACTAAATCGTTTTTACAGTTTACAAATCATTAACTTTTCCCGTCTTCTAACAATTATTGCCTTTCTTTTTTAGGAAGGCCTTAAATTTACCAACTCTTATATAAGTTTATCAATCTTTGTTTGAGCAACCTACTAAAATTTTCCTGTTTGAATACCAACCGGTTCGATATTACCGACTCTATCTAAGTTGCTCACAAATGTTTATTTGATTTTTTAAATTTACTAATCTTTCTATCAAATTATGATTTTTACTTGTCTTACTTACAAACCATTTTCTACGATTAAATTATCCTCTAAGTTTGCGAGATTACCTCTTATATAAGTTAGTTACCAACATTTTAGTTTTCTTTACATGTCCAACTTCTCTTATCTCTATTAAAATAAACTAATCTTGTTGTTTACCGACTGTCACTTGACTTTTTAATCAACATTTTAAATTTACCAAAATCATATAAAATTGACAAATTTTATTTGGTGACATGCCAACTTTATTCCATATAGGTTACTTCATAAAAAAAAGTTGGTAAATAATAAAAAAAATAACAGTTGAGCTAGTAATTTATGTAAGAGTCGGTGAATGAAAGGTGTAACTAAGAAAGGTAAATAAAAGTTTTTAAAATATAAGAAAAGCTGGTAACCAGAAGAAAAGTAGACTTGACAAGCGATACAAATGAGAGCCGGCGATCTAAAGCTAGTTAGTAATTTAATACGAGAAAAGTCGTTCTAATAAAAGTTAACAATTTCGTTAAAAATTTGATAAAATTAAGGCTGTGCGAAGAAGTACAAATAAAAAATTGTAAACTTAAAAATAATTGGAAATTTAAAGAAACACTAAATATATATATATATCAATAAGTAACTCAAATGAGAATTGATTACCTAATAATATGCGGTAATCTAATGGCAAAAAGGTTAGCGCGTAACAACAATGCAGGTTGGTAACTTATAAAAAGAATAAGTTGATGTAAGGGGTTGCTACACAAGATAAATAAAAATTAATAAATCAATAGAAAAGTTGATAAACTAATAAGAAAATTGGTTAAATTTTGGTAAGTCACACAATTGTATCTAGATTGGGAATCTTAAATAATAGTTTTTTTTTTCAAAGCGTTGGTAACTTTCAAACTATCAAGAAAAACTTGATAATTTCACAAAAATATGGATAAGTCACTGACAACTTACTTAAGAAACAAAGCACAGATCAATTTTTTTTATAATTGGGTCTTTTAACAGTCACCAATACTTTTGGAATTCACCAAGGCGCGAAAAAATAAAATTTTCAGACAGTGAACAATGGAATTCTGCATTAAAAGGAAGAATTAGAAGTGTTATGTTGCTTCAAATGAGTACTAAAGCAAGGCATTTAGGTTTACCCCACTTCAAATGAATACAACGCGCAATGCACACTTAGAAAGAAGATTGAGCTATATCGATAACTATATCTTAAGTTGCGGCTTTGACCAAAACCTGTGGTAGCAAGAGTATTGCGGTCATGGGCGGACATGTTATCCATATGATAATATGCACATCTTAAATTAAATCTCATCATCGGGTGATCATAGTTTACAGATTCGCAATTGAGACAAGATAATAGGGTTGTTCAATTTAATTGCGGTCACTATCGAGTCATGAAAGGCATGACGTGCCACATCGAATACGAAATAAATGGAACATATATCATTTGGACCCCTAAATCGAGATGATGTAGATCCCTAAATCAGTATACATACATATGATGTACTTTATCCAACAAGAACTACGTAATGAGCACTTCGATTTCGAAGGCGTGGGAATGGGGATGAGGAGCTCATTGGGCAACTTGTTTGGAAAACAAGAAACAAGTTCCGAGGAAGCAGATAAAAAAAAAAAAAAAACTCACTCGTGCGCACACAAACTAAAAATGCATTACTAATTAAAGAGATAAATGAAGAGAGAAGTATGAGAAAAGTCAAAATGTCAAAGTTCGTAGCCCCATAACATAATTACTCACAAGCCTTAGTGCTCTTTTAATTAAATCACTTAAACCGAAGCTCCCCGTTGCGGCTTGTATTTCTCTCTCCTCTTTTTCTTCATTTTCAAACCTACCTGCACTTCTATAAAAGCCCTCCTCCTCTATCCTTCCTCTACTAAATTCTCCCTCCCTCCCTCTCTCCCTGGTCCTCTCTGAGAAATCTCCAAAGCTGCAGCCTTCTTGTCTCTCTCTCCCTCCCCCTCTCTCTCTCTAAATCAACTTGTTCCTCCATTGAAGTGACGGAAGAAAAGGATGGATGTTCCAGCGAGATCGCGTTGCGGTTCCAACACTCAAAGTGAAGAAGACGTGATGGGTCTGAAAAGAGGTCCATGGACCGTCGAAGAAGACCTTGCGCTCATGAATTACGTCGCTAACCACGGCGAAGGCCGCTGGAACTCCCTCGCTCGCTCTGCAGGTTGGTTATATCTTCTCCTTTCTCCTCGACCATCTAATTGGAATTCTCACGATTGCACAAGACCTGGAAACTCGTATGTGAAAGTGTAAATTCTTAATATACTTCGATATCACCCCCAAGTTGACTTTATTCTTAGCAAGTCGATAAATATTCTCTCTTGGATGACTTTCACCCATTAATTAGTTTTCCTCTCTTCTTTCTCTCAAGTTATTTTGCAATATATTTATGTATAGCATCATGATCTATCATCATGAGTTGCACCAGGGAAGCATATAATAGAACGTGAAGCAAATGAAAGAGAAAAAGCTACACGTTTTCTGCTGGAAATGAAAGGAAAGTTCAACAAAGAGACCTTGATGTTCATGTGCATGAGAGAGAGAGAGAGAGAGAGAGAGAGAGAGAGAGAGAGACCCTGCTGAGTTACATTTTTCCCTGGAAAGTTATATGATATTGATACACAGCAACTTGATGATATTTTATCTCTTCCCGTTTGTAGAAAAGGACGTATCCACTCGAGAACTAATTCCTTAAAGTTGTATCGTGATAGCAATACTCACTAACCCCCGAAAGTTGCCAGAGAAAACGATATCTATCTCTCTCCTTCTCATTATGCTGATTTCCGTCGCGAGCAACTTTACCAAAACAATTTGATTTCCTTAGTTTCTGATACAAACCTTGTTTTGAATCGAAACAGGTCTGAGACGGACAGGAAAGAGCTGCAGATTAAGGTGGCTGAACTATCTCCGGCCAGATGTTCGACGCGGAAATATTACCCTGGAAGAACAATTGTTGATTCTTGATCTTCATTCCCGCTGGGGAAATAGGTATGTTTTTTTTTTTCCCACTCTCTTGAGATCCTGGGGTTTATGGATTCTTCCATGACATGTGATTCTCACTGAAAAGCATGCTTGGCTGTTTCTTCTGTGATCTATTTTCTTCGATTTTGTTCGAGCAAGATATCGTATTGCTTCCACTGGGTCTCATGAACTTCACTTTAAGATTTTGTTAAAGATGAAAATTATGATTGACCCAAAAATGAAGATGAATTATATAGTGTCAAACTGTAGCTATCGGAGTTTTTCACAATTAGCGGTTATCCTTAGTAGATAGGTTTTGTTACCGCATCATCTTATTTTATTTAATTTTTCCAATGAGTTCCATTTTATAAAATTTTAACATCGAATTATTACAGATGGTCGAAAATTGCACAATACTTGCCGGGTCGAACTGATAATGAGATCAAGAATTATTGGAGAACCCGGGTCCAAAAGCACGCAAAGCAACTTAAATGTGACGTGAATAGCAAGCAATTCAAGGACACCATGCGATATTTGTGGATGCCTAGATTGGTGGAAAGAATACAAGCTGCTGCTGCTGCCGCCTCCACATCTGCCTCAGCTTCCACCACCGCAACTTCCCCTGGTGGCTCCACTGTTACTACAGCCGCTGCTGCCACCACTACTTACAAAGCGAACAACAGCAGCAGCAGCAACAACACCACCAATGGCAGCTGCAACAACAACAACAATGGCACCAACTATAGACCCATCAATGGTAACGTTGAACATCTAGTCTTCCCAGACTTTTCAACCCCGAAAAACGAATTCACCAGTGCGCAACTCATGCAAAGTTATTATACCCCGGAGAATTCTAGCACGGCAGCATCATCTGATTCACTTGGAACACAAGTGTCACCGGTTTCCGACGTGGTCAACCCTTATAACATCTCAGTTTATGAGAACTCTAATCCGGGTTATGTCCAAGCTAACCAAGCTGCCTACCAGGAGTCTTCACTCTTTAGTCCTTCAAGCAATTGTCTCAATTACGGATTGGAATTTTTCCAAGCCATGGATCAGAATAATCAGCTTTGGATGGACGGCGGGGACTTCTCCGACAACTTGTGGAACGCTGAGAATGTTCTGTACTTGCAGCAACAGCTTAACTCCTTCTGACAGTGAGGGTTCACCGGTGATGGTGTCTGTGTAAAAACGAGAGTTACATAAGGAGAGATAGAGAAGAGGATGAAGATAGAATAATCTATGCTAGAGTTGTAGGATTTGCCACGAACAGGGTCCTAATTGAGGATCTTGTTTGCTTGTGTGTCTATGTGGGGAAGCATGTCTCAATTAGGGTTTCTCTATGTCAATCGAATCATTTGTACGCAATTCTCTTTATACTTTACGTGCTCCACTAATTGCACTTCTGGGAGCATGTTTTGGAATGATTTCTATAATGTTGAGAGGTGGATAATTGGTTCCACCATCTTTCACTCAAGCACTTCTTTAGGAGTTAATGCTTGATATTCTATTAAAGCATATGCAAACTTTATAAAGAAATACCCATGTCCATGGGGCCTGAACAAGACTAAAGTCCCCATCTTCTAGTTTGCTAAAAAGCTAATCGGCAATGATTTTGCAAACGTGGCATTGCATTATTCATCAAGTAATGTGGTAAGTTAGCCACTAGGAACTCCTTTAAATAACAATTATTAGGATAGAAAGGCGAAATGCTTATCACGCTTGTAGACAATGGACGTACTTCGCAACCAAAACCCTAGTTTGTCGTTTGCCCGATCGCGGTACGGAAAGCGTAACTGGAGCCCATCAATGGGGACAAAGCACACTGTGAGTAATTGGCGTTTTAATCGGCTTTTGGGACAGAGAGAGATAATTTTGTCACCTCAAGAAAGGAAGAAAACAACAAGAAATGAACTTGAACAAATCGGTTCACTACTCATATTCAGCTAGAGAGGTAGACCTTCGCCAACCCTCAGCTATGGCCGGTTACCGGCCATGGCAACCGGCAGGGAAGAAAAAACAGAGACAATTTTTAGAAAAATGCAAAAAGTTGGCCATGTTAGTGTCAACTATCACTGCCCCTATCACGTAGGACGATGGACTGTCATATCAGTAATTGTCATCCAAAATAGGCCGGAAGAATTATATTGGCAAATTATCAAAAAGTTTAAGATTAAATTAACCGATATATAATATTTATGACAGTATTGAAATCCGAACAATATGTCACTCCAATAACCTAGAGATTCATCGAATGGACATTTATGTCTACATATTGATGGCATCGACACATTAGTAAAGAATGATCCTTACCCACCTAAGTCAAAAGAAGTCAAGGCGTGAGAGGGGCAAATGCATCCCCCCAACCATATATCTTATGGGTGGGTGACCCATAAGAACAGAGAAAATTTAAAGAAAAATGCAAAAAGTTGGCCACATCAGTGTCAATTATCACTGTCCCTATCACGTAGGTCGGTGGACTGTCATATCAGTAATTGTCATCCAAAATAGGCCGGAAGAATTACATTGGCAAATCATCAAAAAGTTTAAGATTAAATTAACTGATTTATGAGACTCGTGACAGAACTGAAATCCGAACAATATATTTAGGACACTTTTGCTAATTATCCCTTCATTTAACCTCACTCCAATAACATAGAGATTCACTGATCAATGGACATTTATGTCTACATATTGATGGCATCGACGCGTTAGTAAAGAATGATCCTTACCCACCTAAGTCATAAGAAGTCAAGGCATGAGAGGGGCAAATGCATCCCCCCGACCATATATCTTATGGGTGGGTGACCGGGGGTGACAAGTTATAATTATCACCTGCCTACAATCAAATAGATGATCTCCTCATAAGTAAACCGCCGATCGAAAGATCCCTCCAGCCAGTGAAGTAGCAAAACATTGGCCCGTATAATTGCGAGTTGCCGGCGACGACACTAGTAGGTTCGAAGCGTCGAAGCGAGCTAAAAGAGATTCGAGTTGGGTTTCCCCTACGGTGCAAGGAGGTACAAACTAGGAAGATGAATGTCCTAGAGGAATGAAGGACCCACATAGACTTGGGTGGACTCATGACTATAGTCAACTGTTAGCCAATATCTAAAGCTCTGTTTATTTTGCGGAACAAACGATTTGGACAACATTTTACTAACAACGATAGCTCATATTACATACAAAAAAAAATGAACGAACGAAAAGTATTTTGATTATCCAATAAATATATGGACATAATTTTTGTTGAGAGTGAAAATTTTTTAGTTGGCTAATTATTTTCAATGATCATTTCTAGAAAACACATTTCAAGTCATTTATTTTTTGCCGAACAGAGAGAGTATAAGAGTGGTTTTGAAAAATGATTTATGAGTAATGTATCCGAAAAGTTTAGACCAATGCTAAACACCCACTAATGCTTCCGCCTTTATTTTACGGACGCAACGTCTCAATCTCAACATTAAAGAAGTGAAGACATGCAAGGAGATGATGCGTTTATTCAAAACGTAGGACACAATTAATCAAATTGTTTATCGTATGACCATTACAATTTTTTGGAGCCATTTAAAGCCTAATAAACAGAGGATATGCATGATACCTTTTCGTAACAATATCGAAATTTTGAGCAATCATCTTTGCGCTCAAGCACACTAACGAATCATTCGGGCGGCGACAGCGATATGTTGTTCCGTGTACACGGTTGACATAAGCTCGGCGACCAATCACATTACGTACGCGGATGCGTATCCTGTTCATACGATTAATACGGATGGGAATAATTCGAATATTAAACAACGTTTCTTTTTATTTGATAATTAAAGCCGCTTAGAGTTTTAAAAAAATGTCAAAAATATCGGATTTGCTTTGCTCCTTCGCGTGTTCCGACCTGCCGACCGGCGGTGCCTTCTAGAGAGAGAATGACGGCGCCCGGAGGACGCGTGGCCCTCCCCGGCCGATCCTCCGACAGTGGTCCCCGACGGAGGGGCCGCCACGTCGGACGCGGGCTCGGGGAAAGCGGGTCAAAATCTCGGAGTGGAAGTTGAAGTTGAGTCTTGGAATGGCGCTCCTCGCGTCGTGGAATGCCACGCACGCACGACTTTCGGACGGCACGCACCCAACGTTTTCTTGCGTAGAGACCACAGCAAAGAGAGCAGCTGCAAAAAGTGATGGAGATTATGCATTTCTTCTGCTAAGCTGGACTCCACCAAGCAAGTTCATTGATCCTCAGACCTCTCTCTGCTCTCCAGCAAAAGAAGACGAAACAAAGTTAGATGCATCCCGATGCACGCGAACCTCGTGGCTGACCTCGTCTAATGATTCCCATGCCTTCGGATTAGTTAAAAATGATCCACTTTTTCAGCTTTAATAGACAAGCTTAATCGATAAGAACAGGGTCTGGTCGATTACGGACGAAACCTTTGGCAAAAGGAAAGCGCCGACCGATCTATACATATCAATGACCGAGTGTTGCTACCGACATGTGGTCCGATGGAGGTGAGTGATGGTGTTATTATGCGAAGATGAATGGTTAACGATTATTTGATAATCATGAATGCCGGTGACTAAGTAAGGCTAATGCGATGGCGATTAGTCCATGACGGTTTAACCACTTGTTTAATGTCGAAGATAAATATTGGAGACAGTGAAATTGCTTCGGATAAGGACTACGTGGAGTTTATGGAGTCTGAGTTTGTGGTAAGGATGTTATGCCCAAAGATTCAAATTAATAATTGGTTATGTTAGGCTATGAAAATTCGAGTTATATTCATATCAAAGTCTCTTTCAATCGATCAAAGAACTCAACATTTTTTAACAAATGTATCTTCACTTTTACTTTTTCGCAATTTAGCTTTTCTGTACTTCCTTCAATCGTAGTTTCATATATCATCATCATCGATCAGTTTTTGACGTTATATCTTTATTGTCGCACTCTGTTAACTTCTGGCAAAATGTTTTATGTCATCAGACTTCATCGTTAATTAAATTTCGTTAAAACATATTTGTTCTTTGTGTTCCATACAATTCCTATCAAAATTTTCGCAAAAACCATCTCCACTTTATAAAAGTTGAAGAACGCATTTTGGTGAAAGTCATCATGATTCAATTTTGATTAAATAAGATCACATTATCAGGTATATTCAATGATACTTAAATTGATAGATGGAGAAAGATCATGTGTATATGAAAAAGTATAAAAGCACCACAATCAAGCTGGCACATAAGATATTTCAATAATGTCAAGGTGAGTTTTTCCAACTCTAGAGGTCGCCTCGATGGCCCTCTGGCAAGGAAGAGCTATTGAACATGACAGAGACTCAAAGGGGCACCTAAGGTGTAGAGAAAGAGAAGCCTGACGGGGGAGTTATGAGGGACGGAAGGCAGACAGGGCGGCGGCATTGCCGGGACGGCGGCGGCGACAAGGTAACCAGGACAATGCTGGAGATGAGGACGAGAGACAGGTGGTGGCTAAGTATTGGGGGTTTAGATTCGAGTTTTCATTATGACTTAGAAAAGTGAAGGCGAATTTTGGAAGAGAAATGGCCGCGTGAAAATTAAGGATGCAAATCCAATGCATCTAGTGGGACAGTTTCATGTGAAAAACATTGTTGTTCATGATTGAGAACACATTCCCTCCGTGGCACCTGTAAAACGGGGGTGAGTTCTGAGTTCTAGGCTATAATGATGACAAGATGGGTAATATACTCGATTAGATCCTTTTCATCGATTGAATACAACAACTCGACTTGATTTAATAAGAGTGAAGCCCCTAATGAGAGCATTTAAAACATTCATCCTTCGATGGTAGATCAAAAGGAGTATTCAATATGGTATCGAAGCAATACACCGATCAAGAGTATGAGAACTAAGCATCGTTGAATAAAGTGCAACATCTTGGAAACCGCCTCTACAACTCAAGAACACCTCTAGAATCCCACTCGGCTACTATGGTTCTACTTTAGGCCGACATCGAACAAAAGACCGCGGTGCTTCAAGTGGGGAGGGAGGGTTGTGGAGGCGACGTGAGACCATCCTCCAACCGAGCGCTTCATTCACAAGGATTGACCCACATAAATCGAGTCGGGTCGTCGCATGAACACTCTTGTCCCAAGCTTAACTCGAACGAAAAGACGATTAATCATATGCGACACCTCCAGGTGTACTTACATTTCTCTCTTTTTCATCAAGTGTTTGACATATCAGAGTTCCTTCTAGCTCTAGTTCATGGTTGATCACTTGCGTGAAGCTTTGGGTTGAAAGCTAGCCCCATAGCCACATACAAATCATCCGTAACAAGAGTAGGTAACTGTCATTCATATGTCCATCAGCTTCGATGTCACCTCAATTTCCTCAGATGGACAGGAGATATTTCCAAGCCGCAACACATTCGGTATGTACTCCTGATGGAGATTTGGGTCTAATGAGAACGCCGGTTTTGGTTACTAGAAAGTTTCTCCATCTCCTTTACATCGGAAAGCTTGGTTAGTGCCTTTTATCACTCGAGAAAAGAGATGGTGATTGAGAAGCCATCTTAATCCATGATTTGATCGCGCACGCCAAGGATGGACTGAATTGATCAAATCGTCTCGACTTATTTCTTTTTCGGGCGATTAAGTATTCCACTCATGAACGCCTTGAATGCTACGTCAGATTCTCACACCACATGTATGTTAATCATCATTCCTTTTTTGGCTAGCATCTTGACCTAAATAAGAACTAAGATGTGTGACCTCCTATAGGTACATATACCTAAACACAATCTTTATTTGGACATCAAAGTATTAGGGAAAAATTACTAAAAGGTCTTAAATATATGACACTTGTATTAATTTAGTCATAAATCTTTCAATTGTACTAATTGATTCCTTAAAATTTGTTTGTTTTGTCAATTAAATCCCTCCGATCAATTTTGACAAGAAATTATCAACATAGAGCCGATCGTTCTACATGGCATGACCGGCATTGATGTCGCGACCCTCTCCAAGCCCAAGTCTATGGAAAAAGTGAAGAAAATAAAATAAAATATATATAATATAAAAAATTAGAATATCATTAAAAAGTCCAAACCAACATCGAGCCATGCCATGTCAAACGGCTAATATTCACATGAGCAATTTTCATCCGAACTTACTCTATTGACAAAACATGGAAAAGGTTTAGCACTTAATTAATATAATTGAAAAATTTAAAATTGAACTGATACAAATACAATATGTTTCGAATTTATTTTTTGGATAATTTTCCCGAGCCTTAGTTCCGGAGTTTTAGTAATTTCTATAGGCAAAAACTTGAATCTATATGGCCCCTACCTCGACCTTCAATCCACAACTTTAATCATTTGTATGGTCATAGAGATGCTTCCAATTCGGATGGGAGATTAGTTTAATAGACCTCATCGACGGGGCTAAAAAATTTTGTCCAGGCTCGTCCAGGATATGCAAAATACTCAGTTTTATACATAAAATGACTGGGCATTCCGGGCTCTGTGCTTGGGCCCTGATCTGAGGTACCCTCTTCCTCAGGCCCACCAGATGCGTCATTTGGGCCTGATCAGGCCCACGGGGGACTAGGCCCGTGATCGGTTCAACTTTCTCCTCTTGCCTATGCGAACCAAGCGCCACAATTCACCTGCATCCCATGCAACCTGTAGTTCTCGTATCATGAGACGTAATCGCTTGTTCTTTCGGATTTTTGCAAAGGATCATGTCCCGGGGTTCATAGAGAGAGGCCATACATGTGAAGTGTGTCGGGCACAACCGAGGATGGCGAAGCGGCGACTCGGGAAGTTCGCCGGACGGATTAGAGTGAGAACTGGAAAAGATCTCAGGAAGCAATGACGGGAAGAGTCGCATGGCAGGGATATAACAGTAGCGTCAGAAGCGGCAGCTGGGGAATAGAAGAAGCGACGGCATGAAAATGACGACTGGAGGGTTACCATGAAGACTACAAGTGGGGAAGAGGAAGCATCGACAGCAAAACTTTACTCAGAGACGTCAATGGCGATGAAGCTGATTCGATGTCCCTTCCTTGAGAGCTGTAACTTTTGTGACGTGGCAATCTGGGTGTGTCGAGAAATCAGCGGCCGATGGCTCACCGCTTGTCGTGGGGAGGACACGGGCCGATGACATAGGCTACACATTGTAACGTTTCTATTTCTCCCAAATTTTGTTTTTTTGTTCCATGGAACAAAAAAAGAATAGAAATCCATTTGATAACACCAACTTATTTTTTTGTACCCGGATTGTTCATAGAAAATTGTTCCCGAGAATAGATTTGGGCTAGAGACAAGAAACAAAAAAAAAAAGTAGCTTCTTATTTCCAGAAACAATTTCTAGAAATAAGTTAATTTTCTTTTTTTTTCTTTTGTTTTAATCTCTTGTTGCGGCCACCTCCCACCGACCGCCTATCACTGCCCGACCGTCACCGATCGACCACCGCAGGCCGACCGCCGGTCTACTGCCCAACCCCTATCACCGCCGCCGTTGGCCACTAGCCGCCAGTTCTATTCCAAAAGTAAAAACTATGTATAATTACCAAACATCTTATTTTACTCAGAAATTGTTCCTGGCAATAAAAATATAAAAGAAATTATTGCTCGGATCAAAAGCATTAGCATGCGCAGCCATATCGACACGAGTCATGAGGCCTGTGACTTTGGGTGGGCTTTGGCTTTTGGGCCGGGCCGGGCCAAAATAGAAAAGGAGGCCTGGTTGGGGCCGTGAAACTGAAGCTCACTTCCGCAAACAGGCGCGTGTGGGAGGACAGAGATCTTTCCTTCAATTTTATCCATTCTTTTTGTGGGTGGGGAAGAAGAGGACACGGATTTTGAGAGTTGAACTTTGAAAGCGTCATCTTTATCAGATACGTGGGACAACATTCTCCCCACAAACACTATGAATAATAATTACATAAAGACCGGTCAAACAACAAAATTGTATGGTTTCTTTTTTATAATAAAGTTTCTCACGAAGCGTGTGGCATTAGAGTCTTCAAAACTGCAATATTTATACGTATTCAATGCGTTTGAGGCGCTTCTTATTACGTTGTAGCTTGTTGGGATATTAGAAAAGGAAATAACGAAAATTATGTCAGTGGCTACGAAAATATTTATCCCATTCATTTAAAAGTAAATTCGCGATGTGTTTTGCGCTTGCATGTCGAGTGCATCAATGGGCTTATGCTGGAGAAAATTGAGGACCAAAGCAATAGGTTGTGCATGGGAAAGTAAGAAAAATAGAGAGAGAGACCTATACGGCCGAGACTTATGTGATTGGAGAGACATAGGTATTCTCCCGTACTCATTGGGATAAAGGGTAAGCGATGTAGAAGAGATGATATAATCGGTCCATAAGAAGGGCATCGGGGTTTTTGTGTAATAAGTTTTAGGATAAAACAGTTATATTTCTGAGGAGTTCTAAATGCAGGGTTAACCTTTTATGTACGAATTGGTAAAGAGCTGATAACGTTATACAATTGAGGCTATGGTAGATCGAAACAAAATGTTATGCCTAAAGTGTCATGCATGTCTCACTCAAGAAATTGGATGCATTAGCTAAGCTAGTTGTGTTACAATCCGATATAATGATATCATTCATCATATTTTGTTCTTTAGAATAATTATATAATGTAGGTTGGCCTACTGTTCTTGCCTCACTAGACGCCGCATGGGCTATTCCACATCCAAGGAACTACAAACACTTGATAAATGATGTCAAAACAAGATCTCTTCAGCAGGTGGGTGATTTGGGAAAAGCCTATGATTTACTTGGTCCTATGGTTGGAAGGGGGGGGGATGATGACTAGGGCCAAGAGAGTTTGAACGAAGTATATCTTTTGTCAAGCTTCCAGGATAGCAATTGGGGCACATGAAGAAATCGAATAATTAATAAGAATAATGTTTCCTGATCAACAGGCGAATCTCGAGATGAGGTTTGCTGCCACATTTCCAACAATGGGAGAAAATCTCCATTGGTCGACCAAGATCAGGAGAAGCTTAGTATACAGAATAGTGTGCTCCCAAATATGCAGGTGGCTTATAATGGCTCACTTGTCAAGGAAAGCACAAGTAACCTGATATGCCCCAACAATTATAATCGAGAGAAGCTACCAATGGAGTGGCATGTTTGGTTGGGCAAGCATCGCCATTCATTTAAGACTCGAGGAAGTAGCGCTGCTAGTAGGAGAATGCAAGGAAGCAAAGAAATTAGCTCGCAATGAGGATATTGCAATATTAAGTGGGGGAGAATGTCACATATCAAAGTCACGAAAGGATTCTCCCATACTCACGTACCCTTGTAAGCGACGCTTGGTGTCATCAAGGCGAAAAGTAAGCAATGCAAACAGGATGCACAACTAGTTCGTCAAAGGGGCTAGAGCGTTTGTGCTAGTAGATTAAAAATATAATCAATATATCTCTAAGAAATTTCTAAATATGGGGTTGACCTCCCATGCACAAACTGGTTAGTAGTTGATGCCGCTCTCTTAATGAGGCCATAAAAGGCCAAAACCAATTGTCGTGCCTAAAGTGTTATGCATTTCTTTCTCACTCAAGGGGCTGGATGCTCGAGCTAAACGGGGCATGGTACGATCTGATACAAGAATATTATTCACTATATTGTCCTTTGGAATAACTATAAAATATAGGCTTGCTTGGTGTTCTCTACTCACCAGACGCCACACGGACTATTCTACGATCAAGGAAGTGCTGGCCTGTGACACCTATATGTGACGCCTTAGTTTCACAAGTCTAGATTCGACCAAATATACATGCCATATTCAGGTAATAATCTTGAGTGATGGAGAGAGCAGGCACAGACGCCATATATAAGGCTGTGTTGAAGAAATTTGGGGTTATTAACATGTGATTGAGAGAGACAAGGGGGAAAGTGACTAAAGTTCATCTTTTTTTCTTTCTTTCTTTTGTAAAATCGTTGTCCTTACTTGAGATAGAGTCCAATTTGTCATTAAGGTACCAAAAATGGAATTCTGCAACAAGTTTCCAGAAAGCAAAAGCCCTGGCTAAATTGTCATATTAGTTTTGAAGCGCACCCGTTTCACGTGCGTATTTCCCACATACACACACAGATTGAGTTTATTTACATTAATAACCTTAGTCAACAAAATGCTCTGCTTGGAAGACACCATGTCTATCGAGGCTAGGCCTAAGACTTCTTTGTCCCTAGTTGAGACCTTAACACTAGGGCTCAGGACTTAGGCAGCCATGGCTAGGTCCTTTGTCCATCAAGGCTAAGTCTAAGGCATGCACAAGCAACTTGGGTCAATCAAGGTCAAGCTCGAGACCTCGACACCCCACGCCAAGATCTATCAAGGCCAGGCCATGTCCATCGAGGTCGAACCCGTAGATGCCTAAGTGCAAGTGCGTGACGCTCACACCCGAGTCCATCAAGGCTAAGCATGGGCCCCAACACCCCAGTCGAGGTCCATTAAGGCCTGACCCAAAATCATAGTGCCCATACTTGGTTTCTTGACTGCTTACATCTAAGTTATTAGTGTCCGAATAACGTGTTTATTTAGAAAATTCGAATCGTATTTTCTTTACCAAATAATGAGAAATATTTGTAAGTTTATTTTCAAGTTTCGACCACACACCGTATTGTTATTTTTCAAAAACAAAATTTACACAAATGCTGCATTTTTGTGAAATAAATACAGCAATAAGGAAAAAGTATTTATTATATGACGAAAGATTAATTTGGTACGATTGACCAACCATATCACTTGGGCAATATGCTTATTATCCTACGCAAAGCTTAAATTTTATAATACCGTCACGCAACAAATCGCTACTATGTAACGTTACGGTCACTTGAAATACTTCTTTGCGCTTGATAAGTTAATCGTTCACGTTTAGACGGCAGTAACCCAAATTCAACTTGCAAAAAATTATTTGACAAATAAATCGTATATCCTGCCAATCGACGGCAAACATAGGAAATAATTTTGTAAAAGCAAAAGATTGACGCTTCGCGTGGGATTGCAAATTCATCTAATTTTCCATGTCCTTTAAACACAATTAAACTATATTCGACCAAAAAAAAACACAATTAAACTATAAAGCGCTCACGTTAAGAGAATATCGTGATATTTTTCCGAGATACATACGCCGTCTTCCGAGATAATTTCTTCACCTAGTACGTGGACCAATTGCAGACGGCCGCGTGTCAAAAAAAATGGAAGAAAGAACAGAGCTTTCTTGATTTGCGCACATGTTTTTTTAAGGACAGAAACTGAGAAACGACCGACCAACATCATCCGTTCAAAAAGACAAGAAGCGGCGAATTGACGCTTCTGACCTTTTCTTCGCCCGTCGCGCGTCTGGTCCCTTCTCCCCTTCCAACTCCAAGCGCGTTCTCCGAATTGTCTGACCGAATTGCCCCTGAGCTTCGTTCGGTCCATCTCGCCCGAATGGACCGGTACGACCGATAAGATCGGTGACGTGGGCTCCGAAAAGTCCGACCACAAAAAAAAAAAAAGGAAAAGAACAGAAAGGGGGTGTGCATGAGATTTATGTGCATGGCAAAGCAACATCATGTGGAGGAAAACAGAGAGTGCCTACGCCCACTAATTCGACAGGCTAACAAAATTAAGTTAGGACTAATTATGCGGCAACCAATTTGACCTTAAAACTTTTGATAACCTATCGATTTAATTATAGACTTTTCAATCATTATCAATTTGGTTCTTAAATCTTCGATTTGGTAAACTAATTCTAAGGTCTTTTTTAAGAGTTACTGATTTAGTTTTTTCGATTAATTTTAACACGATAATCATTGTGTTGCAGTTCAGTCGATCACAACCATCTCATACAGCACCATCAGCAATACATCGACCCTTGCTCTGTGGCAGACAGAGATTGCCACCCAACCCTATAAAATGATGGGTTAAAAAAGAAAAAACTAAAGAAAGAAATTTAAATTTAAAAAAATCAATGAGAATTGATGGAAATTTTGGAAAAATTAAAAAAAATCGCCCACGCTAACGTTGGCCAAAACACAAAAGGTAGCGGATTCTGGCTGGATTGCCACATCAATAACACGTTATCAAAAGTAGCGGAATGACTAAATTGACCGATCGTCAAAATGTTGATGACCAGTTTGACAAATCGTTAAAAATATTTATAACTAAACTAACGTAGTTAAAAATTTTAAAATTAAATTAAAAAATTATCAAAAGATTTAAAACTAAATTATTCCCCTTCAGATAAATTTATGACTTTTTAAATATTCCTTTCGCACTATTGATAGCAGGTTTTTTTTATAGTTAATAACATGCAAATGTTTAGTTTTTCCACTATTAATAGTCAAGTAGCCTTTTTTCTTTTGTTTCCATGGATTAATTAAGTTCGTCGACGTCAATGCTCGAAACTTTTTTGGTTTCATCAAGCATGATTTCAACGTGAGTTTGCTTGATCACTTATATTGAGTTTTATCATGCGAAGTACTACGCATAAAACAAATCGCACTCTTTTTTAGCTTCTAAAATGCTGTGAGATCTTACATATGCGTCTTTATAAATTTCTAATCTCGTGCTCACATGATCTATCTGTAGTCTTGCTAGCAAAAGTGCATGCAAGTTTCCCTTATACGAGGAAATGACATCTAAAGAGAAATAAAAATAAAACCTAGCGCATTATTAAGATTCATTTGTATCAAAACAAATTAATAGAAATACACCATGAAAAAGTAAAAATTGGAGTCGCATGCCGTATACGAAAAGAGAAATTGTCTCAAGGATTGAACTTTTCTTGGGAGGTTTTTGCAAAGAGATCATATTAAACTTATCAATTTACGCATTTGCCCATCATCGATTTTGTGCGTGCACCGCACGCGTTTTCTGGTTTTTTCCCCTACGCGGGGCCAGTGTCGTGATTCGGAATCAACCTTGTCTTACACGTGCGGGGCAAAGGAGGGTCAAAAAGTAATTTCGGGGTTCTGAACTTAAAATTCCAAGAAAACCCCAACCTCCACCGTCAACGAACTTTCCCTTCCCCTTCTTCTATAAATACCCTGCACGAAGCTCTGCTTCGCAGTCTACCAATCTTCAAATCCAGCGCATTCGTTAGCTCCTTCCTTCACGCCCTCTGTTTGGCAGAAGCTGTAAGTCATACGTTAGTTCTTCCTTTTCCCTGTAATTTTAAGCTATACTGCTTTTCTTTTGTGCCCAATTGGTCCGTACTCGTCGCTGTAAATCTTCGAGTCTCTGTTCTTGTAGCTTTTGTACATCTCTGTTCGTCTAGCTTTTCTTGAGATTTAGCAGAGCTGTGTATTGGGTGTACACGATCACCCCTGGTTATAGATTTAAGTTCGTACAGTGATATAGAAAAGATGAGCACTAGCAGTTCCATTGGGATCTCTACTATGAAGCCCTGTTGTAGAATCCTGATCAGGTACAGATCCTCCTCGATTTTTGGGGTCTCGCCTCCGAAGTCGAGCAACCCGTCTCTCAACAATTTGTCGAAATCACACTTCAAGCATGCGTCTCGCCGGGGCCATAGTAAACCTGGGTTGTGGGGTCATCGGTGTCCTGTGGATTCGAGTCGGAAAGCCTTTTGTATTTCCGATTCCAGTTGGGGTCAGTCTAGGGTTTACCCGGCTAGCTGTCGGGTAAATGGTAGGAGGGGTCTATTAGTAATACCCCGTGTAGCGTCTGATTTTAGGAACCATTCAACATCTGTTGAAGCTCATGTAAATCAGAAGAGCTTCGAGAGTATATACATTCAAGGTGGGCTAGACGTGAAGCCTCTCGTGATCGAAAGAATTGAGACGGATCATGGCATCGCAAAAGAAGAAGAGCGCAGTAGGATAGATGCTGATGGTTCTACTGTAAATATAGATAGTTTGAAAGGGTTACAAGAGAAGACAGTTGAGAGAGAAGTGTCTGATATAGAAAAAGAGGCATGGAAGTTGCTCCGGAGTGCTGTGGTGAACTATTGTGGGAACCCTGTAGGTACAGTCGCGGCTACTGATCTCTCGGACAAGCAAGCTCTCAACTATGATCAGGTCTTCATCCGTGATTTCGTCCCCTCGGCTCTTGCATTTTTGCTTAATGGAGAAGGAGAGATTGTCAAGAACTTTCTGCTTCACACTTTGCAATTGCAGGTACCATTTTGTCTGTATTGGCTTGTGTTTCTGTGGCATTTCTTATTGCATTTTTTGTTTGTGAAATTATTAATGTTATTCTTTTCATTCGACATTATAGATTTGAGAAAACCACCTAGCTTTTTTATCTGCCACTCAATCTATGATATGCAGGACCAATACATTTTGTCCATCTGAATCATGAAAGTATATGCAGGGTGGTTTCTTAGAATAGCCTGTAATTTCCTCTGTTCAAGAACCCAAAAATTTAAGCGTAAAGAAACCTACACAGTGTATTTCATAAATCATGTCCAATCCATGTTAAAAAGCCAGCCAAGCCGCTTGTTAACTTGAATTCTGACTTACGCATGATTTCACCCCTGTTGAGGTGGGATATGGAAGTGTGTACTAGATTATCCAGCAAGAGTATCCGTCCCCTCTTCTTTCCTTCTCAGGCTTAACTCTCTCTCTCTCTCTCTCTCTGATGTTAGAGTTGGGAGAAGACAGTTGACTGCTATAGTCCTGGCCAAGGGTTGATGCCAGCTAGTTTCAAAGTTCGTAGTGTACCTCTTGAAGGAAGTGATGGAGCATCTGAGGAAGTTCTTGATCCAGATTTTGGGGAATCAGCCATTGGCCGTGTTGCTCCAGTTGATTCTGGTATTAGACATTCTGTTTATCCATCTTTACCGAAAGATTGAATCGAATCATTAGAAGATCTTTTGCTAATGATTTTGGGAGACGAGTTTGTGGGGTCGCTGAGTCGTATTATACAAGATAATTTCACTGTATTGACATGATTGGCATGATTAATCTGAACCACATGTGACTATATTTGGCTGGCAGGGTTATGGTGGATTATACTGCTGAGAGCTTATGGAAAGATCACTGGTGACTATACTTTGCAAGAGAGAGTAGACGTTCAGACAGGCATAAGACTGATCCTTAACTTGTGTCTAACTGATGGTTTCGACATGTTTCCAACATTGCTGGTCACCGATGGTTCCTGCATGATTGATAGGAGGATGGGAATTCACGGACACCCTCTTGAAATCCAAGTAAGATGAAATGTCCTGAGTGTTTTTATTACAGAAGTGATTATGTGCTCATTTTCTTGCTTTAGAGTGGACAGATTTACAACCGTCAGACATCTTCTATGTGTAATGACCAAATATGACCTTATTCTCTAAAGTCTGATGTTGCAATTTTTTTGGCATATAACGCCATTTTGTAGCATGAGATAGATACAATCATAGAAATGTTTTAGGGCTAGCATTTGATATGTATATCTTAACCTTCTGCTCATGGGCCTTTCGCATCTCCATACAACATTAGCTGATTGAATTTGTTGTGCAGGCATTGTTTTACTCGGCTTTACGTTGCTCCAGAGAAATGCTCATTGTCAATGATGGAACTAAGAAGTTGGTGGCTGCCATAAACAACCGACTCAGCGCACTCTCGTTCCACATAAGAGAGTATTATTGGGTGGATATGAAGAAGATCAATGAGATATACCGTTATAAGACAGAGGAGTATTCCACAGAAGCTATAAATAAGTTCAATATCTACCCAGATCAGATCCCGTCTTGGCTGGTTGACTGGATTCCGGAGACGGGTGGTTATCTGATTGGCAATTTACAGCCTGCTCATATGGATTTTAGGTTCTTTACGCTTGGAAATCTGTGGGCCATCATTTCTTCGTTGGGTACCCAGAAGCAGAACCAGGGTATTTTGAACTTAATTGAAGCCAAATGGGATGATCTCGTGGCTCATATGCCTCTGAAGATTTGTTACCCTGCCTTGGAGTCTGAAGAGTGGCGTATAATTACCGGAAGTGATCCCAAGAACACGTAAGGCTCTTTCAATAATCCATTTCGTATCTAAGAGCTTTATTTGACTTGCCACCGATCAGTCTGTTCCCAAGGTATAACTGATGCTGATTCTCACCGCTTTGCTTGCAGCCCTTGGTCGTATCACAATGGTGGATCTTGGCCAACACTTCTATGGCAGGTAAATTTTCTTTTGCAGTTCGAGGTGAAGAAAGGGCCTATCTCTTTCAATCTTAAGGATGAATATTAGATAGCTTTGTAATTGATTGAGATGGCTGTGTATATCTCATTACTGCTTGTAATTTCAGTTCACATTGGCCTGCATCAAGATGGGAAAGCCGGGATTAGCAAAGAAGGCAGTGGATTTAGCTGAGAAAAGGCTTTCCTTAGATGATTGGCCTGAATATTACGACACGAGAAGCGGGAGATTCATCGGCAAGCAATCGAGGCTATTCCAAACATGGACGATTGCCGGTTTCCTAACCTCAAAAATGCTTCTTGAGAAGCCAGAGTTGGCATCCATGTTGTTTTGGGAAGAAGATTACGAGCTTCTGGAGATTTGCGTTTGTTCACTTGGTAAATCTGGGCGAAAGAAGTGCTCGCGACGGACCGCTAGATCCCAGTCCTTAGTTTGATGCGGTGTTCTTTTATCGAAGTATAAGGACAAGGGAGGCGCCCGCAGCTTGATGACCTAATTACAATGGAGCAACCTACTGCATTTTCCAAACGAAGATGGACGTCATTTAACCCAAAATGAGTAGGGAAGTATCAGAATGAAGATGACACGGTTTCCTCTGGTTGTTCTAACCGACATTGCTGAAGAGCATTTACTTATGATTGTATGACTGATTGAACTCTTATGGAGCAATTGTCTGTGAAGTTCAGTTGGAGGTATCAGTCATAGTTGGGTGTGCTTTCACTTGTGCCCCCACATTTCTGAACCAGTCTAAAGTCCAGACACAATGCCACTTTCGGAAAATCTAATCTACATGCTTAGACTAGCTTGAGTGGTAAAGTCCATCTTTCGTCAGAACTTGTTAGAAACATTGGTACTCGAACAATCTTGACCGCTGTTGTCGGCTGCATCCTGGGTCACATTCAATATTAAAGAAACGTTGGCTGCAGCTCTTTTAATATCAACTTCCAAAATCCGGTCTTAACGCTAGTAGGCTAAGCGAACTCTAGTGAGTCCAATGCACAGGATACAGATATCAAGGTAAATGAACTAACTGATGGGTCAATAGATAGACAAAAGCCAAAGATTGTAGCCTGAGATACCTTTCCATTGATTGCAATAGTACAGTTACGCTAGTTACACCAATCTAGACACTTACACCAGGAGCTTCTCTCGCTGCCGACAGCGGAAGGGGACGAACCGAAAACCCAAAAATTCCCTTCACGACAGACCCGACAACAAAAGAGACAAAAAGGTCAAAAGGACATGACCCATCTCCTCCTCCTCCATCTTCGCCTGCTCCCTAATCGATGCCATCTTCTCTGCAAGCTTTGAAGTGGTCGAGACGCGTGGCCCCAAGCTTGAGGGAGTAGACGACTTTCTTGTAGTCGGCCCAGGTGAAGGGCTTGTAGAGACAGGGCCGTCGAGGAGTGACCAGCTCTTGTCGGGGAGCGATCCATGCGTCGAGCGGGGGCGCCCCGAAGAACGCCATGGACGTCCTCGACTTGAACGCATTAGTCAGTGCTCTGTGCCTCACGCTCAAGAACCTCCCGTTCGTCATTGCCTTCAACAAACCAAGAGGAGGGGGACAGGAAGCTACGGTCAGAAATGGAGACGATTCTCTGGCCGATAGCTAATCCAATTAAAGAAATGAAAAGACGCAAACTCGATATTGTAACGAGAAATCTGCATCTACAAAAGACATAACATCCTAATAGGATGAAACTTGTTCCCACAAGACTTCTTGAACGTCGTAGATGAGCAAGTCAAGTACGGGTTTCATCATGTTCCAAGAAAAAGCTAAACTTTTACTATTTCAACTGTTCAACATACGCAAAAGAGGATGGAAATTGTAGGGAAATACAGGATATGCTGCGGACCCACTTTGAAAATTCCAAAGAAGGGGCTGGCCGAATTATTGTCAAGAACTGATTTTCTCTGACAATTTTTCTTTAATATCAAAAAGAGCAAAGTACAACGTCAGAGAGAGATGCTGTAGCTCCACAACGACCAAAGGACCCAGAAGGAGGGGGACCATTGGAGAAAAAGTGTCTGGTTCGAATTGAAAACCAGAACATCTTTCCTAGGAAGTTGCCCCCTCTCACCAATGCCGACCATAAATGGCAACTACCTTCCCCACCCACCGCTTAGTTCCCACATACTTTCTCGGTTTCTCAACCCCGCCCCCATATTTGTAGTATTTTCCATAAACGTCCTCATAATTAAAAGCAGCAGAAAACTCCCCTCATCATGTTACCCTCCACAGAGCAAAGGCGCCGAGAATCATTTTGCAAAGTGAGTCTGATTCTGTCCTTTCCCCAGCAGCCCACCCATCAATCAATCAAATCGAGTTCCAACCCCACTTTTCAATCTCCCCACCCTTTTTTCTTTCTTCAGAATTATCCAGCAGCATCCTCACAACGTCTACTGAAAATCAGTTCTGTTTGAAAAACGAATCATTTTTTTCGTCCTTTCGATATTTAAATGATGAAAAACTCACCGGTTCACGAAAAGTCGTTTTCAAGCAACTGAAAAGAAGCTTGACCCTTGCATTTTAGATGATATTCAGGAGGGTGGGGGAGAGAGAGAGAGAGAGAGCGAGAGAGAGAGAGAGGGGAGGGGGGAGGCAGACCTGCAATACGTCGCCCACGTTGACCCAGAAGGCCGCAGGGTCGGGTGGCACCGGAGCCCACACCCCGTCCTTGAGGGAGATCTGGAGCCCCCACACGTCGTTGGACCTGAGGACGGTCAGGATCTGGGGGTCGGAGTGCTCCCCGAACCCCACCTCCTCCCCGCCGTGGAGCACCGGGCCGGACTGCGGGTAGCGGTTGATCCGGAACACCGAGTCGCTGCCGTCGGCCCTGACTAGCCGGCTAAAGACCGACGTGTCCGGCGCCCCCAGGCCCTCGGCCATCAGGTCCAAGATGTCGCAGGCCAGGCCTCTCACCGCTTCTACGTAACCGTTCACGGCGGCGCTGTCACCAGAAAGAGCAACAAGGGAAAAAGATATAAAATCTAATAAAAAAACGGACAAATTTATCAGAAAGTTGACGAGTTGAACTCTCAATGGTGGGTCTCTGGCATTGACCACAGCTCTTGCCCCAAAAAAAATCAAGAAAATTTCTAAATAAAAATATCATCTTTTCTGCTATTTTTGGAAAATTAAAATAGAAGAGACTTGAATGAAGATCTACCAAATTCTAGTGAAGGAAAAGAGGGGTAAATCCTGAGCATTTAGGCATTATCCATCCAAATTCTCCCTCCCTTAAATCCTCCTTTATTGGGGGTTGCTTCAGTAGTCAGAAAAGTAGCCAATGCTCCCCTCTGATTTTGGGTTGGGAAGAGGGGGTTTTCAGCTTCACGTCACTTATTCCACTCCTTCCAAGTCTATCTTGATTTCGGGAGTCAAGTTTTCATCTGGGGGTGGTGATGTGATTGGACTTTGGGTCGAAATGTCATTCGCTCCCATTCTCGTTTCCCCCTGTGGCAGGAGGGGGAAGTGGGTGCGCCAGTCCATGCGCATTTCGCCACCTCGCTCTTCCTCGAACCACTAGTTGTTCTTAATTTTTCCCTTCTTCCTCTTTCGTTCATATTATTCCTGCAAGTTTCCCCATTTTTGGAGCCTTTCCCAATTGTTTATTTCGGGCGCCTCTCCATTGCCGTATCCAGGCTGTAGAGAGTGGCCAATGATGTCCTTTTCTCTCTCTCTCTCTCTCTCTCTCTCTCTCTCTCTCAGGCTGTAGAGAGTGGCCAATGATGTCCTTTTCTCTCTCTCTCTCTCTCTCTCTCTCTTGTGATATTGGATATGGAGATGTTTTCTTGAACATTTTTAGAACAAAAGATATGCCTCGGAGCGGTGCTGACGCTTGATTCGGTGTGGTATTAGAGAATCATTCTAGTTTCTTTGTAGCTTGCATGGTATTTATAAGTGCTCAAAAGATGCAAATTATTAAGTGAGAGATAATTTACTGTAGCGAGTTTTATTTTAGCCAAAGTAAGTTTTCTTGATGAAAAAAAAAATCGTGGGCACATTATTTTCCACAAAAGACTGATGATTAGAGAAAATTTCTTCTACAATTGATTGTTTTTTATTATTATCTAGAGCAATTTAAGTCGAGATATTTTCTTTGACGATGCAAAAGGGTTTTCGTTACTATGGTTTTCAGAATATTTTTCAATAGATTTGACTTTGCAGTTCGAGAAGATGAAATCTTTAACGGATGATGGCCAGTCATAAGACTCCCAAGTAAAAAACTATGTTTACTTCGACTGCTGTGGAGGAGATGATGATAGCCCCTCGCCCAATGGCTATCCAGCTATTACGGTTCTCGCCAGCTGTGCCGTCCGTCTGAACTAGAGCCACCAACCACCAGCAAAGATCGGTCTCCAACCATTTTTACTGTGTATCAGGTCGATGTTAACAGCCCTACATTTGGTCAGACGATAGCATGCAGCGCTTCAGATGGATCATGCCACTTTTCCTACTCTTCCAAATCTCTCTCTCTCTCTCTCTCTCTCTCTCTCTGGTACAACGATCAGCATGCATGGGAATGAAAGATTGCACCATCCCGGAGCAGAAATCTGGGGTATGGACAACCGCAGACCCACCCATGTAAAACCCTTCTAATTGCTACCGTGACCCATCATCAACGGCACCGAGCCTAACCTAAGAAACGAATGATCTGAGCTAACAGTGATTGTGGTTGAGTATATATGAAATGTTTCACTTATTTCGATAGCTGTCCGCCCGTTTACGTCATAGATATATGATTTCAAGGACCGATGATCTTCGTAACAGTTCAGCGCGGCTCGAAAGAAAGACAAGTAGCGCAAGCATGCGATGCGATAAGTAAAAAACTAACCACCGGTGGCGTCAATGATTTGCTTTTGCGCATAAAATATCCGGAAAAAACGTACCTGAACTGGGTGGGGTCGTCGGAGATGCTCACGGACCTTTGAGAGACGGAGACGGCGTCGGACTCGAGGAGGAGGTACTCGACTTCGCCGACGTCGCCGTTGAGCCCGATGCACTTGCTCCCGTACCCGAACGGGTCCGCCGGCCCGGCGCGCTGCTTCTCGGAGGCAGGCCTCGCGAAGAACCCGGCGCTGGCCTCGTCCATCCTCGATACGACCTCGACGGGGACGCCGTGGTTGATCGCCTTGAAGAAGCCGTACTTCTCGCAGGCCTTCACGATGAGCCCCGGCGCCGCAGATCTCCCCGACGGCGAGAGGTCTATCGCCGGGAGCTCCACGGCCTGGATCTTCTCGGTCCGTCTCGGGTTGGGACTGGCCACCACCATCGCTGCTTCCTGTTTTCTGTCTCTTTTTCGTTTCCTTTACATGCAAGAGAGAGGGGATGATGTTATATATAAAGATGGTAGGGGGAATGGAGAGAGAGATTCTTCTTCTTATCTCGGCGAAGCCATCACTGCGAGCTCGTCAGTAACTTTTACAGAAGTATAATGCATTTATCACATTAAATCACGAGAAATCCACGTTTAATCCTGTCAAAATGCGAACTATCAAATTCATTTCACCATATCTAAAATATGTTCATCTGTTATTTCTCCGAACAGTAGGAATTTGTGGGATAAGAGAGGAGCAGGTCGCCTGTCCAATCCAAGAAGAACATTGGCTTTTGAAGATGATGTGGCTTGACCCGGAGTTAACCGCTCTTTCTACTCTCGCTTTCCTTTTTAGGCATTGATTTATCCCTTAAAATTTGGACTTGCCCTTATTAGCATTTTGCCCTTTTGACTGAGGTAGATTCCTCGGGTTTACTGATCATGCATTCGAGAGATTTTCTTCTTTTCTTGAATAGGGCAAGACAGATTATTGGAGCTTTACTCAAACGATATTGGAGCCGGGTCATATCGATGGACATTTCTTCTACCCTGAAAGAGAAAGGTTTGATGTTCACGAGATCAAACGGTCCAAAAGGAGGTTACAAAAGGGTTGCCCAAATTGGGAAGATTCGAATCGTAAAAGGAGGACATGAAACTTGTGGTTATGATATTATCATGTGAAATTCGTTATAGTAACATGGTATTTTAATTTGCAGCAAGAGAGACCTTTCAAGGCAAGAAATTTACTAGAGTTTACAAAGATTGTTTAGATTTTATGCTTTTGAACGTGACATATAATTCATTCTTTGTGCATTTCTGTTCATCATCGAGATAGCTATACTCAAAGATCCTTATCTCGATTTTCTTAATCATCCCGTCATTATTTCTTTTCATGAATTCGAATCATCCCATTTACACGACCTCTTTGATCTATTTGGATCCACAACGACATGTTAAAATTCCTCCATACAACCTAGCCAAATGACAAACATCTTCCTTGAATGTCTCCTTTTCCTCGATTTCATTTAGTAAGGTTCATATATCCCAAGCAAACGATGATTTGATTTAAGTTAAAACATAGACGTCTATGAAGGTGGGTTGTATCTTTTGGCATTTGAACAATCGAGATGGAAAGAGGCGATCGGGCCACCGATGCCTTAATACGAGTGTTGAAGTGAAAAGTTGGGTGCCAATAATTTCACATTGAGATTTGAGCATGTATATATAAAACTATTTTAAATTGGTAGATATGTGAATAGAAATATTACACGTGGATGAAGATTCCTCTCTAGAGCCCTGAGCGAGTGGTGAGATTACTGGTCCACAGTAGAAAGTCAATACGGTAGGAGGCTAGGGAAGTGCACCGACAGTTAATTTATATAGCACGTACTTTGTTTCTTGCAAGATCCTCCGAAGTCGAACATTTACTTGTTAATAACCATGGCAATTTTGAAAAACATAAATTTCATTAATATCATCTAAGAAAAACATAATTTAGACTTGAATTTATAAATTTCATTCATAAAATTATTTAGACATGAATCGTTATCAATAATAATAAAAAATTTCATCTATCAATTATTTCGGACGACAATTTTAAGAAAAGTATTTTATACAAAACAAACTTGACCATACTATTCTTTAATGACACGATGGATGTAAATTTATCGTAGCATTGCAAGAAACAAAATAAAAAGTGCGCTTCTCATCTCGTGATTCAATAAAGAAGAAAACTCGGGTTTGCTCGAATAAAGCAAATGTGTAAACAAAATTATGACAAAAAAAGATAAGCCATGCACACGTGGTTTCTTTGGAAAAAAGATTGATTATGCTCGATAGGCTTGCGATTATATCTACTGATATGAAAACCTCGCATGATCACGCCATGGATTGTATATGCATGACAAAAGGAGAATGAATTGCCTCATCATATTTAAAATAAAAGTATCCATAATGAATTACTCGTTAGCAACTCGCGTGTAATAAGAAAAATGTTATGGAGGACCGGTCGGCATTTTCGCGAGATTAGCGACTAATTGTGCTTCAATAGCATAGATACTTTCTTTCTTAGGAACAGATGACTTTCTCAAAAATGTATTATTAATTCATAAAGTGCTAATCTTCTTTTAGAAGTGAACGGGTGCTGATCGGGTGCTGATCAAGTAAAGTATAATCTATCATTAATTTTTCCAAAACACAGAAAAAAGAAGTGGTTTTTTCAACCCTAACAAGAATAATAATAAAGGAGAAGCTAGTGCGCTGTCGAACCCTGGAGATGGAAGTAGCTAGGGTTTGCATCCCCATGCATTCCACTGTTTGCTTTTGCACTTTGCTCGAACTGAACCATGTCCTTTGCATTATCCACAATCGTACTGCTGACCGCTCTTGTCTCTGCTCCCAGTGATCTGAATCACGTTCTATTTACTGCCCAAGAAGAAACTGTCCTTCACGAGAGAAGTCTGTTATCTGTTTTCCCATTATTGCATCGTAAAATGTAGACGTCACACCAACCCTTTACTTGGAAAATTACTATTTCAATCCGAAAGTTGTAGTGCAAACTCTTAGGAATATGTGTGATTCAGAATGATCCGATTCCATTTAAAGGGAACTGGACTGATGGGAACCGGACCGCCTAAGTCTCAGATCAGACCGGATCGATTTGGTTCCTAAAAAATCTAATCAACCAATTGGGAATTGGAAAAATTTGAATTTATTTAAGAAAAAATTTATTTTGTTAAAAATTGAAACTTTAGAAATTTAAATTGAGTTCTTTTTACTTTTTATACATTTGTATTTAAATATAAAAAATTAACCTATTAGGTCCGGCCTTCCTAGGAGCCAAGAACCGGACTACCGAACACCGGTTCCACTTTTACAAACCGGAAACCGGTCTGAAGGTTCTTGATTTGGGCGATCAAGTTGTTCGCCCTTACAAATTATAATCCGATTCTACATCTTTCAATTGGTCTAATATAGTAACACACTCCTAAAAACTTATACGCGAAAACTCAATCGCTTCAGTCAAGCCAAGTTTCTCATCAGATCGCTAACGTGGCGATCTAATTATCGCCGATCGTTGAAATAGACAGAGATAATATTCAAAAGGACGATATTTTGTTAAAATTAATAGATTGTATTGGCCATTCAAATGGAATCATGGATTTGGTTCAGCATGAACCTATCAATCTCAATCGTTGTTGGTAGCATTATTTGGCCGGACGATCGAACATCCAGATAATGTTTGCCCAAATCTGATCACCGATTGACTATAGAACTTTACGCAAGGCCAAACAATCTGCCTAAATTTCAGACGGGCAGTTAGCAATCGTTTTCTCAACTTCAAAAGAAAACGGAAGGCATCGATTTGCTTGTCGAAGAGAAAGTATTTCACGAAGAAGGAACAAAGCCCACACACAAAGTCATTTTCTCACTGATATCAAAGGAAAAAGTAAGTTCAAAAAATAAGAATTATTAGATGTATCGTAGAAGGAATAAGGCGTAGGCCAACATTTAGGTGAGTGATTGAAACGTATAATCGCTTAAACTTAGTATGGTAGGAAATCGACTTTTGCAATACAACTAATCCACATATTTATCTGTCTCTCGAGTACTTTATCAATCTCCCCAGATCAATCCTAATTAGAGATCAAACCCATGTTTCGAGAAATATTTACCATCCAGCTGAATGGATTTTCGAAAAGTCCTTCTCTCTCCCTCCCTCTCTTCTTTCTCCACTGTCTTCTTCAACCTTCGGCCATATACAGAGGGTTTGAGCTGGTCTTACTCTCCCATTCCTCTCATGTTGATTTTATTTGTGTTTTATCATTCTTTTCTTCTCAGTTCTCACCCAGGGAGCACACTTCTCCTAGTCTAGTTCTAAACTCGAGATTTTCGACTATGTCCATGTATAGATTCTTTGCCTCCAGCTTCAATGACAGATGATAGAAACTTTTGGTGCCTCACTTTATCCTTCCACATCTTGGATCTATGTTTGTTCGACATATTTTGGTTGTCTTCACATGGTGACGATCTACGGAAATTTGGACATAGATGAGTATCAATGTTGTAGTTATTGGAAAGAGAATTTCGAGCGCGTGCTCATCAATGATGAATATATGAGATTTAGTGATGGGTCGCTAATTATTTTGCTTGATAGATTTGCTCTTGTGGAACAAATGTGTGCTCCTTCCTAGTGCTCAATTGATCCGCCTTTTCTTATATTTGGTTTTGTCTTGCGATATCCGAATTTTACTCTATTTTTTATTTACTTTGTCACGAAGTTTTTGAACTTTTTTATAAAAATCTCATGAGATCAACTCGAAAGCGTATTTAGAGTTTAGACAAACGAGAGATGTGAGCACTGAACAAGAAACGAAATTTTCGGCATCGTTTTGATGCGACCTATTTCCACACCCGTAGAGCCAAAGATGCATCCTTTAAATTACTCTATTCATATCAAATTGTGAGTATCCAAAGTTTGGAAATAGCACAACCGGTAATTTCCGAGACCAAGTCATCTTTCAGCATAGCACGAGATACCCTAGCAACCCATTCTAGTAAACGATCTTCATACTAAAATTTTACGCATTAAAGTAAATCACACACACGTATTATTGAAACTTGTTCTAAAATGAGAAATTTTAAGTCACGAGTCAATGAAAGTGATTTTCTTTATACTATAGTGATTCAGGTCATATTTAAAAAGTGCATGATTAATAGAAGACCCGATGGATGGTAGCTATAGAGAGTTATCAATGTTTGGTCAGCACGAGAGACATGTTGGATTAGGACAGGAATTGACGGATTACATCTTATGTTAGGTGCCTTAATTGGACGCACTCGCGAGGGATGTGTCTCCAATTACTTTTTGGATGTTGTCTGTCGTGCCAAAAATGGAGCCTCTTTTATGTGAACAGGTTTACTAGGAAGGTCTCACGATTAACCTCCATCAAACGAGTCAAATCAAGCACAGATGCATTTGTTCATACGTTATGTGAAAAATTGACAAGGCATTCGGAATTGAAATGACCGCTCGTATTTGTAGAATCTCAATCGAGCGAATTCGAAACGATGTTCTCAATCCCATATTATATTTTCAAAATCAAACCTGAACAATAGGTTAAAAATCATTTATCAACACAATTTTCTTATATAATTCGTTCGCCTATTCTCATAGCCCAAAAGAAAATTGACCCATAATGGCCATTTTCACGTTCAATTCAATTTGATCTCTATTAATGCGAGTCAATATTTACTAGTCGAGTACACGGACACTCGCGATTGTAAATCAGTACGATTTGAAGAAGTGCATGTTTAATTAGTATTCAAGTGTAACTAGTGAATTGCGTAGTGCAAAAGAATTCAAAATCAATTAAGATTTACCCAAATCAATAATTGGAGTTGAAACAAGATATCAAAATGTGTTGAGACGGTAGTGGTAAATCGAATGATAAAGCTAATGCAATTCTCTTGCTTCCATTCATGAAATATTTGAAGATAGTACTTTTCATTTACATCTGGCTTTACTCAGGAAAGTCATTTACATTAACACGATGCTGGTTCACATGTTTTACTTACTGAAATGGATTATAGCATTGTAAATTTTTATTACCATGGCAAGATGGGTGGGCCTGGCTCGACAGAGTTGGATTGGGCCAATCCTATCACGCTTTCTAGAGCCCAAAAGTTGTAATAAAGATCCAAAAACTGAGCCCAACACTGACGTTGCCAATATTTGGATAGAATGTTGTCTCTTGATTAGAAACTCGAGACACCGAGAAGCAACACATCACATCGTCAGCTGACATCTTATCGATATTTTCTTCTGTTTTTGTTGAATCGAAAATCCCTTATCATCCATTTCTAGAAGGGATTGATGACGATTGCGCAATCGTTGGCTGGTAAAGAATTAGGCGGGCCTGTTCTTCACTTGATGTAGCCATTAGAAGTACTCAAAAAAAATATCAACTATGGCATAGAAATTGAAGTGGCTATGTAGATTAGAGACCCACTTTTTTTTTATTCAAAGTAGACGGCCGAGTGGAGTAAGGATTACAAAAGTATTAGAGACGAATTCAATTGGGTTTTACTTTAAGAAAACAATATAAATAGTTTTTAAATCTCAACCTGATATGCAATGTCATCCAAATTCTTTGTTTTATCTCGCCGCTATTCTTGAAACTTATAGAAATGACTCAAAAGTATATCTTCATAATTTCACCATTGAAAATCCTACGTTGCAGTTTGCTTAGTCGATCAGATCATATACTCTTATTCAATACGATGGTACAGATTCATTGTCACGTCGAATTCACCGTTAATATTGATTCTTGACGGAAATTACGATGGGAAATCTAATGACGAGATAGTTTTGGTAACCCAGGTATCGAAATCCAGTTGGGCAAAAATTATCTGAAGATTAATTCAGTTACCATGTTTTATAGTCCAAGGAATGAAGTCAGATGGCAACAAAAATCCACACCTTCGGGCATAAATTCCGTTCGGAAGTCGTGATGGATCCGACAAGACGATTCCTTTCCCCTTCTCTCGTTGTTCTTCCTCGCTTCGCTTCCTTAATCCGTCGATCGGAATGCCCGATTCGAATTCGTTCCGTCCTCTCGTCTTTGTCCTGAAGACTCCACGAGCTTCCATTTCTCCCTCTCGCCGCGTCATTCGATCGACCCATCACCGAGAACGCACGCCTCCGTTCTCCGGCGCGACCGCCGGAACACGGATCACCGGGTGAGCCCTAATCGAGGTAAGTGGATGCGGGTGTCTCTTTTCTTGCTTTCTTGGGGAATCTTGTGTTGAGAGCTGAAGATTTCGAGGGATGAAATACCAAGGGGCCGGGTTCTTTCCGGACGAGGTTATTATACAGATTCTTTCCCGATTGCCCATTAAGTGTCTATTCAGGGCCAGGACCGTGTGCAAGCAATGGAATAGGTTGTTGTTGGAGGATTACTTTGTCCGTCTGTACAATGAAGTGTGGGTTAGGAACTCCATGATGGTAGTGGAGGTCTCCGAGATGTTGGATTCGAACCGGACCTTCATCTGTGTCGATAGTTTGAGGGGCGTTTCTGAATTTTCTCTCCGTTTCTTGAATGATAGAGTTAAGGTCAGGGCTTCATGTAATGGCTTGCTTTGTTGCTCGAGCATTCCTGATAAGGGTGTTCACTATGTCTGCAATCCGGTGACTAGGGAGTTTAGAATGCTCCCGAGGAGGGAGAGGCCGATGAATAGGTTTCATCCAGATGGGGAGGCTACTCTGGTCGGCTTGGCTTGCGATTTATCTGCGCAGACTTTCAGTGTCGTGCTGGCAGGTTACCACCGGACTTTCGGTCACCGGCCTGATGGGACATTTATATGTTTTGTGTATGATTCTGAATCGAACAAGTGGAGGAGGATCGTCTCGTTTCAGGATGATCATTTCACCCATATGAGCAAGAACCAAGTTGTGTTCGTCAATGGCGCCCTTCATTGGTTAACGGGTAGCTCCTCTTATGTTCTTGTACTTGATTTGCGTTATGACATCTGGAGGAAAATGTCCTTGCCGGAGCAGCTCAGTTGTGGTTCAGGAACTAGAGTTTATCTGTTAGAGTTGGATGGAAGCTTATCAATAATTCAGATCTTGGATGGCTGGATGATCATATGGGCGTTGAAGGATTATGAGATGGATAATTGGCAAGTCGTGGATAGGGTTAGTCTGAGATGCATCAGAGGCTTGGTGCCGGGCATTTTCCCGATAAGTCAGACGAGTGAATATTTATTTTTGGCCACTCATAAGCAGGTGTTGGTGTATCAACGAAAGAGCAGAGTGTGGAAAGAGATGTATTCTGTGAAGAATGGGTCGACGCTCCCCCTGTGGTTTTCAGCCCATGCATTTCGCAGCACAATCTTCTCTTGTAAATGAGTTCAGTGGTTCATTCCGTGAAAGCCTGTACATACTGGTAGCAGGTATTGATATTGCATTGTCCGTTTGTTGCGTCTAAATTTTTTCAATGATCATACATATGTGGTTAGGCTATGGTGCCATGTAAATTGACTAGTTTCTGACATTATCATTCACGATGGAAAATCATGTCTCACCTTAAGACTTCAGGAAGGTAAATTACCTTTCAAGAAGTAAGCTTGTTGTCAGTATGCTTTTAAGTGCTGTCCCTAGCACTACTTGAGCAGTAATACAATTTTTCTTTTATGTTCGAATGTTTAGTTAATACGAATTTTTATGCTCAGCGACAGAAACCCTGCTAATATCCTGTATCATGTGAATTTTACTACCCTACTTGAAATTAAATTAGGTTTTTGTTGGACAAGATGTTCAGTCCAGGCTAATATGGTGTGTTTGTTTCAATTGGTCAGCAGACCTAATTAGATTAGCAAAAGAAAGATAGTTCTTACTTGGGCATTTGTTTTTTACTAGTTGAAGAATTCCCTTTTGCTTTCAGAAGACATCGATTAGCCCTCAAGTTTCTCCCTGGATGTGGGTTCTAGAGGTGATCTCATGTTTCACTAGTTAATCTGAACATGTATGCATAAGATTAGTAAGCACTCTATTAGTTAATGGGAAAGTGAACAATGAAGAACTTTTTTGGGGATCATGGGTCCTCGCAATTCGCAAATGACAATGGGGCCTTCCGCATGCGCTAGATCACTCAGCGCCCCAGCAAGCCTTCCTTTACAGTTGCAGAATCATCACTTGGTAAGCTAGTACAACCCAATAGTAAAATCAGAGTCTCCTTGGTCGAACCTAAGGAGACAAAACCCAGCATAGTTCGTCCTCTTTCAATCAAACTTAAAGTGAAGAATTTGCGATTCGTGCTTCAATTGAAGAGATGTTGACATAGATCGCAACGAAACCACGATTTTGCCACTGTTGTTGTCATAAACTAAGTCGACGAAGACACCATTCTTGTTGCCTGGTTATGAGTTGGGCAATATGAAAAGTTTGGCATTTTGTTCCTTAAATTAGATTGTAATCACCAAAAGATAACAAATGCGCACCAAGATGAAAGCTAAAGACGTGAGAATGTTTGAATAGATGATGAGATTCTTATGAAAAAGGTGATCTTTCAGGGAAGAATAAAGCTTAGAAAGGGCTCACAGTTCTCATTGAAAGTACATCAATCTATTCTTCTCCCACCCATCTTTCTATTACATAGTGGGCAAGTTTCTATTCCACTCTGAAAGTAAAAAAGATTCTATAACGAGAGCATCTCCCAGAAAAGCAAATTTATAAAACCCCAGAAATGGAAGTCAAACGCGACGTCGGGCACATAAAAGTACCCTTTGAAGCTAAAAAAGTGACCTTTTCAAACTATTCCCTATCCACTGCTCTTTATTCTTAATCATCGAATGCACTAAGCTTGCGAACCCTTTTCCTTTTCTTGTATTTCTCTTTTCGCAGTCCGGGTGTTTTTGTCGGGATCTAGTAAGCTATTCCGTGAATTGTTGACGTGGCGAACGGCACGACCAATTTAGTGAACGCCATGTCGTTGTCGCATCCTGAACTTCATGAAAAAAAAATTGGTTGAATTTTGAAAATGCATCGACCGAAAATAAGAAGAAGAAAAAGAAGATGCGTGTAGTGTAATCTTCTTTGGCATCATATTCCGACTCTACGAAACGAACGATATTTAAACGGAGAAAAAGAGATATTGTAATTATTCCAAAAAAATAAATAAAATAAAAACACCTGCCCGCCATTCTTCAATTTTCATTATATTTTTGACGTATTATTTCGAGAAATTTGTTGATATTATTTTGATATACCTTAAAGCGACCATTCCGTCGCTTGATTCAATAATGAAATCTCTATCAATAATTAAAGAACGAGAAAGAGTTATTGGGCCCTGGCTTGGAGATGAGGCCCGAGCCATAAGTCTCTTCAGTCTCTTTGTTTTTCGTGGATGACAAATTAGCTCAGCCTTGAGTCTTGACCTAAGTCCGACCAGGTCAAAGATTGTCGGATGACGAAGGGATTGGATTTTATTAGGATGGCTTGACTTGTCCTGAATAGCGTTATCGGGCTTTAAACGAGCGACCATTTAGGACCGCATGACCGGTTTTAGTGAATCGATCTTCTTTTTATTTTGAAAACGACCGACGGACTCACAATGACATTTTAATAATTATCGAGACGGCAGACCGTCCCTTACTCACCAAGAAAATTTATTTTAAGCAGCAATAACTTGACAAGATGCGATCAAGTGATGACGTCGTTTGCGAGATCTTTATTTATTTTTTCTTCCATCTTGCATAGCATTCTAGTTTAATTCGTTTGGAGAAAAAATGGATAATTTTAAAAATATTTCCTTCAAAAATGATTCTTTATATTATTTAAAATAATTAATCAACAAAAAAATATTCTTATCCTCGGCTAAATATTTTCATGGGTGACAGAGTTTTTTTTCTTTCGATTATTTTTGTAAGTATTACTTTGTAAATCATGTTATAATGCAATAATAATAGGATACCTTCTACTAGTTTTTTGGACCCACGCGCGCCTGCCCGGCGCGTCCCTGGCCAGTCCCCGAGAGACATTGTTTCTCTCTCTCTCTCTCTCTCTCTCTCTCAAAGTACGACCGCAGACAGAATCAATAACGCAGGACAGTACAGAGACAGAAGCTCGCTCGCGCTTCGTGTTGTCGTCCACAGCTTCCGATGATGGCGAGGACGCGGCGCGGGGAAGAAGCTGGGCTCGGCGGCTCCTCGGGTTCGGCTCTCCGGTGACGCCATTTGGTCTAGGGTTTTCGCTCGCCTCTTGACTTTTGCCTCGTTTTCCTCGATTGGGGCGGCGGCTCCGCGAGCAAACTCGGGGTACCTCCTTCGGAGCAGATTTTGCTTTTCCTCTTCCTTTCTTTTTTGTGTTTAGTTGATGTTTGTTTGATGGGTCGTGTTCCGTAATTTTTCTTGCACCCGATTGCCCGTTCATTTATGCGCTCCTTGCCGTTTTGGGGGGTTTGATTGTTTGATTCTAGCTGCGTTCTTGCTCAATCTCGACTGTTCTGAGTATAGCTTGGGCTAAGGAATATAGGTGCTGCGTTTCAAGATTTAGTGCAAGTGGTGCATGTTGAACGTCAGACAATGTTCTGGGTGCGACGGTCGTATTGCTTCGCTTTGAATTTGCATATCCAACGGTGTTCTGCTAGCTGAATTACTGGTCTGAATGTGCAAACTCGGAGCTTCGTTGTGCTCTCAGGGAGTGAATTTTTGGTTGTCAGGTCTTGAATTTGCAGTTTCTTTACTCAGGAACGCGTTTGGTCCCGTTGGGAGTTTTTACCTTTGTTTGTGGTTCCCCATAAAAGTATTGGTTAAACAGCGGAAGCATTTGCTGTTACCTTCTTTGCAATTTTTGCCATGCTAAGGGACTGTTGAGTTGCCTTCAGGTAATGGTGCTTACTTGGTGAAGTCATTCTGACTGGTAATTCAATTTGGATTTGACTCCTGCTTGCTTCAAGTGCTTCTGGAGGATTTAGACCGTGGAGTTCTCAAAACTTCTAGCACCTTCAATTTGTTTTCCTTGCTTTCTGTACTCGGAACTAGAAGCTACTGCATTGACGTTTAAATAGAATGTCACTGTACTTTTAGGTCTTTGTAGTTTGTCAAATTCGTCTTTTTGGAAGGTGTAAATTAGGATTTTTGGCGTATGAACTTCTTGACCAGGCTTATCTTCGAGTTGTGGAGTGTGCTCTATCATCAAGGCTGACATCTTATTTTTCCTAAATGGCGATAGATAAGCCGACATCTGTTTGGTGCTAGTTCAGTAAAACACATACTATTGAGTGTGCTCTACAGTCGAGATTGACATCTTATTCTTTCTAAATGGCTATAGATAAGCTGACAGTTGTATTAATTTGGGTGATGGCAGTGCAGTGAAACGCTTATCACCATGGCAAGCCAACTTTGATTGATGTGGGTGTATTAACTTGGTTCCCTGTCGACGGAAGAATATCCTAGGATATTGACTCATGGCTAGGAAGGGCAATCAGCAGAAGAATGGGGTTGGTCGTTCCTCACAGAATGGCAAAAAGAAGGGTTCAGAAACATATCGAGAAAGAGGACAAGCTACTGACATGCAGATGCCTCCTAAAGAGACAAGTGTGAACGGTCATCATTCAAGCAATGTGTCGGCCAAGAGCATGAGGGAAGGAGCTGCGAAATTAATGAGTATGGAGAAACAAGGGACAGATGCAGCTCAGGGAGTAGAGCACCCAGCTCTGTCTGGGGAATTTTCTGGGGATTATATTCAAAATGCATCTCCAATGGGTATGTCTCCCGAGAGAGAACAAGTTGGACTAGATTGTGATAATAATTGTAAAAATAGTC
Source organism: Melaleuca alternifolia (assembly GCA_019926035.1). NCBI lineage: Eukaryota > Viridiplantae > Streptophyta > Magnoliopsida > Myrtales > Myrtaceae > Melaleuca > Melaleuca alternifolia. Next base: position 1,079,389 of record JAGKPW010003057.1, read on the forward strand.
GAAAAGGTAGCCTGGGCAGCGAGTTGAATGGTCATATTACAAATCTAGCAGAAAAATTTCACATATTTGACAATTTAGTTGTTAGAAATGTGAGGAGATCAGCTTTGACTGTCCTAAAGGCGGCTGGAGAGTGGCTAGAGTCACAAAGACCCTTTGTCATTAATTTAAAACATGACATACTGAAGGCTCGTGACTATGCCAGAGTGAAGATTGAGCTGGCCTACCCTGTTATTTTGAAATGGCTCATATACTTTGGGAACATAATGTTTCTCCTATCAATGATTTGGTTGGATTGCACTCTTAGGGGAATCGATTCTTTCCTACGTATGGGGACTACATCTTTCTTTTCTATCATATGGTGTGGAATTTTCTCAGTTATCGCTATGGTCGGCATTCTGAAGTTTCTTGTGGTCTCGGTAAGTCACTCATCAATTTTTTTCTTTTAGGTCAAGAAGTCACTCATTCACAAGCTACTTTTATCGACTTCCTATTGTATTGCTGGTTCAAGTTATCCTTTCCCATTCTGATATGACATGTAATGTTATGTCAATACTACATCCTGAACTGAGCTTATAAATATGTGCCACTCCTTCCTCTCAAAGTAGAAGAAATCAAAATAAGCATATAGTATTACCTGTCGTCATTTCTGGACTCATTGGAGCTACACAGTGTTGTTGCTTGATTTTATCTAGTTAGATACCCCAATCCTCTTTCGTCCAATTTCCTGGAAATCATTCCCCAGTTGCTCTTTCTGAATGTTCAGGATAACTCTATTAAGCACATTTTGCTTCTGCCGCATTCCTTATTTCTGACTGAAGTTTGCGTTCATTCAGGTGCTAGCTGTTCTCGTGGGTATTTTCGTGGGGTTTGCCGCTGCACTTTTGCTGCTTGCAATTTGTGGCACTGTCTTCTTGTGGTTGTATGGAAGTTTTTGGACAACAGCTCTTGTAATCATCGTTGCAGGTAATGGCTTTAACGCTTTCTCTTCAAGACTTAACTCGATGCTGGCTATTAATGTGCTTGTGAGTTTGCAAGCTTGCTTAGGTCCAATTTTCTTGTACATGCAGGTATATCATTCACATTGAGTCATGAACGCCTTGCACTTTTCATATCAACGATCTATGCCGTTTACAGTGCTTGGGCATATGTTGGATGGATGGGCCTGCTTTGTGGTTTGAATTTGTCTTTCATCTCAAGCGATGTCCTCATATACTTCCTGAGGAATAATACACATGAGCCTCAGCGACCCAATGATCCACCCAAACAAGCAACTGGAATACCATTCAGCGAGCCATTGCATCCTTCATTCTCAGATGCATCCCCTGGATTGTCGGCTGATCGTGATTCGGGAGTACCTTCAACTAGTGGGGCTAATTTTGAAATAACTTCAGAAGATGAAGTTGTTCGGTTGTTGAGTTGTTCTGATCACTATGCAGCACTGGGCTTCAATCGTCATGAGAATGTAGATGTTTCTTTGCTCAAGAGGGAATATAGGAAAAAGGTACACACTCTCTCTCTCTCTGACCCCCAACTCACTCACCCACACACAGATAGCTATACAGACACACTGCTCACCTGGGATCATACACGAAATGAGTGCGTGCTCAAGTAAATTAACATGAGAAGCAACTCTTCTACAAAGCATTTAGACCCTCATTCCTTGCCCCTTGAGCAGTCGGCTACCTCTCAATTGCTTAATAATTGCATAATGCTCTGTCAAAGTCGACATAGTGAAAATCTCTGTCTCATAAGTCAGATGACCGATATATAAGATGAATAAAACAATTGTTACACCCGTGACCATGTATCTTTTTGCAAACCAGCGCAACTTGTATTTTGAGAGTTCCATGGTTCAAACTTTCCTTTCTGCTGGCTCTTTTTGTATATGGGCTTCATAATGGTCAATCGGTGTCTCCTATAGTTTTTATTCTTTAGAAGAGACTAGAAGTTTAATGTCAGAGGAAATCTAATAAATGCTGGATCTGATGAGACTGGCTGAGAAAACTGAAATTTTATTGAAATTTGTAGTTATGCTTGTACTTTTAAAATAACGTGAAGTTAAAATAATTTATTATAATGGTAAGTATCTAGAAAATTGGCATTAGTTTGATTGGAGCTGCATCACCTCCTTCTCAGTAGAAAAGTCACGGAGAAATAATCCGTTAAATAATAAACAGATGGGGACATATACTTCAAAGAATATCTTGATACTTGGATAATATGGAGGATTAATTCTAAAGATCTTGAGCACTTGAAAATATGATTTGGCCAACAAGATCCAACAATTTGATACCTGTTTATATTGACGTCTTTATTAAGTATTTTTGGAGATGGATCGTTGGGTCATTGTACAACTTGAAGAAAAGCTTAATTGGATTAGGATTCTCCTAATTGAATACAGTCCTCTGCATTAGGATTTTGAGTTGAATTCTATTATGAGTCCGATAAATTCTCTCTATTATTTGGAGATAACATTTTTCTTATATCTATATGAAGTAGGATTTATATGTTCTATTTTTGGAGTAGAATTTTTTAACTTTGTGTATATGCATGTAACTTTGTTTTATTCGAGAATCTGTGAGAGATTTCAAACTTTAGCTAGTCTTTGCTTTGAATTATATGATACAATCCATCGTAAATTCAATGCTTGAGAAACCTTTAGTGCAATGCCTAGAAAGTGTAGGTGTATGCCTAAAGGAATTTACTTATTTCAAGTTATCTTTTGTTGTGAGTTATCTTCATGTTCTCAATCAATTTCTGTCACTACTTTTGACTGATTGTCCAACATCAGTATTATAGAGGATTCAATCTAAAGAGAGTGCTGGGGAGTAAAATGACCTAGGTAGCCATCTCTATTCGCAGAAAAGGCTTGAATGCTTATTCCTTTGCAAACTATGATAGGCTTGCTGGCCTAATTCGGTAAAACTCAGGCTGAAAGTTGTGTAATTTTGGAAAATTTTTACTTGTCATGTGAAATGAATCTTGAGTATATAACTGTCTGGCATCTTGATGAAAGAAGAGAAAGGTATATTTTACTTAAGTTTCTTCTGATTGGTTTAGGCAATGCTGGTCCATCCTGATAAAAATCAGGGAAATGAGAAGGCAGCAGAGGCCTTTAAAAAGCTTCAAAATGCATACGAGGTAAAGTTGGTTTTTCGTCCGAAACTTCAAGTCATGTGAATAACAGATGGTGGATTTAATTGATTGAGATATGTGGTATATACTAAATTATACAGCTATACCTCTTATCCCTTCTTCAAGGTATTACTTGACTCGGTAAAGCGAAAAGCTTATGATGATGAGCTGAGGAGGGAGGAGCTGCTAAACTACCTCCGTAGGTTTCAAAGTTCTTCTCAAAAGGTATTACTTCTGCATCTCTCTATCTCTCACACATCTTATTGCAAAAGTAAAAAAATTGACCTGATTCTTCTTTTCTGGGTTTCCCCTGTATGTGCCTCTCTCATTTAGTAATCTGAAAGGTATTTTAATTTTTGAGCATTTGGAATGCAATACGAAAGTTGGTGAACAGACTAGTAATAGATGCAAAAACGACAGTTTCTGTCTCAGACAGCCTGAGACTACATTTTCCCTTGATTCTGCCTTCCATTCTGGCTTGCATTCTCTTGAAGTTCTGTATCAGGGGTTAGATATCACTTTACGATGACAATTTGGAGTAATTGCGGCATCGTGTTCTTTTCAAATGAATGATGTCTGTTTAGCCACTGTTTTGCAAATAAATTCTTGTTGCGTGCACCCTTGGGCATGCAAGGGAAGGATGGAGGGTGCATAGGGATTTGTGGGTCTTGAGACCATAAAAAGTTATCTCCAGTGTCATCATACTAAGCGCAACTAATTTTCAGAATGGAGGTCGTGGTCTATTTTCCTCTGGATTTGCTCACTCAGAGACTGACGGCGAGGATCCTTGGAGAGATTCGAGGCGAATAGCCTGCAAAAAGTGCAACAGCTTTCATCTCTGGTTGCATACCAGAAAGTTAAAAGCACAAGCAAGATGGTGCCAGGTATTTCCTTGCCGTCTGAATTTGGTAGTGCTTTTGATGTATTATATGTTACTTGTGTCATTGAGCATATTGGCATGATGCAAGAGCAAAACTTGGTTAAGCTCTCTATAAAAGTCAGTGCCTCATCATATTTTTGGCATGAAGAACATTCTCTTACGTTTTCTTTGTCTTGTCTAAGGACTGTAAAGAGTTCCATCAGGCAAAAGATGGAGATGGATGGGTGGAACAATCTGCTCAACCCTTACTTTTTGGGCTATTGCAGAAGGTAATTGTTCAATTCTATTGAACCAATGGATTTTTTTTTCACCGATCATATCTTGCTTTATTGAAGATTCTGCCAGTTCTCCTCTCATTATACAGTTTAAGTGGTTAATTTCATAATTTATTCAGAACTGATAAGGCTTGATCACAATGTCTGCATTGATGAAGTGGATCGATCCTACTGATGGTGATGATTGTACATGCAGATGAATGCTCCGGTTGCATATGTTTGTGCTGATAGCAGAATTTATGATGCCTCAGAATGGTATATTTGTCAGGTAAAGTAATTTGCCCCTATAGTCTCTACTTACCTTCTTTTTATGCTTTGACCACAAATCTTCTCCAGATGGTCAATGAGTATTATGTTCACTTGATGTATTTTTGGTGTATCTACATACATTTGTGTGGATAATTTGGGAAAGATTCGTTATAGTCCTTCTACCAGTGTTTGCATGTCAGCACGCGTTACCTCTGAAAGATTAATATATAAACATAATGTCCATTAAGTTATGGTGACCCTTTGGATGCTTCTTGAAATGTGAAATCATCTAATTCTAAGGTGGGCGTGATGTGAGTTTCTTGTGGATGATGAATCTCCCTTCAATTTTTCCTTGCCTTACTCATGTTTCGTAAAATTAAGAATATTGTGCAATGCGATAATATCTTGCCAAATCCATCATGTGAACATATCTGTAGAAAGGATTACGCTGTAGTACGGGAGAAACTACATGAAGGCTCACCTGCAGAGTCTTTATGATTTTATGCCCCCTGCAAATACGACTTACGTGATGTCAACCTTAATTTCTGTTCTTATTAATCTAAATCCAACAGAATAAAAGGAATGAAAAGAGCTTGATCATTTACTTGAAGGGAAAAGAATTCTTCATTTCCCTTTTCTTTTATGAATTTATTTGTTAAAATAATAAATTTTTTTTTGGGCGGGAGGAGGTTGGGGGAGCTCTTATGTGATGCATACAACCTATTATGAGATCATTAGTTTATTTGACATATAAGTTAAAAGTTAGTCAAGATTTTACATGGATTGGTTGTTGTTCTTAAACTATTTAGAAGTATGTACTTGTTCATTTGACCATAAACGAGCAATATTTGGCTAGTGCAGCGGAACGTGAGCTTCTTTACCAGGGGCACTTTCAAGTGATGCATTCAACCTCTTTTGAGATCATTGTTTTATTCTATATATAAGTTAGTCAAGATTTTAAGTGAATTGTTTGTTGTTCTTAAACTATTTAGAAGTATGTAATCATTCATTCGACCATGAATGAACAATATTTGCCTGGTACAGCAGAAGACAGGCTTATTCACTTTCCTTGGCCAGTGGCAATGAAGATTTTCAGATGCTATTGCTCCAGGGGACTCTAGTAGTGCCTATTTTTTCTATAATTGTTTGATGCTAAAATGTGGCTGCAGGGAATGAGGTGTCCGCCCAATACGCACAAGCCAAGCTTTCATGTGAATACAAGCATGACTTCCAAGCATAATTCTGGGAAGGGAACTGCTTCTGGACAAAGGGGCGGTCGAGTTCCAGCATCTAATGTTGAAGAGACCATGACAGAAGAAGAATTCGTTGAGTGGTTGCAGAATGCAGTGCAGGCCGGCGTTTTTGACAATTTCAGCAGCGCCTATTCCGAGAACCAATCTCCAGGGGGCGGAAGCAGCTCCAAGAGCGGCTTCAGTGGCAGTGGCAGTGGTGGTAAGAAGAAGAAAAGGGGGAAGAAACAGTGGTAACCAAACCAATTAAGTTAATCGTGAGCAATCTTTAGCCTAAAGATGAAGCTTCCTGTTTTTGGGGAGGGTCGAGGGTCAAAGGAGAGTTTAACCTGAGTTGAGCAGTATCCGAAGCATGGACACCACTGCGAGACTAAGCAGGAACCTTCATTGAGCAGGAGAGGTTGTATAGCATTTTCTTTCTAATATTATTATTTTTCCTTTCTCGCTTCATCAGTGAAATTAGCTGTGAGTTAGATGAGGGGAGGTGCGATATTGTATCGTTAGGCAGTGAAGGTTCTGGCTGTGATTTTGACCTGGACATGGCTATTTGTTGAATGAGTGATTATCAAATATGGAAGTAGTCGCTGGAGAATATTGAGTGAAGAACCAAACTCCTCGAGGAATACATGGTCTTGGTGGCAATGGCGCATATCTAATCATTTGCAGGATTATCCTGATGGAGTGGAAGGAAAGATTAGGGTCATCTCGCTTAGGGAGTTGGCGTGAGTCGCTCCTGAGATATGAGTGAACTGAAAAAGTGGTTCCACTGGAAAGTGGCACTTTTAGAAGAATTCTCTCCTATTTAATGTCATTAGAAAGGTGATGCTGATTATACTATGATTGATTTGAACAAAATAAATCCATTTCTTATGTACAGGTCGATTGTCTTCCCAAAGTCACATACATTACAATATTACCTTCTCAAGGAAAACCAAAAAAGCCTCACTCGAACCTCTGCTAGCCACCTGTGCCCGGGACATGGGGCGAACCACCATCGACTGAGCTCTACCACCGACGCCACCGCTCAGCCACTATAACCAGTTTTCTCCTAACAACCACCACCACCACCATGACCACCGGATCTTGAATGGCAACATTACACTCGAATTGAGCGCCACCAGGTCTTGAGCAATAATACCATAAAACTGACTGAGAGTTGCCATTGCCGGACATTTGTATCTACCATACTCGACCACAACCAGCACCTTCGCGTCTTAAGAGGGAGAGAGATTTGTCGAGTTGGGGAGAAAGAGATGGGATGGTTTACATCATAAGAGATCGTTGTTGAATTGGTTAACCCTCTCAATTGATAAGAAGAAAAAATTGAGATGTTTAAAGGGTAATATGGGACGGATTTCGCAATAATTTGGTTGCTTAATTCTTTTTCTTTTTGGGTACTTAATAAGTATCAAATTGGGTATCAGACAATCTTTGATGTTGTCACCCTTTTCCGCGAGAAAAAATGCGCGCAATCTAGATTTTGTATGAACTATTTGAATCATTAAAACAAAACAAGCTGTTAAGGACTTATAGGCTGAGTAATGTATTCTATGTGGGAATAGAGATTTTGGTCATCTTCCAATGACAGCAAGACCAATTGAGTTATTGTTGCATGAAGTTCTATAAAAGTATGAGTTTGAACTTGCACTTTTCTTTTACATGTGAATGGGAGCAAAATGCATTTTGCTTATTGAAAAGTTTTGAAATTTTAATCAAAATCCCAATATAGAAAAGTAATGCATTTTTTGAAAAAATAATTTTTTATACGTTGACTATTGGCCGGACGATTGGCATGTATACTTAGATATACTTTTGACATTAGCAGTGCGCGCGCAATGATAATCCGAAGATTATACGTGATTTTGGTGTCAAAAATTATATTTCGTGAAAGTATTGGGCCTATTTGCAAATGATTGGAAATGGACGGGAAGTTGCAAGGATGTCCCATTTTGCCCCGCTTTTCTGATAAGCCTCTTCCCTTGCCCCGCTTGCTTCACCATAGCTAAAACCCCGATGGAGTCCCTCCTCCAGTCTTCTTCCTCGTCTTCGCTTCTTTCCTCAACCGTCCCTAACTTTGTAACCCCAGATCGTTTCTCTTGGAGAAGAAGCCACTGCCCGGCTTTTCTGAACGTATCATCGTCATCATCTTCTGCTTCTTCTTCTTCTTGTTCTTCATGGTCTTTGTGGAATATAGGTAGTTTGTCTGTTGGCACCCGAAAATCTGTGACTGTCGGTGCTAAGAAGAGCGACAAGGATGGGAAGAAAGACCCGGAAGGCTATTTGTTTGGACCCGACGAGACCACTGGGCTCTTCCCCGAGGCGGTTCTGCTCAAGGAGGTCGCGTTTCGTTTCTTTTCGTTTTCTTTTTTTGAAGTGTGCGAGCCAATTTTGATGTTTTGGAATCTGGGTCTCCGCGTCTTGTTTGAAACTTTATCCTCTCCATTTTTCGGGAATTTTTGTTGCGACAGAATTGTATAGAACGGAACGAGTCTGACGGAAGTTTGGTGTATGTGGTCTTTGGGTCTGGTGTTATTGTTACCGTAACTTTTTGTGTTCTTGATGTGTTGGCAAGCACATTTCTGTGAGAAACTATAACGTTTATGCACTCTAAATTGGAGAGCATATTCATTCAACTGGATTTATAGGGGAATATTATATGTTGTTAGAAAATAATCTAAGCTTTTTGCCGCCTAATTGAATCAACTTATAGGACAAGGAGAAGTAAAAAATCATCCGAATTTTACCAGATTCCCAATGGTTGTGAGGAGCAGAATCCGAACATTCTTAATTGAATGGAATAGGAAATGGAAAGAAAAAAGGGTTTGGTACTTTTGCATGGCCGTACTCCGAAATTACCTGTCTTATCTCTAAAATTATGCAGTGCGTGATTGTTGCATATGATTGAGGATATTCTTATGTTGATTTTCTTCTCGGATTTCAGAAAAAGGTACAGGAAGATGGTAAACTTCTACCCGAGTTTGCTGATGCAGAAGAGAGTATGTAACTGACTGGATTTTTTTTCCTAGTTATGGATAATAAAACTACTTCTCATACTCGTTACTTGACAAGAGTGCTTGTTGTTTTGCAGAGGAGCTTTTTGAATATCTGAATCTTCAGATGGAAAGCAACTTAAAAGTCAACGAAAGTAAGCAATTCAGTTCAATCAAAGCCACTTCTACTTAAGTATCATACTTCTGCAGCTTTCTTTGAGTCAATCATGTAGTTCGTAACCCCGGTACTTTTAGAGCTTTAACAGTTTGATTTGCTCAATTTGAAGTCTGGTGTTTGTGCCTTTTTATATATATATTTAATTTATTCCATTTCTAGTTAACTGAAGCTCATTGTAGTCTTAGGGACATTCACAATGATTAATGTTTCACTCTAGAGCTCGTAGGAGGATTTGTCCACTGTGGAGATTTATCTGTTGAGATGCAATATCCGAAGTATGCAGTATATATAGATAAACTGCTGCTCTTGTTAAAATTGGGAGATGCTTCTCCCCTGTTTAGTTTAAAGAATCTAAAGACGAAAAAGATGGAATGACTGCTTTTAATAAAGTTGAAGTTATTTGCATGGATGATCATCAAACAATGGAGAAGATGTAAGGCTCATGTTGGCCGAGCTCTCTCTCTCTCTCTCTGTTTTTTTTTTTGGGGTTTTTCTTGCATCAGATCTTTCTCACTGCTATCTTTTACTCTGGTTACAGTGCGTCACTATGAAGTGGTTTATCTAATCCATGAGAAGCATGCGGAAGAGGTTGGTAGTGTAAATCAAAAAGTTGAAGGTGATTCCTGCCTCTCTATCTTTATCATTTTTAACTTAGTGGAAATCCTATACTTGTTATGTTCTTCACAAATCAGGGCAGGATTTCTCTTGGCCGCTAATTGATAGAATTAATTCAATTAAGACTGGCAATCTGATTCTGATCCTTCAATGTGTTATGGGCAGTTGCACCATCAATCTTGTTGAACTCGTTTTGGTTTTCTTGAGGTTTCATCTGTGTCAAGTACATTGGACCTGCACTCTGCTTTCATTAACTTAAAGATCCACACACTTTCACTTTAGCTACCTTTGAAATAACAGCTTACGCAACTTCCTGGAATTTTTCCTTGTCAGGGAAAAATCCTCAGTTAAGTGTATCTTGAATATTTCCAGCATTGTTACTTCTGGTACTAGAACAGCAATTGGTTTATCACTAAATCTGCAATGAAACTCAGCCCTTCTTTGTGCTGGAAATGGCGTAAAATATAAGTGCCAAGATGCATGCTGATCTGTAGAAAGTTGCATGAGTGCCTTACAAAAAGTTTGTGAAGCTTGCAGATTTCCTACAGGAGAAGAAGGGCAAAGTCTGGAGATTTGAGGACTGGGGTCTTCGTAGACTTGCATACAAGATTCAAAAAGCCAAGCATGCCCACTACATTCTGATGAACTTCGAATTGGAAGGGAAATGGGTCAATGATTTTAAGACCATGTTGGATAAGGACGAGAGAGTCATCCGACATCTTGTGATGAAGAGAGATGAGGCAATTACAGAAGTTCTACCCCCTCCACCTGAATTCCACAAACTCCGCGGTGGCATTGATGATGGTGAAGATGAAATGGATGATTCCGAATATGAAGAAGAAGATGAGGAGGAGGACAACTGGGATGTGGATGATGAGATGGATGACTATGGAGATGAGGAAGAAGATGGCATTATTATGGTCAAGAGTGATGAAGATGAAGATGAAGAAGAAATTAAGAGCAGCAAATTACCTTCTGCAGTTAAAAAGAAGAAAAGTAGATCAAGAGCAGAGAAAGTTATTAGGTAATCTCAAGTTCTCATGACAGCCTCATTTTGGACTAGAGGGAGAAAATTAGGTCTGTCTTTCTTATTTCCTTTTCCTGGGTACCTACACTGAAGGCACAATATTTGGACTGCAAAAAACCATGAAACCCCTAAAAGAATTGGTAGGTCTGTTCTTGTCACAGCTTCTTTTTGTTGTGTGACATTACAGATTCTGAGGAGAAATCTGGGATATATACATAATTTTTATCCTCTATTTGAACGGGAAACAATGGAATTATCTGTTCTGGGAGTAGAAGCAGTAGGTGCTCGGTTTGTAAGTTTGATGGGTCCCTGTAATATGGGCACCGAGAATTGACAGCAATATCTTAAGGCAACTGAACCTGCTTGATTTCATTTTCATTACGTCCGATGTCTCACAAGTGAAGACATCCAAAGCCTCTCTTTTCCTCTATGGTGTCGCATCGACTTTTACAATTTCATTACGCCTCTCTAGACTATGATGCTGTCCGTTGCATCTTTCTTCATAGTTTTGACATTTAACGTGTGTGAAGAGCAACAGCAAAATAAAACAGAAAGGAGGAGATTGTACAAAATATAGCCATGTAATCTGCACATCTGCTCCCAGATTCTTGGATTTATCCTTCAATATCTCGTTCTTACTCTTGAGATTTGCCACAAATACTGGTTCAGTTCCAGATATGTATCCTTTTCCCCTGAAACCATACACCTACTTCACGTCTTCTATAGCATTCGACATGTCTGCAGAACCACGTAATTGGTCATCTCACAAGGAATCAACGGTCGTTTTATTGCAATATCTCTCTTCAGTGCATGAAATCAATTGGTCACCAATTGGACACTTCTTTTCCATCATGTATCATTTAATGGACACCCAATCAACAGTGGGCGATGCTGACCGTCCACCATGCCCCTTCATTATAAAGGGCTATCAAATCCTTACTAGATTGTTGGGGCTTCCAAAGACCACCAAACTTGACAAAGTACTTGCACAAGACATTGATTTCGGGCTTTAGAAACAACTGCATGTTGATTTTAATTTACCGTAAGAACTCAGAATCAAAGACTTTCGCTGTATTAGCCTGGTTTTAAATTTATTTTTTTTGCTCAAAGTCCAAAGACAATGCAATGCAGCTTTACTAAGCGTCGTTCCATATCCCTGGTTATTGTCCTCTGCATATTCATCCAAGTCCACGGCCTTCTTGGAGAAAAGTCAGGTTTATTTGTATTTTTAGAATCAGAATCCTTGTTGAAGGGACTACTGCGTGTCAGTGTCGTTAACCAAAGCCCATTTTCTAGAAAAGAGACGTAGGAGCAGCAATATTCACTTCCTTGCTCATCTCTTTAGGAAAAACAAGCCTACATCATAAGAACATTACTGATTTGTATCAAGATGATGCCAAAAGCAACAATAGAACCAACTACATGAAGTCTCCAATAGCAGGCTGCAAATGTTGCATGCAGACTGTCTGAGAATGCTCCAACTTAGGGAAAATTCTCCCGGTTTTTGCAGTGGCCTGAGGACATTCCCTATCACAAGAACTATCAATCTTCTTATTCGGCTCCTGCCTCACACAGGAAGAAACAGGACATTCAGAAAGATACAGCGCACCTTCTTCCAGTGGCAATCACATAGAATACAGACGCATTGAATCTAAGAGTTCCACTAATTCTTAAAGAATCTGCGTGTGCTTGCTAATCTATCAAACCAAGCTATTAAGAAAAAAAAAAAGTTGTTGGAACACGGAAAATACACACCAACATGCTACAATATAACATCTGTGATCTCCGCCAAATTGCATTCCATACTCTTCCTAGAGAGAAATTTCCATCTGATGATGAAGACCTGACAATTCCATCAGGCATAGAGGCATTCGGCATATGAACACTGTAAAAGACCAAGTTTCATTCATAAGCTACAATCCTAGTTTCAATCACAAGCTACGGTTATCTCCCAGAACACATCGAGGGTAAAGTGCACAAAGGTAAGACGTGGTATTGGAAGGAAAAGAGGATGAGGCACATGCACGCGTAGACAAGAAACCATTCATCATCTGGAAACAACTGTCATTTCTTTTTTTAACAAGCTACAATCATCATCATTAGCTATTTACCAAAAAAAAAAATCATCATCATTGGCTGCCCCAAATGCAGTCAAATGAACTGGCACAACCTGCAAAGGAATCATCACTGTTCATGTGAATTTCTATCGAGATCTACAGTTACATTCATACACGAGAGAAGTCTCTGAACAATTTCATGTAGAATTTCAGACTTTGGAATTCATATATCGATACTGAAAGAAAGCACACGAGCATAGAAATATCAGACCTCTCAGGCAATATTGCCAAATGAAGGTGGAATTCACTACACCATCAGGTTAAAGCTTGCTGCCAGAAAACACAGATTTCCTCAGTCCTTGAGCTTGAAGGAAGACCCCTGAGATAAGATCATGGCATGATTAAGCAGGCACCTCATCTGCCTAAATACATACTCTCAAAAAATACTAAGCTAAGCAGAAAACTAGTTAAACTCATATTCAGACAGCAAAACATGAGGGACCAACACAAAATGGAAAAGGGGACAAAGAGACCGCACCAACAAGATAAGACATACACAGCATTTAAGAAGTTACATTTGAAGCTACTAGATTACAGCATATTCACTTGATCGGCATGGGAGATCATTCATTGTGTAATAGATAGGTAAGTTTCAGGCAAGAAAAGGCTGCAAATGATAACCAGTCTCTTTCCAGGAACAGTTTCTGGCCAACAATAGAAAAAACTATTTTTTTTCCATGGACGAGCTTCTGAGCAGAAAAGGGTGTTTGATAACAACATAAATTTAAGTTCCCGGAACAGAATTTCATTTGATAGGCCTTCTTAATTTTTATTCCTACCACTGGTGGGCAGGTGGTGGCAGTAGGTGGTCAGTGATCAGAAGTGATCAAAGGTTGGCAGTCGGGGGTTGGCAGCAGCCAGTGGCCAGCTGCTAATAGCCAGCAGGGGCATGCAGCAGTGTGCAGTGGTTGGCATCCAGTGAGAGGTGACCGGCAGCAGTGGCAGGCAGTGGTCGGCAGGCAGCAAGGGCGAGTGATGAGAAAATTTTTATTTCTCATTCTATTCCAGAAATAGAAAATAAAAAATATTTACTTCTGATACTATTTCAAACCTATTTCTGGGCTAAAAATTTGTTCCAGAAATAGAAAAATGAAATTGCGTTACCAAACAGATTTCTATTCCTAACATGTTTTCAGGAACAAAAATAGAAAAACAGAAAAACAGAATGGTTATCATATGGGCAAGCAGGTGAACTAATTCTGCTCTATTAACAAAAAAAGATGGACTCATCCTGCTCAAGCTCAAGGAATTCACACTATACATTAACCCTCACAATTTCCATATAATGATAAGAGAGGCAACTGACTCTACAACAGAAGATCATCCTAACCACTACATCTGGAATTTTAGACCAACTTTATTATTTTGAACGGGGACCCTAAAATCAACAACTAAAGAAGTATAATGTAGTTTAACTTCCTAGTACACATTAAATGATATACAAAAGCATTCCAACAAAGCTTAAATAGGGAGTGCAGAGAATTCCCTTTGAAACTGGATACATTCCAATTATATTCAAAATCCCAACTGACGATTGTCTTAAATAGCGTACCAAGGATTCTCTGCCAAGTTACCTATGATACGGTACATGAGAAGATAGATGTGATCTAGTCTCATAAGCACTGAAGCCGCTATCAAGTAGAAATCCTTCTGGCCAATGGAAAGACAATCTATGAAGTCAACGCAATCTAGCTGACCAAGATATGAAAGAATGATTGGGGATACTGAAAACAAAATTTACAAGCTAGTGGCCTGGCTATGTCTATATACTATGGTAGTATACATTATTAACCAGGAAAGACCCATTTGAAGCCCCAAGCATAATCTCGTGATCTGCAGCTAAGTTGTTTGGATGTAATGCCACACCTACTGGACTCTTAATATCTAACACAGCATCACTTCTTGCTCCGGGCAGATGCTAGTCATCACCCTTGATAAGTTGATCACACGAGAAACTTTAGAATCAAGGAGAGTCAGAACTCTATATAATTTACTCAGGGTATTATTATATGGGTTTTGCTTTCCTAAGAGCTTAATTTCAGAGATTAAAGTATCATAGTTTGCAGCAACCCTAGTTACAAGCGTACTTCTGTCACAGGCAGGTGGCACTTGAAGGGGCAAAAATCACCATAGGTTAGCATTAGTTGTGGGAAACAAAGATAATACAGATCAATTAAAAAAAAAAAGGAGCTTCCCCATTATGCTCATGTCAACATCTAGTCTCTTCCATTTTCTATGGCCTAATAGAAGAAATCAAAGTTGAGAATCCACTTGTCAGATCTTAGCTTTGTCATCATAACCAAGCAAAAACATTAAGAAATCCCCTAGTACTTGCATACGTATCGAAGATAAGAAAACAGTTGTTATTTAAAGTGTGTTAAGCATTATGGCTGCAGATTACAACACCAATGATGTACCTGATGGAAAACGATTCTATTAAATTACCAGAGCATACTTACGGGACTTTCTTAACATTCTAAATCGGAGACCCTTGTTGCTTACGATTTCAACTGGAAAACCAAAATGCTTAACCAGAGACATGTAAATTAATGCAACAGCAAGTACATGGTGCATGCACAAAGGCCGTTCAGAGAACTAGCAAACATCCATCAACATAGATACAACCAGAAGATAAATCCCCGAAAACCAACTGGAATGACCTTGAGACTGATCATCAAGAAAAGAGTCACTTATGGTCCCATTCCATTTTGTTCTCCCTTCTCTTTTAGAGCAAATACAAGACTTAACAATCGAACATGAGGTTTAGCATCCAGAATAAATTTTCCCTAGCAATTTTAAGGGTAGGCAAAGTATAGATAGCATGTGCAAGTACGTCTTAATGCAAGAAACAAAGAATTGTTGAGAAAGAAATGGGAAAAGGACCAGATCTCATCATTGTAGCCTGCTTTAATCATGACAATCGGTTAGTGAACAACTACTGGATAAAGCATTGGGGCTGAGATGGTTTCCTGATGTCTAAAAAGCTAACAACTTCATTCAGCATTATTCAACAAAATAAAACTACAACTAGAATCTGCCATATAATAAAACATATTAAAGAGGGAGGAGGAAACTCAGAAGAAAAGGCTGTGCAACAGAATATAATGGACAAGCTGCTTGAGCAGGAAAAGGTATACCTTGTGCACACTGACTAAGAAGTTCAATGTTCAATAGTGATATTAAACAAGCACAAGCACATCTTCCATATTAGCATTGAGGCTTTATTTTTGTTTATTTCTCTTTACATCACTCTTTGCTCTTGTACATTTCTGATGTACAGGATTTCTTACTTTAATCATTTATTATTTATTCAAATAAGGAAAAAAGAAAGTAACTTAATACTGACTGTTACTGTTGTGATGCAGAAGCTTTACCTTCTATCTGTGACTCAAGGATTAATATTGCCTTTGTACATGTCAAAGGGAACAAAATGCTCCGAGCACGTCATTGTTACATAAGATAGCCATGCAAGAATCTGCAACTCAGTGCAACTAAACTTTATCACTTCATATCAGCATTTCAAATGCTACTCCAAATTCTTTCCCCACTTCAACCTGACATTCTTTTGGCTGCTCATCTTCTGAGAGAAATTCAAGAATTCATCATTGTCACGTCTCATCCATTACCTATGAGATCATCTAGAATGTGAATGGGCCCCAAACTACCCATGCCATCAAAAAAAGTTCGAACTAAGAGATTCCACATGACAATATTTGGGGATATCCCTTTATTTATCATAGTCTGGAGACAAGTGACAGCGTCTTCCATGCCAAAACAATTGCAAATCCCCCAAATATGATGTGTATATGCTGTCAGGTCAGGTTGCCACACTCCAGCTTCAGTGCTAGCGTCCCATAATCGAATGGCCTCCTTAAACTTGCCTTGCTTACAATAGGCATGAGTCAACATGCTATATGTATAAGCATCGGGGTTTATCCCTCTGACCACCATTTCCCCGAGAAGCTGCAAGGCACTCTGAAGCATACCCTGGCGACAGTAACCAGAGAAAAGCACATTGTAAGTCATAATAGTCATCCGAATCTCGCTTTCTTTCATCTCTTTGGCAATCTCAATTGCTGCTGAGAACCTTCCTACCTTGAGAAAGCCATTTATCAACTGATTATATGTAATTGTGTCGGGGGAACACCCATGTTTCCTCATTAAGTCAAGCACTTTTATGGCCCAATCAATTCTTCCTCCATCACATAAACCTCCGATGAAGGCGTTGAATGTTACTAAGCTTGGAGGGCAATTATCCTCAGCCATTTTCAACATTAAGGAATACGCTTGGTCAAACAAAGAATTTTTGCACAGGACGTCAACCATACATGTATACACGACAACATTGGGACGGCAACCACTGAACATCATCTTATTCCACATCTCTGATGCACCTACCAGACTCCCAGATTTTGCAAAACCATCAATAAGGATGCTATAAGTAGTACTGTTTGGAGGAACCCCATTTCTCTCCATCTGATCAGCAACAAGTACAGCTTCCTTTATATTCCCATTAGAGGATAGACCATGCAACAACGTATTATACAAAACAACATTGGGCAGAAACCCTTCCCTGATCATCTTATTCCACCAATCAAGAGCTTCATGAATCTTCTTTTTCAACAGAAGACCCTTCATTAATGAGGCAAAGCTGTGGATGTTCGGGCAACAACCTCTTACAGACATCTGAGAGAAAATTGCCATAGCCAGTCCAACATGGCCCACATCTGAAAGAGCACTGATGATTGATGTATAAGTGACGACATTAGGGTCGATATTCTCATCCACCATCTCGGCGAACAGCCGGAAAGCTTCCTTAAATCTGCGTTCACGACAAAACCCATCGATCAAAGCATTATAAACAGGGAGAGTGGGTCCAAACTTCTTGGCAAGCTCCCTCCCTTCCTCTACCTTACCAGCTTTACACAAGGACGAAACTATAGTAGTGTAACTTACAGAATCTGGCAAACAACCCCTGTTCGACATTTCCTCGAGCAACTTCAGCGCACCATCCACTCTACCATTCTTGCACAATGCCTTGATTAGGATATTATAAGTAAACACGTTCGGCTCCATGCCGTCCTTCTTCATGTTACTATACACCGGACTTATCATCGAGAACCTATCGTCACTAAGCAAAGCATCCAACAGGTGGTTATATATCTTCACCGTCGGCTGGCAGCCGAACTCTCTAATCCTATAAAACATCTTGAGCGCTTGCTCCACCAACCCGGCTCGCCGATACGAGTCGATCACCTCCACGAACAACTCCTCCCCGCAGCCAATCCCTTCCAGCTTCATCTGCTGCAGCAGGTACTGCACGGCGTCGATCTCGCCTCCCCGGCACAGCTTCTTCACCATGACCCCATACGTGAGCCGAGTGTGCCGGAAGAGACCCCCATTCGCGACGGACATGAAAAGCCGGAAGGCCGACGAGACGTCGGCCTCGCAACTCAGCCTCCTCGCGACGTCGGATTCGCGGAGGGTGACGGGAGTCTCGTCGCCCCGGGGCTTGCCCGAGCGACCGAGGGCGGAGTTCGCGTCGCCGTTGAGGAAAACCGGGAGGCGGGGTTTCTTCTGCGCTTTCAGGAGTAAAGAACAACCTCGTTTCAGATACATTATCGCCGTCCCGAAGAAATGGCACCGTCGACGGTCTACCGCGAATCGGGAAACGCATCACCGTGCGAGCCCGTCGTGGGGGTGGCGAGAATCGGAAGCGGAGATCATAGAAATGCAGGCTGCAGACCTTCAAAGGTCAGATGGCTAGTGCTCTGCAACAAGAGAGCGGAAGCCAGGAGGCGGAGGAGGCGCGAGTTTACTAGTTCGGATGGCCAAAGATGCAATTTTTAAGAGGGAGTGAGAGTGAGAGGGAGGGGCCAGACTAAGAGCATAATACGTGGCATAGTCTTATGGATTTTCCAAGTTACTAGGGTGGAAACTCATTTCCAATGGATAAAGATTTAGCCGATTTTACTCGAATATGATTCAATTCATTGTATAATATCGGGAATCGAAACCGGTTAAAGCCTGTTTCATAAATTTTTACACAGGAAGTTTTGACTTTCTTTCCGCCTCGGTTGATACAGATGAGGTGAAATCGGCCATGTTCGATTTGGGTCGACGTCAGGCTCCAGGACTCGACGGCGATAATGCAGAGGAGTTCTTCAAAATATGCTGACAAACAGTCAGGGAAACTTTCAGGAGGTCAACAATACCATCATCTCTCTTGCACGGAGCAAGGAGATTTAAATAAAGCTCGCCAATCTCTGCCCTCTGTCCCGTTGTATCATCTCCGAGATTGTTGCTTCGCGAGTCAGTGCTGTGTTGCCGGGGTTGGTTCGGCACGAGCAGTCTGCATCTTGTTGAGAGAAGGGGAGCTGGGGATCATACCTTTGTTTGCTCATGCGCTGCTTCATGTTTATTGTACTGATCGAGGGCCTGTGAGGTGCACCTTGAAGGTGGATGTTACGAAAGCTTATAAATTGGTGGAGTGGGATTTCATGCGAGCCGCATTGGAGGGCTACGGTTTTCCTAAGAGGATTATTCACCTTGTCATGCAGTGTCTTACCACTGCCAAGATTTTCGTGTGCTGAAATGGCGAACTGGCAGTTTCTTTCCTAGTTCTAGGGGGATTCGTCGGAGAGATCCTTTATTCCCATATCTATTAATCTTGGCTATGAAGGTGTTCTCGGGCGTCTCGCAGAGAGTGATGGAGAACCAGCACTTCAGATAATCCTGGCAACCCCAAAACTTGCATTTATCGCCTGTGTTTCCGAGATGATGTGATGACATGCCTGTGGACCCGGATCACCTGATTAGGTCAGGTGCATTGCTTACACTCGCCCACTTGAGGATGTCAACGGGCTTGCGCATGGACACGCTCAAGAGTGAGATTGTCCTCAGAGCTGTCAACGAACAGGTAGGAGAGAAATTTTTGGCCAAGGGATCTCGCAGTGGGCGACTGCCGGTGCTTTCTCTAGGTGTTCCGTTGTATCCACGAAGATCTCTTTTATAAATAGTACCATGTTGGTCGACCGCATTGCTTCTTGAATTAAGCAATAGACAAGCAGATGCTTAGTTTTATGCAGCTTGACTCTAGCTCGTGAAATCGGTCTTCCGTCTTTCTCCTTTCAAAGAAGGTGCAAAAGAAGCCTGAGATGCTAATGCCTCATTTTCGTGGGGCGGCACAGGTGGCTTGGAGAGATGTTTGCCAGCTGAAGGTTATGAGTGGACCGGGTTTAGAACAGGTCGCTAAGGGGAATTGAGCGGAGCAAGCTGAAGCATATACTGGCACAGCGGGTTTAAATTCGTCTCCTGCAAGGGCAATGTTTTTGGTGTCTGCAGGTTCAGCTAAGTGCCTCATGGATTTGGCAGAATCTCGTCTCTTCGCCGACTTGTTTTGCAACCTCCTTTCTTGGTGAATGAGTATCGATAGAGCGTTTTCCATCTCCTCAATTCCGCATCATCTTGAGAGCGTTCCTTCCCCTGGTGCTTTCGGCTAAGTTAATTTGGTTACAGGGAATAATTGGGGGGTTCGCATTTATTTTGTGGCTTGTCATTTAGGAGATACTTCCCGCTTGGGAACGCATACATCGTGTAGGTGTCGCCAGCTGCCTATGCTCATGTCAACAGGGGTCACCGAGTAATCTTGTCCTCTGGTGTTTGTTCCCTATTAAGGTATGGCGACTTGCTTTTGCGCAGAACCCTCCTTCCAACTTCTGCACAGCGTGGCATGGCATTCTTCAGATTCTCGGTGGGCCGCCAAACCATCTGTTGAGGCTACGCAAGGAGTTCAGGCGCATGTTGAGTGCTTGTTTTTTTATTACGTATGGACGGAGCAGAATGCACGAAAAACAGGGTCAAAACGCTCGCTCAGCAGTTACTGTCAACTTTCTAGGACAATTGCTCATTTATCTTGAAGTTTGAATGAATTTATGTTTGCCTTGGCTACTTGCTTGATTCCTGTATCTTTTCGGCTATAGAGCCGTGTCATTTTCTAGGCCATGCCAATGTGACTATGTATATAGTTTCCATTTCTAGACATACATACTTATAAAGAGAAAACATGAACCTATAACAGATAAATGAGAGTACACAAATTCGACAAATGAGCAGAACTAAATAGAAGATCTCTGACAGGAAGTTCATGCTTGAATTTCCAGAAATACTTAGAACTAAAATTCTTTATCTCTGTTCATCAATTCTGCAAAGCTAAGTCATATGGATTCCCTGTGCTTTTCATGTCAAGCTAATCATCCGCAAAAAAAGAAATGTTTGCAAGATGGGCGAGTCCTATAGAAGCACCAAGCCCGATTGCACGACAGCCTTCTCTTCAGCATGAAATCATTTTATTGGTCCAGCCATCATGCTCAGTCCAAGCGAAACCTTCCACATTACTACCGACATGATAAAAGACTAGAAAATTACATTTGGGCCAAGTTTTTTTTCCCTCTGAATAGGAACGAGCAGTCTAATATAACCGGAATTGTTTCCAATTTGGTCCACTAAACGTTCAGTTGACATTTCATAATTGCCTTCCCTACAAAATTCAGGGAGCCATATGCAAGTGTCGAGCCAAAAGCTTATTGCCCTAAGTGCGGTGCCTGATCAGCTGGAACACCAGGCCAGCTTTTCGGCCCGTGACACTGACATTAGCATAATGGTAGGGGTGCTGCTTACCCTTAAGAACTTTCTTTTCCTGCAATAAAATTGATGATCATTCTTAGTCCCAAAAAAAAAATCTTTCAAACATACTACAATTATATGATTCCCTAGTCATTCAGCTACACAGTGATAGATAATATGGATGATTTAATCACACTAAGATAAAGGATTCTCGCACATAAAGAGTTCAACCTGTTAAAAAGATTCGTTTTCCTGCCTTATCTAAGGGTTTGAGATAGAATGAGATAGCTACCAACTTCTCTTATGATACTTTTCTTAAACGTTGCATTCAAGTAGCAGTGGCTTTGATAGCCAGTAGGAGGAGTAACTGCTGAAGCAGACACAAACTTCTGTCAGCAATATAGAGACCAGCGACCACTCATAGACTTAAGATTGCAATTGGCACCAATAAAATGAATTGAAGAGAATATTTACAATCTTTAAATGACAAATTTCATCCAAAGTTTCTCACTACAACATATTAAATCTGCCATGGTAATCAATTTCACAACCATGTGAAGAGCCATATGTTGTTTCCCTCACTCGCTCCAAACACAGGATTAAAGTAGCACAAAGTTCGATAATTTTAACAAATACCGAAGAACATTTTTCAAAAGAGAACTAGCAAAAGAGGAACAGTTCGTAAGTCAAGCTCTTTACCATTCATTGCCAGCATTGGCTCGTCAACAAGCTGTGGTGTGCATATAATCTTCCAGTAGAAGCTCTCAGTCTGGGTCAATGCGTTCTGATGTTAGCCGTTGCCATCATTTCAATATCCTTCTCAAACTCTTCATTTTGAGTCCTCATGCGTTCCCTTCTCTCGCGCCATCCCATCTCCACTAACTCAACAAACTTGTCCTTAATCTCAAGCAAGGGATCCTTTTCAATCAACACACCGTCCTTATACGCTTCCCTCAAAATTGCCGTCTCTATATTTCCCTTCAGGGACATATAAAAGATCCCTGAATGTCTAGTGAAAACAGTCGAGAATGCATTCGAAAATCTATAGTCCTCCGTGAACTTCCCCAGAATTGGCACTGGAATCCTCTTAAGCAACGAGAGTGAGAGCAACTCGTGGAAGACTCCCACTGTCCTCTTCTCCATCTCCAGAGAAGCCTGGTCCAAATGCGACACATCCTCGTACGGCGATATGTAATCAAGCTCCAACCAATCCCTCGTCCACTCTCTCATTTCCTTCTTCAAGAAAAAGCCAGGCGGAAGCTTGACATTGAAATTTGGCCTGACCCGGATCCCCGTTAACCTCGCTTCCTCCTCTGCTCTCTTTTCAATTACCGATTTTGCCCATTCCGCTTCGTAAGAAACCAACTCCAAAAAGGATTTTCCCTCTCCCGGGGATCCAACAAGCCTGAAATACTGCGAATACCTAGGGACTATATTCACCATGAAGTCGTTCGGGAACCCAAATTCCCTCTTCACATGAAGCAGCTTATCCGCGCTGATCACCTTGTGTTTCGACATCATCAGCAGCTTACACAGCTTCGACACGATCAATGGCTCATTCGCGCTATATATCCCCTTCTCCTCCTCAAGAAACCCCCTAAGCCTATCGCTAGCCCGCAAAAAGGGCACAAGATCCGATTTTGGCTTAATCCTATCATGATAAGTATCGAATAGACCTGGGTTTCGATCGAGGAACGTCTTTACCGTAAACTTGAGGCGCATGCGCTCGCGCCTTTTCTCGAGGTAGCGGAGCGGGATGACTTGGCCCGGCTCGTTGAGGACCTCCTTGACGACCCGAGCGCAGAGGTTGTAGCGCTTGTCGTTCTCTATGGCTTGGTCGAGCTTTTGGTCCTTGCGCCACTCGACCTTGAGGCTCGAAATGGGTCGGGTCTGGAGGTTGAGCGGAGCACTTGCGGAGGGCACGGAGTCGGACGGTTTCAGCTGCTTCTGCAGAGTGCGAGTGAAGGAGAGGCGAGTTCGGAAGGGCATGCCTGAGATGGACGAGCTTTCGCTTGGGAGGAGACGAGGTGGCTGGAGGAGACGGCGTTAGGGCGGGAGGGGACGCCGCCGCCGTCGTCGCCGGAGGAGGAAGAGGAGAGGATGGGAGGGAGGCGCCGTTGGTGGAGTTGCGGCTTTCGACAGAAGGCATTTTACGTACTGTGTTCAATCAAACCATTTTTAAAATATTCTTTTTCATGAAATTTTTTAACATTGTTATATTTTACATTATGACGATATAAATTGACGTAAGCATTTTAACTTATCTCTCAAGGAATTGAGATTTCGGTTTTCCTTTCATGAGAATCAACGTCTTAAACACAAAATTAATTTACTAATGTAGGAGTGCAACAACATGAGTGATTGGTGAACTCTCCATTATGTTGGTAAAGCAAATCCGAAGACAATTTATAAAGAGACCGTGTTAAGCACTTGGTAAACAACTTGACAAGAAAAAAAGGATATTGTAATTTCGATGCATTAATTGTCCACGTCATATGTGCAATTCTTATTTCTTTTTAAAATCGAATAATCTCTCATTAAATACACTAAAATAAGACATCGAGTGAAAATGATACCATGAAAAATATTACTTATCATAAATTATTGAGAGATCATCTTAATTTTCACAGACTTTTAACTGGTATTCTAACTTTTATTAAACAGTAGTTCAATTGTAGATTTTTCACGTGCAAGATGAATATAATGAAAGTTCCCATTCTTATCTTTTTATCTACAATAACATTGTTGTAAATATCCGATTTTAATGAAATCTTTTCAATTCTAGAGTTGATCCATTATCTTTTTTTTTTAGTTACATAATAGTTTCCCAAAGTAAAACATAATGGTTTGGAAGTATTACTTTTTCTCTTTAGTATTATTCGTTTCTAATTCTTGCACCTTGTCTGAGATTTGCATTGGCCAAACTTTACCTTTTGGATTCCAAAATGAGCGTGCTATTGGTACAACCAGGTTTATCTTATTTATAAGCCAACACTGATATTTCAATTTGCAAAAAATATGAAGAGATCTAAAACCACCCTTCTTAATTGTTAATCCAAAATAAATTCCTTACAGAGAGAGAGAGAGAGAGAGCGATCCAATCCACAGCCAAGTCTCTTTGGAAACGCCATCTCGCGAACGGCCAGACAAACAAGCCACTTCGACGGAACACAACCTAGTCTAACGGAGTCGAGAGAAAACCACTCTTGCTTAACCAGGAATTAGATGTCACGATTCCAATCCGCAGCATTCAGGAAGCATCTTTGCTTGTAAAAGCTAGAAGTAAAACTGAAGCATAACAGTACAACGTCACAAACTTTACTTAACCTCATGTCCCAAAATCCATGGCTATCCAGGAAAGGTCCTGCCCCGGATAGCTAATCGCGAAACGCCTGGAGTCATGCCTAGATGTTTGCGTGGAACTCAAAAAACGGTTCACCGTTACTGGAGGCAATAAAAGGTGAAACTGAAAGCAGCTCCAGCCGGAAAAGGGGGAACTAGAGGGAGACGGACACAAGGGCGCCATGCTTGTCCGGGGTTAAGTAGGACTCTGCGAGGGAGGCGCTAGGCGAACATTTGCTATTATGGTATTGCTATTGCTCTTTTACGATCTTCGAAATGTTGAAAATTACAAACGACAAGCACGGAAACTGAATCAGGGGCATCACTTTTACATGTCGTATGCACTATAGTATGCTTCCATTTGGAAGTATCACACCCGTTTCCTCTGCTTACCAGTTTCGACTGCCAATGGAAAACTTGGACTTCCCACATCCACCAAGCACGTACTCCTGACTGGAACTTCTCTTCCACCCAGAACTCTGATCAATAATCGTTTTATACAACGAATTTCTGTCTCACATCTTATACCTGCATGAAGGAGTAACTTTAGACTTTAAACTAACATAGTGAAAGATACTAGCTGATGGTTAGCAATTTTTCAGCAGCTGATGTTGCGTGAACTGAGCAGTTATCAATGTACAACACTGAAGGAAGTATATTTCACTCTCATCACCTTTCTTAGCTGAAACCTAAAATTGAACTTTTCAGTCCAGACAACATAGTTATGTGTATGAAATGAACCCATCTGTCAACATAACCATTACTAATCTCCTCCACATTATGACACATTATGGTTTAGAATTCCTTGCAAACTAAATCACCATTAACTCTTATCTGAAGATAGATACAAAAATAAGATTGATGAAATTTACTGATGCTTACCCATATCCGAGGGAACTTTAGGAAAACAAATGACAGAGAGTATAGAATACTTGAGATGACTGCTGCACAAATCATATTGTTGAAAAGACGCTTATCATCTTTACTAGGCACAAATGCATTTTTCAGTGTATTTGTAAGGTTGAAGAGTCGGTGTGAAACCTGCAAGCAAGAAACACTTGTCATGTGTGAATTTGAGAGGATCTGTGTAGTGCGAACTTCAATTCTCTACTTACCACAATGTATATAGAGGTAGTGAGCATGAAGTTCAACATTGGATAGTCAGGAATGAGCGACAGCAACAATTTTGGTTGACCATCTGGGATGCCTGACCTGCAAGGTCAATGTTTCAAGTATTAGAGATTGGGCTTATGTCAATCTTCATCCCTTCATACACACAAATAAAGATAAGAGCTCAAATCATGTTCGTGATTAAATGGAGAATGATAACAAGTTTTTAAAAGATGCTGTAAAATTCCTGATTGCCACCAATTCTTAAATCAAGAACTTTTAGAAGGCTCCTTGGAAAGAAATGGTCATTACAAGAGAGGCAACAAGATCAAGTGTATATATATGATAGTATACTGTAGGGAGTCATGGTACACATGCTCCTTGCAAATGGCCAATTGACCAACACAATTTTGGGTAATCTAAGTCATAGCAACAAGCATGAAAATATCCAGTGCTTTATATACCTTAACCATATATGGATTTGTGAGATGTAGGTCTCCAGGGTTATCTTCCCAAGCCATCTATTAAAAGGAACCAACCCCGTTAGCATCTCATTGATCATCCTCCATTTTGAGATAAGAGGGAAGAGAGAACTGAAAACTACTCGAGACTTCCATAGTCTACATAGAACATAGAACTTTTGACATGAATACAAATGAAATTAACTTACGCGAAAAGGGTCAATGTGCAGCTCCGAAGATGCTGAGTAACGTTTCGCAGGGATATATACACACTGACATGAAGAAATGATCAATCATTAACAAGCAAACTCATCAAGCTCATGACACAAAGTAAGGAGAGAATCATACGTAATTGGGATCCATGAGGTATAAGGATGGTACTTATTGTAGGTTATCTTGTCCAGCTTGTATACATACTCAAACCACAGATATCCCACCTGCAAAATTTAGAATAAAGAAATGTTTTCAGGGATAATGCTTCTTAATCCATTGTCAAATGTAGATCGGTCCAATACTATTGTCATTGTTTGTCCTCCATATGAATTACCGTTAACGACGTCAATATGACAGCTCCTTTTATTAGGAGTCTGCGTTTCCATTCTGCTTCTTCCAGCTTCTCCATCCACCTTTCTACCTACAATAAGAAGCACACAATTTTAGCATCGATTAGGAGAGGATCTTACAAATGCTTCTGTTGACTTTTACTGGCCAAATTAAGTTAAGCAGTTAAAGGAATATGAAAATCTAAAACACAACATACAGTTGGATGATAGTAAGCATAGATCATCCCCACTATCCATATGTAGCGGTCAAGGCCAGAACGGAAGTGCCACTCATGCAATAAAGGATATTTTGCTTTTGAAGGATCTGGATCAGAATAACCTGAAAGACAACAATATTTTCTTAGCAGGATATAGGGACTTCATCCGTGTCTATATGGATACCATAGAAAATTACTAACCTAGAAGAAATGTGAAAGGGCTCCACACCAGTTCAAATACCCCAGGAACTTCCCATACTAGAATAACCACCAAAAAGCAAGCAATGATTTTCAAAGCAATTGCCATCCCAATGTCATTGTATTTCTTTAGAATACCGAGCGCTCCATAGACCATTAGTGTGAAAAGAGTGTGCATCGGGCAGATGTAATAAAGCGTGTAATTATTGTTGAGGACAACACAGCAAAATAACACCAAGAAATTAAGTCGCCACATCATCTGTTGAAGAAGAGGTGATTCAGTAAGGAAGCAAAGCAAGTTCTAGAAAAACAATCTTCATCTAAGCAGGTCACATACCTGGGCAAACCTTGCAAGGCTAAAATCTTTGCGCACATAATAATATGAAAAGTTCCCAAATCCAGTCATCCAGACATATGCGGCAATGAATAAGCGGATTGCATTATAGATTTCTGAGGCGGCAAAGTAATGGTACATCAAAAATAATACCTGCACAATGGAAGGAAAACTAAGCAACTGACCAAAAACACAGTTGGGACTTCAAAACTCCAGGAATGGAGATAACTCTCTGCAGTCAGAGTTTATTGACCAGAATATCACACAGTATCATCTGAAAATTCAAAGCTGATTGTGACAGTTAGAATTTTTTGCATGTGTGCCCTAAAGTCAATATTTTCTGCCTAAGTAGCCGTTAATTGTCAATTCAGCAGTGACAAGTCTGCAGAGTTTTATCCTGTGAGCTCTACCAAGACAAAAAACTTCCAGAATTTTGACCATTTGGTCAAAAGAATCACTAACCTGCATCCAACCTTTCCATTCCTCAGTCTGATGTCTATTCAGATAAAGAATAGGTTTCCCAGAAAAAGGTGACTTATCGTTATGCATCTTGAAAGAAGTCATTGCTGAAACGATGATGAGAAGGAAGTACAGAAATAAGAAAAGGTCCCGATTGTAGCTCTGCATAGACAGGTAAGGGTATGAAGAGCATTATCAGAAAAAATTGAAGTGTATTACAAAGATTGGAAGACATTCTTCTAGCAATCTACACATATATAGCGTGCACAACCTCATTAATGGAGGAATCTTCTAAAGGAAGAAAAAAAAAAGCTACTTTAAAGAAAAATCTTGCACGATTGCTTTAACAACTTCTTAGATCCCATAAAAGTTGAAAAAGGAACGCAAAGCACACCTACACAATGAGGGAACCAATACAAAATTAGATGAATGGTCCTTCTATAATGATAATTTATCGCTTGGGTGAAGATGTCTATGCTAATTTGCTGAGAAAATCCAAATTGAATATCAATGAACTCAATGCACTTCTCAAGTACAATTATGAGCTCTGTCTGACTGGGAATTGCTTTGCACACTAAAGGAACAAAGCCATGAAGCCAGCAATTTTATTTTATTTTTATAATAAAAAAAACAAAAAGAAGGTGCATTCCAGCCTCTTCCTACTCAACCAAGTTATTATCCCATAATGTGAAGGTCGCTGTGTTAATTCTCTGCATCAAATCTCCTCTGTAATACAATATCTTTGAGTTCCAATCCAAATTTCTACATCTACCCAACCTAAGACTATATACATTCTAGAAAGTCGTCTGTCCAAGCAAGTATTGATGATGAAGTTCATTATGCAGTATGAATGTTAAGCAATCATAAAATAAAGAGGAAAATTAGCAAATTTGACCTTCTTTGATGAGCCAAAAAAATCAGTACGGTCGCACAAGAAGAAGTATGCGAGAAGAATGCCAAATTCCGCTCTGCACATAGTAATAGCAGTTTTGAAGAGACAGAGAGCAATTTACAGAAATATAATTAAAGAGAGAAAAGGAGTAATTGCAAATCTTTAGAAAGAACGAATGCATTGGTTTCTTACATAGCCCTAAGAGTCAATCGATTTTCAACCAAGAAAGACTCGTCCATCACCAAAAATCTGATGCAAACATAGAAAGTAATGTGTTGAGTCACAAGTGGTAAATGGTCGGAACTGGACAGAAAAGAGAAACATCACTCCCAGTCTTTAATAACCTGAAAATAGGAGATGTGGCAGATGAATTTCTAGATCTGGGGGAAGCTGACTGGAGACCCCCACCCTCCAACAATACTGCTCTGTCTTCTTCCTTGACCACATCATTCCCCATTTCAACCAAATTCACATCAGAGCGCCTACTATCAGAAGAACAAATTAGCATGAGAGAAAATAAACAAAAACATATGAAGTACAATGAGTTAACATGGATTTAACTTTTTTTTACCAATAGCACCAACATGGTGTATCCTAAAGTGGTTTGTGGAATTAATCAGTTTGTGAGAGGAAAACCGTAGGTCCTATTCACTAACTTATATAGAAAGTCGTGCCACATGACTTTGCGCTTCAGTTCGATTTCCACACTTTATGAGCAAAAAAGTTTGACTGAGCTAACTGTGCGGATGTTAGTATTAATGGTACACACCTCCTGTCATCATTAAAGAAAGCACACCAAATTAATAGGAACCATGCAACATAAAAAACTCTGAGGATAAATTGTGTCAAGAACTACACATGGCCCAGACAGCAAACAAATCAATTCAGATAATTTTTCTAGGTGAAACCAAACAAGTTATTTGAAACCTTTCACCAAATCAAGCCGTAACATAAGTCTTCTACATTATCACTAAGGGGAATAATCCAACTTACACTTTGGATGAGACCGAATTTCTCTTGTACTCTAGAAATTCTGAGTAAATCCATGCCGCAATTGTTGGAATGATTCCAATTAGAAAAGAAACCTGATAATTAATTGAATGCACTAGTTAGCATAACATCACAACAGAAACACTTTTGATAGGCCATACCAGAACCAAATTAAAACAGGAAAATGACACAAATGATTTCTGAATTTTGATCCAATGTGCAATGTGGTCACTAAATTTTTAATTTGTACAATGCAGTCCATGAATTTTAACTTGATGTGCAATGTGACCCTTGAATGTTTGGTACACATTCAGTTTAGCCCCAACCTATGTGAAAATATTCAACATTGTCATTCTACTATTTCAAGTTCAGGGACAACAGCAAACATTTTTGCATAGTTCAAGAATTAAACTGAATATGTAACTAAAGTTCAAAGATCACGTTAAACAAATTAAAATTTTAGGGACCACATTGCATATCAGGGTAAGTTTAAGATGTCATTGAATAAATTAAAATTTCAAAACCACATTGCATATTTGGGCAAAGATTTAGGATCATTTGTGTCACTATCCCAATTAAAACTGAAGCTGAATTCGAAGTTCATGCTTTGCAATTCAAACATATGGTAATACTCTATCGAGCTATTAAAAATATACACATCATTCTCCAGAAAGAATGATACACATTTAGCACTGATCTTGGCAAATTTGGTAACCGGAATCTTAGTTGGCTCTAAATTGGAATAAGACAGATGTTTTTCAGAGTTTATGCATATATGTGGCCCCCAAGTAAGAAACAGTTCAGATGTTAACACAGCATGATTGAGTGTAGGTCCTCTGTCACAGGACGGCTCAATACTCTAATAAATGTGCAAGTTGGGGCAATATATTTCGTTTATTATTTGTTATAAAGCATAACACATTTCAAAGAAGGCCATCTTGGGAGGTGTCACCAGAGAGGCATCTTGGTGCAGTATTGAAATGTGTAAAGGGCAATGTGCTTTCAGCTATGCTTTTATCTTAGAAGCAATATACACATGTGAGGACCTTTGTGAAGGTGTTGATGGAAAGCTCCCATTGTTCCACTAAAGTATATCAAAGGCAATGTGCTATTGGCTGTGGCTTTATATCTAGTCCATGCCATGGCCTACTCAGAGCAAGGAATGGCAAATTTTTGCTTCTATCATATTGCCGAAGGAAGAATGAGCAATGTAACAAAAACAGGCAATTATTCTCAATCTCACATTGCTACAATTTTGACATTTTCTATATTCACCCCCCCTAACGGCCTATTAAAAAGGAAACCGTAAGCCTGTCCACCAGCTCCTGCTCCACGTACTCTCATTTAGCTTTTACTAGACTTCTATTTATCACAAGCATCTACTTTAATACTTTGCACAATAAAAGTTATGACCGCATATTGGGGTGTATTCTTGTAGGGTTAAAACCTTTCCACACAAATGAAAGAATAACCGATGGGTGGGAACAATAATTTCGCTGGATCTAGGTTTTCTAACTCGCGCCAAATGTTGAATTTTCTCAAGTAAGCATCATATTGTAATGTTAATTCACTCTAGATCTTATATTCTCTTGATGAGAAGATTCACGAGTTTCTAGTGGGCTCATATCTGGACAACATATGAAGGAATTGGATGTGGGACTGGGCAAAGCTGTTAGAGTCATATTGATCTATCTTATCTTCAAAGATTATCTCTGAAGATTGTAATCTCACAAAAGCTTCCGTTCCAATTCTGATTAGCATTTGCAGGCTTTGACCAAACCCTTGTGGAAGCAGGTTTTGCTACGTTATCATGCCTACTTTTGTTGTTAAAAAAGGTATTAAAAAGGGGAACTTATCTCTAATTGGCCAAAAGCAAAAGGAAAGGAAAGCTGCTGTCTCTCTCTGCCAGCAGAAGTAGAGGAGTTTACTGGTAAAGCCAGTGCTTTTGCTTATATATTTCACAAATTGCATTTGCTGGGATGTTAGAGCTTCTTGTTCTTATCAGGCTTGTCTTGAATGCTTTTTCTCTACTTCGTTTGAAGAACCGTGAATGATGCACTCTATTGAAAGAGTTTTGATTCAGCTGCAGACATTTTAGAGACAAATGCGAAGATGGTGGACTCTGGAGTAAGAAACGAAGAAAATGATGGCCGTATAGTGAGGAAAGTACAGACTCGCTAGAATAGAAGAGTTTGCCACGATCTCTGGATTTAACTGAAATTTTTTTACCTTTTGATGATTTTTTGGCGACACGGTTGGTAATGCAGACCATAGTAGGGATCGACCCCACTATATCTTGATGAGTAACAGAGTACGAGGATTTGCTTACTAAAAAGAAGCACTTTTAACGAAACAATCCACCGCCACACCACGCCGACACAAATCGCATGAGACAATGCTCGCATCTCCGGCATCAAACTTAAATCTCTACTTCATAATAGCATATGCTCATTATCCAGCAAAGTTTTACCAATGCAATGCGAGATCTACCCCTGTAGCGGCTCAAACCGTTACAACAAAAGGCTACTTCTCACAGCGACGCACCTGGCCGGGAGTCACAGGACCGGAGATCGTCATAGCTAGAGAATCCGAACAGCGAACTGGCCGATTCGGAGGCGATGGGGTCGATCAAGCAATAAGCATTCCACGGTCAGGGCGAATTCTCCGGACGCGAGGCCGGATCTGCCGGCGAGTTCAGCTTCCGGAGCGACCGGAAGGAGCGCGGGGAGAGAAGGGATCCGACCGGAACCGAGCAGCGAGCGAGGAGATCGCGGCGAAAAGGCGTTGTGGCTGGAGCTACGAATAGGATGAGAGAAGCATTGATGGTGGGGGAAGTTGAAGTGGCTGACAGTGAAGAGCGAACACAGAAGAGCGCGCTGCAGAAAGAGAAGAGAGAGAGAGAGAGAGAGGGAGCATTTAACGCGTCACCTCACGCGCCACGCCGTGTCTTTATCCGCAACCGACTAATTTAAGGAAAATTGCACCTTGCCCCCTGAAGTGGGCTCGTTTTTGCAAAATCGGCCCCGAGCTTGAGTTTTGTCTCAAAATGCCCCCCTGCGGTTGAGAAAACACGTCTCCTCTTCCCGTCAACGGTAACCATCCTTAAACAGGTGACATGATGTCCCTCTTAATTTAATGTGAATGTTTAGGTTTAGCCAGCTTCATTGCTGCCTTTCTGCTCTTGCTTCTCTTTGACCACTGTCGTGTCTTGGAGAAAAATATTCAGCCTTTTGCTTCTACTTGAGGATGCGATTATGAGCAGAGGGGCGGCTGCGGCTAGTTTGCCTGAGCCTGGCAAGGGATGCCGGACTCTCGTCGGTGCATATACAACGGCGTCGTCGTTCCCTGCCGCTTTGTTTTTTCTTTTTTCCATCTCCATAATTTTTGTGAGGTTAAATTGAGTTTTCTTCTTTTTATTTCAATTACTAATATATCATTTATGATTGAAATACTCATGTGACTAATACAAAATCATGCAATACTAATGTCCATGCTCCATGGCCAACCACTTTCTCACGTCGCGATTAGCATAAGGGGTCGACCGATGCGTATTTATCAACTATTGAGAACCACTTGACACAAACTCGAACATCCGAGGTATTTTGAAGGGGGGAAATATCGAGGCCACTTCAAAAGGTTAAAATGGGAAATTTCGTGCTAACTTATGCTTGAAGTTTCCAAAAAGATTATTAGCCCAGTTTTAGAGAGAGGACATTTTTCTCATGAGGTCGGGAGACATGTCTCATATGCAGAGTTTTTCTAAAAGGCGGTACCTTTACAGACTCCCCATCACTAGAGACTTTCTTTCTCTGTCTCACACACTTCGTGCAAGGGAGTGAATAGCAGGAGAGAGACTAAAAATGAAGCTCGCCTCTGATTAATGTACCTAATGACGTAAGTCATTATGATTGTCACAATCCTTCCTTATCATATGTTTCTCCAATCTGTTCACTCTTATAGTAGGAGATCTATGTTCACTCTGGAATGGTCCATCGCTTCTTGTCCTATATCGAAACCCGCACCCCTACTTCTAAAATTCTTCCACCGTCAATCTTTTCTTCGTGCTTTTTCAATTGCCGGACCTTTTTTTACTAACTCGTGATTAATAGATTATTGACATGAATATGAAACATAAGCGTTGTCCTAAGATATAATCAATTTTTACATGATACCACATAGACGATGGATCATTAATACAAAAAAATTTGATCTACATGAACCACGTCGATTCTCTAAATTACAATCGCACAATTTCGTTTTTCCTTTAAAAGAGAATGCCAACCGCCGCCGCAGCAGGCTGCCACCGTAGCCGCCACCACGCTAGAGGTCGCCCTAGAGCACCACCGTTGCCGCTTTGATGTCTTCGAGCTCAATGATTTCTACATGGCCGCCGAGGTATCTATGCACAGCGACGAGCTCTGAGGTGTCGTCGCCTCCATTTGGAAGGGCCAGATTTGATCGAGCTGGACGCCGTGCCACCATGACCTGGTTTGTCTCGAAGTGTGAGATTGAAGTTCAGCCATCGACGGCTCGACCGCTGGCCGTTTACGCCTATTTATTGTTGCATCTCTCGGTCGGCCCTCGGAGTTCTTTTGATCCCGCAGCACAAAAGTCAAAGTGACAAGACGTCGCATCATGAGTCGTGGCTCTTCCCCTCCCTCTCCCAACATTTTCTCCACTCTGCACGAATCCCCAGTCCGTCTAAGTCCTCGTTTTGCTGTTGTTTTGTCGAACAAAAGTAGCTTTTTCTTCTTACCCATTTGCCATAAACTCTCCCTGACTCCTCGTTTTTCTGCATAGATGACTTTCTTGGAGCTTGCCAAGGACAAGCCCACTACCGAGGACCTTAGAGAGAGGGAGTGGAGAGAGGAGTGAGCAATGTCTCTGAGACCATCCGTTGCGACACGCAAGAATGGGTACAAGAAAGGAGTGACGGGAGACGAAGGGAGGAGAAAGAGAGAGGAGAAGCTGGTGCAAATCAGGAAGAACAAGAGACTAGACAGTCTCAAGAAGCGACGTAATGGGTCACTCCTCAATGACAATACTCACATTCATCGTCTTGAGCCCAAGGTTTTCCTTTTTTCCCTCTTGTATTGTAATCCGCTGATTTGTGTGCTCAATCAGTCTTTGCAATCTGCTTAGTGCTTTGTTATGTTCAATCTTTATTAATCTTACTGGCTTAGTTCCTCTTTATTTTCTGGGTTGGGTTTGGGTCGCCGTGTAACTTAGTTTTTCTGGATGACTCGTCGTTCTTCTTGTTGGTGAAGACTCATAGACTCATTATTTATAGAAACTAAAATGCCGGGTGAGAAACCTAAAAATGGAGAGATTGATTAAGCGAAGTAATAAAGAAGTCTGGAACACTTGCTTTTGACAGAATAATTTCGGGTTGGTCCTTAGAGGGTTTGGTTCCATCAAGAGAGTCCTCGCTTTTCACAATCCATAATAACTTTGAGACTGGTCCACCAATTAGGTGTGTGCTGGTGCCGTCTCCTGTGATAAATGGTCAAGATAAAAGGAACTAAATTGGGGAAAGAGTTTTC
This sequence comes from Melaleuca alternifolia, assembly GCA_019926035.1. Lineage (NCBI taxonomy): Eukaryota > Viridiplantae > Streptophyta > Magnoliopsida > Myrtales > Myrtaceae > Melaleuca > Melaleuca alternifolia. Next base: position 1,114,819 of record JAGKPW010003057.1, read on the forward strand.
AAGAGTCGGGAAAAGAAGAAAAAGTTCGAGAATAAAGTTGGGTTTTTACCTGATTTCATTATCCTGCTGCCAATGACACATGACACGATAGATTCAGCGGGATTCTTGATCACTGACATCCTCAAATGCAAGCACCAACAACCACCTCACCCATTACAATCCCATCAATCAAATTCAATCAAAAGTGGCAGGGCAATTGGTATATTACTTCAGTGAACCATCAAAAATAAAAAATGTAGTTCTATTTTGATAACTAACATGGAATGGGGCTTTTGCATTCATAAGCCATTATTGCAGAACTTAGTGCTATGCATTAAAAACAAATAATCTGTGGATGTGCCAATCTCGGGTAAATGGTCTCTGACCAGTGGTCATGACAGTTGGAACATCTGCCGCTGATGGTTCAAGCAGTATCATCAAATGATTCTTCCTGGCAATTAGAAGCAACCACACTATTCAGGAAGTTATTATTGACTGGTAATTGCAAAGCCCTCTGTCCCTCGTCGCTTAATTGTCTTTCCTTTAGCTTGATAGTTGTTTGAATGTTCGCATGATTGATGTTGAAATCATATATTTGCGAAGGTCAGTGCCCTCCTATCGACGAGGTTGTCCAAGCAGGAGTCGTTGCTCGATTTGTGGAGTTCCTTGATGAGGACCATTTTCCACAACTACAAGTTAGTTTCTGTCAATGTTCTTTCCCTGAGATCTTAGTTTTTGCAGGCAAAAGGAAATCATTGACCTCATTTGCCATCATGTCATAATCTTTCTTCATCTTCAGATCGAGGCTGCTTGGGTGTTGGCCATTATAGCTTCTGGGAGACTAGATCACGTACAACTCATCCTCCAACTTGGTTCTATCCCTAAATTTGTGCGACTTCTTGGCTCTTCAATTGCTGATGTTCGAGAACAGGTTGGGTTTTTGTTTTTCTTATGACAATTCTGAGTTGATTTCTTCAAAAAAAAAAATGGTGAATATGATATATGAGATGATCTAACCTAGATTCCCATGAATCAAGCAGGCTGTTTGGGCACTGGCAAATATTGCCGGTGACTCGCCAGATTGCAGGGACCACGTATTAAGTGGAGGCGCTCTAGTCCCGCTGTTGGCTCAGTTGAATGAACATGCAAAGTTGACCCTGATAAGGAGTGTTACTTGGACATTATCCAACTTATGCTGTGGGAAGCCTCCGCCTCCATTTGAACAGGAAAGGAATCATTTTTAATTTCTGTAGTCATCGAAATGAAATCATTTTTAATTTCTGTAGTCATCGAAATGAAATCATTTTTAATTTCTGTAGTCATCAAAATGAAATAGTGACATTTTTTGTAAAACTAATTGTGGACCACAAGATTTGCTGATGAGATGTAGAATAGCTGAAAAAGGAAAGTAGCTACTTAAAGCAAAGCATTTTGGGATTTACAATAATATATTAAATCATGTTTAATAACACTTTATGAGAATCAATTGTAGTTCAAAGGTAAAACAGGAAGTTGTCAAATGTACTTCGTTAATTACCCATAAGTACTCTCTCACACACACATACATGCACACAAACGAACACGAAGTAGATTCAAGTGGTGTCTCCCTTGACTGAGAAGAGTATTGATGTTGACCCTGTTATGACTTTTGATTGTTCAATAAACGATGTGGAGAAGTTATATTGCCTCTTCCTTATTTGTTCTATTTGACTATACGAGGATTGAGGGAAGGAAAAGAAATGTTGCTTCTTAGTTCATGGATCACAAGGTAGGGGTTACCAAAATGTGACTTTTATACTTAACATATTAGTATGTCTATTATGAGGTTTTTAATTCCGATCCAGTGGTTTAGCTCATTCAATAGTTGAATTTCAAGTTAGAATCACGTGCGATTTAATTAGTACACTGAAGGTGTTAGGATGAGCAAAACCACAAAAATGTAGAAAAATCAATGGAGTGAGGCTCTTAAGTGAATGTTACCATGTCATCATTGAGTCCCCATGCTTCAATTGTAAACTGAATCGAGTTGTGATACAATCATGACTGAGACGAAGGATGCTGCTCCAACACACCTCCGAGTTGCATCTTCTTATACTAATGAGTTGAATGTGAACTTGAGTCATATAATTTGACAGTTAAAATTTCTGATCATGTCTTTCAGAATTCTAAAATAGTTTATTAGTATTTTTGGAGGATTATGATTTGTCTGTGCTGCCATTAGGTTAAGCCGGCCTTGCCTGCCCTCAGCTACCTCATTAATTCAGAAGATGAAGAAGTATTGAGTGAGGCGTGCTGGGCTCTATCTTTTATTTGTGATGCCTCCAATCAGGATGGCTCCAGTCAGAATATCCAGTTTGTGATTGAAGCAGGAGTTTGTCCTCATCTTCTACAACTTCTCGTGTAAGATGATATATATGGGCCGTTTAGCATGGCAAAAGAATGTTGGGTTTGCTGCCTATATTTCTAGTCTGGGCAGGCAAACACAGAAGGCCAATTTGTGAACGGAGTATTAAATTGGTCAAACCATTTGTGCTCTTAGTTTAAGCATAATTTACTGGCTGAAAGATTTGGTTAATTGTTTTTCGTTAAGCTTAATGAATACTGAATAGGGTCTTGGAACATACAAAGCGACACTAGGGTGGATATCTCACGAACTGTGCTGTCCAACTTTGTTTTAAGGATACATTCTTTTTTTTTCCCCTCGGCGTCAATTTACTTTCTTTTCTCATATGTGGTTCCTATTGCAGGCACCCATCACCCTCAGTCCTGGTACCAACTCTTCAGACTTTGGGGAACATTGTGTCGGGCGATGATGCTCAGACTCAGGTCTTTTCATCCCCCTTATAAGACTGAAAATAATAAACCTAGTTCATTCTTTTGAAAGCATTAGGTCTTTTAGAACCCGAGCTGCAAAACGCTCATTTCCCAGTATCTCTGAACGTGAAGTAACTGCATTCACGTAACTGATTTTTCTAACTTGTTTAATTGGTTTTGAGAATCGTAGATGCTTTCCAAGATTAAACTGAGCTTCCTTTATCCTTACCTGAAGAATTGAAATTTTCTGTTGCAGTTTGTAATTGACAATCAAGGACTGCCTCCTTTATACCAAATCCTGACAAAGAACTGTGAGAAGAGGGTCAAGAAAGAAGCCTGTTGGGTAATTTCAAATATTACTGCGGGTAACAGAAGTCAAATACAGGTAAAACCTCTATCCGATGATAGCCTAGTGTATTGTATTCAGCACTGAATAGGAAAGAAGTGTTTATTAAGACATTGTTGTAGTTGCTTTTGCTCATTTTTTGTTGTAAAATGCTGCCCCATCATTGTTATGTATTTGTGGGTGAATCTATCTATAATTGATAGTACATTTTCTCTTATCCCTGGACAGAGCGGTCCCTCCGTCAATATATTAATTTTTTTCACGTTTGATTTTATTGATTAGGAACTTCCAACCTATTTTAAAAGTATGCTTGAAGATTGAATACCAGAATTACCTTCGCCCTTTTGTTTTGTTTTGCTTTTTTTTTTTCCATTTTAACTTTCTAAAAGGAGCTTTTGCTCTGATAGATCTGTAACATTAAAAGACAATCCAGGATCTCAATCCATAATGATAACTTGATCAACCTCTATGGATTTTGCTACCAGACATCATTTCAATTATGAAATTGACACTCTGAAGAGACGTTTCTATATGTCATTGTGCTTGTATAATATTTTAAAACTGGTTTTATTGTCCTTTCAGGCTGTAATTGAAGCGACCATCATTCCTCCTGTTGTGAGCCATCTTCAACATGCCGAATTTGAAATTAAGAAAGAGGCTGCATGGGCTATTTCAAATGCCATCTCTGGCGGGTCCCATGAACAAATTCAGTACGTCTCTATCTACATTTACTCTGCTTCAACACAACTTGTGGAACCTTGCGCTGGTTATCAACCAAAAATGGAAATCATGCCCATACTGTTCCCTTAGCAATTCAGTTTTAATAGCTAGAGAATTAATGTCCGTATTTCATGTCTATGTCTAAACTAACTGGTTAATTACTTCGAGATCATCGTTATTGTCGTCTTCCGCTTGTCATATGTTTTATTTATGTCTGTTTCGTCCTCTTACCTACAAGGATTGACAAAGCAGGAAATGCAATTCCGTTTCATGTTGACTGCACTTGTAGAAAAAAGTTAAAAAGGAAAGTCTCACTACGAAAAAGATAAGCGGCTGTGAATTTTGATTGAAAATTGTTTATTGGTGAAGTGTAGTATTTGTTTCAGTTGTTAAATGTATTTTGTAGTAATGTTGTTGGAGATCATAATGGATCCATCTATTAAGCAAGCAGATTGTGGGGGTGTTCAATGTCCAAGCACTTCAAGCCCTCTCTCATGCTCAAGCTGGTACTAAACCAAATCCAGGGGCATGGAGATGATTTGAAATGAAGTGACAGAGACAATGAGGGTGGGGGAGGGTTTGATGATATCAAATTGAATTATCCAACTGCAGCCAATCAGCTTAGAGATTTATATTAATAGATGGAAAGTGTGAGTACTTAATTAAACACCTTAACATGATCTGCAGAATTTCAACCTTTGTTGTTTTTGCAGATACTTGGTGAGCCAGGGTTGTATCAAGCCACTCTGCGATCTCCTTATTTGCTCTGACCCTGAGATCATAAGGGTGTGCCTAGATGGTGTGGAAAGCATTCTAGAGAGCGGGGAAGCGAACAAAGAACTGGGTATTGACCGAGTCAATACATATTTGCCCATTGTTGATGAATGTGAGGGGTTGGACAAAATCGAGGACCTCCAGAGTCACAAGAACAACGAGGTCTATGAACAAGCTGTGAAGATTTTGGAGAAGTATTGCAACAAGGAGGAAAATGAAGAAGAAGAAGGAGAATTGCACGCGGGATTTAATATCGGAAGGCTCAGTCTCTCCTGATTGGCACTTTACTTTGCGAAAAGCTTCATGTTGTTTGGCTATAAAGAGATGCACAAGACGCATGCAGTTTTAAGATGATGCCATGCCGATCTGATTGTTCACTGCTTGTTGCTATTGCGGAGGATATATGTGGCAGCACATTATTATCATGCACTACTGCTAGGCTGGTATGTCTCAATTGTGTTTACTCCTTTTTCCCTTGGTAGTTCTGGTGCAAGATGACCTCTGAAAGGAATACCAGAGGAAACAAATTAATTGTGCGCTAGGAGAATATCCTTGAAGCATGTAGTCTGAATTACACTATCCATGGTAATAAGCAAACGATTCAATGCTTCCCTAGCTAGTCATGGATGGCCATCCCAATACTAATCATCCTCCCTAAATAGAGATTAGTCCTCCTTGAGCATTGTCAGATGACTAGAGCATTGAGATCTTTGAGAACTAGATGACATGACGCATGGTTTCTTGCTTGGTATGTGATCAGCATTAACTAAAAATTTTTTTAGTTGAAATGCTTATCAGATGTTTTCTGAGGTCTAGTTTCTCTTGGCCGATCCTATGGATGGCATCAATCAGCTAGCAAAACATGCGATGTTGCCTACAGAATGTTTACTTACGGACAGTGCTATACATGAAACACGTGTTTGTAACCGGAAAAATACTCCGAAGGTTTTTGTCAGGAATCGACTGTTTCAGCTGCTCTGTGTATTAATGTTGCCACGGAAGCCCTCAGGTGTGTTTGTGAGTGAAAGTAAACGTATGAAATGAGAGATTCAGTTGGAGAGAGATTTTCTCCGCATTGTTTTCTTATTCACGTGCATGTACGAGAGGATTGCCCTGTCATATGCATTTACGCGACTTAAACTAACTTGTTCAAGTTTCTCCTCCCTCCCATTTGATTTGAGAGTCAAGGTCGATGCTCTGATTCCCTAGCCCATGCTGGCTATGCGCTGGAGGAATCGCGGTCAATGCAATTTGTAGTCACTAGATTCAACAACGCGGAGTTGTACTTGAAAGATTTCCGTGGTTGGGACTCCTTTACTCAAAACTATGGAATGATGGAAAAGGAGGATAACACACACCATTCTTAACGTCGTGCGTTAGAAATTGAGCTCATAACCTACGGAGCATAGGTGAGGAGATTGGAACTCAGTTATATGGGTGAGGAGATTTGGTCCTTGGCCAGGGGTGCGCATACTAGGGAAGCAAATTGAATCCGGAACTAGCAACCATCCTAAAACCCGACTCGATCACTGTTCGCAGTTCGAATTCCTCTGCCGATCATCAGTTAAAAATGTATTACTTAACTGGTTTCCCATTTAACAAAGCCCCTTGTAGCATCATCTTAGTTTTAAGAAAGGAAGCTCTTCATATGGCTAAATGGTGTCATAAAATACAGATTTGTCCAATCCCCGACAGGCTTGCTCCATCCAGGGCTGAACTCATTGTGAAGAAGCAAGGCTTGAGAAGTTTTCGGGTGCATTTGATTTAGTTTTTCCAAGGAATTTTGAGGAAAATTATGAGATATTTATCAATTATTCTCAAATAAACTTTAATGTAGAAAACTGACATTAAAAAGGCTGAAAACAAATTTTACTCCTTTGAAGTATTTTTCAGAACCTATTTCCAAAATCAAACCAAGCACAACCTTTGTCTCATGCCACCACTCGATCCACTCCAATGCTTACCTCGCTGAAGAAGAGAGCGCATAACACTCATCACTCTCAATCACCTTCGAGCAAATCACCTGAAAGGGATGGCATCCGCACGGAACATGCTCAATTGACCAAAAACGAGGAGAAACTGACCACCCCACTTGAGCTTTGCCAAATCACATACATCTAATGAACTGAGATAAATGGCCAAAAAGACAGAAAGGAACTGGGAAAAGAGGTACTGAGATAGAGACATGCCGAACGTTCGGAGACCACATAAAAGGAGGACTAGGACCCTAACCAGAGAACTCTAAATTATAGAAAACCTACAAAACATCACTGTGTCCAATGAAATGTTCCCCAATCGCCTAACTTACACGGAGTCACAAGTCTAAATCTGCTGTTGCAACACAGTTTGCCGAAAACCCCATGTGACTATGCATCGACAATACAGAGAGTTATGCTCTTAATCCTAATGCACTTTCAAGATACAAACGACCCAAAAGAAAAGGCTTACTCCGATTAAAAACCTGCTATCTTTTTCCCCTTCTGCAAAGAGGATTGGGTTTTGAGAGGGAAAATAGAGAGTCAAATATGTCAAAGTCATTGCTCAAACCAGGAAGGAGCCCTCGGCCTATCGCTTGGAGGGTCTCTCATCGTCTTCTCCCCCGTCGTCATCATCATCATCAGAGTTGTCCCTATCCGATCGCTTCCTCTTTGGTGGAGCCTCCACCTTCCCGCCAGCATTGTCCTCATCTTCATCCCCGTCCTCTTCATCGACATCTTCCTCCTCGCCATTCTCCTCGGGCTCAAAGTCACTGGCGTCTTCCTCATCCTCGGGACGACCCACAGGCCTGACCAGGTACTCGGTTCCCAATTCCTCCTGCAGTATTTATTGGTATCAGTAATCAAGGCCTGAGTGGAGGTCTTGGCATAAACTCAAGATGCACTGCTTTTATTTTATTTTAATTTTCCTTTCTCCCAAAATAAATCCTAGATTTAGAGATCTATCAAGCTTAAAAGCCCGAAATTCAAACGTTCTCGTGATTGGCAGTTCTCTGGGAAGTAAACAAGAAAACACTCACTTCAATCTTGGATGGCCTTTTCACTTAAGTGCTATTTTTTGAGTTGAAACATGTTCAAGAATCTGCTTTCGCAAGGTCAAGCACCTTGAAAAAATCCAAGTAATCCGTAGATGAAACAAACTGAAATCGTCGGGAAAAAAAAAAACGCAAATTTCCAATAGAGATCTCTCAATATCTTGAAGGACCCAAGAAATTTGTGAAATCAAAGCAGTCAAAGATTCTTAAAATTAGGAAGACGCAAAGATCAGATACCAGTCTTTACCAAAAAAAAAAAAAAGATCAGATACCAGCGTCCTAGGAACTTAGGGTTTCACGAACGAACAAAGCTCAGAAGAGATGGTAAAAATCAAACTCTACAGAGAAAATTCCACACAAAAGAAATTCATAAAGCAGTAGACATTGAAAATCCAAGATCTCAAATTCGTACAAGCGCGAAACGATCTTGATACTCAAAATAACAATCCGCGGAAAAACCATTCCCCAATTTTATGTACAAGCATGCTCAAAATAATAACCTCGAAGATAAACCCTAGATAGGCGAATCAATAGTTGAGATGCCGCTTCGCTCACACAGATCTCTCTCTCACTCTCTCATCCTGTTTCCGTGATCAGTATGAATACAGTGACAATATACATGATGCAACCTACTCGATCTGGAACAGCAAAGCAGGGAGAAAGAGATAATTTTGACACGAGAAAGACAATTTCCGGAACTCGAAGTGATATGACTACTGGTAAAGAAACGATTTTTAAAAACCATACAGGAAGACGCACAAGCAATTCTCAAGCATAACTAGGGACCGAACCGACAATTTATCTGAGCATATAGCGAGAACTGTCAGGTCACTACCTCATCTTCAGCTTCCTCATCGTCGTCGTCGTCGTCGTCGCCGCCGTCGTCACCCTCGGCGTCGTCCTCATCGTCGTCGTCGTCGTCGTCGTCGCTGTCACCGCCTACCGCCACAGGTCCACCGGAAGCAGGGAAAACCTCCTGCACGTCGTCGTCGTCGTCGTCGTCTTCCCCATCACCATCGCCATCCTCGTCGTCGTCGTCGTCGTCTTCTTCCCCGCCGTCCCCTTCCCCTCCCCCACCTTCCACGCCATCAATTTCCTCCTCGTCTCCACTGGAAACCTCAATCTCCTCCTCCTCCTCCTTCTCGACGAACTCTATCTTTTCCTCCACAAGCTTCATCTCCGGAGAGAAAAAAGTCGCTGGGAACTTTCTCGGGAAAATTTTCGAACGAAGAATTTCAGAGAAAAATCGAAATTCCCGAAAAATAAGAAAAAACAGGGGGGTAGAGACGGAGAGAGAGAGAGAGAGAGAGAGAGAGAGAGAGTTGAGGAGCCTCTGTGCGTTTGTTCTAGCAGTGACTCCGAAACCAAATCTCAGCCGTCGAAAAGAATCCGGACGCGGATCGCTGACGTGTCATTCAATCGGAGGGTCGACGTTCGAGAACCTGTATTTAGGGTTGATACTGGCTTTGCGGCGCTCTCCTGGTCCTTCCTGCGGGGGGGGGGGGGGGGAGAAAATGGCGAGATATTTTCAGGTTTGGGCTTTTAGTCAACCGGCCCATTGGCAAAAGGCCCAGTCAATAGGTTGGTTCAAGTGTGGAAAATTAGCAAGTAAAAAAAATTAGGTTTTGAAAATGTTCATAATTTCCAAGAAAAGAGAGAAAGAAACGTTGTGTGTGGATATATATTTTCTCCTTCTTAGTTCCAATAGAGCATAGTAATAATAGAAAATGAAATATCGCCCGTGTATATGTATAAATATGCATATTATATATATATATATATATTTATTTTTAGTTTCATATAACTCATGACACGTGTTTGATACTCCATGTTATAATGTGCAAGTCATCGCTACTCTAGTATGAGCAGTAATAGTGTTTTTTCTCCGTGTTCTCAACGCCGGGTGGAGATAGGCATATTAAGCCAAGCCATGAAGTGAAAACAATATGGCTTGACGATTCAAATTGATCATGAATAAGACAATTTGTCAAAGTGCTAATCGATCTTCTCTTCAAGTTATCGACAACATGCAATAAGCATTTGAAGGCAAAGCTTCGGTATCTTTCATCTTTGTTAGGATATAAGTGTGAATTATGTTAGCAAGTTTTATATTGAAAAATTAGTGTAGTGTCGTGTACTTAATATATTTTAGTTGCACATAACTCATTGACTTAAATTTTTTTAGTAGACTAGGGTCCGACATAATATTTTAACGAGCTCAAATTTGAGTATGAAGATATCGGATTTCTGCCCCGCGCCCTTCAAATATGTTTCAGTGTCAATGCAGTTTCTAGGCAAGTGGGTATTGCGGCATAGCAACGTTTGGAGACAAGTGGACATTGTGGTGTATAAACAGGTTCAAGTTAAAGATAAGTTGGTGTAGAAAGATTGATTGTAAATTGGCGCGTCCTCAATTTGTTTTGATCTTTGGTAATATCTTAAGAAGATAATATAATATTGAGAAGAGATTGTTAATAAACACGTGTTAACATTACATTAAGAAGTTATATATCAGATAATTCGCGTGGCGGTAAGTTGTTAATATATTTCAATTGGCTCATAACTCATTAGCTTAAACTTTTGAATGGAGGTTAACCAAGCAAAATATGTCGATTGGTTTATATTTTGCCTCCCTCTTAACAATCCAGCAATCTTCGAGGGACAACCGATCGTCCAAATGCAAGACCGCTACTTCTTTATCGACTACATGGGAGCTAGAATGATCGGATCGAGTCGCGCGATCGGCATGACATCCACGTGTCGCTGCCTCGCAACGCAACCAGCACATGAAAATGATTTTTTTCTTTTTTTCTTTCCTGTTGTATTTCTCCTCCCACTAGACCTCTAATGGGTTGTCAAGAGTGCGGCGAATTATACGTAGAATCGACAACATGTATCGAAAACACATTTCGAGTCAAAGCCATGAGCCCCTCAATGACAGCTCTGGTTGGTAACGTAAGCGGCCTCACCTGAACGACCACAGCTGGATTACGTCGTCGCGACCCGTGATCGCTCCGCCAATCCCGTCCGATTCGCCGGCTTAGGATTCTTCACTAAAGAATTTATCTTGCCAGCACCTTATTAATCTAAAAAATCAAATGGAAATTCTCGAATTCTCAGAACGGTCTCGATCTCCTTACTTTCGTTTAGTCCATAACTTTAATTCTAAAGCTCTTATTGCCATTCTCTTGCTGATAATCGCTCACGCCAATATCCGATTGCGTACGCGAAGACTGATTGTATACAATGAGAAGCGCGTCGTGTAATTCGTTGTATGCTTTCCGGGTTTCAAATTCAAGAATAGTGAGTTAATTTCTTAGGATGAGTAGATATTTAACAATAATTTGGGCACTTAATTGTCATATACGGCAAGTCACAATTATTCGTAAAAGAAATTGTTTCCTGGTCCTTATAAATTCCGGGTCCACGAAGCAGACCCAACGAACTCGCGCTCAAAACAGGGGAAGAGAGACAGAGGGAAGAAGAAGGAGGAGAGATGGAACCGAGACGGCCCGCGACGATGGCCTTCCGGTGGCCGGAGTTGCCGATCTCGCTCCCGCCTTCGATCTTGCGGTGGCCGGAGCTGGGGCTGTCGCACTTGACGGCGTGGTGGGGCTTCAGGTGGTTCGATCTGGTGGTGGACGATGTTCTTTGGACGCTGATCACGGTGCTGGAGTCACTGGCGCTGGTCGCCATGCTCTGTTTCTTCGTCTCTTTCTGCGGCTGTACCATCTGAGGACGACCGTGACCTGCTCGTGCGCGTTCCCCCTGTAAATCCCCCAAAATTCATCCTGATTCTAGTCAATAATTACATGTGAATCAAAACGATCATGATTGCTGCTTGAATTTACTCTCTTGCATGACCTGGATTATGATTAAGCTCTAGTTGCTTTTTCTCTCTGTTTTTTTTTTTTTTGGCCCCTGTTTCGGGCCTTTCGGGCTGGGAGTTAATTGCTGAATCTCCACGTCGTTGACCCTTTTTTCTGAGGGCATTTTCCTACGGCATTACTTACTCGTCTGCAACTACAAGTTGGGTTTCCCCGTCGTCAATGGCGGATGCGGAGGTGACGCGTCTCGTACATCGTACGTAAGCAAGAGCACAAATTTGCATAATCCAGAAATGGAGTATCGCTCGGGTAAAAGTGGTCTGTTCTGCTTATCCCAATCGATCTTCTGGTGGTGCCCATCTATGCTGTCGAGGTCGAGGGAGGATTTGACTAGGATCGTAACGTAGACTTGATCACCACGGCCCAAGGAATGTGACCTATTTAAGCTATTTTCATAGCGTAAAATCTCTTGATTTCGACGAATTAGGAAGTAATTAGGAAAAGGACGAAACGTGTGTTTAAGATCATGACATGAATGGGAGATCCTACGGATAGGATCGAATGGCTTACATTGGAGTAACAATATATTTATAGAATCGGTGATCACATCAAATTCTCGTAAATTCATAATAATAAAAATATGCTTTGTAGAATTTTACTAATAATAAATGGTTCCTAAAATTTAGGTGATCATTAAAAAAATTTCATTTTTCGATTTTCAGTTATTCATTTATTGCATTTAAATATTTTTTCAACAAGAGAAAGTGAAAAAGGACAGGATAAATATGGTTTCGAGTCCTTTTGATATTCAAATCTCCGTCCTTAGCCACCGCAACTTCCTTCCTCGAGCCCACCACCTTGCTGCGATCGTCGGGCCAAAGGTGAAACGATGAGTTCCCTTCTTCTGTCTTCGTCGTCGCGTCTCTTTAAACCGTCACTTCCATCTTTCAAAACTTGCCATTGTCTGTGTTAGCTGCCGATAACGTGGTCAATCTCGTTGCCAGCGGCAAAGCTCGATGTGGCATCCAGCTCCATGTGAACTTAACCAGCTGACGTCGCCAATCCAGATCTTAAGTTGTGCCTTCAAATACGCCTAGTTGAATGCTACTGTGCCTCCAAATCTAGCGAACTTCCATGCCTTCAGATTTGGCCATGACCAGCTCGTTCATGGCCCCAGCGGGAGAGGTCGAGATGGCCATGACCAGCTTGTTCATGGACACCAGCTGGCCTCAGCTGGTGATATGGACGACGGAGAGGGATTGACTTGGACGGGACGTGAGCAACTCCGCCAGCGGCGACGGCAGAGGAGATTAATTGGCCGCTGATGTGGCGATACGGAGTAGTTGGAAATCTTCTCGATGGTCGACACTCACACGGCACATGGACCGCCGGCTTGTTAAGATCGTCAATGACGTGTCGATAATCTTAAACCCTTCCATCGCAGCCCATCCATGCATTCAGCCCATCCAGGCCCATTTCCCAAGAGCTCAAGCCCATTTACAAATCCTGGGGGAACGGGGTTAAAAAAAAAAGCATGTTAAAAACCCTTTTCCTCAATAAGAGCCCTCCAAAATATCCAAAATTAGCAAGTTATCCACAAGAAAATAGTTGATCCCGAGTCTCAATGGCATCGAGGGCTTGTTGCATGTTGATTAAGGACTAATTTGAAAAGATTGACAAGATATAGGGGTCATTCCATAACAGGACAGAAGATTCACAAGTGATCGGATTCAATTATTATTTCTTTTTTTTTGTTATTGGGGTCATGCGACATCAATCAATTTGACAAACTATTGATAGTCATAATGACGTGACGGGGCAGTTTCACGGGAGGATTAAGCAAGCCAGGAGGTTGAGAGAATGATGACACTTTCTCAAGTATAATAATCAGTTTAACGTACGAAATTTGGGAGGCTCAAAACTTGCATTATTGAACTTACCTAAGTCGTGTCTTAACCAGAATTGTAATTTAAACAAGGGTTAATACCATAAATATTTTTAAACCAATAACCCCGTACCAAAATTATCTTGTATTGCCAAATTTTTTTGAACAATGCACCTATGTCATATATATTTGTGTCATATTCACCCTGACTTGTGATCAACTTAGACAATGTAAATGCACTGATCTGGGGTAAGCGTGGCACGAGCGTACCAATTCGAAAGTTTTCGTGACACGAAAATTAATTTTAAAATAGATATGGCGTGAGTTTATCGATTTAGGGTAAATGCGATACTTATGTATTGATTTGGATTTTTTGTGGTATTAAGTCATTACAAAAGGTAGCTAATTAAATTTTAGTAAAACTTCTCCATCCTTGCACATTCATCTTGTGTCCTTTTGGCTTGTGTTGGAACCCTTGATCCTGCAACTGCTACTGATCGTTCACGCGTTAAAAACCAGGAGGCCTAACCTTACAAAGCATCAAGAAAACACCCGTTAGGGACCCAGTAATGGAATCAATGCATAGATCCTTCGAGCGGTGCCGTTTCCTCCTATTCCTTCCCCTCGCGATCCTGCCGCTCGCGGGATGCTCCGGCCCGGAGAGCGGGGGCGGTCTGATCGACGAGACGTGCCGGCGGACGTCGAACTACGGCCTCTGCGTGAAGTCCCTCCGGTCGAACCCGCGAAGCGCGGCGGCGGATCTCAAGGGACTCGCCGTCATAATGCTCGACGTGACGACGGCGGACGCGGCCGACACGCTGCGCTACATAGAGGCCCTCGCGAAGCGGACGGCGGACCCGGCCGAAGCGAAGCCGCTGGAGTATTGTGCCGAGCTGTACTCTCCGATGGCGAGGCTGACTCTCCCGCTCGCGGCGAAGGCTCTGATCCAAGGTCGATACAGGTTCGTCGAGTACAGGCTCGCCACGGCGGCGATGCAGCCTCCGACCTGCGAGGGGAGATTCCGGGGCGGGGTCAAGTCGCCGTTGACCGGTAGGAACGAGCTCGCGCACGACCTGTGTGCGGTGTCCATGGACGTTGTCAACCAACTGATGATGGTTGGGGGTTAAGGCAAGAGGATTTGTACTCGTTTTCCCATTTCTTTATTCTTCCAAAAAGCTGAAAGTTGCAGGTTTTTTCTGTTCACAGTCGCAATGGAGATCGTGAATTGGCCCGTGAAGATCGCCCATTTGTCGCTTCCCCTGAACGTGAGTCGCCATTGATGGAAAAGATCGCCTCTTGAAGCTTCTGTGGGGCTGCCGACTGCTCACGTTTTGCGTTCATGGATTTAATAAACATTGAACTACGTCGTTTTCACGAGTATTTTGGGAAAAATAAAGGATGGAGAAGATCGATCGACAAAATAGTCTTTGCTTGCCTGACCTTTTGCCCTTCTTCTGGTTTCACGTGGGTCGACAAACATTTCTATTCACATGCATCGAGTACGACTCCCTTATTGAGAAAGCGAGGATGGCTTTTGAAGTTGATGTGAAAACGAGACGATGTCCCACGGGAGGGGTGATCGGTTCTTTGAATGTTTTGGCTCTCCTCAAAATCGATTGGTTCGATTCGGTTCTTAGGTGATCCAATAGAATCGGTTAATAAAAAATGAAAATAAGATAAATTTATGCGAGGAAAGTTGTGAGGTGAGAGAAGAGCAAGCGAGAGAGAGGCAAGAAGTGAGTGGGACGCGTGACAAGGAAAGGAAAAGAAACTTGCAGGAGAAATAATTAAATTTTTTATCGATGCAGTCCAAATAGTCTGGTCGGCTTAGTTCTCTCCTGAAATTGAAGACCTAAAACGAAAATCACCAATTCCAATTTTATAGAATTGGGAACCAGATTGATGCCTTCGGGAACTATCCGAAATAGGCAAGTCAGTTAGGTCTAACCATATTGCCATCCCTAATCAAGAACATAGCATGAAAAAAGAAAAAGAAAAAGAGAAAGCAGGTTCAGAAGAACTTAGGAGCACAGTCAAGAGAGATACACAGAAGTAGCAAAGAAAATCAAGGGAAGGAAAAGCTCGAATCAATGTACTCTCGATCATGGAAAGCAACGCATGATAAACCAAGCGACCTTGCTTGGTAGACGACTTCTCACCAAGTAAAGCACAAAAGGGTAGGATGGAGCCTCCTCCTCAGGAGACTCGCCGTCGAGAAGATGCCTGAGAAATTTTGGTCTACAAACGAAGGTGATGAAGAACAGAGTGGACTAGGGTGGCGGAAGCACGTGCATACATTCTTCCTGGTTCACAGGTTTGGAAGGAGCAGCAGCAGAGCAATACACGTGGGCAGCACAGGAGCTGGGGAAACAAACAGAGCAGGCAAACGAAGCAACGACCCGTGAATCCCAACACCCCAATGAGTGGCCGGCCTTCCATTCCAACACGCTACGCTCCAAAAACTTCACCACCGTATTTCAACCCCCCCGCGCTTCCTCTCCAGGAAGCGCCGACCCACCACATTGTTCCTCGAATCCTCGCATGTCTGCCGCCCACGAAGCATGAAAGCCCTCGTCTGCTCTCTCCTCCTCCTCGCCCTCTTCGCCACCTTGCTGCCGCCGGCGCAATCCTTCCAGTTCCCGGCCCGGGGGATCGCCGACCTCATCGAACAGACATGCAGGCTCACCCCCTTCTACGACCTATGCGTCTCCTCCCTCAGGTCCGACCCCAACAGCCGCGCCGCCGACGTCCGGGGGCTCGCCCACATCATGGCGAGCTCCGTCCTGGCGAGAGCTAGCAGCACGCTGGACCGGATCCAGGAGCTTCTGGGCCAGGCGCCCGACCCGGAGTCGGAGCGCCCGCTGGCCTACTGCGCGGAGCTGTACATCCCGGTGGTGAAGTACACATTGCCGCAGGCGATCGACGCGCTCGACAAAGGCCAGCTCGGGTTCGCGGTCTACGGGCTGTCGGACGCGGCCAAGGAGGTGGAGGCGTGCGAGAAGGACCTGTCGGGCCAGGGCGGGTCGCCGGTGACGGAGGGGAACGAGCAGGTGCGGAACCTGGTGGACGTGGCGCTGGCGATTATCAAGATTTTGCACAAGGCTTTCTAAGCCTCTCTTCTATAATTGATACGGTGAATATAAATAAATTGCATGTTTGCATGTATGCACAAATACCCTTTTTTTCTCATTGTAGTTCGTATTCATCGATCTCCCGCTTGAGCTCGATGGTTCTATGAATGATATTTAGTCACTTTTAATTTATCAAAGTAAGCCATTGAAATTGCACGAACTTTTTTTTTATTTAAATATGGACTAAATAGGATTGACGTGTCACCCATGATTGAAAAAATTACCACATTGGCAAACTTTCTTTGCCACCGTGGACTATGAAGTAATATGTGCAAGACCACGAAATGTCAAAGATAAAGATTATGACTAAACTTAGAGCAACGAAAAAGTAATATGCGCAAGATCACGAAATGTCAAAGATAAAGATTATGACTAAACTTAGAGCAACGAAAATCTTTCGACAAGAAGTTTGCATTCGAGCATCCTTTGTCGGATTCTAGCTAGCCGAACGGAAACGTCGGATCCAATTGAGTTGATTTGCAGTCGAAAATGTTTGATCGAAAAAATTACGCAAGTTAAAGAACATGATCAGATAAGTTAAACCTTTTACCTTTTTAATATCATGCACGAATTTAGGCGACGTCTTTTAGTATCGACATAGGATTGAATTCGCGCATTTATTAGGTCGATTGGATCAAAACATATAAATGACGTTACGGCCATGAAGTGACCAGAACTTAAGACCATTCATAAGGAAACAGAGAGACCGGACCACCTCGTGGCGTTCGTCGTTTCATGTCGTCCGTCCGACCAGCGCAAAGGAATGACACCTTTCAAAACACCGTAACGCAAAAGACTTTCTTCATGCAGTGCGGTGAGATCACTCGCGCTACTAAAAAGTTCATTAACGACTGGTCAATTGAAAGTCTTCGGATTTCTTCGTTTTATCAAGCAAACATTTTCTAAAGTTTCGGGAAGTCTCAATAACTATGAGCGGCGCTCGCAATGGGGAAAATCATTCAAAGCTAATATGATTTCTTTTTCGGCATTTTAGGAATAATATGCTCTTGTAAAAGGGGAAAAGATTAAAGAGGTTCTAACATGCCGTTGCGATTAGTCTATTCCGATCCTATGATTTATACTCATGAAAACATATCCTTAATTATGTCATGCTGTTAATCACTCGGTTCACGGGACCGCCATGACATCGTGTATTCGCGATTATTGCAGTTTTATGATTTGGCAATAGCAATTTACCCAGGCAGGAGCCCCTGTAGTGAAGAAACCAGTCTTCCCTTATTCAAGAGTTCATTACCTGAAGCGCAATTAGAACCGAGCCAATATCCAGCTCCTATGAAATCAGATATACAGACCCTGCAATGGATGGGTAAGAATGTGTTTTATTCTTACCCTGCAGAATCAATTTGTTCATAATATAACCCGATAATGTCCCCGGCTTGTTCAAATAGCCAGATGATACGGTGGATCTTCTGGGAGTAGTCCCAAAGATCCGCCCATTCCTGTGGTCACACCAACTCCAAGAACCGAGTGACGGCTACAGGATTCAAGGCCTGATGATCCTCAACTTTCGGATTGGGGGAACAACACGCGCTAACTTGAATCCCTTCCTCAGTCCATAATAGGTTCTGGTTCTATCCTGATCCTATGTTGCGTTTTGTGAGTATTGTTAGGTCCTTCTAAACAGCATGAGTGGAGATACTCTCCATTCGGACCTGTGCAATTAACAAGACTCAGAATGCAATCATGAACCACAATCATTCCTATAATTACCAAAATCTGAAGATATAGTTATGAGACGCTAACAATCTGTAACTTTTTATTTTCGGGAGGGATAGAAAGAATGCCCTGATAATAATATTGACGTGAGAATATATGAAAGCATCAGAAATCTAAAAGCTTTGATTTCTTCCTATTTATAAAGCACTTTCTCATTAATGAAGTGTATTCAGCTTTTCAGTCGACATGGATTGGTAAGACAAATGATCATAACATCTATCTTTATCAGCAAGGAATCGCCACAGTATCATCTCATCCCTCACTGTACTTAGGAGATTAGCAACAACATATGTTGTTAGGTTTTACATAACTTAGTCCAGAGCTTAGAACACAATTGTCTCAGATCAATCTAGAGCATCCGTGCCTTCATCCAGAAGTAACTGTCTCAGGTCTTTAGGAACCGACATAGATGTTTAACATCAATACTCACTGGTTTTGTCCCCCCAAGAGCCGATTGCCATGCTCACCAACCATTTTGACAAACCCCTGAAGAACAGTGAAGAGAAAATGAAGGTTCAGTCAGATCCATTCTGCATCTATTGCTAGGGAAATCACAGTTTTCATGTACTATATTTACAGAAACCGCACTCCCAATGACTAAAAAACACAAATCACTTCGAACCTGTGGTAATTTCTCGATCAGCTTAGAAGCATTAGCAAACTCAGCAGCAGGGCCCATAGTTGTACACTTGCCGCAGCATCTATTCCATAAGGAATGCATCGTGGCGCTTCGAGTGAACTACCGATGCCAAGTAGGGCGATTCCAATCCCATGATTTGGGGGACATTAAATCATCTTAGATATAAGTTGACATTTCACTCAAGGGGTTTACTGGGGGCAAATTCTCCTGATCTGCATTGCAGGAAACGTATTACACTTTCCTATTGTTCTTTCCCTAATAGTCCACAACATCTTCTGCCCACAAAATTCCATGGCTCAAGAGTGGTTCTCCGTTTAGGTGGTGCCTGGTGACATGAAGCTACATAGTTCGAATAGTTGCTAGGTGTCACCAGCTCCAAAAAGCTAGAGAGGCATCTTGTAAAGGGACGTGACATTTTGATATACAAGCTTTCATAGGCATAATGATGTGAAGTAGAACGAAAGCTGAATAAAAGGATGTGGGAAGACATCTTCAGGCTCCATATGTTCCGCAAAATTTCGAAAATTTTCTTTGACACGATCCATAAAGTCTACCCATCACTCTCAAAGTTGTGCTGAGAATCACTTGCAACTTTTAAACTGTAGTCTTTTTTCATTTCCCAGCTCAAGGTTTTTAACAGCCACACAATCTCCTCAAAATGAGGATGTGAAACGTGGTCTTTAAAAAATGTTGTGACCTTCCCGTACAGCTCGATGAAGCTCCATCCAGGGAGCTTTTTCAAGCCAAGAGACCTCATTTGGGCCCATGACTCACCCACATTAGCCCATCTATTCAATGATGCATAGCTATGCGCCAGTTGCACGTAACATCCAGCATCGACAGGTTCCAACATGGACATCTCTCCAGCAATAATTTCACTAAGTTCTACATCACCAATAACTCGACAAGCATCAATGAGCATGCCCAGTGCATGATATGAAGGTCGAGCAAATGTTCTCTTGTAGAAGGCATATGCCTCGTACACCCTGCCAGCTCGAGATAGAAGATCAACTATGCAGGAGTGATGCTCAAGTCTAGGTACAATACCATAATCTTCAGTCATTGATTTAAATAAGCTGAGTCCTTGGTTGACAAGTCCAGTATGACTACAAGCAGAGAGTATGGAGAGGAAAATCACATCGTTTGGCCGAAAACCTCTGCGAAGAAACTCTGAATACATTTTCAGGGCAGTTTCACCCTTCCCATGAGATCCATATCCTCCAATGATTGTTCCCCAGGAAACAAGATCATGTCGAGACATTCTATCAAAACATGTCTGAGCATTATCCAAGTCCCCACATTTGGCGTACATGTCCACTAAAGCAGTTTCAACCTCGATACACTGTCCAAAGCAACTTCTTAGGATGAAACTGTGGACCCATTTTCCCTGGCGGAGTGCCCCCACTAAAGCACAAGCTTGGAGAAGAGATACGATAGTAATTGGATCAGGTAACTGAAGGGCCTCTCTCATAGCATGGAACATTGTGAAAACCTCAGATAGCTGGCCTTTCTGAGCATAACCAACTATAATCGCATTCCAAGAAACCGAGTTCTTCTTCTCCATATTATCGAAAACAGCACGACTCTGCATTACATGATTACATTTTGCATACATTGTAACTAGCGAGTTCAGTGCAGCAAGCTCTACAGGAATTCTTTGCCTTAACACGTAGCCATGAATTGAGGTTCCCAAACTATAGGAACCCATATGTGCACAAGCTGCAAGGGCACAAGCTATCGTATCAGTAGAGGGGGTTCCATTGGATTCTAACATGGATTTGAAGACCAGTAGTGCCTTATCAGCTTTATTATTCTGTACAAGCCCTGAGATCAACGCAGTCCATAAAACAACATCCTTATCAGGGGCCAGCTCAAAAGTTCGAAATGCGCCGCTTAAGTTACCACATTTTAAGTACATAATTACAAGAATTGATGCAATGTGAGCATCCACTTCAAGTCCAGCTCTTAAAACCTGCCCATGCACCAACTTTCCCATATAAAGATCACCACATGCTGCAACTGCAGACAACAAAGAACCCAAAGTCTGCTGGCCTGGTTCCATACCTTCATCTTTCATTCTAGTCAAAAGATGCATTACTTCCTCGAGATTACCAATTCGAGCATATGCTGAGACCAAAGTATTCCATGAGACAATGTCCCTTTGATCCATAACATCTAACAAAGCCTTTGCATCTGCAATGCTTCCGCATTTTCCATAAGCATTCATGAAAGAATTCAATAAGACTATATCCGACCCAAAACCATATACCAGCGCACAACAATGCAAAGATTGTACTCTTGTAAGCTCCAAATCTCCAGCAAGCACCTCCAACAATGTCACCGAGCAGGGCTCCACTCCTTCGTCACGCATATCATTCAACAGATTAAAGGACGCATCCACATCCCCTGCCTTACTGTAACATCCAATTATGGCCGTCCAAGGAACGACATTCCTCTCGGGCATTAAGCCAAACACCTTGCCAGCACTACGCAATTGCCCAAACTTCGCGTAGAACGTGATCAAAGAAGAGGCAATATAAGCATCCGAAGCAAACCCATGAACGATGAGGCACTGGTGAAATGAGAGGCCGAGTGGGTAGAGGCCCAGGTGAGTGCAGGCTTTGAGGACGCTCGGGAACGTGTGAGAATCGGGAGGGACTCTGTCGATGCGCATCGAGGAGTAAGCGAGAAGGACGTCACGATGAGCCCCTCGTGATGATAGACGATTGATGGTGGCATTGAGCGAATGCGTCGAAGCGGCGGCGGCGGCGGAGGCGGGGGGCGGCGGCGGCGACTTTGAGGGCGTCAAGCCTTTGCCCAACAAAGGTTTAAGCCTGTTCATTCCCCATCGACGGCTCTTCTTTCATTCGTACTCCTCCTCCAAAAAGCTACTGACTGGCGACATGCGCGCTGAAAGTAACCGCTAATAGCAATTTTTTCTCCAATCTTACACTCCAGAGGACAAGTCCCATGAAAGTCTTCAACTTTGGATGATGCACCATCATCTTCTTAGCAACTCAACTTTGAATTACTGGCTTAGCACCCTCCATGGGCAAATAATCTTTGAGAAACGAGCATTTACACAACATTTTAACCACTACAGAATACAAATCTGATGCTAGAGAAAAGGATAAGAAAGAAGTTGGAATTGAAATATAATCTTTCTCCGGATATGTACTTTTCAAGTTACGCTACGTAAAATTACGAATACCGTGACAATAATAATAATAATAATAATATTATATAAAAACTGCTATAGAATAATGCTTGGAATAAAGTTTTTTTCTTCCTCCTCTTTTCCAGCCGTTTGCCGTGATTGGTGGCGGCGGCGGCGCGGCGGCGGTACCTGGATTTTGTAATGGCAATGGTATTTTACCGTGGGCGGTGGCAAACCGTGGCGGCGGCAATGTTGATGAGGTAACTGGAAAGATTCTTTTAACAGAAAATTATAAGATGATGCGAGAAGAAGAAAAATGGGCAACGTGAGAGCATTTGGATTGTCCAATGAGCAAATGATACCCACCGCGATTAGCTTTATTTACAAAAGTACTAGATTGAGCCAATCTTTGAAAGTTTGAAAACTACATAGAACATTACAAATGACTGGATACGAGACAAAACAATGAGGTGAAGTTTAGCAACCACCAGTGTCGTCCCATAGACTTAAGAATCTTGATTTTTTTCCGGCATCAAGAATTAGCACCAAAACAATGAAATTCACTTTACTTCTATTTTCACTTAATATGACGATTGTAGTCTAACATTTCGGTTCTCTTTTATCAAGACATATTTGGGGTGAATACCCGGTGACATCTTGTTTATTTCCATTCGCATTCGCATCAAGAACAGTCCTTTTAAACTACAGTCAAACCTGAAGCAGATGTTAGAGACAATCGTATGAAGAGTGTAATCAACATGGGTACAAGAACCAGACTGGTGCAGATTTCAGCTTCTTAGCTTTCCAAATGTGAAAGAGAAACCCACACCTAAAAAGCTTGAGCAGAAGAGATCGGCAAAGCATTTCTCTCGAGAGCTTCTCCGCCCAGCTGAACTCTGTCCGCCATTATGTGCGATTTCTGTGAATTTCGCTCAGTGAAAGTGATCTGGACCAAATTTTAGCAGAAGAGGGACAAACAAAGAAGAGATGATTACATGATTCTTATGACGTGCTTCGTATCGATTCTCCGTTTGGTACCCATCTGATTATCCATCGACCTTTCACAGGTAATATACTTTTAGCGACCCACCAAAAGATGAAATGTTTCGGGATGAGAGGGACAAGTACAGCCTCCCAACCTACTCTTGCTATATAAGCCTCATCTGCATTAGCCTTCCCCAAAAGAAACTTTAAGCTTTTGCTCCAAAGCCTCTATAGCTTTCGATCGGAAACAAGTCTTTGATCTATGACAACATGTTTTGATTGTCGTAAAACTTGACCGACTTTAAGCTACACTGATGTTCCCCAACCATGAATCAGATTCAAACTTATCAATACACCTAAAAAGAAACTCATATGTCACATGCCAAGACTGTAACCCCAAGGTAGATCCTGAAAACGGCTGAACGAATACTTTTATAAGCTGTTAACATTACCTGCACATACCATGCTTCAAATCTAATCCAAAAACCATCATGCGATTCCAGCATAGGATAGTCACATCCTAAAGATCATAAAGAAATTGCACCCATAAAAGTTTATTCACCAATATAATTGTCCCTTTAAATCAATATATTCACCAAATGTACACAATCGCAAAAAATTAAATAAATAAATAGAAAGAAGAAGAAGAGAAAAAAAGAGAGATGCTATGGTTTACTTGGAAGCTAAAAGTTTCGATTACCATTACACATCCAAGTCTACAATAATTCAGACCTTTTCCAAACTTTCAGCCAAAAAACTCTAATTTTCCACAAAAAATTTGTATTGCAGCTTCTGGATCAAGTGATGATGACAGGACGAATCTATCAAACATAAGTATCTCAAGATCCAAGCAACCTTTGACAATTTATGCCTTAACAACTAAGAATCAAGTCATCAGACTCAATTACCTCCTGAATTTCTTCATTACTTGCATTGATCAAGACAGTACATTATCACTCTTGTTTGTAGCCACGTCTTTATGAGCTTTAATAGGAGGCAACTTGGATAGCACCCAAGACGGCAAGCCATCCAGCCAAAGTCCTTGCCCGGTCTCTTTATGCCTGAAGTCGGGGGACTTTTCCTTTAGCTGTGAAAATGAAGGACCGTGACAGAGACTGGTGAGAAACAAACAGGGATCGTGGCTTATAATAGGTACTTTTCCTTTTGATGCCTCAGAAATCAATATATTACCTTGCTCAACCTATTGTCCCACCACCTTTCTGGGTTTTCCACCAAGCTCTTCCAGGCTTCATCCCCTAAAACCAACGGAGGCTGTACATTATCAAAATTATGACACTTGACATCAAGTATTCCATTTAGTAAGAATCTGTGCTAGGTCCTCTTAGTACTTTCTCATCATGATATTATGTTTTTTTGCCCATTACAAATTAGAATCAAGAGTCTAGAATTTTAAAAATCATTCACTCATTGTTTTGCTCATCCATTGGATCACGACCTTAATTGTGATAGCTCTTGTAGGATTTTGGTTCTCTTCAATCCAAATTTTGGTTTAGCTCTTACATTTGTTGCTAGTCAACAGAATGGTTGCTCAATTACTGAGAAATGATCTTTTCTTCAGCTGTCATATATGTGTCAGATAATTGTGGAGAGAGAAGGAGTTGTGGAGGCAACTTAAAGCTGAACCCATCTTCAGGGTTGTTGTAGTAAGGAACTCCAAGAAGCAATTAGAGCCTTTAATCTGAGAAGGGACAGAGATTTAATAGACATGTCAATGTAGCTCAGGAAGCTATCAAGCTTTATGAAAGCTCTTAGATCCTGATGTAAATTGATCAGGTAAAACTTTTTGGAGATATGCTGCAGTTTCAAGTTAATAGAGTTCAGAAGCAGCTATTGATTGAAACAGTTGGAAAGCTGGAAATAAGAAAGTCCTTCAGGAGATGTGGGGGCAAATCATCAGGGCCTGATGGTTTTACTTCTCAATTCTTTGCTGAAGTTACATTGTGATGCAACTCTTTACTACTAATGAAGGTCTCCAGAAGAGCCTGGTCATGGAGGGGCTTCTCTCAAGGTAAAATGATGTAAAATGTATTATTTTTGCTATTTAGGTTCGGCTGGAGCCTACTAGTAGTCCAAGGCAGATAATGACAAGTGATTGTAGCAGAGTATGTTAGAAATTGAATCTGTTAACACATGTATGGCACAGAGCAGATGAGAAATGGACAAGCAGCCCCATACAATATCAACACATTCCAACCACCCAAAAGAAACAAAAATAACTACTGAATACTTTTGCTTTTCAAAATCGGTTAAGGATTCTCCATTTCTCATGGTGTTCCCCCTGGTGTCCTGACGAATTTCAACAATTGATTTATGGAAACGAGATCCTTATCAAGGCTGAGATTTATTGGGGTACCAAGAGGAGTTTCTTGAGGGATAAAGGATCTTCACTCCTAAAATCAATCCTCCATTCCAGACCTGATACGGAATAATTCAAGAAAAAAACCCTCTGTTCTTTTTCATTACATAAATAAAGGTCATTGTCACACAAGAAATGCCCGATTAAAGTAACTAGAGAGTTTCTGTTGCAAATAGAAATGACAAAATATTTAACTAATTAAACTTAATCAAATCACACATAATGACAAATACTGCAATAATCTAA
Organism: Melaleuca alternifolia; assembly: GCA_019926035.1. NCBI lineage: Eukaryota > Viridiplantae > Streptophyta > Magnoliopsida > Myrtales > Myrtaceae > Melaleuca > Melaleuca alternifolia. The sequence continues at coordinate 1,140,467 of JAGKPW010003057.1, forward strand.
AGAAACTGTGCAATCTTCTTTACGCTGTTATATATCTTTATGCATGCACTGTGTGCCCAAATTAGTCGTTAGAATTACAATTTAATTAAGACTTTTTGGAAGTACAAGTGATTTCTCACAAGGAAAAAAAGTACGTCATCAACAAATGTATCATTGTAATGACTATGGGCTCCACCGTCACATGCAAAATGAGATCCATAGATTCAACCTCTGAAGTTTAACTTCTACAATTGTCGATTCTCAAAAGTCTCATCAACTTAATCTACTCCTCTCAGAAACTGATGTCTCCCAAGGTAGCGTGACAGAAAGTGTACTATGGGAAAAAGGCATGTTACTCTTATCCGGAGCCGTTCAACTCTGTTTAGGCCATGGAGATGTAAAGTCAAATAGTATATGTTGGTTCACAGAAATTAGAAACGTATTTTCAGAGAAAATCACCGACTAAGGGAAGTCTCCACTTTTTAAAGGCACCGTGATTTTCAATCAAGTATGCAACGATTAAGAAAGTTCACAGAGATAACATCTGGGAATTATCATGTTATGTGAATGAAAACATGCATACCACTGAAATAAACCATGACTAACCATTTTGCTGCTTTGCAATTTTAACTCTAGAAACTTGAGCATCAATCTGAAGGCCTTCAATCTTTGGCAAAACCCACTTGGGTGCTTTACCAAGCCAGAGAGCAACATCTCCAACCTTCCGTTTAAAATCTGGGTACTTGGGACTCACCTGTAAAACGCCAGACATCTCTGAATAAGACAAGTTGGATTAATCAAATGAAAGAAACAAGTCTCGGCGAACGGTCATCACCAATCCACAGTGCTTATTATCACGGTTATCCCACCAGTCTGTCGGATTATTGATGAGGTCCTTCCATGGCCCTTCCTCATACTTCTCAGTAACTGAATAATAGTGACAATGACCATAGAAAATCAACCCATAGTAGCTATGTAATAACTTAAATAGGAGGGAACAATGAGATTCGCCAATAGATCAAGTCCTATCTTATCTGATTGTGGGCATTTTTCATTCAGGTTATTATCCATTTAATGGCTGACTTACTGCTCAGAGCAACTCTTTCAGATTTTTCATGTCGACATTATGGACCCTTCTGATAGTCTTGTAAATGTTTTAGCTAAAATATTAACTACAGTGGCCTCTTCCCACCATGTAGGGTAGCACACATGGATCTTTTCAGATCATTTTGCATATTTTTTGAATGATGTCTTCAATTAGATCTCAAATCAAAATATTAGGTAAAAGATTCTTTCCTTTTCACACAAAAGGTTACAGACTGTCACAATGATATCCACCTTTTGGAAAGTTCCACCATTGGCAAGTGCTACCTAGAAGATCCTCCAACACCTGAGGGTATAATCCAAAAAATTGTTCCTCAAGTTTAGGGACCTCAACATATTCATATAACTAAGAGACGGAGTTGATGTATATTATAGTTTCCTACAGAAGGATTTTGGAGGATCGTTTACGTGGGAATAAGAGCCACATACTAGTCTTTCCTACCCCAACTTGAACAGAAGGGAACTTAGACTAAAAGGTATAGACAATACCAACAACAAAAAAATTGGGTAAAGAAACAGCAAAGAAGAAGAAGAAATGCATCTCCATCAGATTTTCCCTACAAACATGCAAGTTATTTGCCTAAATTGATAGTTTGTCTGTATATATAAATGCAGCATATGAGTTTGTGCATGTAAATTATCATGTAATCACCATTTAGGCATAATTCGCCCAAAATTTGTCAGGGCACATGTCTGAAGCTTAGCTTCACTAGAATAACTAAGATAATGGGATGTTATTTTATGCACAGAGGTCTTCATAAATTAAATAAAGATAGAACCACTAAGATTCAAGCAGAAATTACTGCTTAAGGGTCTCAGAATGGACTTGTATGTTTCCATGGGGTAAGCAAGCAGAGTTGAAGACCACAGATCTAGGGCCATACCAGTACAACTGCTAGAAGACTTTTCGTGTCTATGAGTTACAGAGCTCTTTTTCAATTGAGAAGATCCTTCAACAAAGTTAATGCTGTGTACCATCACCTGATAAACCCAAAGTAACAAAATAAGCTTCAGTTGTAAAGTGAAAGTACAAATGTGGACACACTGAATGCACAAGGAAAGAAACAGAAGTGAACCGTTTCCTCTTCATAACTTTTGGAGAAGTAAGAACTAAATTATCATCATCATTATACATCAAAAGGAAGAGATGCCCATGCTGCCCCAAGCGACAATCAAGTTGTATACCAGATACTGGCAAGTGTAACAGGTATACCAGGTTTAGGCTGTTCTGCAGACTAAATACCCAAAGTATGAAAATTGGATGCCTCCATAGAAACGTGGGTGACTAAATTTTTTATAACCATTACAATGTCCCTTACTTCACCCAAAAAGAAAAAACAGAAAAATCATAAAAGAGATGTGTCGTTTTTTCTCCTTCAAGCAAGTCAAACCATATAAAGCTATGATTTTCATCAGACTAAAAAAATCAAAACTGTATCCAAAGTTCCATACTGCTAAGGCCAAATGAGATAGCCGTGGGACCCATTCACAGCACAGTAACAGATGCATCAGAATTTCCCACCCGTATTTACAAAGATACATCCCTGCCGATCCTCCCTAAGAAGCTCGCAAGCTTTAGACTGCATTAGTATTTTACTAAGCACAAGTTGATAATTCAAAACATAACACATACTCCAAAGTTCGAAGATTTCCTGTTAGAAAAATAACTAAACAACAGCAAGTTTTTTTAAAGCTGGACCGTATTTCCGGACTTCATGTAAGATGTCAATAACAAAGCAAAATTAAGAGGATCATCCAACTTCAACATTCTAACCTCATATCATAAGACCAAAGGCAACGAAAATCAAACGTTACAGGTTGAAGACTTGTGCAATAAACATTATATGCCGTAATAACCTCATGACCAAGAACTGATTTACTTATGTTGTGGTGTCACACTAGAATATACAGTACAACTGCATAATGTGCATGAAAGTGTAGCATTCCGAACCTTTTGCAGAGATGCTTACATTTACTACGGTGAGCCTTTGAGTAATTTTTGTGATTTCTTATATTTGGTGTGGGGGGTGTGCAAGAGGATACACCATGATACCTCAAAATCTTTCTGCATTTTGATAAATAGGTCATCCAAAGGATCCCTAGTGGTCAAGATCCAGAGGACTAGGACAAATGATCCATCATCTCCAGGTGTTCAGGCTTGTGATGCAGGTATTTAGCAGATTGCTTTAAAAGGCTACTGATATTTCACTGATGTGGACATAATTTCAGTAAGAAAGGTATCTATCCTAAAAGTATGAGTTGTTACTTGCAAGGGTTATCAAGACTAAAAACCATCTCATGCTGAATCTGTCCTTTTGGATAACAGGATCAAAAGATAAGCCCATGCTGACTTTTGGGTGCAAGCTCAGATTACCTAAGTTGAGTGAATTTCCTTAATAACAGAAGCATTAATCATGTCCTCTATACTCATATTGAACTGAGAAAACTCTAAATAAGAAGCAGATTACCCCACTTCAAATAGTATAAGAAACATAAGACAAAAGGAAAAAGCAACACATGAATTGCCAATGGACCTTTGAACTAGAATTCTAGAAGTACTTATTTAACTAGAATACATGTGATAACAAGAAAATGTTTTATCTAGATCTAAACTGGAGATCCAAGTTGCTTCGAAAGCTAAATAGTAAACTGAAGATCCAAGTTTAACACACCTTCTATGAGTCTACCCTATTTCAAACATTCTGCAAATGAATCAAAGATAACAAGTGAATGCGCCGTCTTATCGGTAAGGCTTTTAAATATTACAAGAGAAATATAAGTTATCTTTCATAGTCAATTGTATTACCTCATAAACAAAGAAAAAGTTCTCCAACTATAAGTTCTTTATAATTTACAATGCTCTCCCACCCCTCTCTCTGCATTGTCAAACTAGAATTCTCCTACATGTTTTCCTTCAATAGAGCAAGGAAATTGATGTCAATAATGTTGTTAAATTGAGATCTTACACAATATAGTTGTTAAGGATCACCTCTCTCTAGTTCATATTGCCTTGTTTTCAGATTTAAACTTTTACAAGGAGAAGGAAATGAAAGAAAAAAGGATGGCAAAAGTTTTGTGTAAATTAGCATGGTTATAGGATTAACTTATTGCGACTGAATGAATTGATGCATCTAACATTATATTAGGAGCTTTTTAGCACTGATCTAATTGTTCATTCAATTTAGCATTGATATAGTTGTTCTGTCAACTAGTATTTGTATAAGTAACTCAAAATAATATCCCAATAAGGTTTAAGCCTCTTCTAAAGCTTAAATTTCTGGTGAACCATGAAAGTCACACATATCAATTTTTTAGCGCATCATACTGCCACAGAGGATAGTGACTGATTGTGAGGAATCAATCAAATACATAGTGGATCATGGTTGATTCAATAATTCTGGCTCACCTTCCACATGAGTTCAAGTCAAATCATTTTGAAGATGGACCCAACAGTATTTTACAGTTTGATACCTAAATTGAATTATTTCACTGGGTAGCTCTATACAAAATTCCATTTATCCCCCATCATATCTTTATATATTTTGTAGGATTCCCCATCCCTTCTATAAATTACTATATCTCAAAACATTTATGCCTATACAGAAGCAAAGAAATTCATATACATCAATGCAGATTGAAAAGAAACTCTGCTGTCTGATTTTTAAATGTACTAAAAGATACATAATTTGTTTCTACTCAAACAGCAAAAAGGGTAACGCGACAACAGCACCCTACTCAAAAAGTTAAGAGGAACCCACAATCCAAGGATGTCGTGTCTTCAAAATTACAGTCCACAGATTTACCTGGACTGCGGTCTGACCCTGGTTAACATCCAGTGGGGGTGGATTTGAACTCAATTGTCCAGCAATACAGACACGATCGTTTTCTCTCAGATGTGAAGCCGCAACATGAGCCAAATCACCTTCAAATGTGATAGGAATCCTGTTAAGAAGACGGTCAAAAGGATTTACAAAGTGCTCTTGGTGGGATACTTGCAGCTATCAACCCAAAACAGCATGTCTATTCAGCATAAAGCAAACCCAATACATCTTTCCACATAATCCATGGGAGGCCATGCATATTATCAGCATTAATTTTAATGGTGATTTTAATACAATAATGGACAAACATGTAACCTAGAATACCAGAATAATTGCTAAGTGATCTTACAACCATTGAAAAACTCATGTCCCGAAATAACGAGAATAAATCGCACATTTTCTCTTTCTCTACATAAATTAAACTGCTTTGACTTCTCCACGCGCATGCTCCTAGCTTAGTATCTCAGAAAGGAACAAAAGCCAGAGAAAGCCAAAAATGAGGAATGGCCAGACGAACCAGAGAGGCGGGGAGTCCGGAGACTCGTCGCGGGTGACGACGGTGTCCGCCCGAAGCTTGCCGTCGGGACCTTTCTGGGATTGAACCGGCATGCGGATGCGACCGATTAGGGTGACGGAGTTGGCGACCTTGGCCTGAAACGGTATCTCGCTTGGCCTCGGCCAATCGACGACGGCGGGGGAAGGACCAGAACCGCCATCCCTGGACGCTTCATTAGCGGACTTGGCCACCGGGGCGGCATTGGAATTCCATGCCACGGCGGGTGAAGCTGTCCAGTGGCGCTCGAAAGAAGAGGAGGAGCAGAGACGCAGTAGTGCTGGTACGGCGGCGCAGGACGACGGCGACGAAGCAGCTCGCCCGAGTGGTCGAGCGAGCGAACTCATTTCAGCTTCCTCTCGAATTTGCACGCAGACAAAGATGAGACCTTTCTAATTAGCAACCGAGCTCTCCATGAAGATCATAATTTTATTTTCTTATATAAAGAAAAATCAGGAAAATTGTTATTAAGTGAGAATTAGGAAAATTGTTCACACTTTTCATTACTATAAATAACAGAATTTAAAATTTAAAAAAAAGTCAAGATTTTTAACTTGCTAATGAGAAACAATTTAAAAAATAACCTTCACGAAAATAAAAATTTGAAAATACAAATTCGTTTTTATTTTTGCTAGAAATTCGGCATTAAACCTTTTGAAATGTACAATTAAATCCTAAACTTATGATCAACGTAATCCAATTCTAAACTTTTTTCCTTGTTGACGAGTGCATTAAATCCAATCATTATGACCAAGTGTAATAAGACTTTTGTGTCGATAATTTCCTCATCGTGCAATAATTTTCAAGCATAAATCTCCATCCTTGTAACATTCTCATGAGTGTTTTGAATTTAACAATACTAATTAAATAAACTTACGATTCAATCGTGTTATGTAAATAATGTTCATGAGATTTTAGTGAACTTTTCTTTCATATGAATTATCGATGTATCCTTAATTGATAACTTTCTCTTGTGGTTAATCAACATTTGAAAAGGAAAAATAATCATAAATTCTTGAGGTCAATGACCTTTCAACCCTCAAACGAATCAATACCTATAAATTTTTGAAGTGCCTATTATTATTATCCACTGTAGGCTTCTCAATCAAGAAAGAGGTGACCTTAAGTACATACATCGTACCAAAACCATGTGTAAGAACAACCCCCAAAAGGACACGCTTTGATGAAAATTCACGTAAGTTTCACTAAGCTGATGAACGGGACTGCATGGCCACCAAGGAAGCATAGATACCATCCTGAATGTTCATCAAGGTCTCATGCTTCCCCTTCTCCGCAATGACCCCGTTCTTCACCACCGCTATCAAGTCCGCGCCCTTGATCGTGGACAGCCGGTGCGCCACCACCACCGTGGTCCTGTCCGCCACGGCCCTGTCCAGCGCGTCTTGCACGACCCGCTCAGACTCAGCATCGAGAGCGCTTGTAGCTTCGTCGAGGAGCAGAATCTTCGGAGCCTTCACTATGGCCCTTGCGATTGCCACCCGTTGCTTCTGTCCGCCCGAGAGCTGCACGCCTCGCTCACCGACTGCTGTATCGTAACCCTGATTGTGGGCATAAACTCTATTTCAGTGATTTTTTCGTACCTCGTTTGTACTAATAGTTCTGCTCCTACACTGTTGGAAGCAATTCTATTATCGTTTCATGTCGTTCTACAAATCATTCACAGGACGACTTGACGACGACGCTGGCCTAAGAACAGCTAGTTTTGACCACCTGATAGACATATGCTATCCCGACAATATGGAGACTCTTTTGGTGGATTGGGAAAGAATATGTGACTCGCCCTTTTTCTCAAGTAATTCTTAGTCCTAGATAGGTACACTCAAGACAGGAAAGGCAATAGGAGTCTTACATTTTGTAGGCCGCTGATGAAATTGTGAGCATTTGCAGTCTCAGCAGCGGTGACAATCTCCGCTTCTGTCGCGTTTCCTTCTTTTCCATAGGCAATGTTTGCTCGGATCGTGTCGTTGAACAGCGCAGGCTCCTGGCTCACTAGACCCATTTGCTGTCTCAGCCACTTCAGCTGCAGTTGCCGGATGTCTGTCCCGTCCAATTTGATCTGTCCTGAATCTGGATTGTAGAATCTCTGCAACAGTGAGATCACAGTCGACTTCCCGCTGCCGCTTTCCCCGACCAGCGCAACTGTCTGACATTAACATGTTGGGTGTATTCCTTATTAGATGCTACTATCCCGAGCTGTAACAAAATTAATTAGCAGCACGTCGAAGCCTTAGACATGTCATACCTTTCCCGATTTGATCGCCAAGCAAAGATCTCGGAATATTTCCATTTCGGGTCTAGCGGGATATCTGAAGCTGACGTGTTCAATTTGAATCTCTCCCCTGACATTTTCAAGTGTGGTTCCGGAATCGCTGCTTGCATTAATTTTCGATTTCTGGTTGAGGATCCCAAATACAGAAGCTACAGAACTCTTTGCTTTACTAGAATCAGGGACGAGGGAAGTGGATTGAGACACCGACCATGCCGACATAAGGAGAGCAAAGAAAACCTGGTACAAAATATCCACATTAGCATGGATATGGTTATGTCCTCAATTGTCAAATCATGCAATTAATCGAGTGATTATGGGATGAGGATGCAGTACTCGAAAAACGGCAGCTGGGGTTGTCTTTCCATCTTCAATTAGTCGTGCTCCGGCATAGAAACTGACGGCATACACAGAATACATCAAGAAGAACGATGCCCCAAACCCAATCCCGCTTAGCAGGCCCTGCTTTATTCCTGCTCTAATCGGGCCACGACATTTCTGCATGTACAGCTCCATCACCCTATCTTCTGCACAGAAGGAAGCCACTGTCCTAATGCTTCCCACCGCATCAGCCGCAACATTGCTCGCTTCCTCATACAGTTTCTGTTACCAATTTTTGATTTTGTTTTTTAACTATAAAGTACCAACTAAAACGTTTTGTAGCTAGTCGCAAAACATGTGTCAGATTATATACAAATTGTAAGAAGTAGGGACGATTGGTCAAACCTTTGCATCAGCGCTGAATCCTTGCAGGAACTTCACTTGGACATAACCATTTGACAGCATCACGGGCAGCGACGCAAGGACTACAAGAGCTAGTTGCCAGCTTGCCACGAAAGCAATAGCTACGCCAGCGATAGTCGTGGCAATGTTTTGAACAAGCAAACTAAGAGCATCTCCAACTAAACCGCGGAAACAAGCAGCGTCCGAAGAAAGTCTCGCACCTATTGCACTGCTAGAGTGATCGCTTCTGTCAAACCAACTTATTTCCATGTAAACCACTTTCTCAAAGCACATGGACCGGGCCCGCTGAATCAATTTACAGCCGGCAACCGCAAAGAAGTAGGACTTTAATGGGTGCACTAGCAGAGATACAAGTGCAAGAACAACAAACATCAGTGCCCAAAACTGCGAATCTTTGTGGAGTTTATGAGGCGGCTCATAGAAGGTTTTGATTATGTATGACAGCAGAACCCCAAAAATTGGCATTATCACCCCAGCAGCTATAGCAGCTATTGTGCCTAGAAGTAGGACAGGAATCTCCGGCTTATTCAGCTGAGCCAGGTGATACAACGGAACGTCTGGAAGTGCTTCTGAAGGAGGAAAGCTGGAATCAGTCGGCACTGTTTCCGCAGCATCTATCCCACTTAGCACACCAAACACTGAAAATGAGTGGCGGGAACTGTTTCCAAAGCCAGATGACTCCTGACTCATGGATCCAAGGAAGGATATGCGCTGACTCGAATGTCTTCCTGAGTCCAATATTAGTTCTGGCCTGTCTTGATCAGGCATTGCACATTGTTCGTTGTTGACTTCTTGTAACCGTACAAGCTGTGAATACACTCCATCAGGGTCCTTGATAAGCTCGGAATGTGAACCTGACCATTAAGGAATAATTGTAATGCAGTCCTGAAAGCTGGTTAATACTTCGATTGCAGTATATGAAGGCTTTGATGATTAAAATGGTTATGCTAGAAGTAATGTTTTCAGAAGTCTCTGGTAAAATTCAATTCATTAGACTTTAAAATGATCAGAAACTCTTACCCATCTCAACGATCCTTCCTCGATGAATCACAGCGATCACATTAGCATTCCTCACTGTACTTAAGCGATGAGCTACAATGATGGTTGTTCTGTTGACCATGAGCCTGTCCAGGGCCTCTTGCACGATCCTCTCAGATTCTGCATCAAGGGCGCTCGTGGCTTCATCGAGAAGTAAAATTCTCGGGTCTTTGAGAATTGCTCTGGCAATTGCAATTCTCTGCTTTTGACCTCCTGATAGTTGAGTTCCATGCTCACCGACCATTGTTTTCAACCCCTGAACAGCAAGAGCTCGAAATTTCAAGGTTTCAGACTAGTTTCACCTTGTAAGAAGTAAAAGAAGGAAATCGTCCCAATCAAAGAAAATGGCCAATGAACCTGGGGTAGTTTCTCAATGAATTTGGCGGCATTGGCAAGTTTGGCAGAAGCCCATATTTCTTCATCAGTTGCGCCGTCCTTTCCATAAGAAATGTTATCTCCAATGCTTGAAGTGAACAATACAGGCTCTTGGCTCACAAGGCCAATCTTCTGCCTAATCCATCTCAGCTGGAACTCCTTCAGATTAATCCCGTCAATGAGCACTTCACCGGCTTGGGGGTCGTAAAACCTCTCAATCAAACTTATTACCGTTGATTTTCCACTCCCACTTTCCCCAACAAATGCTGCATTAGTTCCATGCGCTATTGAGATAGAAAACCCGTTTAGTACTTGTTCCTCAAGCCTCGCAGGGTAACTAAAGTACACATCCCTCAACTCGATGTCCCCCCGGATATCTTCTAACATATGTCCACTGGTGTCGTATGAATCTATCAGTGGCTTTCTCTCGATCGCTTTGAACATCTGGAATGCAGCAGCTTGTCCTGCAGCAAATGCACTGAGGTATGGAGATGCCTGACCTAAAGACCTGGGAAGCAAAGCTTAAACAAATCAGTCCATCCGGCATGAAAAATTTGCCGAATCACATTCAACATCCCAGAGAAAAGAAGCAATTGCATACATGGACCCGGTCAGCACTGCAAAAATGATGTTCAAGACAGCTCCTCCCGAGTATCCTTTCTCGAGTACCATTTTCGCCCCAAACCATAAACCCATGGCGTATGTGCAAAGCATTATGAACATAACCACCCCAAAACCAAACCCTGTGGCTAAACCCTCTTGCACACCCGACTCATAAGCCTTAGTCAGTGATTTATTATATTTGGCTATTGCTAGCTTCTCTCCAGTAAATGATGCAACCTGCAGAGGTATTGCCATATTGGGACATAAACTGATTATAGTCAGAGCAAGGAAATTGAAAAGAAGGATGGTCCTACCCTGCAAGATTTGACTTACAGTTCTTATTGACCCGATTGTCTGTTCTACCACGGTTGCTGCAACTGAATAAGCTGCTTGTCCCCTTGCAGCCAGTTTAGATATGATGATGGCCATAATCGCACCAGAGATGACGAGGGGCGGGATTGAAGACAACATGACCAGGGTAAGTAGCCATCCCTTGGCAAAAGCTATGACGAAACCTCCTATGAATGTCGCGATCAGCTGTATAAACTTTCCAACCTGAAGCAAAGTGCATCAAGAATTAAGGGGACACTGTCAATTCCAAAGCCAAAGTGTACAAGGCATTAGAAAGTGCATTTGCCAAGGAAAGTGCGAGCAAGAACAACCCAACAATGTTTGACTTGTTCTGCTACATAAATACCTTTTCACCCATGGCATCTTGAATTAGAACGGTATCCCCAGACATCCTTCCAATTATCTCGCCGGTGTTAATTTCTTTATCAAAGAAGTCAATGTCTTGCCTCAAAATTGTTTTGAGGTATAAGCTTCGTATCCGTGCGGCCTGTCTCTCTCCAGTTACCATCCAGCAGGCAAACTCTAATGATAACCAAAAAAAAAAAAGCGAAGGGCCGTGCAGTTAAGAATCATATTTTTCTTAAATGGCACGTGTTCAGGTTCACTGATGCAAGTATCCCAATGCACTTACGCAAAAAAGATGCCACCCCCGACCCCAGAGCCAAGTAAACGAACTTGAGACACACCTGTAAATTTAGACCTTGAGTTAATCTCATCAAGATCACTGAGCTATAGATAAACATTAGCAAGAGGGAAAAATGAGAGCTTTTCTAGGTAAAAGAGAAATGCATTGTAACAATTTCTTCGAAATGAACCTCCTGCAAAATTTTACGTAGATAAACCAAACGCCAAGGAAAATTCGCAATTCATCACAACCTTGAGCTTTACAATCCAGACGCCTAGGGAAAGAAGACGCTACATAAGTGCAAAGCCTGCAACAGAGTACCTTGGAAACATCATGCATTAGGAGGTTGTGCTTCGCACTCTCTCCAAAAGAATCAACGAGCCATCCAAAGAGTAGCGTCATGAGAGGCAGAGTAACCCCATTTCCAACAGAGCTGATTGTTCCGGCTGACATTAAAAGGTAATCGGTGGAATCCGCGAATGAGAAAAGCTTGTGATACGGCACTGCTAAGGCGTGTTCCTGTTTCCTGGCACTCCTTGTGGCATCTTCCTGACCGCCATTTTCCTGAGGTGGCCCTCCCTCTGAAATCACCTCAAGTGAATACTTTGTTGGCATGGCAGCCTGTGTGATCTTTGCTTCAGTTTCCATACTGCTTTCCTCAGCCGTATCGGCCCCAACTGATGAACAAGAAAATGTTGGTCTCTTTCAGTGACGAGTGCGTCTGCTGTTTGTAATTGGAATCTGTATTAATACCTACCAAGATGGTCCACTCCTTAAAACAAAACGGGTTTACTTTGAAATCTGCTGAAATGAACTCTTCTCAGAAGCAAGATGGCACTAAATCAGTAACTGAAAGAAGAATCGAGTTATATTTGGTCACCATCAATAAACTGCTTTTAGACACAAAATGTGGTTTGATACAAGAAAAGAGAGGAAATCATGCACTAAGATCTGGACTGATGCTGAGACAGTCATGCCTGATTGGAAGTTGAGACTGTATGTATCAGAGAAAAAGGAGATTCAGAAATTCAAGAATGACTGAACTCCAGGAAAAGGATCTCTAGAAATTCAAAAAGGATGTCCAGAGTGTGCATTTCTGCTACAGAGAGTATCGTCGTACTCAGCTCTTGCTTCACCGGAACTTAGAGAGAGGGAGAGGGAGAGCGAATCTACTTCAGCAATGCAACAAAACTTGACTCTCCAGAGCATCATGCGATGCTATCAAAAGTGTGATGGGAACATCGTAGCTGACGGTTGAACTACAGCAGACACTGTGAAGCTATCATAGTGATAATGCCTTGAATTTTCTTGATTTATCTTTCATTTTCTTGGTAATCTGATAAGGTGGTCCTGACTTATGAAGGAGATGATTACACTTGGAAATCAAAGTTCCTTGATGACATAGATCCTCCAAATCACATCAACAAATCTTGAGGAAATACTAGATGAATTTGTTGGCGAACTATTTGAGCCAAAGAGATGGCCTTCTCTTTTTCTCTGCTAAAGTTCAGCCTTGTCAAGTGGTGTGACAATCACTTGCCAACGAAAACATCATTTTCATAAGGTCTCGCCAAGTCATATGATTATAGCTAACTCTATCATCATGAACATTATTATATTCGAAAGGATCAAAGACCAGGTGATGCTTATTGGTTGATGCAGATTATACGCTACGTAATCCATCAATTTGAAAGACTCCTTTACTGCTAAAAACTTCATACATTTGGACTTATTGCTGGACAAACATAATCATCTTGGATTGTAATAAACAAAGTGATTATGACCGTCATCGGCACCATGCAGTGATAGCGATATCGTCTTTTAAAATCAAGATCCTGCTTCCTTCGGTCAAAGGAAGAAGAATAGGTGCTAACCTTGTCTCCTTCCATTGGATCAAACTAGAGAGTCTAGAAAACTATTCTGACTTCATTTTTCATGTTAAACTCTCTTGTTTGTCAGAGAGTAGTTGTAACATCATATGTTATCCTCCGAAATCTTGCCTTGTGGACGGACGATATCGAGAGTTATATACGTCATCGATCTTTCTTAAGATTGTCTCATTTGCTAGCCCAGTTCAACATCTGATGAAACGGCTTTGGGGCATATGGCAATGGCATATATATTGGCTGTTGGAGAGGCAGATCATCCTCCTGGAGTCAAGACAGGACTGAACAGCACATAGGATTGCTCATGATGATTTTATTCAGATTCGATGGTTAGACTAAACTTCAAATCACAATCCGTCAGTTGTCTTATGTAAAATATAAAATCGATTAGGTGTAGAAGGAATCTGGTATAAGTAAAAGGCCAAAAGACACCCTCTCTTCCACATCTGTCTGTTGCATCATGTATCCTCGTAGCTCCAGTGCCTGGTCCCGGCCAGCCTTCTAGAGTTCTGCTTCCATCAATGAACTGACATTTCTTTTGCATCAGCAAAGCGCACTAGAAGTCATTAATCTTGTATAAAATTGGGTCCTTGATCTTTTTAGTGGGTGCAATCAAATTGCGGACTTTTCAAAAGCTTGTATGGCTACCTAAGACAGCGCTGCATACGTAATCGCGAAATTAAGTATGATTTGGCCAGAATCAAGGTGGGGTTCCTCCCTAGTCGAGAGTCGCGAACATGAATTGGACGAACGACCTGAAATTTGAAGATTGCACAAATCTTCATCAGCTGAGACGTCATATCATATAAACAAAATCTCGATTCTCATTAGCAGTTCACCACCGCTTGCACACTCGAATCATTGGCCATATCGAAAATTTCTTCCTTTAACGTCACGCGGTTTCTCTATCTTTTGCACGAACGTACTATTCTCCGAAGTCGATCGTGTCACCCTGCATACACCCTCTTCTCTTCTCCACACACTGCCCACGCGATGGATTTGTCTCTGAGATCAAACCCAACTCCGGATGCGGTTCGTATGTATACCTTCGTAGCTCGACCGAAGCGTCGCAGGCGCCGCGAAATCGCATGAATCTCAATGCGGAGACAACGTAGGAAGATCGCGAATAACGGGAATACCATGAAGGAGCTCGGGAAGCGTTTCGCGTTGTAAGCTCATATTCTTTGCTTCGAAGCGTCGGCGGGAAGAGCGGAGCCATTCCCTTCGTACCGAGCACCGCTTCGGAAGGCGGGTGGTAAAAGCGGGCAAACCATACATTTTACATCGAAACCGCCCTTCCCTTAGGGCAGCATGGGGGTGAAAAAGAGGACAGACAATTACGAACGGGGTTTACCGCAACGGGGTTCGAAAGCTACGTTAGTTTTATGAAAAATATTACGTCTTTTTAAAAAAATATATTCTTTAGAAAGAATCTTTTAGGAAAATAAAAATATCTTTTTATAATCAGTTGAAACCTGAAGTGAACTAATTCTTAGATATTCGGTTTGATTTTCTGAGGAAAATTACCAAAAAAAACTAATTTTTTAGCTTTAAAATGCTTTTATTTTTTTAATAATATCATATTTCCTTTTTCTTTTTCTTCTTCCTCGATCAATTACCGGCCCTTAGAGTGGCTGGCCACTGGCCTGAGATTAAGAAAAAGAAATAATTTAAAATTGATACATAATTAAAATCTTGAATTTTAAAAAAATAAAATAAGATAAAAGGAAAATGAGTCTGGTAAAAGAAATTACTTGATCTAGAGGTGAAAGAGGTGAAAGAAAGAGTGGAAAATATTTTTCTGCTTTTTGGAAAGTAAAAATTATATTCCCACGTTTGAAAGTGTATTTTCCATTAGAAAAATATTTTTCTTGATTAGTTTATTTTTTTAAATTAAAAAACGTTTCTTTGAAAATATTTTTCCGTGAAATAAACAAGATTAAAATAAATCCTACTATCAAAGCTCATCATCCGTGAGAAAAATCACTTACAAGTTTTTTTTTTTGGCCCATGTCAAGTTCAAGTTAAGCTTTAGCGGTTGTCGCAAGAAATCCGGAGCAATAATCGATCACCTCTAGTCTCTAGAATCACATTCAGCATCCATCATCGATCGAGGGATTGATTTAGGTCTCATGTCGTCGGGTTAAGTCCATCATAAGTACCGCAATAGTTATTGTCATATCAAAATTATGATATCTAAATATAACAGTTTTTACTTAGAAAATTAAACAAGATAACACTTTCAAACACATTTGCGATGTCAAGGTCGTATAGAAATTGTGCTTAGATGCGCATACCTAAGCATGAACATCAACCAAACATGAAGTTCCGAGCATCTGATCATGTGCATACAGTGCGAACGTACGTTGTCGGAAAGCTTGGCCGACCTCCGCAAGTTTGCCTAGAAGTAGAAGAGGCTCCTCTTCTTGTTGAGTTAGACTGCAGGAATCCCGTTCTGCGCGAACAAAATTCAAATGCAGTGAGGCGAGGAAGGACCAAGATGCCCCCCATTTGTCCTTTGAGAGCGAGTGCGTGAGTGGGGCGCAGTCCCTCCTCGCCTGCTTCTTCTGCTTCACCAACCCTCCCTCGAGAGTTGGAAGAGGACGACACCCAATCGCGGCGATGACGACGATGAAGAAGCTCCGGTGGGCCATGGACGGCGGCTTCTGGGACCTCGACCTCTCCACGCCCGTCACCCTCGACGGGCTGGCCCGACCCGTGCCCGGGAACCCACTTCCCTTGGGCCTATCCAGGGGAACCCGCCTCTCTCGGCCGAAGCAGATCGACTTCATGCAGCGTTTCATGGCCGCCCCTTTTGTCCCTTCTTTCTCCGGCGACCCGGCTCGCGGCGGGGCCGGGTTGGCTCTCCAGAGGGTTCTTACCGTTCCCTTTGGGGAGAACTGGTAATATTCTTTTCTTGTTGGTGACATGTGTCTTGTCTTGTTTCGATTGCTAAGGAGATGGAGCGAGATTGTGTTCGTTTGTTGTCGCCTCATTTTTCTGTGGGCGTATGTGGGGTAGACTTTGTGGTGAAAGTGAGCTTCTATTCAGGAATTGCTACTGGGAATCCTTGGTTAATTTTGTAGCTTCATGTTTGATTTGATTATGTAATGAGTTGAGCTGCATTTGTGATGTAATCATAGGTTCATGACTCGAAATTTTATGTATTTTTTGGAAACAGATGTTAGTTTCCAAGTAGTTCTTTTTACTTCCAGATACCAATTTCAAGTAGATTTTGTGGTTTTTTGCCCCCTTTTCTATGATAATCAAGTCCCTTCCCGTTATACGCTTGAACCACATCTAAATCATTTCCTTTGCCCCCCTAAGCTGATCCAATGATGTTTAAGATGTGATGGTAAGAGTATGGTTATATTAGGTTTTTCACGAGTCAGTAGAGGAAAAAAATATTCTGGCATCCAAAGAGATCAACATGTGACCTGTGCTTCTTTGTGTCAATCTTGATGGCGTTTTGTTGCTTGATGATGATTTCAGTGGTCAGATGTTTGTGTTGACTGATGTTTTGGAACTTAAAGCTTTTCAGGTTTGTTACTTTATTAGGTCAGTTCAATCTTCAGAAGTTTGTATCTTCTGTTAAAAAAGAAAGGCTATTGCGAGAGCAGGACTCCACTTGGTGGCAAGGCATCGGGAAGCATCTACGGGATAAATCTTTGTATGCCTTGAATTTTTGCTCAGAGATGCTGTTAACATCTGAAGATGCACTGCTTCTTAGCTTAGAAGAGTATGGTGACAAGAGGACGCCTCGCAGGAAGGCAGTTTTTCATCACAAGGCAAGTTCAATGAGCGACCTAGTCATATGTTCAGAGATTTCAGTTGTCAAATAGAACTCTCAATTATAAATGGAAATCATAATTTCTTGACTTGTGAGTAGTAGATTAATTCGAATTTGGAGATAATGGGAAATGCCAAAATTATTGACGAATGAATTATATAGATGTAGTATAAGCTAAATGCAAGGCAATTTAAGGTGGTGATACATTTTGTTTGCAGTTTCCACATCACAATTTGCTGGTAGAAGCATTTTCCCCAGGACTTTTTGTTAGTAAGGATGGTACTTACTGGGATGTCCCACTCTCAATTGCTCTTGATCTCGCATCCATTGCTTCTGACTCTGGTACCAGTTATCATCTATCAATGCACCATAACTCAAGCTCATTGAGACAGTATGAGGGTAATGAAATAATACCTACTTGTGGAGTACCTGTCACACTTCTTCCTGGAACGGCCATTAGAGGTGCCTTTTCATTCAAGAAGAACATTGATTTATGGAGAAGTAACGCCCCAAAGTTTAAGCTGGTGCAACCATATGATGTGTTCCTCTCAAATCCCCACGTTTCTGCATCCGGAATTGTTGGTGAGATATTGTCTTTATGCTGTTTAATGAGACTTATCTAATAATCTGTCCTTTCTTAGATCTTTTTCCTTTGCAAAAGAGGAGTGAGGAAGATTGATTACCTGCAATATCAAATTGGTGTCAAGTGCACTTGATTTCCAAAGAATTGTGCAAGTTATCGATGTTATGCTCTTCAGAAAAAAAAATCTTGGCATTCGCCAGATTATTTAAATCGTTTGCAAGGTGACCTTGGACAAGCATTTTTCTTTGGGTCATCCGCAAGGTGTCCCCTCCATAGTATTTTTTTACCTGACTGGGGTCCCTGTACTTCACATGTGATTCAAAAACTATTTCCATCCAACTTCTTTCAAGCCTTGGGATGGATATTTGTGGCATGTTAAGTTGAGGTGGTTCTGTTTATCTTATGTCCGTTCTCTGTACTTTTCAACCAATAAGGGCAACTTATGAGTGGAGTATAGTCATGTCATATGTTAGATTTGGGACAAAATTAGTGTTTTGGGGCTATATCATCTATCTGCTAAAGATCCGGTCATATTTTGTTTTGAAGTGACTTGAAGTTGTATTTTACTTCTTAAGACTTGGTTTTGTCCATTTCTGAACAGGTGCTGCTGTGACAGCCTCCTTCGGGGATAATGCTGTTGAGTCACATGTAGCTGATATATCACAGGATCATACGGGAATCTGCTTTAATGCTCCTGCAATAAAATCCGCCCTAATAGGCGATGTTTTTGCAGCTGTTGCATTTACTGCTCAGCATGGGAACTTCCAGAGGCTTTTCCTAGATCTTACCCGTTTCCATGCCTGCCTAGATTTTCCTTCTGGTTCCAAGTTTCTAACTGGTGCTGTGCATTTAGCTCAAGATCTTCTAAATTCTCAAAGGCCAGAGCTAGAGACACTCCAGGCAATTTGTCCTAATGCGACCCTTTCTCTTCAGCAGCAGGTACATGCATTCCTTATATAAACTATCTTTATTAGAATGTAAGATAGCTGAAATTGGCCATGAAGAATTCTTGTCTTCCGATACTTTTGTCATCTTCTTTCCCATACCTTTTTCTCGTCATCTGTTTGTCATCTTCTGCTTGGGAAAACAGACACGGGGTGTGTTTGGGCGCTTTGTCAGTGGCTTAGAGGAGGGGCTTATTCTAATCAAATTCTCGATTTGTTTATTTAGTTAGGAGTGAATTTATTTTTAGATGTTCTCTGTGAAGTCTTAAGTGTGTCTTGAAGGGGGTAGAAGTCCATACAAGAGATAACTCCTCTTATCTGAGAGTGAATACTTGAGCGTAGGGGTCCATTATATGTGGTCCTGGTTCTGGAAAAAACAGTATTTAAATGTTCTTCGTCTCAATTAAAGTTCTTTTCAATGAGTTAGTTTAGGATGGTTCAAGCAAAATGTTTGGAGGAACCTCGGTATCACACAATCTTGAAGTATGACCTAAGCACGGTCTCGATTGTTTAATGAGAGAGTTATCGCCTGTTGAAACTGCACTTTGCAACTTTACATTGTTTTTGAGACTTTCTGTAAATGTTTGTGGGAAGCTTGTTATTATGATCCTGAAGAAATCACCTAATAACAATCTCAACCACATAATGAGAGAATTGTTGCCTTTTTTGAAACCCCACTTAGTAACTTTATATTGTTTTTGCCACCTTTTACTTGTTTTTCCTAGATTGGTGGACCTTTCAGTGTCAGAGTTGATTCGAGGGTGTCAGTTGACTTGAAGGACCAGGACCAACCTGTACGTATGGATGATTCAGTGTTCGCCCTCGAATACGCTCTGCAGGTTCTTGGTTCTGCCAAGGCTGTTGCTTGGTACGCTCCAAAGCGTCAAGAGTTCATGGTGGAACTTCGATTCTTTGAGACCTAACTGCAATGACTGCTTTTAATCTTGCATTAGAAGATTGTTGTATTCAAGAGAGTAGTTCCTGTTTCATTCTAGGCGATTTTCTGTGACGTGATTCAACCTAGAAGCATTTGCTCAGAGGTATCTATTGTCAGCTCGAGGTTGATCTTCTACCTAGCAATTTGAGTTTTAACGCAAAAACGTCAGAGGCAAAAGCTGAACATTAAGAATGATTCATATCAGGCATATGGCCAGGGGATGAGAATTACTCGCAAGTGCCTCGACTTGGTCTAAAAGCTAATTTGCTCTTTCCAAATGTTTATCAACCTAATTTAAATAATGAAAAAAAAAATTATTGCCAGATTTCAGAAACTGTAATTGCTTGAGCTTTCGCTTCGCCACCTTTACCTTCTCTGTCAGAACTCGAAACAAGGGCTTTTGTCGAGGAAATGGGTGGAATGACCACCACGACCCGACATCCCTGGCCATCTTCTTCACATACATGCGCAGAACCCATTTCAATCTTTGACAAACTAGAAAATCCCAATATCATGTAATCACATTAGAGGGGCAAGTCCAAGATAATTCTCAACGGATCCAATGAAGTTTATAGACATTGCATGTCTTGGTTAGTCAAAAGAGAACCCCATTCGTCCTAAACTATGCACAATGATATCGACGAACTGGTACATATAAGATGGCATTTTTGAACAGATACAATACCAAACTCTCTCTCTCTCTCTCTCTCTCTCTCTCTCTCTCTCTCATGAACGCATAACTCAGAAGTCATTGCTTGACCTTGTCTGCTTTCAGAATCCCGAGTAGCAATGAATGAGGAACTTGAATGTGAAGCAAAGTTAATCCTAGGAAACGGTCACAACGTTGGAAATTGGCGGTCGGAAAGATAACTGTCAAACCTGTACATAATCAAGCATTCCGAAGGCCATAGCAAAAGATCTACAGGAGATCATCTTTCAATCGTCAACATCTGGCATCAAAGTGACAAGGCCTCAAATTTTCATTTTGAAGCACGAAGCACTGTCTGCTTTCAACCAGCAAATGCAACAAATAATCTGGCTCCTCTAGTAGCATGGAAGCTTGCACTTGCTCACGGTATGACTCCTTCCCAAACTCTTGGGAGGGCAACCTGATGGAAGCTGCATGTGCTGTTCGATGTAATTGACAGCTACAAGACATAGCCCATGAGGTGGGGCAGACAACGAATATTTGGCCAACTCCTTCCGGTCCCGAGATGCTAAAATCATGGGAACAATACCAGGAGGTATTGCTTCCCTTCCAATTTGTACAAGCAGAGCAACCTTCACATGCAATTAATAATAAGTATTCAGAATTGCACATCCTCCATGAACAAAGCTAATTTTAGCTACTCTATTTTCATTAATTGTTAAACCGATGTACTTAAATTTTATCAAACGTTTCACAGATTCAGCTACATGATGAGAACAAAAAATTTAAATCTGCAATACGGAGCACTTTCATTTACCATGTTCCGCACTTGTCTATACATAAATCCAGAACCTTCAACCTCTATCTGCAAAAGAGCTCCCTAACAAAATATTCACAGATTAACAGCTATCCCAAAAAAATAAAAAAGTTAAAAAGAATCATAATAGAGAATAAAACTGCTGTAAAGAGAGATAAATGCTTTCTCCAATAATTAATACCCAACCAGCTCAGCAGAAACCCAAATGAGATAAGTATAGATTACCTTTTCAATGACATTAAAACTGAATATATTTTTGACAGGATTTGGTGCTCGATCATTGCGTGATGCATTTGTAAAAGCAGAAAAATCATGTCTTCCGATAAAATATTTAGCAGCTTCTTTCATCGCATCAGGGTTTAGCTTGTAAGCACTGTGATAAGCATAGTATCGCTGAAACGGGTCCATGACAGTATCATTGTATATCTTGTAGTTATAAATCTTGCTTCTCACAGAAAATCTGGCATGAAATTCAGGCACCGCAGGGCTAATCTCTCTCACCCGGATATCAGATGGAAGAAGACCATTAAGAGCAGCATGGAGGGAATCCAAGCTGTCATAATTAAAAGGTGTGACGAAGTGTGCCACCTGAAAAATCAATGACCAGAAAGTTTGTCCTCGACCTTTGAAGGTTGGATCATGTTTAAACTTCATTAGCGCAAGAATGCCTGACCTGACCCCAGGCATGAACTCCTGCATCTGTTCTGCCTGCACCAACCAGATGGAGATCCTCCCTTTCCACCTTTGTGATTCGAGTCAGAGCTTTTTCGATGAAACATTGTATGGTGGGTGGAGATTGCTGATATTGCCAGCCTGATAGTAAAGCGACAGTACCATAAGCGAAAGAACTATCAAGAAAGATCAAGTTCATTCACTGATATGGTCAAGTAATAAGGAGCTCTCATGGGCCATCATGTTAGCCAAAATCAAGATGTCATCGTAAGGCTGTCCCATCCCACAATCAACTAGCCATAAAGAATGCTAATAGCTTCAGAATTATATGTTAGTTGGGATTGCAAGAAATTAATAGTAAGGTAATGGGATCTTGAAAGATTGAGCACGACCAAAATTGCTTGGCTTCAAATTAGGCTTTCTCAGCAAAATTTGACTAAAGTTTGGCCCAATATATCATCAATCGACACCCTTATATGCTTAAGACCGTTTCTTATGGCAACAGATTAGGGCATGTTAATCAGATTAGAAGATTCTCCTAGCAACTGGTGAGATCATGTGAGGCTGCTGTCAAGCAATTGCCTTCCTCTTTGTCTGCTTGACACAATAAACAGTGTTGTTTTGCAGTTGTGCTTTCTCTTTCCCAACCTATTCGCTAGCTTTCAAGAACTGATGACATATCTATGGTCATTGGCAATTTTAAGCTCTGTTTTCCATTACTGGGATTTCTTACTTGTTGTGTGCCATAGTATTCTGGGAGTAATCGCAGAAGAATATTTAAGTTCCATGTTGTGTTTATATTTGCCTTAAGTAAGAGAGACAGAATGCAAGAATTCAAAGTTGAGTTCCCTTGAAGGTCATTTACTCGACGAGCTAAACAGCCATCTCAGAAAATGCTAAAATTCTATAGTATAGGCATCAACATGCTGAGCTTGTACAATCTCATGATTTGCTTTGTTAGATTCTCGATAAACCCAAAGGGTACTACTCAGGGTGTGGAAGTTAACAATACTATGACATGCACTTTCTAACATCAATATCTAAAACAAGAAAGTAACGCCACGCCAAAAACCTCACACAAAAAAAAAAAATCACCATCGAAAATGGAAGTACAATTGTGACTAACCGCTAAAGCTCCGGAATTTGCGATAAAGGATAATGACCACTCCAATTTAATGAAAGGAATATCAAAAGTTCTCAACGATGCTTTTAAAAGCTTAGGTTTCGTAGAAATGGAGATACTAATGGTATCCTCACTTTAGCTCCTCAAAGCTTCCCATTTTCCCGGCCAATTCCATGTCTTAAATTTCCAATAAGCTCAACTAGGTGTGCTAGCACGAGATCAAATCTTCATGATGGCAAAACTAGCTATATCAGCATAAAACACACAATCACTTATTTCCCTGTAGTTGCTTATTCCATCCAAACGATACCCAAACAACATTGGAGGACAGCCATTCTGCACAACCACACAATTCCATTCTCTACAACGATCACCCCTGCCCTTGTCTCTCAAGAAAAAAGAAGCTCGTCATTCTCAACAAAGGTGCATCACCATATTAGCTCCAGATTATTCACTATGATCAAAGCAAGAAGAAAGCCAAAACCTTGCATAATTGCTTCTCACACAATATAAAGAAGTACACAGGGAGCCACGAGCTAGTCAGCGAGAACAACAGAGCTATGCCATAAGCAAGATTTTGACAGTCATTATCACTGAGACAAAACATCAAACACTTTGGAGGCGAGAAATGGGGACCTGCGTAGTGGGTGCCGTCGTATGCTATCACCAAACGCCACTTGTACCCCGCCACACATGGCTTCACCTAGCGATGAAGATCACCCAAATATCAGCTCCACGCGAACAAACACACATACAGATACAGAGAGAGCCAGAGGGAGCAAACCATGTCGACGTTGTCAATCGTGGTTGAAGAGAAATTGCCATTGAGGTGCGGAGGAGCAGGCAGGCCCACCGCCCGGCTCATCCTCGAGCTCAACATCCGCTCACAACCCCCCACAACGCAGGCCGTGGGGATTGGAAAGACGTATTCACTCCGGGAGACTAGACTGATCTTTCAAATCGAGAGACGTTGAATCAAAATGGGCTCGGAGTTTTGCAGGCCCGCGCCGCTTAGTGGGCTCTCAATGTCCTCATCGGTCATCCCCGCGACGCGAATGCACGGGAAGCCCGATCTTCACGGCTTGGTGGGCTCAATTTCCTCTCTCTCTCTCTCTCTCTCTCTCTCTCTCTCTCTCTCTCTCTGTTGCAACTTGACTAAGTTCATGGTGGGAGATTTTAATTGCAAAGATCAAGCGAACTGGATAGCCTGACCATATTGGAAAAAGTTAAAAGTCCGAGAACACGATTGCACTGCGAGCAAAGCGGCAACGAGTCTCTATAGATCAACCAACAAGGTGCATAGCGTGGAAAATAATCTTATTTTCATAGATCGTCCGTCAAATTGATCTTAATTTTTATTTCCGACTAGAAAACCGATACATTCATTGCGACGGAAAACATATTACGTTTCACTACGTGCCACTAACTAATTCAGAGGGGTTTAGTTTTTAATATCGTTTCTAAACATATGTGACGCGGGAAAAGAGAGTGATGATGTCCAAATCTCTAGGACACATCTCTCGTTAACATTGCCAATCCAATTAGCACAAACATTAATACTCCTCTTCCTTATCTGCATTAACCTTTAATTGCCTTTATGGGCTTGTTTAGCAGAAATTGGTTCTGTTGTTTTGTTACGGGGAACAAAAAACGAACAAAATCTTTTTGTTCTTGGAAACAGATTTGGAATAAAAACAAAATGTAGAATAAACTCGTTTCTTGTTCTTGGAACACTTTTTAAGAAACACTTTTTATTTTTCTTTTTATTCCTCTCTCTTGCCGCGGCCACCTCCGCCCTCCTGACCACCGGTCGGCGGCGGCAACTGTCAGCGGTGATTGGCCGATTGGGCAGCGATCGGTCATTCGTGAGTAAGAGAAAAAAAAACGAAAAATGAAAAAAAAAACAAACAAATTGTGAATCGTACCAAACGTATTTCTATTTTTTTTCTATTCTAAGAATATTTTTTTACCAAACACCTATTTTACTCAGAAATTATTCCGGGGAGTAGAAATAAAAACAAAATATTTCTCAAAAGAAACTGTCCAGAACAGAAACGTTACCAAACGCACCCTAAGCTTCAAAACTCCTTTAAAATTCAATACTACCAACGCGGCATTGCCTTGCTTCTAGATAAAATCGAAGCTGTCCCCCAACGACCACTCGCTTCCGATCTTAACCATGTACAACGGAACGGACAATGCAGACAATCGGACACGGATGACGTCATGTCGCCGCACAACCGCGACACGGTGCAAGACATTGAGGCACCGACCGCGATGCGTACGACCGGAGCGGACTTTTCGCCCAAGAGCCAAGAGGCACATGTAACCCTTGCGGCCCCTTTAGAGCCGGGTCCTGTGGAAAGCGACGCGAGAATGGATCGACAGCCTAGCAAAGATTTCGCCGTTGGCCCTCCTGCTCATTGCTGTCCTGAAAAAGAAATCAATGAACGGCACTCCAATCGCCATGAAAAAAATCTCAGCCGCGCAGGACCCAACACGTGAAAAAGCTGTGGCCGAAACTAAAAGACGTTGGGGGGGCGGAGCAGTAGAAACGAAGCCATCGATTCTGGGGCGCTGGGAGATAAGGACCACCACCTACCACCATCACCATCACCATCACCACCACCACCACCACCACCATCTCATGTTTCCCGATGAGCAAACGATGTCGATGTCGATCCTCAACTGCGAACCGCTGAAAAGGAGAAGAGGAAAGGCATAGCCCCGGAAGAGGAGGGGAGGCCATGGTGGACCTTTCGTCTGCTTTGTCGTGATGAGGGTGAGTCGCGAAAACGACCCGCGGCCATGTGGATCTTGCTGAGTTCCCGTCGTAGGACGGGGCCCCCGCAGACCGCAGAAAGATGGTGTTCGAGTTCCACATCGCGCTTCGGTTGTTCCCACATTCCCCCAAGGTCAGAAGTCGGAAGGGCAATTTTCTACTCATTCTGTGCTTCGCAAGGGAGTGACATTGGATTGATCGGATGATGCTGAAAGATTGTCCTCAGGATACCGGGTTAGGTCTTATTGAATACGATCGGTTTAATAATTGGAGATGTTCGATTTAGTCCCGAAAGTTTTCGACTTCGATGCGATCGGATCCTTTTGCCGACTCTCTTATTTTTAAGTCTCGAATGACTCGGATCGATCAATATGATCTTCAAGGCGCAGCAGATATGTGCGGTGGACGCAATTGTGCGAACTGAACTTGTATTGCTTTTCTCTTAATATGCGCCTGTCTTCTACGCCACTAGGAGGCATGGCGGGGAGGCATGTCGGAGCGTGCCGACCAGCAAGAGAAAAGAGAGGGATTCCGGCATTAGGATTGAAATTCGCTAGGGCACGCGAATATTATCGTTTCGCAAGTGTGATTGAAATAGAGTGATGTGATTGAATCATGTTAAACGCTTCTTCCTCATTGTCGATGGTTCAAAACTCTCGGTTGCTAGAGTCTTAAATTGAGATTATGGTGTTGGGATATTATGTTAGTCTCTTTTGAAATATAGGGGCCTAGCCCTTTGGTGTCATCCGAACATAGAGGGTTCGTAGTGAATTCATCGGTCATAAAAAAAAATCTTTAAAGAAATGATTGCATTATATGAATTATAAGTTTGGAATCACACCGTATGTTAGACAAGAATTGAATTTACCACCGCCGGCAGCCAAGCAACGTGCACGCGGACTCACGTAATTGCTCTTGTTGCCTTCCCCTTCATTGCGGAATCGAGTGGGGCCCTGCGACAAAGGCGTGGGCTTTGTCGTTTAGCGAGTGGGACCTACTGGATTGATTGGACATCGCAATTCGATTTGGGACTAAAAATCGACATCATCT
Organism: Melaleuca alternifolia; assembly: GCA_019926035.1. Classification (NCBI taxonomy): domain Eukaryota; kingdom Viridiplantae; phylum Streptophyta; class Magnoliopsida; order Myrtales; family Myrtaceae; genus Melaleuca; species Melaleuca alternifolia. Next base: position 1,167,180 of record JAGKPW010003057.1, read on the forward strand.
CGTCCGTGGTCCCTGACACGGAAATCGAAGCTTCCACGTCATCCGGATGCGAATCGAGATTTATATGTATTATAATTTCTTGAACTTCATTTTTTTTTCTTTTTTTCCTTCTTTATTGAATGCTCAACCGGTCGACACGCGAGCGGAGGCTTCCACGTCATCCGGATGCGAATCGTCATTGATATATATTATAAGGATTGCTACATATTATTATTTCTTAACTCCATTTTCCTTTCTTATCTGTTTTTATTTTATGCTTAAAATCAATCGCGATCAGAAGTATTTAAATATTCGAGGGAGTGAAAACCAAATAAATAAATGAATGAATGAACGAATAAAAAGGAGAAGGAGAAGGAGAAAAACGTGAACCCTTCTCTTGTACCCAATTGCTGGGAATTTTCTAGAAGGAGACTGTTCTCGTTTATTCGATCTTCCATCCCGTTCAGATCGCCGTCGTGGAATAATTGGTCATTTGCTGTGGTGCTACGTTTCAACTCTCGAATCCCACCATCTGGGAGAGCTCGAGACCCATTCTCACGACTTTTCCGAAACCTTTTCTTTTTAAGGTACTCAATTAATCCTAAATGCATATATCGACGTAGCCCTTTTCAAAGCTTAGGTCGGAACACGAAATTATTCGCATTGGTCACGGGGGGAATCAACCCCCGTAACGTGTGAGGAAAAGTCATTCGCTCGGTCCGTCCGACATCCAATGAAGAGATAACGTTGAATTGACCGCACGGATGGACACGACCGATTCTAACTACTAATTTGCTTAGAAATTGACTCGACTCGGTTGTCATTTCTTGCACGTATCGGTGAACAAACCGGGGAGAGATGTGGAAGGGTGGCGACGGCGTCCGACCGTCGACCCATCTTCCCGTGTCGGTAAGATCAAAATGTTAATGATGAAGAGACAAAAGACAAAAATCCAACAGTTTTCCGCAAGAAGTCGCGCGGGCTTTGGTCGTGCGGTGGACGTCGATCGTCGAGTGATGATCGCTTGCGTCTTTTCATTGGGTGGTCCATTGCGTATTTTGAGGGTTGATGTTTTAATATGTTGCCTCCCATCGATGCGTGGATTCGAAGATTAGATTTGTTCGTCGGAACTTCTCAAGTTGCTGATCTTTTGTGTTTTCTTGGAGTTGCTATTTAGTGTTATAATAAAGCATGCGTGATCGAACCGATAGGTTTTTAAGCACCGAGATGGTTATCCAGTTATGGACGGATCATATGAATTGAGAGTTCAATTTGCATCGCGAGTGAACCTCTAGATAGCTCAAATGATAATCGTGACGTGCCTTGTCTTGGCTTTTTGCAACTCGGTGAGGGAGCACTCCACCTTCGAATCTTTTGGTCACTAGTGATGCGAAGTTTAGTCCTCTCCTCAGCCTTTTTATTGCATATTTCGAGATAAAAATAAGTGGTGTCAATTCTACTCATCTATGATAAAGACGGGATTTTGACTAATGAACCCGCGACTGATGATGTGCCTCAATGGGGACCTCAGGGAGGACATGAAATCTCCAAAGCAAGGTCATCATACTCGTGGGACCATCGAGCTGATAGGATTGAGTGACCCAATCTGTCAAAAAGAATTCAATGGGCTAATTATCATATATCTAGACATCATAACCGTGGTATTTGTGTGCTTGGATGACCAATTCATGGCCGCTCAAGCCATATTATCTTATCGGAGGTTTCTAGATGTTTCATCCCATGCATCGACCCATGTTAATCGTGCTACCTAGCAAATGGTCTCTCTGGTCAATTTCGAAAGTACAAAAGGATCACATCACGAAAATTACAATTAGGAGAACCACTCCACCGCCTATCCTCCTTTTTTCGTTTTATCAAATTGGCTGCCGCCACATCGCGAGTTATGTCATCTAAAAGTGTAAGATCGTACCTAAGGCTTAGGAGCAAGATTAACTAAACAATCCGTTATGAACTACGGTCTGTCACTGTCTCGATCGCGTGCCAGACACGTGGCGGGATGGCGGGTGCGATGGAAATCGGCTGCGAGGCTGTTCTTCATTTGACCCGCCGCGGCGATCAGGCAGGGCTCAATGATTGCGTTGTGCCATAACCAGAAGTTGATCACAGCATGCCCTGAGGCCTCCTTCATCCTGAGGCAGTGCCGTGTCTCTTCTGCTTATCTAAAACTGTTATTAATGTCAGTCACGAGCAGTGGATCAACGGTATCAACGGCAGAACTCCAACGGATGCGGCAATGCCAATGCATGGCCGGTGGGTGTCGGAAATATAATTTTTTTCGGTCCATTTTGGCACAACCACAGTGGCCGTGAGGCGCCGACCCGGACGTGGCCCGACCAACTCATTTAAATATTCGCCTAATCTCTTTTTTATGTGCCCGCTATCTTTTGTTTTTTAAATCCTAAAGCGATGTAGTATTCGACACATAACTAAATGCACCAGATATCTTTGTTCGAACTGAACGAATTTCTTATTTGTCGATCATGTGTTGGCACGTGGGGCGCGTGTTTCGGGATGATACGTAGGATATATCTGTTTTGTCGAGAAAGAACGATTCGAAAAACTAATTACTTATAACGCTTGAAAAAATCAGTCAACAGAATACGTTTTCATTATCAGTGATGAATTCATATCTAAATATTTTTTTCGATAATGAAAATATTTTTTCAGTCATTCATTTTTATAAACAGTATTAATGATTATGTATAAATTTTATTAAATATTTATTTTTTTTCTCAAAATAAATGCAATTATAGATATCATACCTCTGTTGCCACATTTCCCAAGTTGAAGTTGATGCGGAGTTTTTTTTTTATATCTCACAAGTGAGTGGATTGGGTAGTTTTAATACTAAATTTAATGTTAAAGGTTTTTCTAAGGAGTAATAAAATAAATTTCAATATAAAATCGAGACTAACATAAAATTAGAGGTTTTTTTTTCTTTGAAGTATTAAGTCTCGATTCTTAAGATTTCCTTCCCGTTGTTTTCTAGAGAGTGATATTATCAGTATCCCTAGAAAATTTAACCACCGGCACGGCAGCCAACGCACGTGTGCACGAACGGACGTACAAGTCGCTCCTGTTTGTCTTCTCGTTCAATCGCGGAATCCGGTGGGGCCCTCGAAAAGGGCCGACGTGGGCTTGTTTGTCGTTTTGTGGAATCGCCTGGGAACACTACCACGTGGCACGTGACGTGACGCGACGCGACGCTTGGCCGTTTCGGACGACTTTGGATTATTCGTATTTCGTCATCGATTGATGACTTTTCCCGTCCGCGGACAAGGGAAGGAAGGGAAAGATGACTTTTATTTAGTCACTTATGTAGATTATTTTACTTGTAGATTTTCTCTTAATTTTCATATTTATTTATTTATTACTTTTTTCTCTTTTTTTTTTTTATATTACTCAATTTTGTTTTACTGTTGGGTCTAGCAAACCCCACTTGCCACTGGATTAAAAAGAAAAGGAAAGGAAAAATTTAGAAAATTTAAAAGTCACAAAAATAATCCAATCAATAGTGACGGCACCGTATAAAACGGCCAACATTCACATCAATGATATGCCACCGAAATTGATCGAGACAAATAAATCGGCAAACTATTAAAAGGTTTAGGATAAATTTAACTCAAATCAAAAGATTGAATTGGCCCCGTATATCAAATTTATGGTCTTTTCTACAAATTTCCCTTCGCAAGTGTTCTTCAATGGGTATCCCCTCCCCCCGGCTAAAAAAAAAATCAAGAAATCCATTTTAGAATGGGTAAAGTACAAAAATTACGACTGTCGATTAATTGAGTACTTCAATTTTTTATATTACTAATCTTGCATGACATTCAGTTATTCGCTACCTGCCACTTTCAATACTTGAAACCAATGGACTGTGAAGTTTTGTGGGATCATTGCCAATTGTCGTAAAAGTTTAAACCGTTAGATGAATGCGTAGATTAATATATAAGTACTTTCACACTCCTCTTTACGCCTAATCCGGTCTTTTTTTGAAATACTTTTTTAGGAGATAACATAAGGGTTTAAGAAGATTTGAACTGAGAACTTCATGCTATGATACCACTGTTCTAAAAAATTAAATCATTAGTTGAAGGCATGGATTAATAAGTACTTTCACATGGACGGCGAGCTCGGGACTTGAGTCTAGTTTTTTAAACATTGTAGCTTCTCATTCGAGCAAAATAAAAAATGTAAAATACCCTGATCAAGTGACGGTCGAAATCATCACCCCATGTTTTCCGCCCTTCCCCATTTCAAGGCCGACACGTGGATGCAACCCGTGTTCAAAACCCCGAGATATTATTCGAGCGAGTCACGTGAGAAATCGACTGTGCAACGTGTGAGCCAAAAAAGGTCGTGCTCGGTCCGACATCATCAAAGAGAAAAAACGGCGCCTTTCAGCGCACGCCAGGCTGCGACCTTTAACTACTTTAATTCATTTTTTTAATTGCTCCAGCTATTTGCCATTCCTTACACGTTTCGGTGGTTAGGGAGATGCAGAAGGGCGAGGGTGGCAACCGGGTCAATCATCGATCCTTCTTACATTTCGGTAGTCCAATCTTAATGATGAAGGGACGAGACCAAAGAACCCTAAAGTTTTCACGCAAAAGTCAAACCTGTAATCTCGCCGGACCACGTACATCTATAATCGAATCTGGTCAAATGCATGTTTATAATGTTTTGGGTCAAGTATCATAGAAATTTGGCCCGACCCAATCCATTTACACTCCTAATTGGTGAAGAGATTATTTGTTGTGTATTTTCATGGGATAGTCCCTTGTGGATTTTGAGAATTGCAATTATAAATTCTGTTGCCGATATTGAAGCGTCGTTTTTTGAAGATAATGTAATGATTGAACTGTTTAAATTTATAACGCTAGTATGATTGTCTAGTCATAATTTGGTCATGTATGGAATCGAGAGTTCGATTCGCGTCACTTGTCGATCTCTGAATGCCAATGGCTCAAGCCGAGTTGCACGATCATGACATATCTCGGGCGGAGAGACTGCTTGCTTGTTTGCAAGTGGGCAGGGGCTGCGGTGACGAGCTCATATAGGTCACGAAATTTGAAGGCCACTAATGATAATGGCTGAGAAGTATAGGGTTATTGTAACCGAAGATGGAACCGTCGATGTGAGGCAAGTGATAAGGACATAATTGTTGAAGTAGTGGGTCTTTTGACAACCATTTGTAAATACACCTTGAATTCTAGGAGTCACTTAAGTTGATGGTCGCTCTCTTCACAAGTGTTCTTAATCGCCTCTTATAGCTATTCAATAAATGAACACCAATGATTCTTTCTTTTATCTTCCCGTCACATTTTACTTCCTTTTTATGTGGTTACCTACGATTCCCTTCAATCTTCGTGCCTTTAAAGTCCTCACCAACTCGAGATTTCCTGTCCAACAATCAACAAAGGATCCTCCATATCCCTTGTCGATTTTCATATCGATCCCTAGTTCAAAAGGCACTTTGGCGATGCCTTTTATCAACCAACACAGAGTAGAATTTGGATTCAACTAATCTCTTTGATGAAGCAGCTCGATCCCCACGGCTCATTTTTCTTCCCAGACGGAAGAGACGAAGACCCCATCGATTCCTATGATCATCATTTCTAATCATTCTTCGAGAATCGCGTTCACTTCCCCCCTGACCACCACCACCGGCCAGCCAGCTTGCTTGCACACGAGCAGACCCGACTACTCTTGTTCTCTGTTCTCATTCATTGCGGAATCAATGGTCGTTGTCGTTCAGCGAATTGCTCGGCAAAACATAGCATGTGATATGAAGGGCAAACTGTTCAGACTACTTTTTGGAGTGTCCTAAAGAGATACCTCCTTCCAAAAAAAGTCAGATGGCACGACTTTGGAGCGATTGGATATGCGATTCGAAAGTTTTTACCTCTTTTTCGAAGCAATCGTAGCTGGATAAACGATAAGAAGCAGGCTTTCGATAAAGTCGATTCCTCCTATCTTCGAGAATCTTCGTATGTGGTTCATCTCGTCCAATGGTCCACGACCCGCAAACGAAGGTTTCCGTATCATCAAGTTTGGTATTTGCTATAGTTGCTGAGGTTGTTTTCGTCCTTTTTGTTTAGTGCTCAATCGGACACGCTTCTTATTTCGATGAATCGCCATGGAGCATTTGGTCATTTGCCACGCGTCACTTTCGACACTCGAATTAAACCGCCGGTGAGCTCCATATCCGTCTCCGGTCCCTCGATCGACCGAGATTAATCGTCAAGCTCCTGATTGATCGACAATCAAAATCACGTGTTCGAAATCCATGAAGAGTGCTTCTATTAATCTCGTGAATCATGCGAGGGTCGGTCCTGTGCTGGCCCTTTTGAAAGTCAAGGTCTGAACATGGGAATTATCTGCATTAGTCACTTGAGGAATCCGACCACGCGACGTGTGAACAGAAGTCCGTGCTTGGCCCGCCCGACGTCAGCGAAGGAAGAAAGGGAGAATTGAACGCACGCCGGGGCACGACCTTCGAGTACTCGTTACTTAAAAAAATTGTCGTTTCTTTTACACGTTTTCAGCGAGCAAACCAGTGAGATGTTGGAGGGTGGCAAGAGGCAACAGTGTCGATCATGGATCCCTCTTCCCATGTCGGCAAACCTAATTCGTAAAAAGCTGCGTACGTCTGCCGAACTCGTGCTTAGGATCGGTCGGGGAAGCGATGGTATCTTTTCGCGGGGATGGTCCCTTGCGTGCATCGTTGAGCTGGAATCAAAACATTTGCTGTTGACTTTGGAGCAATGTCTCTCCAAAACAGTATAACGATCTAATCTGGAATTACACCGCTGATATGATGGTCTAGTCGTAAATGGGGCAGTGTATCTTGGACAAGGTCGAGAGTTTGGTTCGCATTGGGAGCCAATCCGTGAATGGTCCATGTCGAGTCGAATGCCTACGCATCTCTAGTGTGGATAGGCTTTTTGACTATTTTGCAACTCGGGGTTCATTGTGGTGACGTGCTCTTTGTTCTCGGATGGTCGGGTCACGAGTGGTGCGAAAGAGATGTGGCTCGATTCTAAAATTTAGTGGTGAGTGTAAGATCCTTGACAAGGAAAGCCGTTGTTTTTATTTGTGTTTTTATGTATTATTGGGTGAAAATAAGTTATTTCGATTTTATTACATCAAAATACGGGATTTTGACTAATGAGTTGGTAATTACCAAGATTCTCAATGTGCCCCATAGCATGATCAACGGGCACTTGAGACCATGGAGCCAATGTCTCGAGTGACCCTCCACATGTCGAGTTAACCCTCCATGGAGGCATGATGTGGCGAGAGTCCCTCAGGCTCATTAGGATTAGCTTACCGGCTTGGCTATTGTTGACATCCAAAAACGACCAAATCCTTTTGATTTACATGATGCCTACAACAAGCTCGGCGTTAGTAATTTTGAATATCGTCACAAAGACAACAAGAGAAAGCTTATTGATAGAATAAAAATGTTGATGATTGACAGTCGACAACGTCAATGTAAAGAACGTCCAGCGGTCAATTTATCGCCAAGATTTCAGAGGCTGAGAAGTTTGCTCATGATTATGAATATCAATTGAACATAAACAAGAAGGAAGGAAGAGAAAGCTTATCGACGGAAACAAAATGGATTAGATAATCGCTTCGCCGCCGACCAAAGAACATATCGAAACACCGAGGCGCCTATTCTCCTTTCTCTTATCATCAAAGTGGCTGGTATCGCACCGCGGTTCGTGTCATTGTCCTCTAGAGTGCAATATCATACCTTAGGCTTGTGGCAAAGATTAACAAAGCACCTTCTTACGATTCACGTTCTAATTATCGTGTCACTACGTGCAAGATCCGTGGTGGTGGTGGGATTGCGGACGGAGGACATTAGCTGTGAAGTCGTTCTTCTTCCTTTGACCCGGCCAGAGGGAGCAACATGCACATGGCCCTCAATGATTGCGTTACGCCATGAGTAGAAGTGATCATCCATCCCGAAGCGGCAGGCTGTCTCCTCTCTTCCTTTGAACTGTTGATGTACTACTTTTAATACTTTATTTATGGCAGATTGGTTGAGTTCATCGACCCCACTAATCCTCCAACAAGGGTTCCTCTCGATCGACATACCATCTTTCAATGATGTAGCCATTCCATGTTCAATTTCGGTGGAGGCATGAGGCATGTCTCATTCGGAGCACAACAATATCCACTAGTAGGAAATTAAGAGACACCGGGGTTCTTTGTATATTGTTCTTCTTTCCCTAAAGGGTAAGAGAGCCTTGTAAATAAATCTCGAGCTCATATAGTGTAACATCAGTCTGGTTCGTATATGAGACCATTTTGCACTTGATGGTACGTTCAATTATATGTCGTCACGTGTTAGTTGGGTGACATTAACTCGACTTGAGGTTCACACTTTTGTGATGGAGAAGGAGACACGACGAGCTCGAAGTTCGGTCCCACGATTTTCGTCGGATGTAGTATCAGAAGGAGGATTTTTTTTGTGCCTTCAAGTAGTATTCCCTGTCAATAATCAATGAAAGAGAATGGATCCGTTCCCTAACTTGCCCTATTTCAGATGGCGGATAATGAACAAAGGCATAATTAGCGCATCTCTTGCAATCTTTCTTTCTTTTTTTCCCTTATTTCATCCGCTTCGTCGTGCATGATGCAGCTGCTCATCTTCTTCTCATAAGAAACCACTCAGGGCCAGCTATAATGCGTAGGATCTTGTCAAATGATAGTGTCTCCAGTTCAGAGTAACTTCGATCGTCAAGCACACCACACCGATGAGGTGTGCATGTATTAAAAATACGTAGACACGATGGTTTGCGCGAGTCTAAGGAAACTAATCGAACTGATCATTTTCTAATTCTTTTTTTTTTAAATTTCCTTTTCCTTTTCCTTTTCCTTTTCTTTCTTTTCTAGCCTATCCTTGCCAGACTGGGTAGAAAAAACAGAAGAAGAAAAATGTCCACGTTAGCGACGGCCAACGCGTATAGAAGTTTTCACAATCTCTAGAGACTTCGTATTTATCATTTCCAATTTTGTTTTTTGAGCCGAGGTCAGAGCAAGCATGCCGTAGCCGATGATCCCCCGCTTCTGGAATTAACAAATAGCGGCAAAGCTCCAAGGAACGAGGGGCATGCATGCGCCGTCATGGCCGGTGGTGGGCTACTCCGAATATACAAATACCCCTCCCCTCCCACTTTGGCCACACGGAAGTGGTCGCGCGGCGCCGCCCCACCACCGCCGGGTCGCCTCCCGACCGCGACCCGTTTCCTAAGCCCCGGACCGACCCATGCAAACGTTCGGCACCCGAAAAAGGTGCCCGTCTTTTCATCCCAGAACCGACGTCGTCGCGACGCGCAACTAGTAACGCTCGAGAAAGACAAAGAAAGGAAAACCATCACGTCGCACCTACGCAAACGAAAGAGCCAAATCGCTTTCCTAATCATTGAGCGCGTGACGTCACGCGGGGGGCCCCACCCCGGCCTCTTTCCTTGTTTCCGTTCCGTGGACCAATGGGGATGGCCACGCATGAAGAAACGGATTAAACTAATCGGATTAGTTAAGGGCCGCTAATCGTGGGATTAATTTAATTGGGTTATCTTGCGCACTCGGGCAGGACATCGGTGGCCATTGAAAATTCCACGCGCGCTAAGACAATGTTATCTAAAATCGACGCGAACCCACGTGGACGCGGCGAGCCCGCACCACGTGGGAAAGCGGGATTCGAGAGCACTGACCACGTTGTCTTGACCGCAGATCCGGAGACATTTGGGTCCTCGCAGATGCCGGAAAATTTAACGAATTCAAATCTCGAGAAAAGTGTCGAAAAAAACCCAAACCTGATATATAGATATCAATTCGGTCGTAAACATCTTAATTGCGCCGATTCAGTTCAAAATAATTCTACATTGATATCAAGTGAGTTCATCCTGTCAATTTAATCTAGACATTGTCGACGTTATGCTATCGATCTTACATGCTACGGCCAACATTAACTTCTTCAAGATTTTCTTTTTACCTGTCTTTGAATTTTTTATTATTATTTCGACAAATTTTCCGATTGGCACTCCACGTGGGTTAGGAACACGTAACACGTCTTCTTGACCGCTGATCGGGAGACTTCGGCTCCACGTGGACTCCTAGAAATTAACGAATTCAGATTCCCGAATGATTTAATTTAGAAAAGTCTAAGGTGCTTTTTATGGACTTTTTATAGGTTAATCAATCATCCTTCTCCGACTTCTAAAGCAAGAGGCTAACGCGCCCCATGATTTTTTCTTTTGATGACCGAGAACTTCATCACGAGCCCCTCGTGCTCGAACGGTACAAAAGAGCCGAGCCCTTATACCTCGAGATAAACTAATATATAACCTCAATACCATAACTCCCACTTAAGACGTTTCCATGATTTTTTACTCGCATGTTTTTTTTCTTTTTAAATGTAATTGCATAAGAAATAATCGATTCCGTCGAAATTCAAATATGAAATTACAATAAATATAAAGCTTCGATCCATGATTATTTAACATTTTTAGTAAGTACCACAAAAGGGTAATTTCTTTTTCGTTTTTATAAAAAGAGGTAATTCTTGTACTTACCACGAGTTTAACCGCAAAAAGGCAAGAATCGTGAGCCGCAATTAGAGTCAAAATTCGCCGTTTGAAAAAGCCATGTTGCGTGAATATTTGTCTATGCGTTTTCGAGCACGGGTGAAACGTTGTGGCGAAGAGAATGATGGCATCCTTCTTTATTGACACAATCGGTTGGATGATTCTTAATAAACAAGAAAAAGGGGATAAGTGCATCGTAAGTCGCAAAATCCCATCGTCGAAAATTGTAATTAAAACTCAAAATATTTTTGAAAAGTGGAATAAGATCTTGAGATTTGTTGAATCGGTGAAATCAAGTCATTCCGGTAGTGTCAACGATGGCACCAATGTTTTTTTGGTCTCAACTGCACTAATTTAACGAGTTTCGGAATTCAATCATATTTTTCAGGTGGATTTTTTTTCGAATTCCCAATACAATTCTCTTTAGAAAAAAGAAGATGCTTTTAAGAATGTTCAACCCGACTAAAACGAGGGAAAATTCTTATTCCTATCGCGGACAACAAAATCCCGCGTTTAATGATAAGATCTTTTGGACTTACTGTCACTGATTAGTTAATTCGACACGGTCTAATCAAGGCATGATCAAGTGGTTAATTTATGTCAAATCATGGCGCATGGGATTGTTGGGAAATAGAGGCCCCAAAGAGGAGGGGACCATGACCGTAGATATCGACCCTGTTGGACAAAACGTTTAATCAGCAATGAATCGACGGGGGAAAAAGCTTGTCTGGAATGATGACCTCTTCACTCATTCATATGGACGATGGAGATGATGACCCTTTCATATTCCCACGCACCCAAAAATAATTTCATGAATCGTTTATGTTTTTATTTTTGAATTCTTTATTTGGGTGAAAAGACCGAGCATAATAGGAAAATATACCCTTTTGAATTATGTAGGCAAAGTCACGGATTTGCGAATTCGTTGATTGACGTGTTTGTATTTTTCATGGGATCGAAATTGCTTCGTGCTTTCATGGATCGACATTGCTTGGACCTTGGTTTTCCTCCTCATAATGGGTGGTGTTCGTAGTTCGATTTTCCAACCAAATTCTAATATGAAAAGTGTACATATAGATGTGTAAGATTTATGACTCGATTGACAAAATTGACAAATATAAAATTGCATTAACGTGCATATAATAGATTAATATTTCTCCCAATAAAGTGAATATAAAGACTGTAACGTAACGAAGAATATGCACTCTTGAATTCTTGAGGTGAAATTGTTATTGTGATTTCATTTATTAGCTTATATCATCTTATTAGCGTATGTGCAATTTCCACGACCAAAATTGTTCCATGCTTTCGTGGATCAACATTGCTCGGAGCTTGCTTTTCTTCTAGAAGAAGGGCGGCATTCACGGTTTGATCTCTTTGACCATGATGTATGAAATATACAATAAAGGTGGGAAAGCTAGAGGATTTCTTTTGATCGGTCATATCATATTGGCTTAACTCATACATCCGATTGTATATATTTGAATTATTCGAAGGATGCCTTATATCAAACTAATAAGATGGACAATCAATTCCATTCGTTGGATTCCAGAGTGAAAATGTTCGAGAAAAGACGGACGTAAAAACAAGTGCCGTCACGAAAATCGGGGTCTTCATTGCAAATACCCAGGGGCCAAATTAGAAAAATTTATGAAGCGAAGGAGCTATCGATTAATTAATAATAAAAATAAAAAAAAAATGTTTGAAGGGCTTCACATTAAACACGTGAAATGACGCCAGGAAATAACATATGTTTTTCCAAAATTTAAGTGTTAAAAAAAGAAAAAGGAAAAAGAAAGGGTGGGGAATCTACGGCGAGGATTAAAAGTTTAAAACCCACTCCCGTGAACCCCACTACCCCAAAACACAGCTTACGTTGGCGATGATGATGACGTGTCACGTGGATAGCGTGAGTCCACGACGGCACTCAACTCCGGGTGCCGTGTTGGCAATCCCAATCCACTAAACCCCGGGAATTAAGAGAGGATTAATTATTCTTAATCCCCATTTAATTATTTATCTTAATCTTTACCATTTCCTCCTTTTATATCGTCCTCTGGCGTCATCCTCTCTCTCCCTCTGTGCATATATAAATACAGCTCTGACCAGGACGACGATTATCAGCGAAGAAGAAGAGGAAGAAGAGCGATCAGCATTTGAACGTTTCTCCAACTGGACATTCTCCGACGACCGATCGACCTCATCCTCAAGGTCTGCGCACGGAGAGAGGGAGAGAGGGAGGGAGACAGAGAGGGAGAGAGGGATTTTTACATGGTGAAGAAGGCGGGGGAGGAGGAGGCCAAGGGAATGCGACTGGGGAAGTACGAGCTCGGGAGAACGCTGGGGGAAGGCAATTTCGGGAAGGTGAAGTTCGCCGCGGACGTGGAGTCCGGCCAGGGGTTCGCCGTCAAGATCATCGACAAGGCGAAGATCGTCGACCGCAGGATCACCGATCAGGTAGGCCGCCAACCCAATCCCGTTCGTGCGAAAACGCTCGGTCGATCTCCCGCCGCGCGGCTCCGTCCCGCTGTGGTGGGGGAGTCGCGGGAGAATCCGGCTCGGTCCGCGGATTCATCGCTGATTTTCGGGTTTGGAAACTCTGAATCGTCTCGAGTTGTCTGTCCTTCGTCTTTGAAAAAGACAACCCGCAAAATTTGTTCGGTCGTGTTCTGTTCGACCTCGTCTTGGCTTGCATTTGGCGAGTCGGAAGGACTTTCCTCCGTCGGAAATCGGTTCTCATTCATGTCTTGATCGTTGATCTCTCAACCTTCGTTTTCCATCATCTCGAGTTCCCTGCTCTGTTCAATTGATAACCGAAATCTTGCATCGGTTGTCGTCTTCGCATCATTTCGCGAACTCCACGGATACGTTTTTGCTTCGGCAGTCGTTTCGTCGCGAGGTCGTCTCGATTTTTCACCGTACTTCCTCGTTCAAGCGCGCTTTGTGATAATCTTTTTGCAGTTCAATCAGGCTCAGAACTCAACTAACGGGTTAAATTAACTTGGTGACGCAGATAAAGAGAGAGATTGGCACATTGAAGCTTCTCAAGCATCCTAACGTGGTCAGATTACACGAGGTAAACAAAGCTTATCTCTCTCGCTGCAATCTTTTTGCTTCTCATTCAAAATTCTGTGATCAATCTGCAAAATTGTTATCATCTAGCTGGCAAAAAATAAAATAAAATAATTTATAGAAGGGGAAGCAAAGAATACATTCTTTTCCTTCATCTTGGGCCTCTCCTCTTTTTCTAGTCTTGGAAACACCCATTGCAATGGATAAGGATTTCCTGTTATCTCGATATGGAATGCTCGTCGTTTACAGCATAATTCTAGGTTTACTTAACTAGTGTTTCGGAGCATTGAATAAGAAGAAGATGCCGAGGATCTTCTCGAAGATCTCTTTACAAAAATAGAGTGGAACGATTTATCCGAATAATTATCTGATCTTGAGAAAATAGCAGCATAAAATTAGTCACGATCATGCCGGGAGATGCATTGAAACAAATATAAAAGTGTCATAATAATTGTTGCGGAAGCGTGATTTTAGGGATAATTATTAAGTCAATCATTGACGCGAAAATCTTAATTATTTCTTGTTCGGCGAATCGGGTCAAATCCTTTTTGTAATTAAATTTTTCCACGTATGAAAGATTTAAGAAATGCGTAAATTACTTTTGTACACCCGATGGGTAAGGGGCCTTGGTGGTTGGTTGACTTGGGCAAAATCCGAAATTATCTCTGCAGAGTGCGAACCCAAGCCAGGTTTTGAGGTGTGGCAGTGGCTGGCAGGTGGGTGGGGTCCTCCCATACTTAACTCTTAACTAAATCCAGAAGTTCTTGGACGCCATTATTATGGTAGTAATGTTCATCCGGTCCACTCGTACCACCAGGATCTCATAGTTGGTGCTGTGACAGGTGGTTAGTATCGAGTCACCGTATTCAACTCAGTTGTCGTTTCAGATGAGTGGAGATGGATCCGAGGCCTTGATTATCAAGTTGGTCCTCGCCAAACAAAGAAAATAATCAAGATTAAGAGGGTGTGGTCGTCCTGCTGCTCTGCTGGGTCTTATCGGGGTGGCTGGCGTGGTTGGTTGTATCTGTTGGGGTGACGTGTCCGGGCACCGCCAAGTTGGATTTACCAATCGGGGGCTTCTGATAGAGACATGTCAACGTCCCACTGCTCATGCAGCGCAACTCTTGAAAGTTGAATGAGGGCGATCACTGTTGGCCGCAAGGAGGTGTATGAGGATGACCTGAGGAATCTTGTGATGCTTGCACTTCCCATGTTTTGTTCCGGAAGGAGGAGGGGAGGGTGAGGAAGATGAGTGATGGCGTGGAAAATCGGGTGTTTTTTTTTTTTTAAATTAATGTTAACGAGAGGAGGAGAGAGAATTTGGAATATTCTCTCAGTCTTTTCTGCACCATTAGAAATTGGCCTTTACCTAACCACATCCTTAAGGCCCAACCTAGGAAAGGAACACAGAAGATTGCTCGATATGTTGGATTTAGCCAGAATTTGTGGGTTGTCGATTTCATAGGCAAATACCTCCCCTAGATGATACCGCCGACCATTCCAGCTATTTTCACGTCCAACTCGATGGAGGGTCGAGACCCCACGAAGGACAACAGCATGTGCCTGTCCATGTCTAGAGGGACCCCCGCTTGGAACGCAAAAAATAGAAGCCTCACAACATCCGGATCACCTTCCAATCAAACCACTTTGAGCCTGAACAACTAATAATTATATCATTGCGCCCGACCAATATAAGCCCACCATATTTTTCGAAGCATTTAAAATCTGGTGGGATCTTAAATGAGATTGCTCCGTTTCGTCAGTGTTGGGAGATGGTGCTTGATCTGGCTTGCTGTAATTTATTGCCCCTATGATTGGTAATCATCTGGATAAGATCTGACTTGTGCAGCCACAATGCGCTATCCATTTGATGATTCAGGATGGAATTGTATCATGTATGAATCTTTGGACTGTTGTGTTCAGATATTCGAACCCAATATGTGGACGTATACGATATCTGTTAAAAGTCCTGTCAACCTCGTAGACTATTCATCCACTTGCACATGCACTAAAAGAGTCCTGAATTTGACGTCTACTTGCTGTGTTGCAGAATAAGGTATCCTCGGGTTTTGGGTTTTTGGTGCTTACTCTGCACTTCCTTTCGCCTGGTTAGGAGATCATCTGATGATCCTTACAATTGAAAAGATTCATGAATTTAAGCATGAATGATCCTCCAAATGAAAGAAATTTTTTAATGATATGTTCTTCTCGCTCCCTAATCACAATTGTGACTGGAAAAAAATGAAATGCAAAATTAGTAGCGAACTTATAGCATTACGAATGAAATGTGAAAACTAGGCTCTGTGTTGATATACCATCACGGAAGGAATCATAAAGCACAGCCTCCTCATTTTGCACTTTTCTGCATTCATGTGCTTTGGGTGTCGTCATTCCTGATACAGAGAGCTAATGGTGATATATTCTATGGATGATGATGCAGGTCTTGGCGAGCAAAACTAAGATTTATATGGTCCTGGAATATGCAACAGGGGGAGAACTGTTCGACAGAATTGTGGGGACTTCTGTGCCTGCCTGTTTTTCCGAAACTATGTACGTCCTAGGCCTGGTTGTCTGATTACTGAGATGTTACTTATTTTTCTTCCCCTTAGGCAAGTCGGGGAAGGCTTCCTGAAGCTGAAGGGAGGAAGCTCTTTCAGCAACTAATAGATGGTGTTAGCTACTGTCACGACAAAGGTGTTTTCCACCGAGATCTCAAGGTTTATTTCCTTTTTCCTTCTTGAGGCATTGGACCATTTAGCAATTCAAGCAAAATTGAGACAGAAGGCCTCGCTTGCTTCTTTTCAACATGCTTCGCCGTCATTCTGACGAGGAGATTTGTTCTAAAACTGCAGCTGGAGAATATTTTGGTTGATTCAAGGGGAAACATAAAGATCACAGATTTTGGCCTCAGTGCTTTACCCCAGCATTTTAGGGTACATTGCTCTTTTAGACCCTGATGGTGACTTTATTTTTTTCAATCCATGTGTTAGTTTGGGTAATTCTATCTAAATATCAGGATGATGGATTACTTCATACCACCTGTGGGAGTCCCAACTACGTCGCTCCGGAGGTTCTTAACAACAGAGGATATGATGGGGCAACCTCAGACGTGTGGTCCTGTGGTGTTATACTTTACGTCATTCTGACTGGGTATCTCCCTTTTGATGACAGAAATCTGGCTGTTCTCTATCAAAAGGTAAACACGATCTGTTAACCTTTTTTCTTTAACATGTGGACTTGTCATTCCTGTCGTAGTGTATCTAACATAGGGTGCTGTTACTTTTGTGGCATTTTAGATATTCAAAGGAGAGACTCATATCCCGAAATGGATGTCACCAGGTGCCAAGAGTCTTATAAGGCGAATTCTTGATCCCAATCCTGTCACCAGAATAACTATGGATGGTATTAAAGCAGACGATTGGTTTCGACAGGACTACAATCCTGCAAACCCTGACGACGAAGAGAGCATTTTTATTGATGATGAAGCCTTTTCTATACAGGAAGTGGTATGCAGATTCTGTTCGACCTTTACGTCCTCTATTTAGCCACATGCCAGTCCACATATTGTAGGCTATCTTATGATATGAGAACTAGTGAAGCCGTATAACATCTTCAACAATCTTCTCCTTTCCGTGCAGCCATCCGAAGGGGAGAAGAGTCCACAATCACCCACCCTCATCAATGCCTTCCAGCTAATTGGAATGTCTTCATGTTTAGATCTTTCTGGCTTCTTCGAGAAAGAGGTAAGAGAATCATTCCTAGCATTGTAAACATGATAAACATAAACTCTTAAGTTGAACTGCGAAGTAATGGTCCAACACGATAATTCAGGACATCTCGGAGAGGAAGATTAGATTTACATCCAATCATTCTGCAAAGGACTTGCTCGAGAGGATCGAGGATACAGTAACGCAGATGGGATTTCGAGTTCAAAAGAAGAATGGGAGAGTAAGCTTCTCATTCTCATTATCTATTCATCCAAATATCTCCGTTTCATTTTTTCCTTGAAAATGCGGAGACAGTTTCAACATCGCCTCTTTTCTTGCTTGTCATTCTATTCTCCCTTACTATGCAGACTGAAACTGATATATTTTTTTTCCCAACTTCTAGCTGAAAGTAATGCAAGAACAAAAGGGTCAGAAAAGTCCGGCATCTCTTTCGGTTGCTGCGGAGGTAAAAGAACATCGTATATTGATGGGTTTTGTGCTTTGCTGAATACCATGTCCATCTTGCTAAGTTGCCAAATCAATTACCAACTATCGTTTTTGTGCTTCACATCAGGTTTTTGAGATAAGCCCATCCCTGTTTGTAGTTGAGTTAAGAAAATCATGTGGAGATTCTGAAGTTTATAGACAGGTACTCTCTCTCTCTCTCTCTCTGACCTATAGTATACATAATATAGTTGCATCTGGATCAGTTTTTTTTTTTTGGTCGAAACATCTGGATCAGTTAGTTTGACCCCTTTCGGCTAACTCATGATTGGGCATGTGCAGTTGTGTAAAAGGCTATCAAATGAGCTGGGCGTACAGCAAAACCAGCAGCTACTGACCTCCGGGTTGTAAATAGCGCATGGTCCTGGAGGAAGATAGAATTCATTTAATTCAATCATTATTTAGTGAATTTCATCGAGTCCTTTTTTTTTTGTGTGCCGTGCGGGCCACTCGGGACTGAAGCAAGAGCTAGGGAGTAAAATGAGGTCGGCTTGCACCGGCCCTCTCGCTACCACCTGCTGATGAAGACCATGTAAATAGAGTTTCAGTAGGAACGTCCATTGGTTTTCTCTACCGCGCCCGGGAGCCTCTCATCCTTTCGAGTCCGGCGATCCTACAGCAAACGGCATAGTTTTCGAGAAGTAGACTGTTTTGGTCAAGAGAACTCAGTGGTATGGGAGCGCGAATGAACAAAGAGCACAGCGGTTCGTTTCTCGTAGTCATCAGCTCGGTCATG
Source organism: Melaleuca alternifolia (assembly GCA_019926035.1). NCBI lineage: Eukaryota > Viridiplantae > Streptophyta > Magnoliopsida > Myrtales > Myrtaceae > Melaleuca > Melaleuca alternifolia. The sequence continues at coordinate 1,185,803 of JAGKPW010003057.1, forward strand.
TGTAAATCCTCTAGAGGGGACTATTATAGTCTCCGAGAAGGACTATCTTTGCAAATATTAGTCAATGTGTACAGACAACCCTCTACTGTTAATAGAAGCAAAGTGAAAATGGGGTTCGACCCATTAATTATCTACCCAAGATGATTTCTCCAGTGATTTCTCTACTTTTCGTCGCAAATTAAAACCATCCAAAGCGTGGAGTTTCCAAATTACTGTATAGTGATAGATTAAGATAGACTGCGGCTATCTCCACAGGTTCTTGCACGCCCGAAATACCCTCAAACCGATAAAAAGTTTAATGGATATCTGTGATTATTGGTTTGCGATATTCTTGTTTACTCAATCATTTAGTATATAAAGTCACACAACTAAAATTACATCTCGAGCTCTGTATCATTCTGTATTTATTTTATTTGCATTGTCATTGTACTCGAAACTTAAAGAGAAGCAAAATAGTTAAAGGCCACATTCCTCGTTTTATTTAACAAAAAACTATCAGAATGTGCAAACTTTATAGCAAAAGTAGTACTGTCTATGGTTCACACTCCTATCAAACGCATCGAATCAAAGTATTGCTATTACCACCAAAATGATTGGCATAATGACGAAGGCGACATATCTCGTGTGAAGAGATTACCTGACTGGTGGCATCTTGGAGACTATGATGCAGGCTCACCGGCATAGCACCCAGAGATTGTCGGATGGTGTGCAGGTAGCTACATGCATTAAGATACGAAAGCTTCTTATTCCACAATAATGAAAGCACTTTTTCACCCTTTCATATACTAGGGGATTTCACTTGGAAAAGAAAATGTTCCATACTATTGGAGTTTGGAAGTAGGAAACGGGCCCGTTTCAAACTCTCAATTTCAACCGCAGCATGAACGTGCCAGGCCCAGAGTTTTTCATGGATCCAACCGTTGGGCCCATGAGCCATCGTTGACCTCACGTTCATACCGCGGTCGCGGCAGAAACATTGCTAGCGAGTGATGAACTCTCGCGTCGAAGGGCCCAGAATACAGGATTTTGAGAGGTACAAAGCTGGGTTCCCATCTGCTCAAAAGAGACTACCGAAGAATAAAAAACAGAGCAAAGGAGCTTTTCCACTCCCTGATAATTTCACTCCAGCCAGACCCGAACAGATAATGGAGTGAAATGATAAAAGAGTTCACCTGTTCAGGCGACATAAAACCGCCATTTCAGCTGGCCACCAAATAGGCATGAGCAGCATCTGAAGCCTAACCTGCCGCAGCGGCGGGTTTCCTCCTCAACCAGTGCATCGACCAACATCCTCGACGGGGCATTGCACAATTTTGGACAGGGTTTATTGACTGCACCGACTTAACTATGTCACCACGTAATTGGCAGCATGACTGCCTTTCTCAAATGGATCCTGGACGATTAGCAACATCCCAATTTCCATCGTCAAGGAATGCTGACTTCCATTGTCAAGAAATCCAATTCTGTTGCAGATTCACACACAATAAACTACAATCTATCTGTCACAAGATAACCAGCATCGCAGCTGAAACTTGCCAATGCGATCTGGTTTCGTCCCACAATGAATCCGACCAAAGAGGCTAGGAACAGGAGAGAGAGGCACTAAACTTTGAAAACAAACAGCTGCTGATGGCTACAGATCACGTGGTGAAATTTCCAGAATAAGTAGTGACATGGAAGCACCATAAAGGGAAAGAAGAAGATTGCCAAGAGGAAAAATTAAGGCAAGGACAAGCAATGTGTAGATGTCTGGACAAAGTAACCCAGCTTCATAAACGAATGGGACCAGAATCAATTCGAACATCTCCTAAGTTCATACATGAAGAGCCGTTTAACATAAACTGAACCTAATCCAGATACCTTTTTTTCTACATAAATCTCAAACGCATGCATAGCACAAGGACACCAACATTCTAACTCCTAAAACTACTCGCAAATTTCACATCACCGGAGGCGCCAAAACAGCTTCCGATAAGACTCCACCGTGCAAAGCGCTTCCCATGAATCAAGAATCAGCCTCCCTAACCAAAATTATTCTGTTGAACATTATTGAGCCCAGCAACTGGCGAAACCGAATGCAACTTCTCAGCCGGTACACCCCCAGAAACCAAGACACCGTTTCTTGGAGAAGAACCCAAAATCCCATCAACCCCTTGATTCGCCTTCTCATTCTCCACGACATTACTGATGATCCTGGCCTTAACCTTCTGCTCCGGCACATACCCAACCCCGTTGACCACCCCCATCTTCAAATCCCTCTCCTTCTCCTTCAGCGTCAATAAGGCAACCCTCTCCAAGGCCTCCCTCGCCCTCTTCCTCGCCAGTGCCGCCTCCTTGACCCTCCGCTCTGCATCGACCCTCGCGTTGGCCACGCCCTTGCTCATCGTGGCGCACGCGATCTTCGCCGCTGCAACCAGAGCCTTGGCCGACTCCTTGTCGATCACTCTCCGCACATCATCCCTATCATCCCCCAAGGCGCCCCGGGTGACGGCCTCGAGATCCGCGTCGCGATCCGCCCTCAACCTCTTGTCGTCGCTATTAGGGACCGTTCTGACGGAGAGGAACCGGAACTTAGGGTTCGAACAGAAGGGGCACTGGAAGTGGTGATTGGAGTTGGAGCTGGAGGTGACGCAGGAGAGGTGAGAGATGGAAGGGCAGTTGAGGCACATCACCCGCTGGTTGGGGTGCGGGGGGCAGTCAATGGGGTCGAAGACCTGGAGGCAAATCGGGCAGAAGTTGCCGCGGAAGCAGCTGAGGACGCAGTGGGTGCAGAGGAGGCGGTAACCCGTCTTGTGGCGGACGTTGTGGAGGAGCCACAGCTCGTCGGCGCCGCGGCCGCACTCGCCGCACTGCTGCCGGTGGCAGTGGAGGTCGTCGTGGTCGCGCTTCATCGGAACCGTCGCATCCTCTCTCCCTTTTCCCCCCACTCTAGGGCAAGAAGAGACCCACGAGAGAAAACCAACGGTAACCCTAGAATCGGGAGAAAGACGGGGACTTTTAGGGCAGCAACGGAAGCGGAGTCAAACTGGAAGGCAAAGAAGCGCAGAAATGGCGGCGAATTAGAGCGATTGATGTCGGGGGGGACGAGGGTTCGTAGAGATTCGGCCGGATTCCGATCGGAACTCGAGCGGAGGAAATTCGCTCGATTGGATTGGGGAAGAAGAAGGGATTTTGCTTCGCCTGTTTTGAGTGTGTTCGTCTTTTATTATGCACAGTAATAATAATAATAATAATAATAACAATAAAACAACTACTGAATATTTTAGGTATTTGTGGACCATGTTGAAAATTTAATTAGTCGAAGAAAACAAGATTAAAATATAGTTGTCCTGTAATAAGTTAATAGGTCAGACAGATCGTTGAGTGTTGTTTTAGTAGAATTGGTGACTCTTTGTAATGTGATGGGTAGGACTTTTAATTCTAATTTACATTGTCGATTTTCAATCTAACGAATTAAGAACTTTGTCTTTACTCGAGAAATTCATCGACTTAATTGAAATTTCCAAATTATTTATAAGTGTAGACCTACAAGCTTATTTTTTCTAAAAAATATTTACATTGACAAAAAGTTGGTTTTTCCTCGATTCGTACTCCTTGTTTGTTTCGTTATTGACGGTATTATTGATCAATCATCATATTTGAGCCTTTGAAGCTAAATCAAGCGGGTGCTTGATGTTTCAGATTGTCTATATACGTTGTCCAAGATAATTCCAAACCTAATGACAATGTGGATTATGATTTATAAGCTCCAATATTGGAGAGATTAGGCTTTTCAAACCATGTGATGTAAACTATTAGGTTTCCATCCAGCTTATCCAATCAAAGGGTTGAAAGTATTTCACAAGTTTGTGGGATGGAGATTCGGGAATGACAATTGACACCTTATTAATCTTTTCCATGTGGGAATTATAGTTTATTCAAATACGGGAAACAATACTGATAAAAAATTTTGGCCAAATATGCATATATTAGCTTTTAATTAATTCAATACGGTCCTTCAACTATTTCAAATATTCAACACAATTCTTAAAGTTTCCATTTATTTAATTTAATTCATCAAATTTTCAACAAAGTCAAATCAATACTATGCACAAAAGACAGAATATAATCTGAATCTCTATATTTCCTTGTCAAAACTGATAAAATTAACGATAAATTAACTGTAGGCCAGGTTACAAATGATAATATGCGGGCCTTGTTTTCATTTTCTTGTCGAAATTGAGCTGTTTTTTGGGGAAAATTTTGACCTTCATATATCAACTTCCTTTTATGTAGAATTTTAACCTAATTATTTTCCTTCCGATCTTTTTTTTTTGTGAAAAATTATTAAAAAAATAAATGTCAGAGGGTAATAGTGACATAAAAGAAAAAAATTCAAAAAATGTCAAATGGCATTAACTCTGTTAAGGTGATTACTCTTACGCATGCTCCCTTTGCCTTTTTATATAATTAGCGATTCTCGGATGCAAAATGACACTAACTAGCACGGAATTGTGTGTGTAAAAGATGTTTTTTTTTTTGGTTGGAGCTCGGCATATTAATACATTGACGTGTATTTATCGGATGGAAGATGTCAATTGATACGAAATTAAGTAGGAGAATTTTTTTGTGAAAATACCACTTGAGAGGGCTAATTATGCAATTTTCCCTACACCAGATATAGCAATAAAAAAGAACGAATTTTTTCTATATTATTGATAATGAAAATATTTTTCATCAATTAATTATTTTAAAAAAGTATTTCTAAAATTATTTAATCTTTTTGCGAAACAAATACACAAAGGAAAGCGAGGGTGATGCTGGCATCTGGGCTCAACCCAACCCATGAAGGAAGCTGAGCCTTTCTCGTCGGCCTTCTTTGTACTGGCTATGGCCGCCTCTCATTAGCACGCGCCGGATCGGAGAGAGAGAGGGAGATAGAGAGAAGGCTTCCTCCTTCGTACGCACTCGTCCCTCCGTCGCTAGACAGCGTCCTGGGAAGGCGAACGCGTTTCCTCTGCAACTGGGTGAGTCTCTCTCTCTCTCTCTCTCTCTCTCGGAGAGCAACGCGTTACTTTCGTTGTCGGCGAGTCTTAGACATCTAGAGCAAGCTCATAGTGATAGGTATTTTCTTGTTTCAGAGAAGAAACGAGAGAGAGAGGTAGGAAAAGCGTTGAAAGGGAGGGAGTGGTTATGGGGAAGGCAGTGATTGGGCTCTCGTGGGAGCCGAAGCTGCCGCCTTTGACCTCTTCGTTTGCCCTCGCGGGCAGTAGCGGTTCCGGGTTGGACCCTAAACCCGAGAAGAGGCAACCGGGGAGTGAAAGTGGGGTTCTTTGGAAGCCGAGCTCGGAGCTGATTGATGGGCTTTTTGTGCCGCCCAGCAATCCCAAGAAGCTGAATAAGCTCCTGAGGAAGCAAGTCAAGGATACTGCTGGTTCTAGTTGGTAATTTCCTCGCCTTCTCATTAATTTCCTCGTCATACATATTTCCTTGCGAAAAGGGACGGGAGAGTTTGATGATCAATTGGGATGCGGACCTCACTGTAAGGTTGGATATCAGTTTCTGGGTATTGGTTGAGATATTTTGATTGTCCCTACTTAGTTCATTGATGGATTTAGAAAGAGACGCATGAGTTGGCACCATGTTATGATTGTTTGTCGGGTTGAAAGTAGCTAATTTGGTAGAATGTATATTTCGGAGGCTTGTTGTATTTTGTGGATATGTTGATATTAGGACTGTTTTGAGCATAGCTGATTACTGAGTACTTCTCCTGCATGCTTTTAAGATTTTGGTTTATGTGTTGAAATCATAACTAGGTTCGATATGCCTGCCCCAACTATAACGCCAGAATTGAAGAAAGATCTGCAGCTACTAAAGGTACGGTGATTTTTCCTGTAATTGTTTGCTTTTGCTTCCATCCTTGATTAATCTGACTTCTGGTTCAAAGGATTTTGTTGGTGCCCCCAAAATGTTCAGTTTATGTCTGCTCTGTTGCAGTTGTCTGCTCTGGTTTATGTCTGCTCGTTTATCCAAACGAGCAAGCTGCATATGTCAAAACTTATGACCACTTGTGTTGGGGATGGAAGCCAATAAATGATCGTGTTAGAGGTTGATAGAATGTTTTGTATAGAATAAAGGATCTACAAGAATGTCGATTTTAAGGAAGGATGTGCTTGGATTAATTTTTACTTTTTTTTAATATAAATTTTGTAGCACAAATTGACTTTTTTTTTTCTTTTTATAAACTCAAAACACTCTTTTCCAACCTGTAAATTTATACATATAGATACATATTTAATTTTTGCAAATTTTTTTGAGATTTAGTTAGTATATGATATTTTGGCGAGAAAGTAAAAAAGTACGTTATAGAGGTTTTTCGAGAATGGTGTACTTTTGGATAGATGTATGGCTCTATGGAAAATCAGGTGGAAGAAGTCAATTGTGCAGACCTTGGTTTGCTTTTATTGTAACTATGTAGATGTTGTAGCTCCCACTTTGTTGTATGCGTGCATTGCATAATGATGATTTTCTCTAAACCTTTAGATTTCTCCTAATATGCAGGCTTGGCTTAAAAAGAATGCACTTTGCTGTTCCCAGAAAGCATTATTGCATATGATGTCCAGTAAGCAAGGGGCAGCATAGTGCTGCTCATGCTGATTCTGCTGACATTATGCATTAGATAATTAGCCATGAGACACATGGCATTGGACCTCTCTTCTTCTAAATGCTATGTGGGGTTGTGGGATGTACATGGCTTGCTACAGTTAGTTCTTGGTGCAGAACAAGAAGTTAATTTATGTAACCATCATGTTTTTTTGAGTTAAGGAAATACTTAAGGAAAGACTATATGACAGTGAGGCGACTCTTTATGGCTAATTAGGGAACTTTAATTGTTTGCTTGTGAAGATTAGATTGCTTTTTGCGATTGATGATAACAGTTGAGCTTTATTAAAAGCTGATAAGACTATTCAATCGTATATTATGCATTGTACTTAGTTTGCTTAATTATCTTATACTGACGAGTCCCTTGCATGTCCTGGAAGAAATTTAGAAGTCCTTTTTACCTATAAATTGAGTCAAAAAGCAATTTGTTTTCCTTCAGACTGTGTGTGTCTTGGAGAACATGACAATTAAATGATGTCAATTCAGTACAATGCAAAAGTTCTTTGCGGTTGAAGTCACACCATAAGTACTGTGTACAGGGATACATCAATGTATTCATTAAAGACGTGCTTTCGTTCCTACAAGTACTCATTCGCATTAACAGCTTTTGCATTGGTTAGGGTGATGGATAATCTTGAAATCTTGAATTGCATAAGTTTTTTTTAGTGTTGGCTCGTGCTTTCTGTAATCAGATGGTGTGTGTCATCTGGTTCATTAAGCATTGAGGGTTATTACTTCGCACAGTGCTTTTTACCAGAGAGGTTATTCTTTTTCTTCATGCCACAGTTAAGGAGTGTTGTTGACCCGAAGAGACATTACAAAAAGGGTGACTCAAAATCCAAAACGTTGCCCAAGTATTTCCAGGCAAGTTTATCTACCATGTGGTTGCGTATATGATTATTTAAGCTTTGCCTGTAAATAACTGTTTTGTCAATAATCTATCAGGTCGGCACAGTGATGGAGTCTGCGACGGAGTTTTACAGTGGTAGGCTAACTAAGAAGGAGAGGAAGGCAACACTTGCTGATGAGCTGCTCTCAAATAACCATCTTCGGGACTACAGGTCTGATAAAATTAGAATCATTTTGTCTTTCAACCTACTTCGTTTTAGGTGATTGCTACGTGGCAAACATTGGAGAAAGAACTGGGGACTACAGATCTGATAAGATTAGAATTATTTTGTCTATCAAGGTATTTCGTTTTAGGTGATTGCTACGTGACAAACATTGGATAAAGAACTGGTGTTGCTATTCTTTAAGTCTTCCCACAGTATGAGGGAGTGCCCCATTAAGCATAGTAAGGTTGGGCCGTGGGACTCCTTTGACCAGTGTCAAATAGTTTACAGTTTTGTTGTGTTGAGGGTGGAGCTATATGATAGTGGAACTTCACAAATTATTTGTTGAATCCTGATGTAATTCATTGCCGAGGTATCCCTATACTTGCTTGAATGCATGCATCATTAAATGGTTACTCATATTTGGACTCCAACCAAAAGCTTTAATACCAGTTGTATCTATCTAGAAAGCTTCATCTCTACCTCATTGCTGAACTTTTGGCTTAGAGTGCGATTTACCTTCCAGGAAAATAGTTCCGATTGATTGCCGCTCTATCAGGACTCTCTTCGAGGATATACCATTCGATGTCATCTGTTCTGTGTCCAGCCGTTCTTCCCAATCCTGATTTAAAAATGTTTATGCCTTCTTTTGCCATTACTTTTCAGGAAGCGCAAGGTTCGGGAGATAGAAGGGGAAAACAGGCCTGCTGGAAATGAGAAATGGAAGATAAAGGGCCGACAATCGATGAGGCGTGCTAAGCAACGGAGGCATTGATTTTAATGACAACTTGCTGCCAAATTTTGCATCTGGGGAGCAAGCACAGAAGGATGTTTTTCCATTGGAAACCAGAGAGAAGATGTGGCGTGCGCAGTATTAGAGCTGATTTATAGATTCTTTAATAGAAATTTTCATCTTGTTAATTGTATGAATTCAACTCAGTTTCTAAGATTACACAGAGTTTCATTGTGCGTGATGATGGAACACAAATTCAAACCCTGTTACCTTGTAACTGTCGTAGTTCATTACCTAAGCATCGGGCAGGCGGTTCTGTACTCTGGCTCATGCATGCTGGTCATGTCTCTTATGTTTGGATCTGTACAGATTTCTGGACCCAAGTAAAAATTGCAACACTGCGATGCTTGCTTTGGAAGATAATGGGCCGTCGTGAAGAACCCCAAACATCATGGTCAGTCCCTAAAACCGAGCTACGGCTCATTAGTTACCATCTTAAAAGTACTAGTGGGTCGATGTCTCGTCCATCAGATGAATCAAATTACAGTGAAATTTCCCTCAAGGCCCTATACGATAAGCTATTCCTGCAATCGGAGCAAAAAAAATGAAGGAAAAAAATTGGATAGATTCTCATTGATTGCAAGTGCGTCGCTTGGATTTGCTTTTCTCTGCGTTTCCTAGTTTCCCTACGCTCAATAACACGTATCTCCAACGTATGTGTATAAACTGCGGTGAATTATACGGCATGGTTGCCAAGCTGCATACGCCCGATGTGCGACAACCTTGAAGTAGAAATGAGGGGCGCTTCCTCATCAACTTTGGAGTCAGAGCTTGTCAAAGCAATGCTTCCTCTGTCATTATCATTGTTGCTGTTTGGTACATATATATCAGATGACTTCTTCTCCAGTTTCCAGTCCTGCAAAAACAAGACCATACGTGCAAAATTGTCAGCATAGTTGTGCTAAGATGGCGACCAGGCAACACCTGAGCAGGCGTGCAACCATTACTCCTATTAAATGCAAAGGTTAATTAAAGTGAATGATCATATTATAATAAACAATAGTTCTCTGGGGGCCAAATCTGCATGGGGAAGTGGGGAATGTGTGCGGTTTGACTGAAGCTGAAAGTAGTTTCATTGTGCCAGAGCAAGTGATAAGCTACCCGAGCAACCTCCTAATTACAGCCTCAAAGCTTCCATGAATGAATTGACAGCAGTTACAAGGCTAAAGACAAACAATTTATCAAGATAGATAGTGGATTAGGAATACATGACATAATCCAGTACCAAACTACAAAAGAGAATCAAGGATGACAACTGAGACACTATGGATGTGCACAGATCTTTCTCAATTCATTCAGTATTAGGGCATGAGAATTGGAGCTTTGCACCATAGAAGGGGAAATGTAAGAGGCAAAACAGTATGCAGAGCAAGCATTAAACTATGTTTTAAGAATAAAATCCGAAATGTAAGAGGCAAAACAGTATGTAGAGCAAGCATTAAACTATGTTTTAAGAACAAAATCCACCAATCCTCGGTCACTAAGAATGCAACATTGAGTACAGTTGCACCTCCTATCTTTTGGCTAAAACCAGTAAGATATACCAATGCACATTATGTCTCAATTCCAAGCATTGACATGAACATTGAATGTATTGGCTGATACATGAAAGAGGTAAGTCATGTCAAGTTCAGAAAGGATCCCCAGAATAACAGATATGTACGAGGAAACCAACCTTCACCATTCTTTCAGCTATACCATCCGAAGGTGCTTGGGAGGCGCGGACATCCTTCACCTTAATGTAATTGTACATAACAACACCGCAAAGAGCTACAGAAAACAAAGAGGTTTTACTGCAGTTAGTTCACAAGTACAAACCAAGTGCAGATATAATGTATAATTTGTATCATGATTGATTTGAGAAAAAACACTACCAATTGCATAGCCGACTATGTTCAGCCCTGTAATAGTAGACTCTGGAAACACAACAGTTGAAAGTGCAATCAATATCCAATCTTTTAGAACACCCGCTACCCGAATAGTAACTGCACCAGTTCGACCGATAACCAAGAAAATGGAGAAGTTCAAGGCTAGAGCACAAAGAGCATTGGAGAAAAAGGTCCAAAAGTTGAATTGAATCTTTGCAAGTTCCATATCTGGCTGCTCGAGTAGATACCAAGGAATACAGAGGAAAACGAAACTGCATTGACAAAAGTAAGAACTAGTGAGTAACTTTTGCAATCAAATTCAGGTACCTTCATTTCTTCTTTGTGATGACAATCCATAAATGTAACAACATTATTATGCCTATGAGATGGGTAAATTTATGGAAAGGAACAATAAGAGAGTAATCAATCGACCATGAAATAAGACATTGGAGTATCATCTATATATTCTTTGTAAAGACTTTATAGCAAAAGTATGTTCGGAAAACAAACCGTGGATGCTGAACCTTGATAATTCATACTTCTCAAAAGTTGTTTAGTTGTTCATACAAAATATAAGTGAAGGTTAGGTGGATGACAATCCTTAAAATAAAGCAGATCCATCTTGTTATTTCCCTATAAATGCATACTGCCGCAAACCCAAGAAGTCCTTTTTTTCTGAAAGTCCTATATAAGCAACAAAGGCATACCTGCATGGAGCTATGTAATATAAGCTGGTAATTGGATTTAGAGTCAAACCCTTCTTCTGTAGGAGGACTTGTGTTAAAACCAGCCTAAGCGCTTCAGCAAAGATGCCGGTAACCTGGTAGATGGTCCCTATTACATTAAAATGAATTTCCCCATATGAGGAAATGACGACTCCAATGCTGACGAGCACCATGTTTGAGAACACGTCCCACCTCAATTTATCCGTCCCACACAGAACAGCCATACAGAAAGTTGCTACTGGCACTGTATCAAGAAATTGCAAATAAGAAGCCATTGAAGAACAAGTTATATATCATAATAGAGAACTTCCTCACATACTTAGGGCTTTTAGCATCTGGATGAAGGCTACTGAGATATGCAAGAAAGCAGTGTTACCTAACCTGCAAGAAGGAAATGAAGAAGAGAGCAATCACTAACAAAATGTGAAGTTCTGTGCATGTGAGAGTGACACTCCAAAGATTTTTGTGCATAGAGAACTCACTGTCAGGTTGATCCATCTCTCCATGCAACTATAAATTATCTATGACGAAAACAAGGAAAGAGTCTCTAAGAAAATGTTTTTCTAACGCATTCCTATACCTAGTCAATTTAGAAAGCGAAAAAAAAGAAAAAGAAATAGAAAGATCATTAAGAAACACTAATGGTTTTATTGCTTAACTAAGGTCAACCTGCAAGTAGGAAGTGAAGAAAACAGGAATCACTAAATGCCTTAAACAGAATGTGAAAAAGCTCTCAGTGCATGTGAAATTACAGTGTATATCTCTATGCATGTTAGAACTCATTACCAGGTTCCATCTCTCCATGCAACTACTAACCATCCATCACAGAAGCAAGAAAAGATTTTCTGAGAAAGCTAGTTCTTTAATATTTCTATCCCTAGTTAATATAAAAAGGGAAGGAAAGAAAACCTTGAACGTGCACTTAAGAATACTAATCGAAATTGAAAGCACACCAAGAAACAATATTGCTTTCCATGCTCAACTGAGGTCTTGGTCATGACAAATGGCCGTAATACAAATTGGAGACTTTGTGGCCAGCAAGATCTATCAACTAAAGCGAATGATAAGGAGAGGACTTTTCTAAAATAAGACTTTATAATAGAGATAGTACCACCAACTATGGTTTATAGGATTGTGATCGTAGAAGCACATCATGATCGAGGATCCAATTGTCATAGGTCAATGATGGTTCCTTAAAAGATAATTAAGACTGGAATACAGAGAGATTATGAACAGAATAATAATAATACTCCCAAGCCCAGACATCATAGTGTCATTCATTCACGTTAGTCCTTCTCAACCACATAATTTTAAAAAATTATAAATAAATTTCTTGTTGCCTATACATTACATCTTAAAGCAAGTTTTTAGGCCCAATTGGACAACTTAGGTTGGCTGAAGAATATATCCTCAGAAAAAGAGCTAAGGTTGGGTCCTCCCATTCTTGCTCTCCTATTCTTTTGTCTTCTTCTGCAAGCCAGTGATCTCTAGGCTTGATTCCTTCGACTTGCTATGCTGTACATAGGCAGCAGCAAACTGCAATTCCTCTCTTGTCTACAACTTTCTCCTCCCCCACTGTCCTGCCTTCCTCTCCAGCCGTAATGTGCCAGTGCTTCTCTTAAGTGTCTCTCTATTTTGCTTTTTCCCCTTTTCAGTGCTTAAAAGAAAGAAGATGTGTTGATCCATGTAACAAGAGATCATGATGATGTATAATTATAAAGATTTGGATTTGAGGGGTTTCAACATTGGCGAGCAGATGATTTTGGAGAAAAAGGACAATGAAACCTTTCTTGAGTAGTCTATAGTATATGTTCCCACAAAGGACCAATGTCCATAGCTGACGGTGGAAGTTAGATTTTGTAGTTTCTGTTTGTATTTTGGTTGGACATGTGGTGCATGGTAGTACTTGCATGTCACAACAAGAATGGAACGTCAATGGGAGCTAAGTTAAGCTATTTTATTCCTTGGAATAACATTTTCTTGCAATTTGTTATACTTAATTTGAAAAGGGGGAATTCAATAAATAGTAATGTGGCCTTCTAGAAAGAGATCTCTACCACAAGATTTCATATTATGCAGGTGACTGCATGATATAAAGTAAGAACCTCAAGTTTTAGGCCTCAATTGATGAAAAAATAGGATTTTAGAATCCTTGGTTTGGACCTATCACCAATTCTTAAGACACCTAAAGTCTACATAGGATCCCAATGTAAACAACCTTAATTGCATTATTAACCAACGAAGTGATTCTACTGAATCATATTCACATGGAATAACATGCTGGTCTACACACATCATTACTCTACTAGCTAATTCAAGTGATAGTAGACATTATACGCATGGTTTAGGAAAGGCAGAAACCCAAGTTCAACACTGCTAATCTAGAAACTGGTTCGAACATCTTGATGGTCAGTTTAGGTTTGTCCACCACATATTTCCTACTTTATCTAGAATGCCAAAGGCAGATATGTTTATATGCAATTGTCCAGCATCTCTAGATAAGAGTAACAGATATACTGAATTTTACTGCACTACATTATGAGAGCCTCAGAGAAAGACATCATACACCAGCTGATGCTTTGACAAGATTGAAACTGAAATATGTACTTATCATTAAAAAGAATGAAGCCCTCTAAAGCTACATAATGCTTACCAAAGGCTAGAAGCAAAGAAGGCGCTAATTGGGATTACGCAAGTTGCATATCTGCATAACAAAAACAAGTTTCATCAAAGAGGATTCAGACATAAACATGCCAAAAGTAGATATTAGACCCAAAAGTCAAAGAACCATAACGCTTACATTTGAAATGTCATTTTGACAGGAGATACGACCTGCACAACATATTAAAAAAAAAAACTAAATAGAGTACAGATGGCCTAAAATAATGAAAGAGACATCATCTTGGAAGATGCATACCTTTAAAACACGAACAAGAAAGAAGGCCACCGCACCAGAAAATCCCATATGAATCATGGTAAGTGTAATGGGAAATGGAAAATTGAAGTATTTTGGAGAAAGTACCCACTGCAAAAAGACTCGTATTGTCATGCTTAAGAACTTTAGGAGGGAAAAGGATAGAAATACCTTTAAAGTTCTACTTAACATATAGAAAAAATC